>JALIGW010000001.1:61944239-62544239 GCA_023053685.1 Diadophis punctatus similis
ATTCACTGTTCTCTAAGTTATGTAGATCTATTATTGTGCTCAATGTTCAATGAAATTCAATTGTTTTTAGAAATAAAACCATATTAAATGAAGAAGGCTATCTATTGAATGATGTATGATAACAGCTACATGATTTAATAGATGTTTTGTGTGTGATGAGTACAATGATTTTAAAGATATGAAGCTCTGCTACTTATTCCAGCATTATCTATTTTATAATTTGTAACAATATGACAAATTTCTTTTTTCATTTTGTTTTATGCCCTTCTAGCATTGAAATTAATGGAAAACTCCATATATTTGAAAGTGTTGGATGTGCATATCTTCTGCCATAGAGAGGTCTCAATGAAAGCCCCAAATTATCATGCATTACATATACCTTGCTCTTTGGAATTGCCTCTTTAGAAACTATATTTTTATAAAGTAATTCTTGCATAGAATAAATGAATACTAATAAAATTTTAACCATATGCATCAGACAGGATCCTTGGACAAAATCCAGTGTCAGTTTTTATGAATGAGCCTTGTTAGATCTCCACTGAATAGCAGTTATAAAATATGGTTTGGTTGCGTCTGTGTGAATTTCAGTAGCATTTGATACTGAATAGGTTATCTTCAAATTGAACTTGCATTCTGGTGAGTACATGAACATTTCCAAACAGTTTTCTTTGAAAAAGTACAAAAATGATTTGTCATTGTCTAGCAGGTAATTAGATAGCAATCTCCCATCTAAGTATTAACCAGGCCTGATTCTGCTTAAGTTTTGAGCTCAGGCAAAAGGTAGTCATTATGGAAATTGATATAAGGATTTATTATGGAATTCTCTTTTCTGGATAAACAAATTTTCTTTTCTAGATAAATAAAGCCTTCCCAATCTGTTTAAAACTTTCTTCAATCAAAATGTCCCTCCTTTTTTTTTTTTTTACGAATTGTACCTTGGACACCACCCAGAGCTCCTCAAGGGACTTAAGCCTCTGTTTAAAATTTCTTCAATCCAAAAAGGTAAAACTCACCAAATGTCAAATTTAGTTTGCCATTGTAAAGATTCAAGTCCTTTTTTAAAGTCCTTTTTAAAATAAAGGCTTTAAATGATTTGGAGCCAAAATAGCCAGCATTTGGTAAATAAATAAATAATTTAATTTAATTTAATTTATTGTATTTCTATGTCGCCCAACTCCCGAAGGACTCTGGGCGGCTTACAACGGGATATAGAAAATACATTTAAAAACATCATAAAAGATTAAAAAACAGTTAAAAATCACATATATACTTATCATTCAAGGCCAGACCTCACAAATTGCGCGATCAATGGCCCCAAGCCTGCCGAAAAAGCCAGGTCTTCAATGCTTTCCGGAAGGCCAATAGAGTGGGGGCAGTCCGGATCTCAGGGGGTAGTTGGTTCCAGAGAGCCGGGGCAGCCACAGAAAAGGCCCTTCCCCACGGGCCCGCCAGCCGACACTGTTTAGCTGACGGGACCTGGAGGAGACCAACTCTGTGGGATCTTACCGGTCGCTGGGAACTATGAGGTAGAAGGCAGTCTCGAAGATAATAAAATATGATTTTCTTTTCTTTTAAATGTGTTATTGATAGAAGCAATTAAAAATTAGTATTGTGGGAAAAAACAACTTTCTATGCCTCTTACCTCAGTATTGTTAAAACAGTAGAGAATTGCCACCAAAAGTCCCTGAAAAGCAAAGAGAACAAAATAGCAGTTAGAAAAACCACACATCCTTGAATTAAGCATCACTAGCAAAGCTAATAAGGAAACAGACTATATCTAATATTATTTCCTGCAGCATGAGAAAGCAATTCAATGGAAGAAGATTTCATTTGGCTGAATAGTGCCTTGCTGACTCAAGACCAGGAAGAAAAGCTCCTAGAGAATGTCAGTGTAATTCATTTTATTAGCAACTTGGTTCATTGCCCTTTTGAAATAAAATGATAAAAAGGAAGACAACTGATAATCAGATAGTGACTCGTTCAGTGTAAAAACAGCAGCACTAACAGGTTAAATCAGGTGCACATTCACTACAAGGTGTTTCTCAGAATTAGGAGCAGTGTGTTGATAACATAGTCTTTCCCAACCAGACAGGCTGGGATTGCAATTCATCAACCTGATGACCCTCTACAAATACTCTGCAAATAGTGCACGTCACATCTCTTGGAAAATTATATGGGTAATTTTCAGATTAGCTTGCAGCCAGCACACTTCTATGCAGACCCTGTGCCTAGTCAGAGCATTCAGTTCAGCTAGAAAAAATATAGCTTGACGTGTATCATTAGAAACCTCAAAACATTTAATTCTTGACTCTTAAATTAGATGAATTAGATCAGGGGTGGCCAAACTATGCTTCTTTGAGGACCTGTGGACTTCAACTCCCAGAATTTCTGAGCCAGCCATGCATGCATGGCTAGCTCAGGAATTCTGAGAGTTGAAGTTCACAGGTCCTCAAAGAACCATAGTTTGGCCACCCCCGAATTAGATAAAAAGCAAATCAGGGAGAGATAGAGCAAAAACAAGATTTTACAGTATATAGCTGTATAAAAAGCACAGTCTTTTCCAGAGTCATTGGAAATAATCCTGTGAAATATTAACATGGACAGTCCTAAAAGACAGTCTACCCTCAATCCTTTCTGTATATAACAGCAGCAGAATAAAGGCAAAAAGTAGGACACTAGGTGATCTATTCTGTATCACAAAGAAAACAATCTGGTCGAGGGGGATGATGTGTGTGCCATATTAAGCAAGTATCTCCAACTGAGATTGCAGGACACATTTTGATTCATATTTACACATCATACCATTTGAGCTGTCTTGTAAAATTGATGGATTCCTTTGTTCAACTCCAACCTGCAACTCTGAGACCAGTTTGCATGTTCTGCATTTGCTGAGTCAGCTACAAAAATGAGGAAATGACTTGGCAGATTTTTTTTTTTTTTGGTTTTGTTATTTCCTATTCTTCAGTTCTGATCACTCAAAATTCTAGACAGTTGACAAACCTAATGGCTCGGTTAAAAGATGCCTGCAATGAAATTAAAGGGATCCTTTCCTGTTCATCTAATGAAAAAGGAAATTGTGATTTCTCATCTGGTGAGTGAGTAATCTAGATGTCTATGGAGATTCTCAGTCATCCAAGTCATGATTGTCCCAAAGATGCCTTTTTCAAGAGGGAACTGGACTTTCTGGTTTTTCTTTGAAGACATTTCGCTTCTCATCCAAGAAGCTTCTTCAACTCTGACTGGATGGTAGGGAATGGAAGAATTTATACTCCTTGCAGACAGCTGGTCATTTGCATTCTTTTAAAGGGTCATTAAGGTCACCTGGAGGTTTATCTGTGTCATCAGGATCACCTGCTGTGGATTGCAATTTCCACACCAATTTCCACACCCCTTTGCACTGCTCAGGTGACCCTGATGACACAGATAAACCTCCAGGTGACCTTAATGACCCTCTAAAAGAATGGAAATGACCAGTTGTCTGCAAGGAATATAAATCCTTCCATTCCCCACCATCCAGGCAGAGCTGAAGAAGCTTCTTGGATGAGAAGCGAAACTTCTTTAAAGAAAAACAAGAAAGTCCAGTTACCTCTTGAAAAACAGCACCTTTCAGAGTAATCTAGACGTACTCTATGGTATATCAAATTCTAACCAAAGTGATGACATTCATCCTCTCAGTTTTTGGAGCATAACAATCCTAGTGCAGACTGGAGCTGACACCACTGGAAACAGACTTTCAAAAAAGAAAAACCCTGAAATCCTGATTATAAAATTTCAAACTGAATAGAGAATGTAGGTCCTACCTGAAAAGAAGAGGAGGAGAGTTCAAAAAAAAGCTTCACAAACCGCAGCATCCCCTTGGCATGCTCATCAGTAACAAATGCAAAGATGATCTCATGTGTACCCAGAAGTGGGATCAGAGTCAGTGTAGATTTGGCCAATCTGGGAAGATCAGTCAAACACGTTAACAAACAGAAGCAAAAGGCTACATGTAAAAGAAAAGAAAAAATTCAGTGGAATAAAACAAATTTATTGTTTAGCGGTTCTTCAAATGTTGTACGCTGCCCTGAGTCCCCAGGGAGTAGGGCGGCACATAAGAATCCTAAATAAAAATAAAATAAAATAAATAAAATTTAACCACTCTTTTTGGAAAACTATCCCACAAAACAAATCGGTCTCTTGTCTCTAGGGCCGTGGTGGCGAACCTATGGCACGCGTGCCAGAGGTGGCACGTGGAGCCATAGAAGGCCGCACGCGATGGTTTCCCACCGGCAAACCGGAAGTGCGAAAAAACGCACTTCCGGTTTGCCGGTGTGCTGTTTTTTGCACTCCGGAGGGTTCAGGGAAGCTCCCTGAAGCTCCGGAATGCAAAAAACTACAAAACGGACAAAACGGAAGTGCACTTTTCCGCACTTCCGGTTTGTCCGTGTTGTAGTTTTTTGCATTCCGGGGCTTCAGGGAGTTTCCCTGAACCCTTTGGAGTGCAAAAAACAGCATACCGGCAAACCAGAAGTGCATTTTTTCGCACTTCCGGTTTCGTGGTCCCAGGCTCCGGTAAGCCTTTGCGCGGGGGTGGGGGTGTGTGCGCATGCACAGGGGGCAGCATGGGGGGGGTGTTGTGCGCATGCGTGGGGGGGAGGGAATGGGTGTGGGCCCGCGAGCGCGCGCGAGCGCCCCCCCCTTTTTGGCACGCGAGCCGAAAAAGGTTCGCCACCACTGCTCTAGGGTCTCAACTTCTGCTGGGGAAATGAGGAGGTCTAGCTTGCAGGGCTTCAAAACTTAAAAGGCAACATGTTGAATAGCTCAAGAAACAATAAAGCTAGCACAAAATTATTTATGGCTACTGGGTTCTTCCAAGCTCCAGAGGGAAGCTGTGTTACATTATGCATCAAAATTTGCAGCAGATATTCAGTGATAGCCCCTAATGATTTGCATTACTGAACTATATCTCTCCCCTTCTCTCAAAAAGAGGAACCCCAATATGTACACAGGGAAAAATGTTTTTGACCTAGAAAATAGGATTGATTTCCCCATAAGCTATTCCAGTTACAAAAATATACTTCATTGATAAAATATGAGTGACTTCGTAAAATTGTACTTTAAAATATTATGTGTCTAATTAAAGGAATGTTTGGTTACACTTGTACTGGAAATGGGTATTTGTGGATGTATCATATTTTCTGAAATGGTACTTATTGCTGACTTATATTTATGTACAGTATGACACTATGCCAAACAACATTAAATATTAATATCAAATATAAATATTGATAAACATATCGGTACGTTTCTACTCCAGACAATACCAAAACTACTACTTTAGTTATGTCATATGTTATAACATATGAAGAATGGTTGCAGGAACTGGGTATGTCTAGTTTAATGAAAAGAAGGATCAGGGAAGACATGATAGCAGTGTTCCAATATCTCAGAGGTTGCCACAAAGAAGAGGGAGTCAAACTATTCTCCAAAGCACCTGAAGGTAGAACAAGAACCAATGGGTGGAAACTAAACAAGGAGAGAAGTAACTTAGAACTAAGGAGAAATTTCCTGACAATTAGAACAATTAATTCGTGGAACAGCCTGCCTCCAGAAGTTATGAATGCTCCAACACTGGAAGTTTTTAAGAAGATGTTGGATAACCATTTGTCTGAAGTGATGTAGGATTTCCTGCCTAGGCAGGAGGTTGGACTAGAAGACCTCCAAGGTCCCTTCCAACTCTGTTGTTGTTGTTGTTGTTGTTGTTATTTAAAATGCCCGATAAATCAGAACTTTCCCACAATAAATAACTTGAAACCCACATAAAAAAGAACCCCACAGCTTGACATGGGAGTGACAGGTAAGTCTTCAAAGTAAATGGGGAGATTCTTTAACGAGCTGCATATACTTCAAAATAATCCTAAAACAGAGTTGAATTCCCTCTCCTTACAAAAAAAGAAAAGAAATTAATTTGACACATGTACCATACTCTCTGCCACTATTCAACATTCATCTTTTTAAAATTGTTACTGATAAATGGCACCACAATTTTGTTTCCTCTTATTAGATGTAATCTGCACCTTTCTCAGTTGTCATAAGCATTTTTCGTTATGATCAATTACCGTAAACATTTTGCTTGGGGGGGGGGAAACCTTGATAGTATTTTTGCCTACAAATGATCTCACCTGCATTTTATGTCACTTTTGCGCAACAGATTGGCTTGCAGCTTAGAAATTATAATGCAAATAACCCTGATAAAGATCAGGAAGTTCACCTGAATAAAACAAAAAGGAATTACAAAGCAGATTGTAGAACTGAGCAGCATATCCCTATTATCTCTATAATAATATTCATTTTAAGATTATGTTGCCAGACAACTCACTCTAAAATTATGCTTATTATATGAAATATCACGAAGGAATACATCATTATATATTCTAGTTGACACATTTCAAATGAAATTTTAGACACACATGCCAAGTATAAATTGATATTTTAATTGATGCCTTAATTATTATAATGGTTTAATTCTTACGCATTTTTATCTATAGCTTATTATTATTATTATAAAATTAACACAGGCTATTAGGGATTCTTGCCAACAGCTTTTCAGTTTAGCTCTGTTTAGCACAAAGTCCAGTATGCATACCAAGAAAAGACTGGCTTGTTAAGAAAGAGGAGTTTAGCCACAAGTAGACTATGAAGTTGATGGACATTCAATTACTTATTTATTGGAACACAGAAAAAGGCAATTTCCAAATTCGTTTTTACAGATAGATTGGTTAAAAAACTGTCATGCATCATTTATACATTGAATGTTAGGGGACAGAAAACAATTAATGGAACGCCTACAAAATTATTTTACTAGTGAAGGGACAGCTACAGTGCCAGCATTTTTAATTATCTCTTTCCACTCACTACCCATAATTCATGTTACTATTGCAAGAATTTCCAAACACTTACCCCAATAGCAACCATAATAGGTAGCCTGATGATCAGCCAGTAGTTCATGTTCAGATTCTTGTTCCAACAGCTGGAATAATAAAAAAAATGGGACAAGGATCAGCACATTGAGATAATTATCTAATTATCCCACATTTCTGTTCCATACATAGAAAAGCATAATAGTTGCTACTTAATGCCGATGCATAGCACAGCTGAATCTTAGAAACAGTTTCAGTTAATCTAGATCATCGGTGCAAAAATGGATGCTCCCAAGCTCTCTTGGTTAGATATTAACAGTAGTTAATAAAAGTTATTTCATTAGAAATCAGAAAACAAATTATAAGGCACAGTAGTTACATTTCCATCCTCAAAATAAAAGGTCACAGACTGATTGCCAATAAGTCCAGATATCAAACTACTATACCAAATCAATCAAGGATTTTGATTGATAATGGGGAAAAAAGTGTTTTGGTTTGCAGAAAATTTTGTTCTTGTAGCTGACCAGACAAGTGTCTGGTTTGTCCAGACCTTCAATGAAACCCTGTTCAAACAATCTGAGTGTGTGCACACAAACATCCCTGCAAAGCTATATTTTCAACAGTTCCTTCTTTGGGCATATTTCCTCCTTCAACAATTCCTTCCATCTATCTTTCAAATTACTTCAAAGCCAACATGCTTTGAGAAAAGTGCTTAGAATCTTTTCATTAAATTATTATGAAGAGATTGGACATTATTCAAATATATCCAATTACAATTTATAGTATAGAGGTATAATGTTTACAATTTTGTGATTGAGGGTTAAATTGCTCCCTATAAAAGTGGGTGACCTTTTCTCTCTTACTTCAATTATCCCCCATTATCTTATCGTTTATAAATTCCAGTAATGAACATAAGTATGTGAGAACTAAAGTAGTCCTAAAATTTACATGGACCTCGCATAGCCCCAGCAATGTCTGATACTCTTAAAGATAGGAGCTGGACAGAAACATATTGCTGGAGAAAACACCAAGTCAATTTTGAGATTCTCAATATATATGGCAAATGTTTGCCTGTACAACATTTTGCTCATGTACCATTTAAGATGATAGGTATAGAAGAGGTAGGAATGGATGCTGCTATTTCACTGTGCGTTTATGCATTATTCACAAGGCACTATTTGTTTAATTCTACAGACATGCATCTGAAGTTAAAAAAAGTATCCTGAAAGCAAGTTGGAGAAAAATGGGGGCATACTTTTGTTTTTAGAAATAAACCCTAACCCTCACACACAATAGCAAAACACTATTGTAACTGGATCTGAAGAGATATTTGGCACTGTGAAGCAGTTTTTCCACTAAGACTAACCAAACAAAAAAGTCCATTAGTGAGTGACAAGTAACGGCCTACCAATTTACTCAAAACTGTCATTCACCACAAACAGCAAATTATGCTGCAATACACAGCTGTACTTCTGCATTCAGTACTTGGTCTATCACTGGGTTGTTGACTGAAAGCTTATTAGCGCTCAGGATGATTTAAACTCTTTTGACTAGTGCTTGTTTCATGCTTGATATACCTCTTTACATCAGCAATCCCAATAGGGGATATTGAGAAGTTGCAGACACATTTCACATATATTTCCCCCACTTTTTTGATAATCTGATGTTTCCTAATCTTTGTGGAACATGAGGAACTGGATATAGTAAGTTGTACAATGTTTGTGTTCACATTTCTGTATGGATTTGGCATAATGTAACGAAAAAGGTCTTAAGCAACATTTGTAAATAAAACTCAGGAAAACTCTGGATTTCCTTCCTTCTTTCCTTCCTTTTCCTTTCCTTTCCTTTCCTTTCCTTTCCTTTCTTCCCCCAACTACCCACTGCCACCAACTCTGCCCACAGTCTGGAGTTTGATCCTGATAGGGCTCAAGGTTGACTCAGCCTTCCATCCTTCCAAGGTCGGTAAAATGAGGACCCAGATTGTTGGGGGTAATATGCAAATAATGTTTACATTGTAAACCACTCACAGAGTGCTATTAAGTGCTATGGGGCAGTATTGTAAGCCTAATTGCTATTGTTATCATTCCCATGTGAAATTTCAGATAAGATCCAAAATTCCCTAAAATAGAACATTTCCACAGGATATCTCAAAGGTGCTTTTTCAAAAGGCAACTGGTCTTTGTTTTTCCTTGAAGACATTTCACCCTCATCAGAATAGAGCTGGAAAGGATCTTGGAGGTCTTCTAGTCCAACCCCCTGCTCAAGCAGGAGACCCTATAGCATATCAGACAGGTGGCAGTCCAGTCTTTTCTTAAAAACCTCCAGTGATGAAACACCCACAACTTCTGAAGGCAAGCTGTCCCACTGTTTAATTGTTCTCACTGTTAGGAAGTTTCTTCTTAATTCCAAATTGCTTCTCTCCTTGATTAGTTTCCATCCATTGTTTCTTGTGCTTTGGAAAATAAGTTGATCCCCTCTTCTTCATGGCAACCCTTCAAATACTGGAATACTGCTATCATGTCACCCCTTCTTTCCTCTAGGCTAGCCATACTCAAATCCCTAAACCATACTTCATATTAAGACATTTCCACAGAAGCCAACTATAACCTAATTAGTCCGCAGAACTGAGGTGAGAAAGAGGAAAATGAGCAACTAAAATCTTTGAACTTAAAAATTCACTCATCCAATCCTGCAAAATATTTTTATTGAAGGTAACTCATACCATTTAGGATATGAAGAAATTATTTATGCTTTATGTTTAAAACTATTGATTTTCACTTCCACGCACAAAGAGAATTATCAGTTGCTGGGATCACTGAAGATTGAACATTATTTGTTTTTCATTATCCTTCAAAGGCAAATGAAAGCTCATTTTATAACATGGAATAATTTATTATAAGTATGAAGACTATTAGGATATTTAGTAGCCATTCCTATCTTTTTGAGTAAGTGATAAAATGTTGTCTTTTACAGAGAGGAAAGCCACAAGTATATTTTACAATTTTACAAATATCTTTGTAAGATTTAAGTAACCTACCATACTCCACGAGTTCTACTGATTTGATAATGTGTTTAATAGAAGCTGCAAGTCTTTTTTTAAATAACATAAAAGGCAAGCAATTGAACATAATAAACACTTCAAACACATCTTTTAGACTGACAATAATTTGCTATGCTTGTAAGTGTTCTGGGTGCCTAGAAACAGAAAACTGAAAAATTACTGTAATCTGGTTTTAGAGAAGAAATTCAGAAAATGTTAGAAATACCCGAAAATAATGACACACTCACAAATCTTGTACTAATAATAGTAATAATAATAAAAACTGTATTTTCTGTACTGCTTACTCGGACAGTTGGAAGTGCTGGATTTCACAAAGACTTTTAAATGAAATTTGTAGGTTCATCATTTATGCACAGAACATATGCAACAAGACTATTTTACATTTGCAACAGCCTCAAAATCAGTGGTTCTGCTAAATCCTAGTGTAGCGGTGGGTTGCTCCCAGTTCGGACCGGTTCTTAGAACCGGTAGCGGCGGTGGGAGACTCCGCCCACCTGCCTGGGACGCTTCTGCGCATGTGTAGAAGCATTGCGCGCGCGAGCGCGAACCGGTGGCAAACTAATTCAGAACCCACCACTGTCTTAGTGTCCAGAGCATGTAGTTGTGCTAATGCATAAACATAAGAGAGTTTGGATTATACGTTATGAGATTTCTATATTGCTCCCTCCGTCCCAAAATATTTCAGTTTTTGCAGACATGGCACTGTACATATTGCCTTTATAAACATTCCTGCAAACCCATCAGGCATCACATGAGAACATGCATATTAGCAGGTCACAACAATACTGCTAAAATCATTGCATTACTTTTCAGCTACATAAAAACTGAAGCTACATTGCATAGAAATGTTGGCACAAGAAAGAAAACTTTTGATTAGAGAGAATGATTAAAGCATCAAGCACAAAAGGGAAGTAAACAATACTCAGCTGATACATATCAATTAGCCTGTGTCAAAACACAATAGTAGGAATTTGTTCTACACACAGTTCCATAAAATGAATGAATGCACTATGGTGAAAGGTGACCAGAATAACAGTACAGGTTTCGCTTCATCATAATCATTTCCAGTGGGCTTCAACTAAGTGAATAATAAGGTATAGAGTCTGTTGCACTCTAGATTCATTAAATGTTCTCATCATGTGTGAAATAAGTTTGCAGGAACGATTTTGATTGTATCTAGTTCCGGTATATCAAGTTGATATTGCTGAATAAAAACAAGAATGTGATTCTTTTTGGTGCAAGCAGTGATGTACTGTAGCCATCAAAGCAGGATAATAAGATGTAGTGAAATTGCAAAAGAAAGGTGAAGATACTATGTGCATTGTTTCTTCACTTAATGAGTGTGCATAGCTATTAACCAATAGTTAATATCTTAATCTCTCAATAAAAAGCAAAAACATTTGGTGTAGAGAATTTACAGTACATTGGCATTGTCAGATGTATTTCCTTTATCTCTTCAGGTACACTCTTTATCAACAGATGTTTTCTTGGCACGTATGTCAGTGACATGGGAGATATTCTCTAAATCAATGCCAAGGATGAACCTCTATGTACTGCAGAACATGTTTCTAGGACTGGACTATGCCAAAACTAACTTTGGGATACACCTGTTATCTCTAGGGTTCAAATCAATTGAAGATATATAAGGAGTTTGTTTTATCAGTCTACCTTTAATATTACATTTACTATTACTCTTGTAGTTGCAATAAAAGCTTTAAGTAACCTAACTAATTGGACATTCATTGATGCTGATCTGTTTACTTGCTGCCATGGGACAATGCATAAGTTCAGGTTGTGCCTTGTCGTCAATTTTATGTCCGATCAAATTTGTCACTGAACAGGTGTATTAAATCATTTACTGTATAACTGGTAAGTAAATGACAGCTAAACAAGTGAAAAATATAATACTTATTCAAACATACTCATCCTGAATTTTCCCCCAAATTCATTCTAGTCGTAAATGATAAAGGGCACAAACATATATTTATTGTGTGCGCATGTATAGCATAGCTTGCTTCATCAAATGGATACCCACAGCTAAAAAAGCGTTGTATATTTTTTTTATAAATAAGTTTTACTAAGTCAAATGAAAGAAAAAAGAAAATCAGTCTCCTGTTGAGACTAGCACCTATTCTGCAGGACAATAGTTTATAACAATAACAATCTGCTGTTGAAGCTTTTTGCAATCCACAGGAAGCATAGCTTATTACTAGAGATGTGAGTAAATACGGTTTATCAGACTAAAGATGCTACAGAATCAGATTAAAGGTTTACAAGTTCAGTTTCCACAATTCACTAATATGAGTGCAAGAATAAATTGATCAGAGGCTATGAGAATTGAGATTTAATCTAGACAAGGCAGAAGCAGTGATGGTCAATAAACAAACTGGGGAATAAAAATTGGAATCCTTATTACTCCACATCTATTTCATACCCACTGGCTTTATATATTTATTTCCAAAGCCTGCCATGTACTAAATAAATAAATATTTCCAAAGCCAATGCAATGTCGAGATAGCCCTGATAAGTTTAGAACCAGGTTACTGGAAGGATATTCTGCATTAATCCCTTTGCATTAGACTTGTCACTGGAGATTTATCATCATGGGGAAAGTGAAGCATTGTAGCCTATACTTGAATATAGCACTTTATAGCAATAGCACTTTACTTATATACCGTTTCATAGTGCTTTACAGCACTCTCTAAGCGGTTTACAGAGTTCAGCATATTGCCCCCAACAATCTGGGTCCTCATTTTACCCACCTCGGAAGGATGGAAGGCTGAGTCAACCTTGAGCCTAGTGAGATTTGAACAGCTGAACTACTGAACTAGCAATCAGCTGAAGGTCGCAATGCTGCTTTTAACCACTGCGCTATCTCAGCAGAATGGTTGATGTATGTAAACCATTGTGAGAGTATGTGGATTTTGCAGCATACAAATCAAAGCAATACATATAAATACATACAAGAGAGTGTAACTACAAAACGTGAAGCTCAAAACAATCTATCTGAACCTCTGGAGAGTTTTGGTGGGTGGGAAGACAAAAAATTAATAATATTTTTTTCACCAGGGTTAAATGGTTTTAACCAGGTATTTTTTTAAAAAAAACAGCCACCAGTAAGAATGCTTTTTAAATGGTGGTTTTATTAACCAGATTTGTGTTGTTGTGAACTACAAGTAGTCCTCGACTTACGACCACAATTTGAGCCCAACATTTCTGTTGCTAAGCGACAGAGTTGTTAAGTGAGTTTTGCCCCATTTTATAAACTTGCTTGCCACAGCTGTTAAATGAATCACTGCAGTTGTTAAGTTAGTAACATGGTTGTTAAGTAAATCTGGCTTCCCCATAATCTTTGCTTGTCAGACGGTTGTAAAAGGTATGACCCCAGGACACTGCAATAGTCATAAATATGAATCAGTTGCCAAGCATCCAAATTTTGATCACATGACCATGGACATACTGCAATGGTCATAAGTAATTTTTTCAGTGCCGTTGTAACTTTGAAAAGTCACTAAACAAATGGTTGTAAATAAGGACTATCTGAATGGGGTTTTTATGAAAGGTGCTATATAATTGTTTCACTAAAAGCATAAATCCATTAGAAACTTGCTAATAAGGCATATGTGCAATAGTTTTCCTTGTTGTTGTCCCTTCAATTAAAATAGTACCGTACTGTGCTCTATCCTGAAACCAGAATCAATGACCAGAAGCTGGTCAATGGATAGTCCAATCCTCGTGGATCAGCTTGATTTCCACTTAAATTCAGCTAAATGTTGTTTTGTGTGACAAATTTTATCTCTTTTTTGTGGAAAAAATAACTAGACTATAGACTAGACTAGCCTATCACTAGTGTCTGATCTCTGATTAGTGTCGTTTCAACAAAATCACAACTCTTGATCATCGAAATGTGCATTTTTCCCATCACAGAGATTAATGTCACCATTGGAAAGCTTTATTAAATAAGCCAGGCATTTTGGCTGCCTCTAGAAATACAAGTTTAAAGACAGGCTGTCCAAGTGTGATGATGAGTCATGATGAAGGGCAGGACATATAAAACAGTGTATTTTTCCAGCCAGATGTATATTTAGGCATGCAGAAGTTGCTGAACAGCAAAAGCTTGTGCTTATTTGTTTGAATAAAATGTAATGAGAAGCTTTTACACTTATCAAGTGACAACTGGAGCAAATGCACAAGATGTCAATACAATAGCCATTGCCAAAGCAATTATAACCAAGAAAAATGTGCAACTTCACCCCCTTCCACAAAACACAACCTTCACATGAATTAGTTAAGAATCAGAACTGAACCAACCCCTCATCTTCATAAAGGTACTTGACAATTCCCCAGAGGATTACAAACAGCATTGGCACACCTGGGGGGGGAAAAGGAAAGAAGAAATGCATAGAGAATGAGTCAATAGAAAAACAATCAGGAAGGCTTGCAATGTTGTGAGGTTTTATTCAATGCAAAACTTCCTTAGTCAAATGAGATTATAAGTGGCAGTTATGCATTTACAGAGTCCCTTATAATTATCTGATGACCTTTTAAATGCTCTCTCCTTAAGAAAGCATTTGGGTTGAAAATCATAATGTTGGAAGCACTTCAGTAACATCTTCAGTTATATTATAATAAGACATCATGTTAGTAGGTAGAATGAAGCCCAGAAGTGCTAGAGAGAAATGCAAATACAGAAAAATCCAAAGAAATGAAGCATCACATTCCTTTAATTCTTGGACACTTCTTGTTGGGATATGAAGTACCAGAGGATACTCAAAATATGTAATTTGTTCTAGAGAGAAGGCCATGTAGTTCTTGGCTCTTCCTCAAGGAGATGTTGATCAATCAATCCAGTAAGATGATGCTCCCTCTCCATGTTCCTGTGGTGCTATCATGGACATGTGCAATTGAACAGGTTCAAATTTCTTCCTGCTTCACCTTTCTAATCAATCTGTTCCTATGATAAGAAAATATGGCCAATAATACACAAAGAAAATATGCCTTCCTCTCACTGTTACTGGCTATGAATATTGAAATGCTGATATTGCTGATGAAAGACTATTGAATAAAATGCAGTGTCAGTAAGCAATTACAGTTTGTTTAATGCATACCTGTGGGGCACAGACAAGCATGCATTTTCTTTTTAACCTCTCCTCATTTCCTTTAAAGTTCATGCCAAAGTGCTCTCTTGCTGGAAATTTGGTAACCTTTATATAATTCAAATGGATAAAAGGTTTAAAATTAAAATATAGAATTTAGGTTAGTTTTAAAGTAAATTCACTTTAAGTGTTAATTATATGTAGGTAAAGTTACTGCTATATAATATAAATATCAGTATTCCATTGTTCGTTTTTCTTTTTATACATTGGTGTTACAATGGTTGACTGTGTGTGTTTCTGTAATTTTTATTGAATATCCCTTTCAAACTACTTTTTCTAATTGGAAATTTCTGGTTGCCAGCATTAGTTCACTTTTGCAAGTTTAGTAAAGACAAAATATAACCCATTTTTTTTACTATTGTTCTAGCTACAGTTAAAAAGTGCTCCCTCAATTAATAGATGAAAATTACTAATCAGTAGACTAGATAGTTTAGTACTGTTCAACTAGCCTTGCAGATTGAAACCAAGTATAGGAATTATGAGAAATTATCATTTGTGACTGAAGATGTTAAATCATGTATGTAACATTACATTATTCACAATTTATTAGACAGATATAAATTGGCCCAACTGATCATATAAGCAATAGGCTTGGTCACATGGTGAATCAGTCCCAATGTACATCTGCAATAATAGATAACATTTCTGGGTATTATTACTCATAAATATTTTTTCTTATCTTCTCGATGTTGCCACCACTTTTGGCTTTAGAATGTACTTATACTCTTCTAATAGTACATGGTTACTTCAAGCAGCAGAGAAAAAAAATTGCTGATACTCCTTTATTAAATTTATTCTGATTTTTCTACTGTTAGTAGCATAGGCAGGCAAGTGACGTGACAACAGAAAATCAGGGCAAGCATAAAAATAGATTGTCTCACTAAATGTGATATAATGTGGTTTAGTACTGCATGATATCCTGGGATATTCTAACTGTCCTTGTGAAATCTTGTAGCAACCTACACTTAGCTGTTATGAACTATGTTTTATGATCAGACTAAAATCCTGATTAAATCCAATTTGTAAAAGGTTTATAAAAGCAGGGAAAAGCAAACAAACAGAAGTGGGGAAACTGCATATTCTGAAGAATCATTTCAATCTTGTTCCGATAAATTTCAGTCACGGCTTTGATACTATTCCTGAATTGAACATACATTGTTGCTATGTTTTATCCCAATAGCAGCTATAGGCAATCAAAACCTTTTGTATTCTTCTAGTTCTTAATGCAAGGGATAAGAATTCTTGTTAGAGAGGGTATTGCTAGAATTTAAAGAATGTGTAGATTTTTTTCCAAGAAATAAATCAAGGATTCATGGTGGCAATATAACACTTGTGCCATATCATTTCTTAGATAACCGATAAGAAAGTTACCCACTGTAAACAGTATATCACCGAGTGGGTCAAGAAGAAAAGAGGCGCTTTCATGAGTTAGAATGCAATTTATTTATTTATTTTATTTATTTATTTATAATTTAGAAGTTTAACATTTAAAAAGTGATATTTACACAATTAATATGTCCAATGTGATTACAGAATTAGCATCAGTGGACTTGTTGAGAATGAATATTGCATTAGCTGTCTACTGGGACAAATAAATGACAATAAATACAATCCAGCTGTGGTAGTAAAAAGATGTATCAGATATCTCACCCAAAATCATTTATAAATCCAGGTGCATGTTTAATTCAAAGAAACACTTATTTGCTATGAATGCTATCTTCTTGACTTTGAAACGAATTAAGGCTGTATTTATAATCCATAACATTTGTAAAATGAAATATGCAAACTGAAAAGGAACAAATTATATTTCTGCAGAACCAACAGATGTGCAAAGCAATAACTGCTGTTACTGTAGAAGTGTCATGGCCAGAATATATCAGAAACATTTCCACTTCTGACTTTTATTTGATGTTTGAAAACCAATTATTAATCCAAATGCCAGTTGCTGTTGAATCCATTGCAGTGTTTTGAGTAAATAAAAAATAATAAAGAGCTCAGATATAAGCTGCTGTGTTGCTGCTAAATTTCATTGGTTCCATATGTTGAACAGTCTGGATTTGCACTGGACCATTATATACTGTACAGTTACCGCTATCTTTAAGCAATCTTTTCCCAACAGCATATGCTTCTGATAAGTTGAATGTGCCAGTCCCAAATGTCAGTCAGCACATTTGAAGACAAAGTTGCTGACTAATGATCCAATGCAGTATTTTTTTAACTTCAAGTGATATTTTAATATCCTTTATCTCTCTTCTTCTCTCCTACTGAATCACTTCTGAGGACATGTACAAGTTACTATACCAGTAGTACAGTTTAAATTCCCACTGATAAGATTCTTGACCAACTAAAAAATCAGTCTTAGGTGGAAGGAGATGAATTTTTTGCAACCCCTCTAACCTTTTATCCATTAAAATAAAAGTTTTCCTTGACAACTTCAATGTTCAGTTCCTTAAAGGAATCCAAACAAACCTTCATTCACCATATTAACTTAAAGAGAAAATAATCTGATCAGTCAAAGCTTATCAATTATAATGTTTTGGGAGGTATATAAACCAACAAGCAGAAGAAACAAGCCAGAAATTCAACGCTACTCTTTGTTCCAGGTATGATTGTCTTATGATACAGTGGTACTACCTCTAACTGTTGCATTAATAATGGAAATTTATGACACATTACAAGAGAAAATCACATTTTACAAAGCTCACAGGACAAAAGCAGCAATCTTGTACCTATAGAGAAAGTCATGAGAAGTTTAATAAAATAAAAGTATAATGCTCTATAAGATAGGAACATTTCCAAACCCAAAGCAATACTGACTCTTCAGTTTTGGCATTTCTAAAGGCACTGCTGAAGCTTAACTGTGCACAGATGACTCAGAGGGCATATAGGGCTTATAAATCCCATATCAGCATGGAAATGCATCCTGCTCAGCATTAGTAAGACATAGGAACATGCAAACAGTACTCAAACACTGCTCTCTGTTAGTTAGATTTATGCAACCTCAACAGCATTAGCTTTGTATATGAAACGTAGTAATCTACACACACAAAATGCCTCAAAGATAAAATATAGCACAATATCTAAATAACCATGAAATATGTGATTTTCTTTTTAATCAGAATTTATTATTATTATTATTATCATCATCATCATCATTTAAAAGAAATAATTTATCAAGTACATTGCCAAACATACATCTATAAGCTGTCTTCTATTTCTTCTATTCAACACTACTTCTGAATTACCCCCATTCACTACAAATGAATAATGCTAGGGCATATCTGATACCCATTGCTATACTGGCTGAGCTAAAACATTGAAAAAAAATTAAAACCAATCACAGGCCAAAAAGCATCAGTCCAATCACTGCATTTTTAACAGTTGGATTAGTCAAACTGGTGCTATTTGAAAGGATGGCTTTGTTTCAACTTTCAAAACAAACACTGGGATTTGTTTTGAACTTGAAATGAATCTTTTAAAAGTACACATTTCACTTTACTTTTACTTTAAATTCTCAAAGTGAGATTTTAGGTTAAGAATATTTGGAAGTCAAAATGTTTTGCACCCCTAGTTTTTGGCAAAAAGCATTGATTCAAAAAATGGAAGTATACAAAAAAAGTATTAAAAAACCTAGATTCCCTATGAAGAACTGGAACTAGTAAAGAACACTGTATGTTATTGTAGTAAAGTTTTAGTATCCTTATCTTAAATAAATTTCTTAAGAGTTCAGTAGAATAATTGGTTAATGAATAAGGTCTGTATCGAAATCGTGTCAAAGCCTAAGAGTCCCTCATAGACCTTTTCTAATTAATTTTTTCTTTCTGTCTCTTGTGCTTGCTAACATATTCACCAACCCTATCATAAGTAAAGAATGGAACAAAATTATCAAAGTGGGATAGATAATTTCTCACTCCTTTTGATTGGGAAGATTGGATGCAAACATGTTGGAGGAAAGAGCACTGGGATTGTTATTAACTTTTTCTCACACAGATTTGAATGTCTCAAAATTGAACTATCACAGTATCCTGATTGTTTGGATTTTGTCATCACAATAGAAAGTTGTGGTTTCTATAGTTGTGGAAAATGCAGTTTTGCCCATGTAGGAATGCATCTAAGTCTGACTGCCCTCCTATTAAGAGTCCATAAAAATTACACTAATATGAGAGATCACAGACCGAGGGAGACTATTTCAGCTGCAGAGTCCCCAACATCCAAAATGCAGAAATGCAGGAATAGACAATGACATTTTGCTCTGCCCTGCTTTCTGCTTTTCTGGAATGAAAACCTAGCATTCATTTATTTTACACTAAAAAGTTAAGGTCAACATTTTAAAAGCTATAGTCTGCTGTAAATGATATTTAATGTGATGGTAATTAGATTTTATTAACAATATTTTTATAGCAGAATTGCAAGAACCTTAAGCTACATATAATAGAATTAGTCAACTGATAAGTTAGAAAGTGTAATTGTATGAGAGAACATCAATGGTTAATGAAAACTGCTAAACAAACATCGAGTTAAATTGTTAAGAAAAACATTGCAGCTTTTTCAATGAATGGAGGAATGAATGAATGGATGAGCCTGTGTGTGTGTGCATGGACAGCATGTGCGTGGTGGAGGAAAAATAGCCTCTGTGTGATGCAAAACATACATCACTGGTTTAGAGGTACACATGTTCCCATTAGACTGACATAACACTATTAGCACAATGGTTTTTAATTTTAAGTCATTTACTAATTCCTATCATTATCTTTCCCAACTTCATTGCAGACACATGCTGGGTTAATGTATTCAGAGTTGTTTTGCAACAGTAATTGCATCTTTTTTGAGTAGTTAGTGGCAATTCTGAACACATCAGTGTGGTTGCAAGGAGTTATAAGTATCTGCCCTAATGTGAACTAATCTGATTTATTAATGCCAAGTCTTATCTGCCATCCTGTTACCCTGTGAACTAGTACAGAGAGAGCCTTTGGGAACTCTTTGTAGAAGAAAGTTTTGTTCCCTACGTAGACTTTTATCGTCCTACTGAATTGTAATCTGCATTTGACTAGGTCAGAGTCAATTTCCCTTTTTAAAGGTAACCATAATGTTGGCAAAACAGGGACCAACAATTGAGTTCTGATGGATGCGAGATATTATCAGTGGAGAGATTCCAGAATTGCATAACAAAAGCATAGTTGCTATAAGATAATCAATACTTACTAATCCTATCAAAAACAGGCTGGGGCTGTGGAGTCTAAGAACATATTATCACAATGTAAAGTTTTAATTTAAGTAAAAGAAAAGAATGCATAACAGTTTAATATGAAATACAGAATGGTATAAAAATGTACTACATTACTATCTCCAAGAGAAAGGAACTACACAGGCTACTAACATTAGAACAAATTACTCAAGGTCAAAGAAAATGTTGGTGAAATGAAAATTAAGTAGCAATGGAAAATTCCAAAAATGAGAAAAGCTTTTTAAAAATATTATTGAAAAGTGTAATACATATTGTCTATTTGTAGAGAATAAGCATTAATTAGGCAAATGACACTTCATAAATAATTGTAGAACAGTTCCAAAAGTTGTTTCTTTCTTGATTTTGTTAACTCTATGAAAACATAAATAATAATTGAATAAAAAGCTGTTCAAAACTTTGTTTTAAAAGCACTTTAGTTAATGGTTGGTGAATATAAATTATATACTGATATGTATAGACTACATTAAAGTGATTACATGAATCACTTATTTTCAACTTCTCTCTTCATTCCTTTTCCTATTTGAGCTTAAAAATGTTATAACTATTATTTTGTATTCTATGCAACAGAGTCCCTCCACAATTTTTATTTTTCTGAAGTAATTTCATACTCTTATTAGTTAAGAATCTCTTCAAATCAGTGATGGGTTTCAATTTTTTTTTACTACCGGTTCTGTGGGCGTGGCTTGGTGGGCATGGCTTGGTGGACGTGGTAGGGGAAGGATACTGCAAAATCTCCATTCCCTCCCCACTCCAGGGGAAAGTTACTGCAAAATCCCAATTTCCTCCTGATCAGCTGGGACTCGGGAGACAGAGAATAGATGGGGGCAGGGCCAGTCAGAGGTGGTATTTACCGGTTCTCCGAACTACTCAAAATTTCTGCTACCTGTTCTCCAGAACTGGTCAGAACCGGCTGAAACCCACCTCTGCTTCGAATATGTTTTTAAGGAATACCATCTATAATTGGTTTTCAAAACAAATTATGTTTTATTTGAAATGTGTATTTTTCCCTTTATACTGAAAGAAAATGCACATCCCATTTTACATTTATTCTACTAAATATCATAGTAAATGAATACCCATTTTCAGTTATCTGTAAACATTCAGATGAAGGAGGTCATTAGCAAGGTTTTACCAACACAAAAAGAAAAAGTCCTCTGAGTTTTCCTTTCCACTCCTTGTAGGAAATTATTTCAAATGCGCCTTGAATCCAAAATTAAATTATGTGACTGTCTGGGCTTTAAGATTTATCTTTCATCTCATTGCCTTGATATTTCATATTACTAAACACTCAGCACCAGTGGCTGAGCACTGGGAACAGTGCTTTGTTAAATTTATCTGTACAGTTGCTGTGCATGAATGTGTCTTAGTAGCCTCCAAGATTGTTTTGCGGAGAAATAAAACTGGATTATTTATGAAATCCAAGCTAGGATTTTGCATTATAAAAGTAAGAGCTTACGAATTCTTTCATAAGCAGAATTACACGTTTTCTTTAACATGAAGTGAATTAAATTATATACAAAACTCCAGGGTATAGTATTAGCAGAAATACGTTTTTGAAAATATTATCTCTTTATAATAGGGTGATTGGCAACCAGTCGTAAGTTGAACAGCACCCAAAATGTGATTACATGACCGTGGGAGTGTGTGTGATGTTTTACGTTGGCTGGAAGTGCTTAGTCGGGTGTAAAGCACTGTTTCAGATGCTGACATAACTATAAATGGTTGTTAAATAATAAGTCCAAGTCAAGAAGAATTACCCGTAACAGTTTGCTTTTCAGTTTCCTTTACTGCAAAAAGATCATGCTTCTAATCCTGGAGAAAGAAATCTCTCACAGGCTGAGAATAAAATAAGCATGATTTTCTAAAGGGAAAAAAAAGGAAAAAAAAACCAGAATGGAACGCCAGTAGAATGTTCAAATATCATTTAGCGACTTTTGCTCTTTAGATCCTGGGATTTGCTGCAAAATGGCACACTGGTGGTCTTGGCAATTTAGATAGCTGTAAGACACGGTATCTCACTTTATATATTTCCTTATAGAAATATATAAATAGACGTTAGACTGAATTATTACATACACAAGAGGAAGGGACAAAGTCTTAATTTTGTTTAACTAGTTGACCCTTTATCCCCCTTATTTATGCCTATAAAATGGAATTTAAAAATGTATGTCTTACGACAGTATCACCTCAATAAAGAAAATAGATGATAACTACAGTACGTTCAGTACCCCAAAGATATGTTGATTACAGCAGGGTAATTGTGCATGATTCAGAACTCCTTGTATACAAAGTTTATTTTGGGTTCTTTGTTCTAAACAAATTACACAACCCCTTTTGCTTCATTTAGTGTTCTGTTTTCAGCTCATAACAGGCATTAGACAGCCTCTGTTCAGAACGTACTGTATATAGTTAGCATCCTGGATGACAACCACTGAACTCAAGTATTGCTAAATATAATCTGCAGCCAGAAATATTTCAGGTCAGCCTTTTATGTTTTTGTAATGGAGTTGGGTTTTTACTAAACAATAAAAATAAACAATAAAACCTTCAATTTCAACTTGCTTAGAAATCTATTCAATAATTTTAGTATAGGGCTCACCATTTTGCATGTTTTTGCTTTCTCTTCATTTAAATAATTTACAGTAAGCAGGTTGTTATGAGATCTATGTAACTTTACTAGAACAGCCCAATATATTTTCTTATGAATACTTCATTGATTATTGGTTGTGACAGAACATAATATATTCATCCTCCATACATCATGTGTACTCGGAAGGATCACATAAATAATATGCAGCTGATCATTTATATAAATTTTACAGTGCACTTATTTAGAATGTTCACATAGGAATGTAAATCTGTGGAAGAGAAAAAGCTCCATCAAACCCATTCAAGATGTATTTAAATATTTTACCCCACTGGCATTTAATACAATACAGGTAGACTGTATTAAACTAAGGATCTACAGTGATTCTACAATCCAAAACATATTGGGAAGCTTGTCTTGTATATTCTGCACCTGTGCAGAAATATGTCACTGTTTAAAAATGATTTGATTAATGAAATGACAAGCTACCGGATACTGTATATTTACAATGAAACATTATATATTATCTTAAAAGATTTGCCTGATTACATAAGGCAACATGGTAGTAAACATAACCCAAAAAAAAATATCTCTGGGTCAGGGGTGAAATGCTACCGGTTCGGACGTACTGGTAGCGATGGCCGCCGGTGGATCGGAGAACCGGTAGCGGCAGCAGCGCAAGGCTCCGCCCACCCGCCCAGACAACATTTTCTTTTTTTAACCCTCAGCACATGCGCAAAGCCTTCTGCACATGCGCAGAGGGTGATAAAGCGCGTGTGTGACCGGAGCAGGGGTGAAAAAGCTCGCGCGCACGAAGTGTGCACTTCTGAACCGGTAGGAAAGGTAAGTAGATTTCACCGCTGCTCTGGGCCATGAAATAGAGAATTACACCTTAGGAAGGAAGGTTAATGAAGAAGAAAAAACCCACATGGTTTTATGCTAGTAAACTCTAGGACCAACATCAGGTAGAAGGAGAAAGATGTCTTCTCTCTTTGAAAGTAAATATACAGCTCATGTAAGAGACAGTTTGGTCCAGTAGTTAAGGCACCAGGCTAGAAAGTGGGACATGGTGAATTCAAGTCCTGTCTTAGCCATGACTCTGAGTCAATCATTCTCTCTCAGCCCAACTCACCTCACAGTGTTGTTGTTGAGAGGAAAATATGAGGAGGGAGGTGTGTTGGATAAGTTCATTACCTTGAGTTATTTGTAACAATAATAAAGGCATGATATTAAATCAATCAATCAATCAATCAATCAATCAATCAATGTCCTACAAGTAAATACATTATTTTGGCTCATTCATTATTATCCACAGATGTTAGTACAGGTAACAACTTACGAACACAATTGAGCCAAGAATTTATGTTGCCAAATGAGAAATGTATTAAGTGAGTTTTGCCCCATTTTACGACTTTTCTTGCCACATTTGTTAAGTGAACACTGCAGTTGTTAAATTAGTAACATGGTTATTAAGTGAATCTGCCTTCCTCATTGACTTTGCTTGTCAGAAGATCACAAAATATGAACACATAATCCCAGGAGACTGCAACCATCATAACTGTGAACCAGTTGTCAAGCATTTGGATGTAAATCATGTGACCATGGGGATGCTGCAATGGTCATAAGTGTGAAAAATGGTCATATGTCCCTTTTTTCAGTGCCATTGTAACTTCAAAAGGTCACTAAATGAACTGTTGTAAGTCGAGGACTACCTGTAATGCTAGCATTAAAAGTAAAGCAAATGATCGTCACTGATGGTGCTAGAGAATTCAGAAAGGCCTCTGCATTATTTCTGAGCATGTTCTTATTGAAAGGCTCTTCACGAGTGTAAAAGCAGACAAGGTGGATTAAAAAAAATCAATATTTCTTTATAATAAAAAGAAGTATTTTCTCAGTTCTCATCTCCTAAAATACTAAACCAAAGAAATACCATATTTGGAAAAGGGGCAAGAAAACCTACTTACCCCAGCCAACACAAAGGTAAAGTCGAAAGATTCTCTGCTCTGAAAATACTGAGAGGGCTAGTAGAGTATACAGGTACATTCCTTCCACCAGTAGCCAGTAATAGTTTGCAGTCACACAATATTGCATCATCACAAAGATCAAGCGGCAGCTGAGTGACTCCTGAGAGGGCAGAGATTTGAGTAAATACTTTAGGTGCTGCAGACCAGGAAAAAATGTAAAGTGCCCATGAAACCACAATGCCACAATGCCCTCAAAGATTTGATAACAGAGCAACCTTTGGAGACTGTCAACAGGAGGCTAAAAAAATAATCAAATTCAGCAGCAAATATTCCTGCACTATACAGCCCTTTAGCATGCCTATTTAAACTATTTCTTAGCTGCCTTGAAGAGTCCCCTGGCATATAAATCCATTTAAATAAATAAATAAATAAATAAATTATAATGTTTTCAACTATGTCCAAGGGGACATTTCTATTCTGCCCAAGAGGTAGCTTCCCTTATGCTCATCCTCCACAAAAAAAATGTCACTTAATATAGAGGCCTCAGTTGAGCAACCTGGGTTGTGGCAATAGAAGCCGCCAGAAAATGATGCAGAGGTGCCTTGTGAAGGCAAAAACTTTGCCTCTGCCAACGTATATAAATTCCCTTTTTTCAACACTGCAGCGCTTATGCCTCATTATATTCTGAAGAGATTTCAGAAGAGTAGTGCATTCTCCTTCTATCTGTTTCTCTGCGTTTATTACATCTCAGAATGTAAGCCATTGTTCAAGAATAAAGCTCTGAATAAAAATAAGAGCTGCCGTTTCCTCTGAAAATGTTAGTGACTACATTCCCAATTGCGTCTTACATCCTGGTTCCTCTCTCTGACAAAAGTGGGTTTATTTATATAGAACAGGAATAGGGCTAGACAATATTATGTGGTATTTCAATGTTTTTATTATGAGGAAAATGGTATCTTTTTCAAGGGATATTTCTAATCATATTTGTTAGGATAGTGATTAAAAAGCAGAGTTTTTGGACATGTTATCAAGATTTACCATTTTAAGGAAGATTTAAGCACTTACAGTTGCTTTTGGACTTCTGAAATGTAAAAAAAGAAAAGAAAATTGAAGTGAAGTGAAGAAGGAATCTTAGTCCTCAAGCGAACTGAAAGGGAATTCTATTTTAAGTACTTTCATCTATACTCATATGTAAATCTAACAAGCTTTCCCACAAAAGGAAATGCATACCTTAATGCAAATATATTGCAATCATATACTTCTGTTTAGGAAAATATGTTTAGCCTTATCATATACCTGGTAGGAAATTACATTCTCCCACTGTTGTTGACGAGGGGCCGTCTTGTACATCCACGTGAGCATGGAATCCTTAATGAAGATGGACACAGCACGTAGGATAAATGAAGTAAAAAGATTCAAGTGAATGTAGTTCCTGGTACAATGCAGATGCCTGTAAATATAATTATGATGCTTAATTCACTTGAAAACGTGTAGGCTGTAATGACTCTCAAGCGAGGTACCAAGGGAACTCCGTTCAAAACTGAAGTGTGTACATCAGATAGTTTACACTGTAGAGTTAGAATAAATGTGTCGGTTGCTTTCATTTCTGAAACGGAAAGCAAACTACTAATACTAAAAAAAATATGCAAAACTATTATTGGAGTACCATTTTCTATAGTATTCAGAGAAAAAGGTTTAAAAACAAAGAGTTAAAATTGAGTTTTAAGTCCCGTAGGTAAAGATTTAAAAACCCATTGTGTAAAACATGCTTAGTTTAACTGTGCACTGCACATTTCTGCAGGAGATGGTGACAAAAGCATCAATTCCCATCAAGAGAAATCATTCTATTTACCAGCAATTGTTTGAAAGGCAAGAGAGGACTATTACTGATATAGCACTTAAGAAAGAATTGCATGCACACAGTAGGAATAAGTGGAGCATCAGAGGTGGGATTCACATAATTTACCTACCGGTTCGCCCAGCACCGAAAATGTGAGTGCACGCGTGGGCGCACTAGCTTCACTCGCACCCGCCCCTTCCGCACATGCTCGCAGCCTTCCACACATGTGCTTTGTTCGCACACATGGCTTGCATGCATGTGTGCGGCTTGAAAATGTAGCTAAATAGGACGGCATAGCGCCGGGGCAGATGGACGGCCACCCACAGGTCGCTACTACCAGTTCGCCCGAACCGGCTGAATACCACCTCTGTGGAGCATGATTTCACTTCTGGGATCCCCCCATAAGCAAAAATGAAAATTCATTATGAGCATCAAGTTAAGAGAACATACATTTTAACATGTCAAAAATAAAAACTTAATTCAGTGACTAAATCATCATTGCAGCAGCAGTACTTTACTTCGGAACCCCTTCTCCTTATTTCTACCAATTTATAACAAACTATATTTAAAAGCAGATGAACTAACATTCTTCTGTAGAAAAAAATTTGTAGGAAAAAAGTTCTTCTGTTCTACCTCTAACAAAACAAATGTTCTGCCAATTTATAAAACAGAATATTCATACCAGTTTAACTGTCTCCAATTTAAAAGTAATGTTTATTTATAGTGCAGCTTTTTTTCCTTTCCCGCAAATCCATTCAAGACAAATTGTATTTCACTTATTAAACACTTCTCCTTAATCCCATACTTTGAAAATGTCCCAATTATCATATGAAGTTAAATTTTTATGCTACTTCTAATTATTCATTGTTTCATTTAATTTTTGAAGTTAGGCATCAAGTACCAGATATTTTCATAGAATTCATTCTTTTTAGCCACATGCCTTACCTGAACCAAAGGAGGATTCCAGTTGCTATAACAAGGGCTGAGAAAGAAAGAGCATATCCAGTGGTGTAGATGACAGAAAGGAATAACAACCGTCTTCCTTGTGAGTCCTGAAAAGGGTAACGCAGAAACAGCTGAAATAAAATTACTGGACTTTTCCTGTTTTCTTGTCTCATAGTTTGCTTCAATGAAGCAGACAGAAACACAAAGCCAATAATTGTACATGGAAACACAGAAAAAGATGACCAAACATATCTACTACACAATATTTAATCAATCAATCAGAACAGAGCTGGAAGGGACCTTGGAGGTCTTCTAGTCCAACCCCCTGCTCAATCAGGAGACCCTATACAATTTGAGACAAGTGGCTGTCCAGTCTCTTCTTAAAAACCTCCAGTGATGAAGCACCCACAACTTCTGAAGGCAAGCTGTTCCATTGGTTGATTGTTCTCAGTGTTAGGATGTTTCTCCTGAATTCCAGGTTGCTTCTCTCCTTGATTAGTTTCTATCCATTGTTTCTTGTCTTGCCTTCTGGTGCTTTGGAAAATAAGCTGACCCCTTCTTCTTTGTGGCAACCCTTCAAATACTGGAAAATTGCTATCATGTCACTCCTAGTCTTTCTTTTTTCTAGACTAGCCATACTCAGTTTCTGCAACCGTTCTTCATATGTTTTTGTTTCTAGGACTTTAATCATCCTAGTTGCTCTTCTCTGCACTTTTTCCAAAATGTCAACTTTTTTTTTTTATGTGGTGACCAAAACTGGATGCAGTATTCCAGGTGTGGCCTTACTAAGGCTTTATAAAGTGCCACTAATTCTTCACGTAATTTTGATTCTATGTCTCTGTTTATACAAGCAAGGATTGTATTAGCTTTTTTGCCTGCTGTAATTCATAGTAGGCTAGGGGTGTACCATGTTCATAGTATGCTAGGAAGTGAGCAAACTTTGTTATTTCACCTGGATTATAAGTGACTTCAGTATCAATTCCCAAGTATAATATAGGGCAATAAAGCTTCGTTTTACAAGTTTGTTGAAAACAGTGAGAAAATAATCTGCTGCAGATGCTAAAGATATTTTTATATGTATATGTATTCTAAGAAGCATTTCCTTTTCAATAACTCAATATCTACTAGATCTTCCATTAAAATTGATTTCCATAAAGTTTCAGTGCTCTAAATTATATATTTCATTTTTTATTCATTCATTCATTAATTAATTCATTCAATTCTATAGCCAGTCTTAATCTGGTCTTCTCCAGATTGTATCTGGTGCACTTCAGCTCTCATAATTCTTATTCAGCATTATTCTACATAAGAGAATACTACATTTTAACTGCTGTTTTAGAAATTCTGCAATTTTTGCTTATCAATGAGCTCACTAAGAATAAGTATGCATTTCTATAGCAAGGAATTTCTTTAGTTTTTTTAGCCGAGTATTATTATTAGCAAATAATCCAAAAAGCATGAAAAGGATGATGTCTCACTGCATTCCAATTACTTCTCAAGTATTGAGAGTTATTTTTTTCAAACAAATGATATACTTTCCCATTCAACATGCAATTCGGGGTGACATAGAATTAAAACAGATGACATACTATAAAATAAAATATCAAAGCCTTAGTTATTTGTAAAATGAAATGCAGTAAGACATAGAGAAATGACACCAGATGGAATTCAATTTCCCTTTTTCTTTTTCATTATCTTCCTAGAAGATGAAACCAGAAATTATATAATTTTGTCAATTATCAATTATCTTGCTCCCTCTGTATCACATATTCAAATGGTTTCCTTAAAGGTTTTTCAAGTTCTAACTTCAGTTTCATTGCAATTATCAGTATTACAAGCCCGAAGAACATAACAATCAAGAATATTATGTCACATCTCTGTGTTACCAATCCCACTAAAATTGTGAAACAATCCAAATCATTCTATAAGAACTAATGGAAGATTCCATGCTGTTATTGTTAATAGAAAACTTTATTTTAAGACACTTCCACAGCATCAAGAGCAAAGAATGTAGCATTTGGGCAATAGATTCTTCAAACAACTATTGTTTCCTTACTTCATCAGGAGCCATGCATGCCGAAATGTTCCTCCACGGATTGGTGGAATTCTCCTCCATCAACCATGTCCCTTCCAGTGTGCAGAAACGGTAAACTTGCCCTGTCCAACAAGCATTCAATGAAAAGGCAGGTGATAGAAAAGCCAAATGCAATAAAATCAACTGTAAATATAATTAAAATCTTGTCCAGGGGTTGCCCACAATATTAATATAGCCCTGACTAGACTGTAGATTATTTACTACAAGTTTTGGGAGTCGAAGAAAATTAGAACGCGAAAAGTGGAATTGAGTTTGTGGGCTTCAAATCTTTGTACCAATCTTGACAAGAAAAGTTTCTCAGTACACTAGAGATTTAACTCTATATAAATTTAAAATTGATCTATTCCCAGAATCAGTCTATTGTAGTGGAAACAATTCCTCTGTTACCAGATAAAAAATAGTATTTGATTGGCATGTAAGAAACAATCCAAATAGTATTTGATTGGCATGTAAGAAACAATCAAATAATTTGCAGCCTAGAGTTTTCTGTGCTGTCAATAGAGCATTTACATTCAGCTAAGTATATGTCATCAATTTTGCTGCAGTCTTATTAAATAAGGAAATCAACTTACGTTTAATTATAAAGTTGTAATGTTTAATTTCTAAAAAGAAGAAATGTCACAGGACAAGCCACCCATCCTAGAGTTAGGCTGCTAATTCTCGGTTTGGTCTATTGCAGGGGTGTCAAACTTAATTTCATTGAGGGCTGCATCAGGGTTGTGCTTGACCTCGGGGACGGGGGCGTGGCCAGGGAGGGCATAGCCAGCTTGACATCACTTGTGTTGGGGATGCCTGTGGCCTGAGTGCTCTGCCAGAGAAAACAGGCTCCCAACCTCCATTTTCGGCTGGGAAGGCCTCCTGCAACCCTCTGCCAGCAAAAAATGGAGCTCAGGAGGGCCGTGTTTTCGCTAGCAGAGGCACCACGGGCCAGTCCTTCGCTATTTCCAGGGAGGCCCTGTGGGCCAGATCTAAGTACCCCGTGGCCTTGAGTTTGACACCCCTGGTCTAGTGGTTAAAGCAACAGGTAGAAAACAGGAGACCATGAGTTCTCTTCCCACCTTAGACCTGAAAGCTGGCTGGGTAATTTAAGGCAGTCACTTTTTCTCAGCCCAACTCACCTCACAGGGTTGTTGTTGTGGAGAAAATAGGGGCAGGAAGAGTCTTATTTAAGAGTTTAGGGCTACTAGTTCTTATTAGCCTTTTTGAAAAATACAAAAAATGGTTTACCAAAATAACATGGTTTTAACATTCTTTTGGCTTATTATTTTTGCTGCATGTTATATTTACCACAATGTTTTTACTGAAATGTTGCTTTTTGTAAATCTCTTTAAAAACAAATAACTAGACTTTGTATCCAAAGGGATATAACAAAAATAGGTACTATAGTAGATAACTGTTGAATTACAGATACAGTACTTACAATTTGCCCTAATATTTATCATCTCCAAATCAAGAATACTGAATAATTCCCTAAATTTCATACGGCCATAAAAACATGTTTTTCTTTTCTATTTTTCATAGACTTCATAAAATCATTTTTCTCTCACCCTTTTAAAAGTTCAACCTTCTTTTCTGAATTTTCTGTAAGTTCCTATTCTTCACTATTGGACAGTTCAGTCCCATCTGGAGAACAAATTCCCTCCATGCTCATGTTTTTTTTAACCAGGAAATTCTGTCTTCTAGAATATTGGCAGGGCATTTTTAATTCATTGTAAAACTTGACTTTGTGTCAAGCAAAAGCAACCAGAGCCACTTGTGAAGAGTTTCAACAACAGTTTCATTGCTAGTCAGCTATTTTAATAAGAATCTCACCAGATTGACTGCATTCCCTTAGGAAATGCAAGATAAGACTTCAAGGATTCTGGGGTGGTAAGGCCTGTGCTGTTTCCTGCAGTGCAATGACTTCAAACCTGGGCCTCTTAACATCTGCAGTCTAACTGGAGATTCCACCACACTTTGATATTCAGTGTTCTAGTAGCAAGAAGTCAGAAATAAGGCAGCAGCTACTTTTGGTAGCCAATGACAATATTGCTCATGATATCATGTATTTAGACTTGTCCAGACTTTCTATTTTGGCTGGTCCAAACTAATGTTCCCTCTAAGCTGCGCGGCCGCGCACGTGATAAAAAAATGCCACGCAGAGAACATTGATCACCACCAGATCCGGGTGGGTGGGGAAAAGGAGCCTTCAACGAAGAGAGGCGGAGGCTTTAACTCTTGCCTCCCCAGGCGGGCTCTGCTGCTAGGGAGAGGAGGAGAGCGAGATCAAAGGCTGCTGCCCACCAGCTTACTCTTCATCCAGGGAGGACGGTTGGGTCCCTCCAGAAAAGAAAACGCAGCGCAGCAGTTTCCAACTGCCACGCAGTGATTTTCAAAGTTAGAGGGAACATTGGTCCAAACCTCCTGAATTAGGAACATGGGAAAAAACAAATTGAGGCAGCTTGAGATTTTCTCTTACTCTACTACCAAAGTGTTGGATGTTTTCAACAACTAAAAATTCCACACCCTTAATGAAGAGGCTGGTAGCAAGGCTGTAGCTTAAGAATCCCCCATCTTCCCCGCCTTAAAATTTCAATAAGAGAGAGTAGAAATAGCTCAGGCTTAACTGTGGAGTTCTTGCTGCTCTCTGAACTTGTTTGCTTGTTTACTTCATATGTTTTGTTATCCAATAGTTTTTAATTATGTACTTTTGTATTATAAACCAAAATAAGGAATAATTTAAAACCTTCCCGGCAGATTCCTTTTACATGGGAGAGACTTCTCTGGGTAACAAAAGATGAATTCCATCTATTTTCTCAGCATGGGGTCAAATGTTTTAGGAGGCAGTACTGTTCCATAGCAGAATAAAAGATCCGCCATGTAATTCTGCCCTTAAATCCAATTATCAGGGGGTTAGTGTAGCTTTATGAATATACTTGTGTTGGTGACCTATAAACAACTTTAAGTTAATGTCCAATTGCTAAGCTCTTACTTCTTCTTGGGGATCTTATTTTTCTCATGTATTGTCTGGAACCAGAGAAATCGATAAGCATTTAAATCTTATTCAAAAGGGAGCAATATTCCAGAAATTATGCTGTAAAACTGCACAATTAGGCTAGGGCTTTGATTTATTTAGCTTCTGATGGAACATGCTTTCAAATAAAGTTAGTTTCTTAGAAGCAGCTCTCTTTGAGCCTATCTGCTGGAATTCCATGTCATCTTGTTAATATTAAATGTTTAAAGATATGGAGTGGTGCCTAGAATTCAAGCAGTCCCTATATGCACATAAAAGAACAAGAGGGGAGGATAACAGTTAGATCTGGAGTTAATGTCATCATTTATCTTGTTCTGCAATAAACTTATAAATCAAATCAAATGTTACAGCTGGCTAAAGGCTTTTGAATATAGGAAAATATGTTATCATATGCCAGGAGGCTCACAAATATTTTATCAGCTAGCTCTTTTAAATGCTTTCCCTGTTAAAACAGCCAACCTGATTGGTATTTTTGTGCAGCTGCAGAACAGGAATAGTGGGAGATTAGTCACCCAATTGTCCTTCAGAATAAATTGCCACATAATTTATCTTTGAAACAAATTACAGCAACTCATAGACTACCACAATTTATCCAGACAGGGAAAGACAAACTGAGAGAGAGGAAGCGGAGTAGAGTTTTCCCTCCGTGCATTGTGTGTGCATTTTGAACATTGAAAGCTATCCCAAATTTAATAACTCTTTTTAATTGTTGACAAGGGAAATGTTCTGAAGAGCAAGCAATTTTCTTCCAGAAGGAAGTTGTGAATCTGAAGCTTATAAGTAAGGGCTGAATTCCTTGCTGTGGTAGATTGACTTGACAGAATGGTTTTGCCTCTGATGACAAAAACAGGTATCATAATGGAGATTTTCTTTTCTGAATTATTAACTGCATAGGCAATACATTGGCTTCCAAAGGAAAGGGCTTGGCTGTAGGCTGGGCAAACACTGCTTATAAAATTTCCAGGCTTACTTTCCATTGAAGTAATTGTAAGATTTCTAATGTAATGCTTCTTTTTATTCTCACACTGTTTTCTTTGTAAATATAGTGATGGCAAAACGGTAGCAGTCACTGCAAAGTTTAAAAATAATATTTAAAAGAAACTGGAACATTGTGATGCCCTTTTAAAATAATGGTATGTGAAAGAAGCTAACAGGTAGTTGGGGTTCAAACACTTAGAATTCCTAGTCAGCATATTTAAGATATGAGGTTAAAAAAAGCTGGAAGTCAGAGCTGTCTGTAAAATGTAATCATAGTTGTATTTTCTCCAAATATATTTTTGCAGCAGTTACAGAATATCTAATACTGCAAGGTATAAATCCATAGTTTAATAACAGAGGTCATTTTACATCTAGACAGTCCATGTTCAGTTTCTGACATTTCCAAATAGGACTGTCAAATCCCTGAACAATTATTCCTAATTTATAAAGTAGTAATCCGCACTCATTGCCATATTCATTTTAATTGTAACACTCTATGGTAGATTTCCGTTGGTTCTATTTCAGTTATAGGGCATTTACATGAAGATATCTACCTAAGCTGGAAATTCAGCTCAAAATATTCTAGTTCCAAATTAATGCTGTGCCACCCTGATTTAAACTACTGTACTATTATATGGTAGTATTTTTTTAACATAGCTCAAATTTTCTGAGAAATCACCTGAATAACACCAAACATGGCAAACTGGAGAAAAAAAAACCAGTCTGAGACTACAAAAATAGGTAGGCAGATACAGAACACTTTGCACTTCATTATATGTGCTTGGCAAGCTATATTCTACCTGTGAAAAATTCCAAGTTGTACTGGCATTTTTGAAATTTGAAATTTAAGATCATAATGATGATGATGATCAACATATTGTAGGAATTCTTTTCGAAAGGAACAGAAAGATGTGGAATTTTAGAAATGTTGTAGCTGCAATATTCCCCACACCTGATGTTTCTCTATGAAACGATCTCTCTACCTTCAGATTGTCGATTTTGATGAGGTATCTACATTATTTTCAGAGTAAGACATATTTATGATTTGAAACAAAGTCCTTATTTTCTACTGCTTTCAAATAACATATAGTCTTTGCAGGAATTGTGGCTTAAAAAGAAGACAGTTCAGTAATTCCAGTGGGATCATCAACCAAATTTATCTGTATATCAATTTTCCAATTAACCTGCAATATATTAATTTTCTGGATTATATGGTACCAATAGGTAAGAAACATAAACCCACCATTTTCAACTGCAGACAAATAGGGGCAACACATTCCTACGCATTTCCAGTTATCATTCAGGGCACATCACATCCTACAATATGTATAGCCAAGTCTTAGGGAGCAATTATATTATTGCTGCTTTCAATAGAGTCTAAATATGGTACTACTCTATTTACAAACTTTCTTTCCTATAATTACAGAATTCAGCCAAGAACATGAAGAAACAGAAGTCAAAGTTTAGATGTGATGAGAGAAAAAAACAACTTAATATCCATAACTGAAGGGATTTAGTTGAAACCTGTCTGTGAAAATAATCTTTCCCTCACAGAACGAGGATATAGCAGGAGGACTCTTTTCAGTTAGTAGACATATTTTCATTCTAAGTAAGTAAATAAGTAAGTAAGTAAGTAGGTAAGGAAGGAAGGAAGGAAGGAAGGAAGGAAGGAAATCATTGAACAAGACATTGCACCTATTTTATGCCTGTTTTTAATGGAGACAAACACAAATCGTGTTCGTAATGTGTTCTTGCCAGCATATATTTTCTAAATATGAAAATATGCTTCTATAAATGCAAGCAAAATTCACTAGTTTATATATAAAAGGATACATTGATCCAACCAGACTTTAGAAATAACAATTTTCAGAAAATCGTTGGTAACATTTTTATCTCTCCTGTGGATCTTTAGTTAACATTTCTCCACAAAATAATTCCATGTCACTGTTCTGATACGATCAAAATTATTTGCAAAATTTAGAAATGGCTACACTTGTAGCCATGACTGCACTTATGCTACAAGTAGTGCTAATCATACCTATGTCTTGTGTCCATGTGAATGGTTCTATATTATGCAGCATGCAAATATGTATTAATTTCTTGCCTCAGTGAATTAACATCTGAACATAGAAGAATTTTTTCTGTTTTATATTCAGAATTTATGAAGCAACAATGCCTTTGTAACATCCCAGAATGACTGCAGTAACAAATTTACAGGGGTTGGCTTTGAAAAGTATTCAGAAATGTCAACTGGCTAAGAATGCTTTAACCAAATCATTGACCTTACCACAGATTCACTGGCTATCTAAACTATTCTGATGTAACTGCTTCTAACCTGAAAAGTTGCATATCTCTTGGGACTAGACCAGGGGTGAGCAACCTGCGGCTCCGGAGCCGTAGGCGGCTCTTTGGGCTCTCTGTCATGGCTCCCTGTTACCCTGTCACGGCAGTGGCATGGTCGGAGCCTTAGTGCAGGAGAAAAGCGCCCCTGCACTTGCCTTTGCGCGGCAACAGCATTCCCCCTGGCACATTTGCTGTTGACACCAGCAAAGACTGCTGGGAGAGAATGGCAGGGGCATATCTTGCGAGGCGAGGCCATCCCCCAAGCCTGGCATTCCTCCTCCCTTGTCGGCGAGGCCAAGAGAAAGAAGGGGGTGGCGTGGGGAAGCGTTCCCCTGCCCTGCTGAGCACAACAGCCCCAGCAGGGGGGAGATGGCCCGGCAGAAGTACCCCCATTGGCGAGTTGGACAGCGGAGAGGCGTGGTACGGCTCTTGTAGCGGACCGTGCCGCTTTCTGTTTCCTGTGCCTTCCCGATCTCAGAGAAAGATGGGAGGGAGGGCGGGAGGGAAGGAGAGAGAGACAGAGAAGGAGTTACCCATTTTCCATAGAAAACACAGAGCCACAAAACCTGGGTAGGCTTGGCTGGGGCTCATGTGACTGGGTGGGAGTGAGTGACATCAAGTTAGCCATGTCCACCCAGGTTTTATGGCTCCCAGTGTTTTGTTTTCTGTGGGAAATGGCCCAAGTGGCTCTTTGAGTGTTTAAGGTTGCCGACCCCTGGACTAGACAGTCTGAAAGATTGCTTTATCCAGTACACAGTACAGCACATGAGTGTTGGCAAGTGGATGTGAAAAGAGCTCCCAAAATAGTTGTCTTCTAGTGTAAAATAAGAATTCAAATAAACCTTACTCTTTACTTGGCAGGATCCTCTACTTGTATTCCAACTGATATCCCTCCTATAAGCACACAGCAAATTTTTACTAGGCACATCTAAATATTCCCTTCATTTCAATTTTTTTTTATAAGTAAGTAGTGGGACTTGAAAGAACATTTGTTTAGACAAAGTCTCCTGATCTGAATATGTACTGTGCACAGATCAGTTTTTTATCCATCCATCCATCCATCCATCCATCCATCCATCCATCCATCCATCCAACTTGATGACCACCCTTGTCACAATACCTATGAATGGTGCCGAGTTCTTTTACTCATAATCCAGAGTCAAATATAAATTGTGTGTTTGATTATAAATACATAAATGAAATGGGCGTTTACTTACCGTTGATACGCCCGTTCTCGTTGGTTGAAGCCAGCATTCAGTGAGGGTTGTCCACAGCCAATCACATCAAGGGCTGAGTCTGTCAATCAAAAACTGAGCCTCTGTCCTCCTCCTCCTTGGATATTGGCCCAGTTTAGACGAAGCTGAAAGACAGACTTGACGTGGAAAGGAACAGTGTTAACCGAACAAAAACAATACACTGCACCAATAGGAGAGTAAGTCACACCTCAGACTGCGGAATTAAGTAACAAAAAACTGGATTTATTAATACAACAAGTAGTAGAGCAAAAAACAGTGTAGAACGTATTCAATAAGAACCAAAGAACATAAGGGAGGGTCTGAATGCTGGCTTCAACCAACGAGAACGGGCGTATCAACGGTAAGTAAACGCCCATTCTCCATTGGAGGTTGAAGCCAGCATTCAGTGAGGGACATACCCAAGCTACGAGTCCCGAGGGAGGGCAACTAAAGCAACCACTCCTCCCCAGTGTCTACTAGGACAGAGGCACAGCAACCTGTTGAAGCACTCGCCTGCCGAAGGCTGCCTCTGTAGAAGCATAAGAATCAATTTTATAGTGGCGTATGAACTGAGTAGGGGAAACCCAAGTAGCAGCCCTACACACTTCCTCAAGTGAAGCCCGAGTCTTCCATGCAGCTGACGTAGCGGCGCTGCGGGTGGAATGGGCCGTGATAGTCTCTGGTACCGGCTTTCCAGCTGAGGTATAAGCTCTAGTGATTGTGGCTCTGATCCACCTCCCTATGGTAGGGGATGAAACCTTGAGCCCCATGGAACGGGGAAGGAAGGCAACAAACAAGGCCTCTGATTTACGAAAGGCCGAAGTACGGTTGATATAAGCCTTCAAGGCACGCCTCACGTCCAGAGTATGCCACTGACGCTCTCTAGGATGACGTGGGTGGGCACAGAAGGACGGGAGAATGATTTCCTGGGAGCGGTGAAATAAGGAATTTACTTTGGGAAGGAAGGAAGGGTCTAGGCGGAGGACCACTCTGTCTGGATGGAAAAGACAAAGGTCCTGCCGAATAGAGAGAGCTGAGAGCTCGGAGATACGTCTGGCTGATGTTATAGCCACAAGGAAAGCTACCTTGTAAGACAGGAGGCTAAGGGGCGCCTCTCTTAAAGGTTCAAAGGGGGGACCGGTTAGGGCCTCCAGGACCAGGGGTAGGTCCCAGGTGGGAAAACGGTGCACGACTGGCGGGCAGATGTTGGAGGCTCCTTTAAGGAACCTATGCAACGTGGGCACATGTGCCAGAGAGGGGCAATTTGGGCAGGAGAGAATGGTGGAAAGTGCGGCCAGTTGGCGTCTAAGGGTGTTAGGGGCCAACCCCAAATTTAGTCCTTTCTTGAGGAAACGGAGTAGGAGAGGAATGGGCACATAAAGAGGAGAGATACCCTCCAGTCTGCACCACTCACAGAAAGCCTTCCAGGTATTCTGATACACTCTGTTAGTGGAAGGACGCCTGGAGGCCAAGATGACTTCGATGGTGTCCAGATCATAATGTTGACGTTTTAAGACCTCCCGCTCAACCGCCATGCGGTCAAGCGTAACCACTGAGGGTCCGGGTAAACCACTTCCCCCTGTTGGAGCAGATCCGGAAGGGGGGGCAGTCTCCACGGGTGACCGCGGGAGAGAAAAAGGAGGTCCCCGAACCAAACCCTGCATGGCCAGTGAGGGGCAATTAGAATCACCTCCGCAGAATGTTTTAATATTTTCTGGATGACCCTGGAGAGCAGAGGGAGGGGAGGGAAGGCATACAGGAGTCCCTGGGGCCAAGGTGAGCGCAGGGCGTCGACTGCTTCTGCGCCTTCCGTCGGGAAGCGAGAGTAGAACCGGCTGAGCTGTGCATTCTGTGGGGTAGCAAACAGATCAATTAAAGGTAAACCAAATCTATGAACAATATCCTGAAACACCCCTGGATGTAGTTGCCATTCGGTCTGATCTAAATCCCGACGGCTGAGCCAATCAGCCTGCTTGTTGGCTTCCCCTGAAATATATTCCGCTGAAAGGGAAATAAGGTGTTTCTCTGGCCACAGACCCAGGGACAAGGCCTCCTCAAGCAGGGCCGCTGAACGTGTTCCCCCTTGCCTATTAACATGTGCTTTGGCCGTGACATTGTCGGTGAGGACCAACACATGAGAACCTTCTATTCTAGTCTTAAAGCTCTTTAACGCTAAACGGATAGTGCGAAGTTCTAGTAGGTTAATGGGGCATTTGGATTCCTCCCTAGACCAGGTACCCTGGGCCAGTTGGCCCTGAATGTGTGCCCCCCAGCCTGAGAGGCTGGCATCTGTGGTTACTGTAATTCTATCTGGTAGGAGGAAGGAAGAGCCTTCTTCCAAGGCTGAGGATGTCCACCAGACTAGGGATTGTCTAACGTGAGAGGGCAAACGAACCCAAACTGCAGGGGGGGACTGACCCGGGGGAATAAGGGGAAGTAAGAACCACTGCAATCTACGGGAGTGCAACCATGCCCAGGGCACGATATCGATGCACGATATCATTTTTCCCAGTAGTGTGGCCAACAGGACTAGAGAAACTGATGGACAGCGGTTGATATTACCTATGATGATCCTAATGCTGCCCTGTCGCTCGGGGGATAGGAAAACCTTGCACTGCTGGGAATCTATAATTGAGCCCAAATGGAGAATTGAGGTACTAGGAACCAGACAGCTCTTACGGTGGTTTACCGAGAAGCCATGTCGTTGGAGCTCGTCCAGCACTACTTGCACATGACGCTCTGCCAAGGACCTGGAAGAAGCCTGAAGCAGAATATCGTCCAGGTAGCACTGGACCCGAACTCCTAAGGAACGAAGGTGAGCCTCCAATGCCGCCAAGATCTTTGTAAAGACTCGGGGGGCTGAGGAGAGGCCAAACGGGAGTGCTCGATACTGGAAGTGTCTTCCAGCAAGGCAGAAACAGAGAAACTTCCTGTCTGTAGGTGCTATGGGGATGTGGAGATATGCTTCGGATAGGTCCAAGGAGACCAGATAGTCACCCCTATGGATACCCCTGAGGATGGAACGTAGGGATTGCATTTTGAATTTGCGATATTTAACAAACTGGTTTAACCTTTTGAGATCCAGTATAGGTCGCCAATCCCCGGAGGGTTTAGGGACCAGAAAAAGTATTGAGTATACTCCTGCTCCCCTTTGTTCCTTAGGGACCGGTTCAATGGCCCTAATCTCCAGGAGATGGTGGATGGCCTGTTCCATTAACCGGCGCTTTTCTGGAACTCCAGAAACATGACAGGGTATAAAACTTGGAGTGGGCCGTGACCAAAATTCCAATGATAACCCAAAACGGATAGTTTGTCTAACCCAGACGTCCTGAGTGGTCAATTCCCAGGTATCCGCAAACCTGGCTAGTCTACCTCCAATTGGGAAATCCTGAGATAAATTATTTGCCTCGTCTGGAAAACTTGTTACCCCATCCCCTATAGGGACGTTTGTAAGATCTGCCCCTGGCCGCTCTATCCTGGTAAAAGGACCTTTGGCCATACTGACCTGGGGTTCGGGGCAGATTGGAACCCTGGTCAGCCGATCGAAAGGGCCGTCTAGGATATGGGTTATGACGGAAAGAACCTTTTTTGTTATAAGTTGGAAGGACCTTCCTACGATCCTTAGACTCCACCAGTAACGGGTCTAAAACCTCCCCAAAAAGGGATTGACCCGCAATCGGCTTAGATGCCAGGCGCCATTTTTGGCGAGCATCGGCAGTCCAGTTCTTGAGCCAGTTCACCCTGTGACCTGCGGTGGCAGCCGCAATGGATTTTGAAGAAAAGCGTGCTGCCCTGAGTGTAGCATCAGCAGTAAATTGAGTTGCAGCTATGACTTTATTGAGGTCTTGATGAATGCGAAGTTCTGACGAGGGGATCCACTTCTGGAGCTGGCGCAGCCACAAGAGAGACGATCTGGCAAAGAAGGATGCAGAGCAGGAAGCGCGAACCACCCAGGCCGAGGCATGGTGGGACTTTAGCAGGAGTTGTTCTAGTCGACGATCATCCGGTTTCAGGAGCTCCTCAGCTTCCCCCGGTATGGGATTTGGAGAGTGGAGCGCAGCTACCGGAACATCCACCGATGGAGGGGAGAGTAGACCCGTCAGTTCAGCCGCCGTATTAAAGAATCTCTTGTCCTGCGCGGAAGGCATTGGTCCTGATGTTGGAGCCACGAACTGTCGCTGCACGTTGTCCAGGAATATCTTGGGCGCTGGAATAACATCCAGCTCTGTCACCTGTTCTTCAAAAACCGGAACTTTGGATGAAGAAGTCGCAGCATCTGTTGTTACTGGAGCAGAGGCCAGGCCTGCTACATTCCTGGCCTTATGTAGTAACGACTTGAATAAGGCAGGTGGGAATAAGCCCACTGAAGTGGGTTGTTCTGGAGCGAGGCCTTCATCCTCTGATAGTGCTGTGGGATCACACTCACCCTCTTCCAGGGTGGCAGGTCTGATATCCTCACTGGAATCATCAGATGAGTCTTCAGCAATGGCTGCCCCCCTGAGGGACTGAGAATGTGCATGACTAGAAGGCCTAGATGGAATGGCCTGGGCAGAGGCCTGTATTTGCTGGAATCCAGCTAGGCACTGTTGCACTGTTGCTGCCATGACCATCTGCCAGCTTGGCTGATCAGGCTGATGTGAAGGGCCTGCCTGAGAAGTCAGGGAGCTGGAGGCCACACTAGCAGGGGGCCTAGCCGCCTGTGTCCAGTCTATGGTGGGAGCAGAGGCCACAGGGATATCTGGTCCAAATGCAGTAGCAATCTCCTGGGGATTTCCCTGGGCAGAGGAGACCAGGCCTCCTTCCCCCCAGACATTGGGGTCTAAGAGCGTAGGAGCTGGGGCATCCAGATTGTGGACCTGGGCCTGGATCACTACCTGGTGTTTTGGAGGTGCCATGGCCTCCTCTTGCTGATCCGCCCTGTCCACTATGCGCTGTAGCGCCCGATCACGCCTCCTCTCGTCGCGTTCTGCAGCCTTAGACCCTTGGGTCGATTTAGGCTGCTTGGCTTCTATCGGGGCAGGAGTAATCTCCTCCCCAGAATCGGGCCCTTTCTGCGTTCTTGCTGGCCTCTTCGGCTTCGCCGGAGCCTTCCCAGCCTCAGCCATCGTGAATCAGCTAAAAATAGCGAGTTGCGCGCGCCGCTAGATGGCGCTGCGCTCCCAAGATGGCGACCGGCTCAGGAGGCGAAAGGGCGGGAAAAACAGCCAAATTTGAAAAGATCGGCCGGCGCTGAGCTTAAAAGCCGCGCCGCCGAGTCTCCAGGCTAAAAGAAGCCGGCCGCAAGATCGGCCTTACCAGAAATACAATCTGTGAGTCTTGAATTCTCCCCTGTATCTGTGCTCCTTAGGAGCTTTGGTAAGGGAGTGTCCCTCCAGCCTCATCGGAGTGCAAGCACCGGCCGATGGCAAACAACGCTCCCCTCAGGGCTTGCAAGCCCGTTCCCCAGACAATGAGCAGAGGGGGAAGAGAGGGGGCAGCTGGAATCGAGGCGTTTAACAGCCACAAGTGGCGATTTGTTAATGCCTGGGGACGAGAGAAGGAAACAGTTTCCTAACTGTTGTTATTTTTCCTTTCTTAACTAAGTCAATCCTCATGCATTTTTCTTTTCTTTTTTTTTTTTTTAAACTTACAGTTGAAGCAAGCAGTCAGAGAGGTGTAAATCCACGTCTAGCCTTTTTGAAGGGCTGAGTCTAAACTGGGCCAATATCCAAGGAGGAGGAGGACAGAGGCTCGGTTTTTGATTGACAGACTCAGCCCTTGATGTGATTGGCTGTGGACAACCCTCACTGAATGCTGGCTTCAACCTCCAATGGAGAAAGTATGTATCACCCAAACTTTATCAAAGTATATGATTCACACAATATGTCTTAGCACAGTTCAGCCCCTCAGTGCAGTGCATTGCTGGTCCTTGTCTTAAAGATCCTGCTTGAGCTATAAAGATTAGAGGACTCCATGGGTATGTTATACTATACCATTTCCTCTATTCTGAAAAGCCATAAACAGTAAGTATGGTTATAGTTCCTATAAGTCTTATTGGGAACTTGCATCTTTGGAAGATTTCAGTTTTACAGGATTTAGTGCAATTAAACAATTAACATACAGGATCTTGAAGGAGATACAAAATGTAAAATGGATTATCTTTGCAGCTCCAAACTTTTTTTTTAGTTTATACAGAGTTACTGGCGGCTGAATTTGAATTATACAAATGAACAAAAATTAAATTACATTGTGAATTATATGAGCCATCTTTTTTAACACAGCTCTTTTCCAAGTCTTAAAAACTCTTTTACAGTTTTTAAAAAGAGATGGACCATTAGCAGTCTCCTTGTACTCCTATTATACATAATGGTACCTATCATTATCTTCATTTTATCTCTAATTTTATCTGATTCTGCTCTCTTATAAATGTTGAGCGATGGTGCATGTTGTCATTTTGGCATCACTGTGATTTGCCTTGTGTCCTACTGTAAAGAATAAATGCATAGAAGAAAAAATCTGGGCACATGAAGCTAGGTGAAAGACAAAATAGTACCCAAGTCCCTTGTGTTTTTCATAGTCAAAATAGACAATTAACAATAGAAAATAATGGAATTTTTTAATAATGCAATTTGAGGCCTCCAACGTAAAGCATCCCTTCTTCCCATTACTGCAGCTATAATTACTTTCATAGAAGCAAAATATGTTTTGGAGAAACTATCAAGGTTAGAAAGTATTATTAGATTAAATTAAGATATTTTAGCTTTCTTTAATTTGTAATTCTGAACTGGGAAGGAAAGTTATGTTATTAAGATTGAAGGGATATAGAACTATATTTTGCCTCCAGGCAGTAAATATTATATGCCTTTAAAAATGACAAACGCTACTGGCTTGCTGGTTTTGCTAAGTTACAGGTCTGTGCATGTCATTCCAAGCAATGTTTCCAACAGGAGAACAACTGACATTCACACATTTATATTTTATTGTCACATTGAACAAATAATTTGATCCACTATATTATTTGGCTACAGAGTTCTCACTATTGCTCGTCTCCAGGTATTGTGATACGATGAGAAAACGGAAGAAAACTAAACTATGTAGGTCTGAGATTGAAAGGTTTTATATAGAACCAAGAAAATGCAGATTAAGACATATTGCAATGCAAATAGGGAAGGAAGAGAAAGGAAGGCCACAAATTTAGTGGAGTTCGGTAGTGTGGGCTCAAACAGCTTTTCATAATTAAAAAAAAATCCTATTTTGGCCATGGAAAAAATAGGAAATTCAAGAGCAGTTGGGAAAAGGCAGCTTGTAAACCTTAATTTACTTCTAAAGGGACTTGCAATCCTTTAATGATTAAAGACCAAAAATCCAAACACTAGTGCTATCCCCAGATATCACAGGTTTTGCTTATTTTCAAAAATACATTAAAGATGCAGCCAATTGTGATAATTTATTTAAGGTGCAGGAGTATGGTAAATCTTGTTTCTTTTTACCCCACACTGAAGGCTGTTAGTACTGAGCAGCCAAAATTGCTGCCATTAATCCTAAGGATAGTAAATAAATAGACTACTTGAAGGATGGCCTCTAATTTTTCACGCAGGGTGTTAAGAGATTTCTCAATCCCTTACTTACATTCTTAAATTCTAGACAGTTTACATCTAAATATTCTTAGAAGGCTATTATTTCCATTTGTATCTCTGAAACAGAATGAATAAAATTAGCCCATTCTGCTTAAAATTCCTAAAAGCTGCCAAGTAATTTGCAACAATCTGAGGCCAATTTTCATTAACAGCTGTTCCAGTCTAGGACTCATCTTTCCACATATTACTTGTCAGGAACAATATTTGTATGAAACAATAGTATTTTAAAGCAGGGACTATCATTTTTTGGGTTACCAGAATCTGCTGAGCCACTAATTTTGGCATTCCTCACCACTGATCATGCTGGCAAAGACTGCTGGGCTTTGTAGATCAGCAACTCTTAGAATGCCACAAGATATCTAATCCTATCCTATAGGTCAGCTAAAGTCTAGCCCATTGCATCATAACACTTTCCTCATTCTGGAAAATCTGCTAAAATGATTATTCCCTAGATGTCTGAGGATGATAGCTAATAATATCCCTGGTCAGCATACCTGATAATTCAGAGAGCTGTAGAACTACATACTTAAGACTATTCATTTAGTAACTATTCAAAGTTACGATGGGGCTGAAAAAAGTAATTTATGACTTGTGACCTTTGCAGAATCCCTATTGTTACAAGTTTGTGATCTAAGCACTTGACAACTGCCTTGAATGTACGATGGTTGCAATATCACAGGGTGACACAATCACCATTCGCAACTTCATAGCAGGTTTCCAATAATCAAAGTCAATGGAGACAAAGGTTGCAAAATCAGACATGGTCATATGATGACTCACTTAATGACTGCATCATTTGTCAGAGGATCTGGTCCCAATTGTCATCATAAATCAAGGACTACCTGTACTGTGGTTGAAGAGCAATAGGCTGTAGAACATTGCCTGATGGGCATTAAGCTTTTGACAAGTTTAGCATCTTAGTGAGAAGAAAGAACATTTTGACCTTTTTCCAGGATTGGTATGCAACTTACCTGAGCTACCTGATGGTAAATACCAAGGGCAGCTCATATTCACATAGGTGCCAGGAATACCATCAGGCCAGCAGACATAGTTGTCAAAAGTCCTGTTGCAAAACTTGCCTTCTATGAATAGAGAATAATTTAGAAGAAGTCAGCAGAGGAAAAAACCCCAACAAATAATATTGTATTATATGAATTACTTTAATTATTTGACTTTAGAAAAGATATTTCCACCCTGCTATTTTATCATTAAATACAATTTAAAAGCAGCAAATTCTAATGCCTTTTATAGCTAAATACCTTTTATAGCTAAAAACCCCAATATTTTGTGATACAGCAAAATATGCTTTTAAAGATGTTCAGTGGCAGTTGTGAGAAAGTGTACAAATTGATCTTTGTTTGAAGTTTGAACCTTATTAAGACTGATTTTGGAGTGTTTGGCAACATTTTTAGACAATATTCTGTAGCTCCCCAAAGTTGATTTGTATGTTTGTGGTTGCCATATATTAAATTTAAGAAGCCCTACCTGCCACAAGAGGAGGTGTTTCTCGGAGATACTTTAAACACTGAAGCCGATATTCTTCCCAATTCTGCTTTAGGGAGGGAAATGAAGAATATGGTTTCTGAAAAGAAAGAAAATGAGCCAGTTAAATCCAATTGTCCATTATTTTCCCATAATATTAAAGCAACTATTTATCATGTGATTATCTTCTCAAATTCACAACTGGAAATTATGAACTAGTACAGAGACAATGAGTAATTAATGTTCAACAAAATATTATACTTGGCTAAATTTTGCTATAGTAATCTTTGCTATGCAACACCTTTCTAACTGTAAAACAGGAAATTTGATTCTAACAATCATTCTTAACTTTGCTTATTGATAGCCAGCTCCAAATTAATTATTCATGACTTGTTCATTCATGCATTGTCTTGTTGGCATCTGACATGATTTATTATAATTACACACTGACTCCAATATGCAGGGGCGTCAATCTTCTTTAATGACCAGACTATCCTTTCAAAATTACAAAATTGCTAGATATGTTTGACAATAACTCACAATACAGATGCTAACTGAACGATTGTTGTTGAGTGTGATAATAGCGCTGTATGGTGAAATTAAAACATGTGTTGAAAATAAATGGAATGCTTAACAAATGGTTCAATAATGAGTAGCATAATTGTTATATGAGGATGTATGATATCTTTTCCTTTGTTTATTTATAGACAAAAGTATATGGAAAGTTCACGGTAATCCTAGCTGTATGTTTGTTGGGGACATAAATGTGTATGTACTTTAGTACACATATGATACCATGAGTAGAGATAGAACATATCTACAAAAAAATGCTTCTGGAGCAGTGAATTTGGATACTGAATTTGGACAAACAAGATGTGAAATAATCTCATAAACATTTGGCCTTTATAGAGTGTGCTAGTTCATATTATTATGACAAACATGACCTGTATGTTATTTCAAAATGAGTAGGTTGAGACATAGAATGAAGTTTAAAAAGACATGTTAAAATGGGAGAAACTATACCTGTCATTTCTGAGGAGAATTTTTATGATAAAAAGAAATTTCTTGCCTAGAATTGCCTAGGCAAAACATGTCTCAGACAATACTTGTTTGGTAACTGATGTAATAGCACTTTACTTTTACTTTACCATTGTACCATTTTAAACAGTGGCAGAAGAACATTTTTAGATTTGTATGGTGGGGGGGGGGAGACCAAGAGTTAAATGGGGGTATAGTTGTCAATGGTTCTCTGATTTACAATTAATAGAATGATTTAAAGTGGACAAAGAGTTCTTGGTTTTGAACATTGTGAGTTTGAAATAGTATTGCATACAATGAACATGTAGTTATAGAAATTTAAAATAGAAGAACAAGTGAAATAATGTATGATAAAGTAGGCTAAAGTTTTTTGGTCATAATGTTCAGATGGAACAAAGGGAAAATACGTGATTGAAAGGATTGAAATTTAGACTTTTTTATAATCTTAAAAGAGAATTTTTATAAAATAATGTACCGTGTTTCTCCGAAAACATAACCCACCCCAATAATAAGCCCAACCCTAATTTTTGGGGGTGGACCTAATATTACCCCTACCCCGAAAATAAGCCTGGGGGATGGGTGTGGCCAGCATGAGTGGCGGCATGGGCGCGAAGGGGGGCAACTGTCCTGCTGCAGCCCGCTGGCCCCTTGGGGCAGCGCAAATATCACTTTTGTCCTTCTCTTTCTGGGTGCAGCGCTTCTGCTTGTTGGGCTGCTTCCCCGAAGTCGGCAGCTCCGCGGTCAGCTGCTTTGCTTTTTCACTCTTTTTGGGAGGTGAACAGGAGGTTTTTTGGCAAACGGGAGGAAAATGGGAGGGGGAACTTTCCTGCCTGTCATCCATTCCTCAAGCTCAGCACAGACTGAGGGAAGGATGGCAGGCAGGAAAATCCCCCCCTCCCCCATTTTCCTCCCATTCACCAAAAAGCCTCCATTCCGAATGCTGAAGGTTCAGAATGAAGGCGACGGTGCGTCCAGCTCACTAAGTCTGGCCTGCTGCACCTCAAAAAAAGTAAGACTGCCTCAAAAATAAGCCAAAGGGCTAATTTTCAAGTCTAAAAGAAAATAAGACTCAGTCTTATTTTCTGAGAAACACGGTATCTATATATATATATCTAGAAAAACTCTAGAATATACAGTAGAACCTCTAGTCACGAAGGCTTCTGACCACGACCAAATCGGGTTCCAACCAAAAAATTCACTTTTTTTCCCCATAACCAATTTCCCCTTCCGTGCCATTTTTTTGTAAGCGCCAAATTTCCAAAATAAGAGCCGAGGTGGTGCAGCAGTTAGAGTGCAGTACTGCAGGCTACTTTAGCTGACTGTGATCAGCAGTTCAGCTGTTCAAATCTCACCAGCTCAGCGTTGACTCAGCCTTCCATCCTTCCGAGGTAGGTATAATGAGGATCCAGATTGTTGGGGGCAATATAAATATACATTGCTTAATGGTGTAAATCGCTTAGAGAATGCTTGCACTATGAGGCAGTATATAAGTCTCACTAATAAATAAATAAATTAGGTTCGGGTCATGACCGAATTGGTTTGCGACCAAAGTTATCAAATGAATTACGGTCGTGACCAGAGGTTCTACTGTATAAAGGCAATTCAAATTTCTGCTGGATATGTGAAGGACAAGAAGGGATATTTTATTATGTTTGGTGGTTATATAGAAAGCTAAAAAATTCTGGATTCAAAGTAATACACTGATGCAGTGGATTTTAAAGATTAATATATAATTGAGAGCAGAGGTTTTTCTTTTGGGGTTGATGGACAAACCATTGGGGGAAAAAAGTCATAAAACTTTGTTTTCATATATGGTTATCTGTAGGAAGATTACTTTATACATAAAGATGGAAAGATTCAGTGCTATCCACAGTGGAGGAATGGTTGAGTGAAGATGATAACATTTTCTAAGATTACTAAATTGACTTATTTGATAAAAGATAATTATTGCTGACTGGAAATCCTGCATGGATATTTTATGTAAAATAGAAAAAATGAACCTATGATTTATAGTTTTGATGATTGGGCAAGATAGATTACACCAAGAAGACAAGTTGTAATCATAGAGTAAGGCTTCCAAACTGCCACCATTTCATAGCGATTCATACAGTGAGAAAGCATTAGTTTTGACTCCTCGTTTTAATTAAGTATTTTGCAGTACAAAGAATACATAACTATTTGATATTATCTGAAAATGGGAACATCATTTTAAAAGAAATTAATCTGATTGCAATTTTTTTACTAGCGTAACAAATGATAACATTTTGTTACATTTTTCTATCTTTTCATCACGTACCTTCTAAAACAAAATTCTATAAAACATGATAATGAACTGTAAAATTTACAATCCTTTAAATAACTAATGACCCATCTAAACTATCTTCCTTGTACTCAGTATAGTTTGGGCAGCATGCTTAAGAAAAAGTCATAAAACCATCAGCAGAAACTTAATTATGCAGAATCTACCACCAAACTGCTGATATATCTCCTGACCAGAGTTATTGATACAAGTCTATACCCCCAAGCAGAAGATTAATAGCTCTTGTAGTTGTATCTTGATTGTATGAATTTAGGGGAGGAGGGTTGCCATGATTTTGCATATCCATGCTTTATTTCTGGCAAAAAAAAGTAGAAGACAGAAAAACAAGGCATTTCTTGGCATATAGTTTCCACAATTTAATTGAAAAAGTTACATTCACGTGCCATACATTAGATATAAATATAGAATATGGTTGTTGGGCACTATCCAAGCTGACACCAGCCAGAGCATAGAGCAACTCAAATAATTAGTGCAAGTTTGAAAGATGTGGAGACACCTGTCCCATAGAATTGTCAAGAGTCAGACACAACTGGATGGATAACATCATCATCATACCTGGTAATTCCCTCTCTCTGTGGGATAACAAAACAGAGGGAAAGTCTGCCAATCTTACAAAATTTTCTTTCTTAGGGTTTCTTAATAGCATTTTCTAAATTGGATCAACATCTTTTGTTAGCTTGAAGATGATTATATTGTAAGGTGGTTAATTGACAAGCCCAAAGGACTTGTTCTGAATATTTTTGAAGTGCACACAGGGTTACTATTTGCATTTTGAATATACTTAATAGTTGCAAGATGTAGTTATGGTTGGCTAAACAATACTAGTTAGCAGTTCTTTAGAACAGAGATTTCTAAACTATTTTCCTCAAAATGTCAGATTAATCCGTCTGTCTTCAGATTACATATTTAAGCACAGTATTTTGTACGTCATAACTGAGCAAAAATTCACTGTCTGCTCCAGTTGGGCTTCTCCAGTTTTTGGATTTAATCAACTGTCCTACTGTTTGTACTTTTTACATATGTTTATTGCTTGCTTACAATTTATTATTAGCTGCATAAAGATCTACATGAATGAAAGGCAGGGTAAATATTTTAATAAATGGCATTCATCTTTGTTTATGAAAAATGTTAACATTTAGATCCTTTTCGATTACTCTAAAATTCAATTCTACACAGGTTCATCCTATTTGCATTTATTCTACTACTATACTCTGTAAGGATTTAGCCTAGTTTAAAGATGTATACAATTTCATGACTGACTGCAGATTGTAGTGTCTTCTTAAATTTGGAAGGACTACTTTCAACAGTTAGCCCTGCTCAACTCGCTGAGAGTTTTATAGTGCTTCCTTTTATATTCCAAAAACATATTTTTAAAAATTTCTACATACAGTGTACATTAGAAAGGTACATCACTTATCTCTTTGTATACTAATGTGGCTAATTAAGCACTGAAACCAAGACCACTGCTCTCCGCAGAAGTTAGGTTACTGTAAAAAGTGTGAATGTGAACACTGCTTTCTGCTATGCATTTCTGTACGTAACTGAAAAAAGAAGCAACTGAAAAGCCACCCTTGTTCAGCCTTCACATCGTGGGAGGAAGGAACTTTTTTTGTGTAACAAACAAGCCAATGTTATTATAAGCCATTATGATCAATTACAAAGATGCTCTCAGAGAATCATAAAAGGCAATTCAACCTATGTACTTGTTACACAACATGCACATTTATTAACTGCCTTTATTTGTATAGTTTTTAATAATAATTACTCTTTATCTTTATAATGCAAAGCTCCCTGCTGTGATTCTAATCCTTGGCAGTATAGTTCCTGCTGAAACGTGAATTACAACTGTGGATCTGATTTAGGAATTAAAATTGAGAACAAGCAGATTTACCCCCAGTAATTTGTGGGAATATTTAGATTTTTTTAAAAAAATAAAATGTAATAACGTTACATTCATCCTGGCATGGATATAATTGTTGAAGCATTTTATAGGATGATTCTTTTATGAATGATAACCATAGTTTCCCACTATAATTAAGCTACTACTAGATGGAATTGGTTTTAAGGGCTTACAGTAGCTGAAGCAAACACCAGCTTCAAAATAACTGTTCCACAGTGATGCAAGAGAGGTAATTAAAGATAAACAAAATAGGGAATAGAAGTAATGGCTTCTAAAAAAATGTTACTAGGTATGACATGTAACATATGGGTTTAGACCAATGATGATGAACCTTTTTTTGCCTCGGGTGCCAAAAGGGTGCGCACGCATGCCCACACCCATAATGCAATGCCCTCCCTCACATGCATGTGCACAACCCACGCGCTGCCCCCATGCATGCGCACAACCCACCCACCCTCGGAGCATGTGCACAGCCCTCACTGAAGCCTCCAGACTTCCGGTAGGCCCATTGGGCTGTTTTTCGCTCTCCCCAGGGTTCAGGAAAGCCTCTTGAAGTCTGGGGATGGCGAAAAATGGCCCAATGGGCCAACCGGAAGTTCGGAAACAAAATGGAAGTGGAGCTGCCCTACTACTTACCTTCAGATAGTTGCAACCAGGCCTCGCACACCTCGGCTCATTTCTTCTACAGCCAGCAAGGCTTTCCTGAAGGCCTATGTAGCCGATAATAGAGCTCCGGATCGATCCGGAGCTCTGTTATCAGCTGTAGGGGCCTTTCCTAAAGCCTTTCCTGAAGGCCTCTCTAGCCGGTAACAGAGTTCCGGATTGATCTGGAGCTCTGTTATCGGCTGCAGGGGCCTTCAGGAAAGCCTTGCCGACTGCAGAAGAAATGGGCCGAGGTGTGGGAGGCCTGGCTGCAACTGTCCAAAGCCGAAGAACTTCCTGAAGACCTCAAAAGGAGGCTGAGGGTGATGCACACAAATGAACTTCTGGTTGGCCCATTGGGCTGTTTTTCGCTGTCCCCAGGCTTCAGTAGACTTTCCTGAAGCCTGTGGAGAGTGAAAACGGCCAAAAAGAATGCCAGAAATCAGGTGGCCAGTGCATGCATGCGTGCTGGAGCTGATATAGGGCAACGCCTCACGTGCCCTCGGATATGGCTCCCATAGGTTCGCCATCACTGGTTTAGACAAAGAAATTTCTGTCATTAAAAATGGCTCCACATCAGATTGGAAAACAGTGAGATACCACCAAGCAATACCCTGGGTCCTATGGTATTCAACAGTTTAGTTAATGGCTTGTGTGAAAGGGCTGAGGGGATAGTTACAAAATTTACAGATTATAAAAAATTATAAGGAATGACTAATGCTTTAGAACCAGAAGAAAAGGACTTCCGGTGGCGAGGTTGAGGCGACATGGAGGAAAGAGAACGGTCTCCGTTCTCTAACTCTGATTTTTTTCACGATCGGGGTCCCTTCAGGGGACGGAGAGCCTGGAGAGCTACATGAAATAAAGAAGGTACAGACCTCAAACAAATAAAAAAATATAGGTCAATCTTGTTGCTGAACACAGATAACACAGATAAAATTTTTACCACTATAATTGCGGAAAGATTGAAATTAATATTAAATCAGATAATACATTTAGACCAAAATGGTTTTTTTACCTACAAGGCAAATTAGGAATAATATGAGGATGGTGTTAAATGTTCTAGAATATTATGAAGCACATCCTGAAAAAACGGTGGCACTAATATTTTTGGATGCCCAGAAAGCATTTGGTAATCTTAATTGGTGGTTCTTGTTCCAACAAATTACTAATGATTTTAGTAATTTTTAATAAAATAAATACAGGTAGTCCTCAACTTAGAACAGTTCATGTAGTGACCTTTCAAAGTTACAATGGTACTGAAAAAGTGACCTATGACCATTTTTTACACTTACATCCGTAGCATCCCTATGTTCCTGTGATCAAAATTTAGATGCTTGGCAACTGGTTCATACTTATGACTGTTGCTGTGTCCCAAGATTATGTGATCACCTTTTATGACCTTCTGACAAGCAAAATCAAGATTCATTTAACAACCGTGTTACCTGGAACTTCCGGTTTTGCTTTCGGTGACATCGGAAACCAGGACCGCAAGCTCTGCGTCTGGCTCCGAACACTCCACGTCCGAGGGTCCGGATTGGGACCTAAGCACCCCCATAGAGGGGACGAAGTGAAGGGAGATCGCAAGGAAGGTAGAGGGGAGCCGCATCTCCCCTCCCTGAGCTGGAATGTCCCTAGCCAACGGCATGGAGCAGCAGCAGCAAATATGGCTGCCACAAAGCTGAAAGAAGACCAGAAAAACTAAGACTGAACAGGAGGGAAAAGTGAGTGGTTTGCGATCTGGGCTAAAAAGATTATTGCTTTTAAAAAATAACCCAAAAATATGAGGGGGAAGAAATATGAAAGTTAAATGTTAATGGCGGGACAAGCACATTAAATATTTGAAGAAAAAAGTTTGGGAACTAGGAGAAAAAAAGTTTTGTTTGAAAGTTTTAAAAGAAGATGCAGTTCTGGAAAGATACTTTGTTTTAAAGAAAAATATTGATATTTGAATTGAAAGTTGTCTCTACCTTATCATAACTAAATTGATTATTACATACCTATCTATACACTGGATTTATAATAATGAAATTGAGACTGCAGAATAACGAAGAGGAATAGTATTGACTTGAAGCAGGAGTGCCATTTTAAAGAAAGAAAGAAGGGTGTAACCCTCGGAACTTCCGTTTTTCCTGGATAAAGAAAGTTGAGTAAACCAAAAAGAAGGAAAAGAGGTGGTAAAGGTTTTTTCCTTTGAAATTTGGTTGGATTGTAAAAATGAGAACAAGTGGAAATAAAGACATGGAATGGATTCATCCGGATATTAAGGACATTATAAATAAGCAGCGTACGGGAATGAAGGAAATACTTTAAGATATGGATTGTGTAGAACTAAAACTGGAGAATATAATACAAATAACAAGTGCAGACCAGATAAATGAGGAAAATATGGAGGATTCTGGAAGAGTGGAAGAAACAGAGGAACCGGACAATAAACAACAAGAAAATACAATAAAGAGATGATGGAAACACTGAAGGTGAAAAGGGGATTAGAGCAGAAGAGGAAGATCTTAGATGGTATGGAAAAGATATGGGAGAAAAAGAAAGCCAGAAAGGGAAAAGAAGAAAAAGCTAGAAAAGATGAAAGCAAAATAAAATAACAAAGGGGGGCGTGGGGAAAAAGGAGAGAAAGATAGAGAGTATAGCAAAAGAATGGATTTAAGAGTAGAAATGAGAAAGCTAAAAGAAATATGTGGGAGACAACCCAAAAAGAAAAAGAAAAGAGGATTAAAAATATGGAACAGGGTAAAAGATAAGGTATAAAAAAGAATAAGAACGTATATGCTAAATTAGTATATTAGAACTAAATAATCTGAATAATTGTTTATTGTGGTGATAAATAAAAAAATATTCTTGAATATAAGTTATGAATATAGAAGAGTTATAATGTGGAAAAAATAATTTGTATTAAATATATGTATGAATAGTCTGTAGAAATGAAGTTATAAAATAACATAAGAAAATATATGAAGAAATGTAAATGCTAATTAGAAGACTGAAAGTTGGTAACTTTGAAAAATGTTTTGTATGGGGTATAAAAGGTAAAAACTAGTTTTGAATGATTGTTAGAAATGTGATAAAGGGGTGGAATTAACTGTTAAGAGGATAAAATCAGCTTGTATTAAAGAATAAGAATGATATGGAAGAGAGGAAAAAGAAGTAAAAATTATTTTTTGATTATTGTTTAGAAAAGAAGTGAAGTAAAATATATTAATACTAGAAATGTATAAGGTGGAAAAAGACCACATCTTTGATTGTTGGAATGGAAGGAAAGGAACGGGGGGGGGGGGGGGGGGAATTAAAGTAGAGATAAAATAAGAGGGGAAAAAGACTAAAAGATAGATATTAAGATGAAAAGAAATGTGAGAGAAGGGCTAGAAGGTTTTAGAAATGGAAGGATGATATTAGAATATGCATTAAAATGAAATGATAAATGAATTGTAATTATTAAGAAAAATACTGTTAAGACTATTGTATGGATGTATGAAACTCAGAAAGCAAACACTCACGACATGAGATGCATAAAGATTAAAAATAACTAAAATTTATTGGGGGGGAAACAACAACAACCGTGTTACCTAGTTATCAACTGCAGTGATTAATTTGACAACTATGGCAAGAAAGGTCATAAAATGGGGCAAAATTCACTTCTCAACAGAAATTGTATATATATATATATATATATATATATATATATATATATATATATATATATATATATATATATATATATATATATATATATATATATATATATATATATATATATATATATATATATATATATATATATATATATAATATATAAATTCCTCCTACAGAAAGGAAATAAAGGAATAATATCATTTTTATTACTTTAAGCAAAGACTTTAACCACAGTCTCTAGTGGTTTTTATATTATGTCTAGCCAGGATTTGGAATAGTATTAACAAACTATAATAAAAATAATAAGATAGTCCCTCTTGCAAGAATGCCTAATTTATAGGGGTTCCATTTTAATAGAAACATCATGTTGCTGTAATTCAGGCAAATAACATTCAGAAGAATCTTCGGCTCTAATTTTCAGACAACATATATCAGATTGACTTAAAAAAATACTAAGAAAGAATGAAAATCAAATCAAAATGTATATTAACATATCATACACATAAAAGGCATTTTACAAGTAAAAACAATGAATACATATGAGCATTTTCATGAAATGTTGTTTTGACATAAATAACTTTCCCTAAAAATCTAATGAACATTCATCTTCAATCCCCTTAAAACGCATAAGCCTAGTCAAATGCTTCTGACTAAATAAACTCAGAATAATCCGAACTGAAAATGTAATTGTAGAATTTAATTGTTTCTTTAACTGCAAAGTATGTTAACACAATCTGCACCAGGAAAGTGCCTTACATCATATGCCAATACATATAGCAGTAGCTATGTCAGATATGATGTTTTGTTCCATCAAAGCTTAAGCCCTCTTGCTAAATTACCACATTTCTATCAGAAGGGAGTTACATTACATTTCACACTCCATTTTACAGAAAGCATTTCAGATATTCTATATTTCTTACAAAGGGGGACTCTGTGACATAATGATAATACAGAGAGTTTCTCTGTAGTCCTTAGCATTGTGGGAGTCCAGTGGAAATCGATAAATATATATTGTGTACATGATGAAAACTGGTGGTTTGGAAATTAGGTTTTGTATATTTTTATTCAATTTTTAAGCTCACAACAATTTATTGTACTTTGTCTTTAAATTTCCTAACTAAATCAAGACTCCCAGATTGGTTAGTGAAGGCTCTGAATGTGCCTTGACTGGAGGGAAAATATCATAAAGCAGATCTCAAAACGCAAAACCTCCAGCAGATCTTATATCTAAGTGCATTTCTGGGAACATTATGATTTCTCATGGAATTGGACAATGTGTTGAGTACATGTCTCACTAAGATGAGAAAATACATGAAAAGCAAAAGACAGTATAAATTGCACATGGGATGGCAATGGAATGGATGAGATAGATACAGAGTACAAATTGTGCAAAGACCAGAGAAATTCTTCATTTTGGCACCACATTTAATTTAATCTCAGAATTATCAATTATCCAACTGAATAAAGAACTGAAACAAGAATCAAATGGAAATGCATTGCCAATTTTATAAACCAATTTTTATTTTTGACAACTATAGAAAATACACTAAATTCATATTTGCCAGTTTTCAGATTCAGGTCTTCATGCTGAAAATCTTATGGATGCATTTTGAATAAATGACTCAAACAAGAAACACTCAGGAGTGTTTTTCAATGATCAAGAACCAAAATCAGATCTAATACCCATCCAGATTTAATTGCTTGGAACAATCACGAAATTAATAGTAAAATGACATTTTTAAAAAGAATAGTGAGAAACAGCCCTTTGCCTTTGAACCAAAGTTACATCTTACAAAGAACTAATCTACTACAAAGAAAGGGAAGAATGACAGAACAATGTGATTAGTACTCCTGCCCATTGCATGTTCATGTATCATGGACACACATTGCTTTACAGGTAGTCATTGTTTAGTGACCACTTACTCAGTGATTGTTCAAAGTTGTGATTGTGCTGAATGACTGGTACTTATGACCAGTCCTTCAAATTGCAGCTGTCACAACATTTCTGTGATCATGTGATCACAATCTGGGAACTTGGCAACCTGCTCAAAGTAACACCAGTTGCAATGCTCTGTGGATCATGTGATTGCCATCTGCTACCTTCCCTGCCAGCTCCCCCAAGCAAAATCAATGGGGAAGGTTGCAGAAAAGGCTGCAAGTCACTTTGGTAAGACTGGCAGCAATGTTCCTCACATAATGGTCGGTAATTCTCACTTAATGACAGCAATGGGAAGCATTGGGAACTGCGGGGATTGCTATTATTAAGCTATGCAGTCATGTGACATAACATGTTTTGATTATGTTGTTTAGCAATGGAAATTCCGGTTCCAATTACCATTGTTAAGCAAGGACTATCTCTATTCGGAAAAGTAATTGAAGTACAGACTATTTTGTCATCTCATAAGTTGAAAACATTTCATAGTCCTGACTAAAGCAAATACTAAGTTGTTTATGTTACCTCTTGAGTATTCAAGGTCAATAAAAAAGTTGGGGTCCTAAATAAGTAAGAATCCAAGCATAAACTATTCCAGCACCAGCACCCATTCCCGAAGCAAGAGCAAATAATTTTTTTTAAAATAAATGACCACCTGCAAGCAGGAGATTTGACCACTTGGCAACAAAAAGAGATCGGTGAGCAGCACTATCAACTTGCCTCCCTCTGATGTAGCAATAGCAATAGCACTTAGACTTATATACCGCTTCATAGTGCTTTACAGCCCTCTCTAAGCGGTTTACGGAGTTCAGCATATTGCCCCCAACAATCTGGGTCCTCATTTTACCAACCTCAGAAGGATGGAAGGCTGAGTCAACCTTGAGCCGGTGAGATTTGAACAGCTGAACTGCTGAACTAGCAGTCAACTGAAGTAGGTTGCAGTGCTGCTTTTAACCACTGCACCACCTTGGCTCCTTGATGTACTGCCCAGAAATTTTAACCAGTGGAAACCAAAGAGAGAGGAAGAACTTCTTGGCTTGCCTTTTTCAAGACCTGCTAGCCAAAGTTTAGGGAGTAGTGAAATTGTGTATGGACTGCCTCTGGGGCATATGCTTCTCCCTTGGTAATGCAGCCACCTGACTTGAGGTTGGCCACACCGCAGGAGAAGTCGTCTCTTAACCTTGCTGAAGAAGAGCTATTTCAGCCTCTTTTCATAGTAACAGCTATATTGCAAAAGAGCAAGAAGAGCTTCATCCTTCTAGAAAATAATTCTGAAATTTCATCAAAAACAAAGCATTCCTTTTAAAGCTTTGCACAGCTTTATCCAATTTAGTTGTTACTTTCTTACTCACCTGTCTTCGGGTGAGATGCAATGACCCTCATTCTCCTATCCCAGGGGTAGGCAAAGTTGGCTCTTCTATGACTCATGGACTTCAACTCCCAGACTTTCTGAGCCAATCATGCTAGCTTAGGAATTCTGGGAGTTGAAGTCCATGAGTTATAGAAGAGCCAACTTTGCCTACCCCTGTCCTATCCCATATAACAGGGGAAATTATCACAGCTGCTCTACATTTTACACCAATCAACTTAAACAGCTGATTAGAATTTTTTCTAAATATACTAATTCAGTACAAAAATTCGTTGTTATATTAGCCAAACATTACAAAAATAATTTTGGGTGCAATATACAATTGGTCCTTGGAGTTCAGGCCATCACAGTGTCCTTGTAGTCCTGAGATTGCGATTTGGATGCTTAGTGGCTAGTAGGCAATTAGGAGATCGCAGTGAGCTGTGGACACCTGATTATGCCTTTTGGCATTCCCTGCCATCATCCCACAAGCAAAGTCAATGGGGAAGTTGGCAAAAAGTTGGAAGTTGGGATCGCACGAGGTTCTCCCTTAATGACCCATACAATCCTCAGGTAACACCAGTAATTGGGACTTCGTGAATTATTGTTACTAAGCATCGCGTTCAGGTAATATTGTGCTTTATGACTGCATTGCTTAGCAATGGAAATTCTGATCCCAACTGCCTTTGTAATCCAAGGATTATCTTTTATTAGATTTATAGTGCACTTTTCATTTCAAAAGCTCACATTAAACTATAAGAAAATGTATTACAATCTAAGAAACTAAAAGCTGATGGAGATGGACTTTCACTCTCTTTTGCCTTTTTAGTTGGTGGGGGGGGTGTATGTGTTTCATCTGCCAGATGCCAAAATGGTGTCAAGCCTTTCAGGTGATCATGTTACAACGTTCTAGATAAGAAGATGCATTCAGCAGCTATTATACAACTCTTCTCGCATTTTTCATTTCCCAGTCAAATCACAAAACACTGCTTTGACGCAGGAAGTCTTTTGAAAGATTAAAAGGTTGCAACTAAAACGAACAAGGCACAGGAGGGCACTAATATGAATCACAGCTTCAAATGAAATACATCACCACTTTATGAGCCTGTTTTCATCTATTGGAATAGCTAATATGAGCTCAGTTATTTAAAGAATAGGAAAGGAGGAGTGGAAAAAGAGAGATGTACTATCTGAAGAGCAAATGAAGATAAAGTACTCACTGGCGATGAAGGTATAAGCTGGGGAGCAGGCAATTCCCATTTCTTCTCTCTACTGACAATCTAGAAATAAGATAAATATAAGTTGAGGGACAAAAGCTCTGCACTACAAATGGAAAAAAAAAGAATAAGGCAATTATTTTGTTTCTTGTATTTCAAAAAAGGCATTTTGGTGTAGAATTGGGTAAGATGGAAAGAGAAGTTAAAATCCGAAAATGACTCAGGTCTTCAAAGTTACTGCTCATTGTCTGTAATGGACTGTGGGCCCATTTCTTCTAGGGAACAAGAGGTACACAATTTAGTGGCAAAATAAGATGAAGGTCATCAGAGTAGGCCATCATCAAATGGGTTTTGGATACATTGTTTAATTATGTTACACTTGAGTTTCAGATTTCTTCCATTAACAGTTTGAAATATTGATTTAAATGCTTGTTGTCACTTTGAAACACAAAATAAATGTAGTGAGTAACTTGTATCTTCCACACAAATAATGAGAAATAGGCATTTAACAGTGAAACAGCTAATCGGCTAAGCCAAATCCACATTTAAATACAGTATGCATTGTTGACTCCAACTATCCATAAATTTAAATAAACATTAAAATACTTCAATATTTCATATATCAAGGAGAGCATAAAAAATTCTTGACCCTCATAATTTCAGATTGTGGGCAAAGATTATGGTCCAAGAGTTAGTAAGTAATTGTTTAGGTGAAAGACAAATGAAAGCTGCAATAGGAAAAAGAGGAGCCTTAGTGGCTGTAGTGGTGCAGTGGTTAGAACACAATATTGCAGACTAATTCTGCCAGCAGTTAGATTCTCACCGGCTCAAGGTTGACTTAGTCTTCTATCCTTTCAAGGTCAGTAAAATGAAGATTCAGATTGTTGGGGGCAATATGCTGACCCTGTAAACTACTTAGAGAGGACTGTAAAGCACTAAGAAGCAGTATATAAGTGCTATTGTTAAGCAGCAGCAGCAGCATCTTGGAAATGTGTACAATAGGCAACAAAGAAAAACTACATTTTGTAAAGAAAGAAAAAAGTGGTCTTCTTTGCCACCACAGTCTAGTTTTAGAAAGTCCTACCCAGGCCTTCTTGCCTGTTATGAAAAAAAACTTCCTATCATTTGTATTCTTTTGTGGACATTGTTGCTTTAATGTGTCAAGTATATTTAAAAATTCATTTTTAAAAAAGTTGCTCTTATGCAGGGGAGATATAAATTTGAGATTAGTAAAATAACTTCCCCGTCCATCTGTCCATCCCTCTATCCATCCATCCATTAATTCCAGTACTTGAGGGCTGTCACAGAGAAAAGGGGGTTGGCTTATCTGAGCATGAGAGGGAAGGACAAGAAGTAATGGGTGGAAACTTGTTAAAGAGAGATCCAAACTAGAAGAAGGAATTTTTTGAAAGTGAGAACAATTCATCAATGGAACAGCTTGCCCCCTGGAGTTGTGAGTGCTCCATCACTGGAAGACTGGACAAACATTTGACTAGGATCATATAAGATGATAGAGCAGGATGTTGGACTAGAAGACCTTCAAGGTCCTGCCCCTCCATTCCAGATGGGTGCTGCTCAGAAAGATTTTCTTTTTTTCTCTTATTGACGATCTGCTGATTTCACTGCTAAAACTGGTTCTTTGGCAGTGCTGCTCCCTGGTTTTGAAGGGGAGCACTTAGGAGTGATCCAAGATGACTTTGGACAATCGTGGACCCAGTGGGGAAGGGGGATCTTGAAGATTCCAATTCCCTCTGGAAGTGATTGAAAAGTCACTGGGCATATCCATTTTCCTGTTAAGCATTTCGTTTTCTAAGCATGCTGAAATTTCAACTTTAACTTTTTGATTTTATTGTTTTATTTTGCTTTTTGTTTTAAAAGTTGATCAGCTGTTGAATGATGGTTATTTCAACCTTTTGCTGGACTCTAATTGCTTTTTCTTTTTTCCCTTCTGATATATGTTGTTCTGGATAACCTCTGTCCCTTCCATATGGAAAGCATGGCAATGTTCGGTGATATTAGATATCACCACTGAATTCTGTAATTTTTGAATTTGCAAAATACCTCTAGTGAATTTTTCTTATAATTTTGGATTGAAATGTAGAGGAAAATACAGTATATTTTTTCTTTGTTCCCTGATTTAAGTTCCACAGATTAAAATAGCTGAACAGTGTCTGAAATCTAAGAAAGAAGGATGGAAAAATATGCAGTTTCAAGCTGGTTTTCTCTTACATAAACTTGATCAAACTTTAATGATTGTTCAAAGAATGTTACAACTTGAAGTTTTATCTTTGAATAAAGATACACAAAAGGACAGCTGAAGAACCAGAAAAGTAGATTTCATTTGTTGTTCAGAAGTTTAACTATACTTCTCCAATGTTACGGTTGTCAGGCCGAAGCCATTTTATTGGGATCTTTGGCCTGCCACACTTTATACTATTCTACTATGCATTTTCTACTGTGGGAAAATGGGAGGGTGGATTGTATGAGGTTGTTAGTATGTAGCCATAACAAATTCTTTCTTGAAAGCCAAGGTCATCCTTTGCCTCTGCACCTCTGCACCTGCACGGAAGGAGATGGGTGGACTCTGCCAGCATGGCAAATGGAGATTGGACAACGTGATGGATTTGTGGATGTGGGGACAAGGACTTGAACTTTCAACTGTGTGGTAAAACCCGGAGATTCAGATTCGGGTTTCACCCAGATGTACCAACATGGCTCTAATAATAAATTGGGACAGTGAAGAATATTTTGACTCGGATTCTGATTTAATTTTAGATGCCATTTGGAACCCTGACAACGGTCTCAGCTGGAAGAGAGGTAGATAAATTCCTTTCCTCTACAAAGATGGAGGGAGACTGGATGGAAGATAAGATATATTCTGGAGGCTGAATTTATTACATTTAATTAACCAACAATTGACAAGAGGTATTAAGAAACAAACATGGATTTTTGACCCAGGATGATGTATTTATAACTTTTGGAATTATCAGGGATAGTTAAGATGCTGTGGTAAATTTTCTATGGATGGATTACAATAACAGCTTGTTAACAGAGAGATTTGAAACATTTTGTTCTGTTTTACTATTATTGTTTTTCCTGCTTACTTTGTTACTAATATAACATATAGAAGATAGGTTAATGAGTTGCTAATAGATTTAGTAGTTTAAAAATGTTGGGAGGGGTGAGAACTAATCGTAGTAATATATTAATCAGTATTCAGCTACAGGATAATATGTGTATAATGTGTTTCTTTTTTGATGCATTCTTTTTAATGTTCTGAGTGTTTTGTGGTGTGGTTTTTTTTTTCATTTGTCTTCTTGGATTTTTATTGAGTTTTGTGTTTTTTATTTTAACTATGTTCTGAATAAAATAAAATAAAATATTTAAAAAGAAGACCTTCAAGATCCTCCAGCCCTATGATTCTATAGTCCATGTTCTATTTCCTATTTCAGTGACAAAGCCTTATAAATAAGAAGTAAGACTCAGTTCTACTGACAAAATTCTACAGTAATAAGACTGTAAACAGAGGAGTAAGCTAAGTGTACAGTAGAAAGTGGGCAAGGAATAAAAAATAATCACAATCCTTCCTCATATTAACAGTAAATAACATACTAAGTAAACAATAATAAGATCTGACAAAGGAAATAGAAATCTAACAGAGCTGTGCAGAATATCCAATATATAGCTTAATCTTTGCTGTGCTCTAGGCAATAAGGTTAAGTTCTTTAAAATGACTTCAAAACTTGAATGAAAAAGAATAGTAAGATGAGTGAATCTTTCTGGAAATGAAAGTACCAAGTTGTTACCAGCTTTTTCTTTTCTTTTCAGAAAATGGAAATTATTCCAAAGGAACAAAAGGGAACCCAAACAACCATAATAAATAAGCAAGTCAGTAATTTTCTTACAGAATAATATTGGCCTCAACTGCAGAATTTGATTCAGAACTAGTTTTCATGTGCAATTAAAAACATACATGTACTGTTTGATGGAATATTCACACCACTCCCTGTAGTGGTTAAAGAACAGAAAAAAGCTGTAGTAAGCCTACAAAGGAAATTCAATTTTAAAATGTTTAAGGAATACACCACAGAGATTTAAAAATATAAATATTTAATTCAAGACAGAAAACCCTTAATTCCCTATAACCCAAACATTTGGTTCAATATATAAAAAGACATTTATTTTATTAATTTATAGCTAGCCTGCCTTTCCTTCAGGAGCTCATAGTGTGATGCTTATGGTGGCAAAAAAAAAAGAGAGGAAGACAATGATGCTACATGCATAATGATGTTACTATGCAACTGACACAATTGCTTCAGATAATTTTGATGCAAGTGCATAGCTATTTTATTTATCTGACAATGTCAAAGCTTGTCATTTTGCTGTCAGCATAAGCAGTCTATTATTGATACCTCTCCCTTAAGGCTGCTTATGTGGAGACGATCCTTCAGTTTTTATTCCCATAACTATAACTCAGCCAGGTTCCATCAAAAGCAATTTCAAGAGTTCATGACTAATAGGCAGAGGCTTATTCTTGTCTGAATAGGGATGGTCAGAAGAAAGCCTGAGACAAGATTGGTCCATTATAATAACAATCCATGAGAAAGGGCATTTACTTACCTTGATATGCCCATTCTCGTTCGTTTGGAGCTAGCATTCAGATAGGGTTGTCCACCAGCCAATCACATCAAGGACTGAGTCTGCCAATCAAAGCTGAGCCTCTGTCCACCATCTTGGTTACAGGCCCAGTTTAGACGAAGCTGGAATACAGACTCGACATGGATTGGTTAATATGATGAGAGGAAGCAGAAGGAATGTCAATGCTTCCCCAGAGAGTAAGAACAGAAAAATGACCACTGGACTACAGCGACTAAAAATCCAAGTTTTATTAGATACAAAGCATAACCAGAAAGTTCAAGAAACAACTGTAACGGGTGGGGCTGAATGCTAGCTCCAAACGAACGAGAATGGGCGTATCAAGGTAAGTAAACGCCCTTTCTCCGTTAGGTGTTTGGAGCTAGCATTCAGATAGGGACATACCAAAGCTCTAATCGTCCCTAGGAGGGCAAAACCAAGGATAACCAACCTGAGAACTAGGACAGAGGCTCTATCACCTGCTGGAGAACCCTCCACCCGAAGGATGCCTCTGCCGAGGCGAAGGAGTCTATCTTATAGTGCCTGATGAATTGAGACGGCGAAACCCAAGTCGCCGCCCAGCACACCTCCTCCAATGAGGCCTGAGTCTTCCAGGCCGCAGAGGTGGACGCGCTGCGAGTGGAATGTGCCATTATCTTTTCTGGGACAGGTCGTCCAGCTAGGATGTAAGCCTTGGCGATAGTGGCACACAGCTGTGGAGGAGGAAACCTTAAGACCCATGGAACGGAGCAAAAAGGCCACTAACAAGGCCTCCGACTTGCGGAATGCCGCAGTGCGGTCAATATAAATCTTGAGGGCTCGTCAGATGTCCAGGGAGTGCCAGACGCGTTCCCTAGGGTGACGGGGGTGAGCACAAAATGAAAGCAAAATCAATTCCTGGGAACGATGGAACTTGGAATTAACCTCCGGGAGAAAGGAAGGGTCTAGCCGGAAGACTACCCTGTCAGGGTGGAAGATACACAAGTCCTTTCTTATGGAAAGGGCCGATAGTTCTGATATACGTCGAGCCGACGTGATGGCTAGTAAAAAGGCAACCTTGTAGGACAAGGCGCTAAGGGAGGCCTCCCTTAAGGGTTCGTAGGGCAGACCCGTGAGGGATTCTAAAACTAGGGGGAGATCCCATGTGGGAAAGCGATGGACCACGGGAGGGGAAATGTTCGAAACCCCTTTAAGGAACCTGTGGACTATAGGAAGGTGAGCCAGGGACTGGAAGTTGGAACAGGACAGAATTGATGACAAGGCCTCTAACTGGCGTTTCAGTGTGCTGGAGGAAAGACCCAGAGAAAGACCTGTTTTGAGGAAGCGAAGGAGCTTCGGGATGGGAACCTGCAGGGGAGAAATACCCTCCCCTGCACACCATTCGCAGAAAACCTTCCAAGTTGCTTGGTAGACCCAGTTGGTGGAAGAGCGCCTAGAGGCCAGGATGACATCAATGATGTCTTCATCGTATTTCTGCCGCCTCAGAATTTCCCGCTCAACCACCAAGCGGTCAGATGTAGGCAGTGAACCTCTGGGTAAACCACCTCCCCCTGGTGCAGCAGGTCCTGAAGTGGAGGAAGCCTCCAAGGCGGAGCTCGAGATAGGCGCAGGAGGTCTCCGAACCACACTCTCCGAGGCCAGTGCGGGGTTATCAGGATGAGCTCTGCCGAATGTTTGACAACCTTCTGAATGACCCTGGGTAGCAAAGGAAGGGGAGGAAAGGCATATAGCAGAGCCTGCGGCCATGGGGAGCAAAGAGCGTCGACGGCTTCTGCTCCCTTGGATGGAAACCGGGAGTAGAACCGATGGAGCTGGGTGTTCTGTGGAGTAGCAAATAAGTCTACTCCACCTGTTGAAAAAACCCTGGGTTCAATTGCCATTCCACCTGGTCCAGCTCTGTGCGACTAAGCCAATCTGCCTGTTTATTTGCCTCTCCAGATATGTACTCGGCAGAGAGAGACAAAAGGTGCCTTTCTGCCCATAAGCCGAGGCGTAAGGCCTCTCTCAGCAGGAGAGCCGAGCGGGTGCCACCCTGCCTGTTAACGTGGGCCTTAGCCGTGACGTTATCAGTTAACACTAGAACATGGGAACCTACCAATCTATGTCTGAAACGTTTGAGAGCCAAAAAAAAATCGTTCTGAGTTCAAGGAGATTAATGGGACTGCCCGATTCCTCTCTGGACCAAGTGCCCTGGGCCAGCTCCCCTTGAACATGAGCCCCCCACCCTGAGAGGCTGGCATCGGTGGTGACTAGAACCTTATCTGGAAGGAGAAAACAGGAGCCTTGGGCTAGGGCTGGCAACATCCACCACTGAAGGGAGCGGCGGATGGAGGAAGGCAGAGGGACCCTGAAGGAAGAGGGACCTCTGCCCGGGGTCTGGAAAGGAAGCAAGAACCACTGGAGTTCCCTGGAGTGCAAACGAGCCCAAAGAACTATGTCTATGCACAAGATCATTTTTCCCAGGAGCGTGGCCAAGAGGGCCACCGAGACTGTGGGATGTTTGGAGATGTCGCTAATGATGTCTCTAATGCTGTCCCGCCACTCCTGAGAAAGGTAGACTTTGCACTCCAGGGAATTGATGATTGTTCCCAGGTGAAGGATGGAAGTATCCGGAATCAAGCAACTCTTATTGTGGTTAACCGAAAACCCATGGCGATGGAGTTTGTCTAGGGCCAAATGAAGATGGCGTTCCGCCAGGGACCGGGAAGAAGCCTGTAGCAGAATGTCATCTAAATAGCATTGTATGCGAACCCCAAGGGATCTCAAATGTGCCTCCAAGGCTGCCAAGAACTTGGTGAAAACCCGGGGAGCGGATGAGAGACCAAATGGAAGGGCTCTATACTGATAGTGCCTCCCTGCAAAGGAAAAACGTAAATACTGTCTATCGGAGAACTTAATGGGGATGTGAAGGTAGGCTTCAGACAGATCTAGGGACACCAGAAAATCTCCCGGGTGGACCCCCCGTAAAATGGAACGAAGGGATTGCATTTTGAATTTACGATATTTAACAAACAAATTGAGGCGTTTAAGGCCAGCATAGGTCGCCAATCACCCGAGGACTTGGGAACAAGAAAAAGAATGGAATATACTCCGGCACTCCTCTGAGCCCGTGGAACCGGCTCAATACCTCTAATATCTAACAAATGTTGAATAGCCTGTTCCATGAGTAGCCGTTTGGCCAGTACCCTGGAGACAGCACATGGGACAAAACCCGGAGTAGGCGGAGATAGGAATTCTAGCGCCAACCCAAATCTAATAGTCTTTCTGACCCACAAATCCTTGGTGGTCAAATCCCAGACATCGGCATACATGGCCAGTCTACCCCCTATCAGTAACTCCCCCGTAACCTCACTTGGAGCGTCAGGGAAATTTGGACCCTCAGCCTCTGAAGGGACATTTGAAGGGCCTTCCCCTGGCGGACCTATCGGGATAGTAAGATCTTGCCCCGTACTGACCTGGGGTTCGGGGCAGGCTGGAACCCTGGTCAGCCGAGCGAAAGGGCCGCCGGGCATAGAGAGCTTGTCGAAAGGAACCTTTCTTATTATAAGTATGGAGAACCTTCCTGCGGTCTTTGGATTCGACCAGAATCGGATCCAGGACCTCCCCAAAGAGGGACTGGCCCCAAAAGGGTTTAGTTGCAAGGCGCCATTTTTGGCGAGCGTCTGCTGACCAGTTACGTAACCAGTTAACTCTCCGCCCGACGGTTGATGCGGCAATGGACTTGGAGGAGAATCTCGCTGCCCGGAGAGTAGCATCTGCCGTAAACTGAGTCGCCGCGATGACCTTGTTGAGGTACTGATGGAGCCGGAGTTCCGACGGAGGGATCAGCTCCTGCATCTGATGCAGCCGCAGCAATGATGATCTGGCGAAGAAAGACGCAGATGAAGATGCTCGAACCGCCCAGGCTGATGCGTGATGAGACTTCAACAGGATCTGCTCCAGCCGACGGTCATCTGGTTTCAGTAGTTCCTCCGCCTCGCCTGGAATAGGATTAGGGGAGTGTAGAGCCGCCACAGGCACATCCACGGACGGTGGCGCTAGAAGCTTTGTCAGCTCTGCTGCAGTGTTGAAGAATTTCTTGTCCTGCGCAGACGGCATAGGCCCGGATGAGGGCGCTGAAAATTGACGTTGGACATTGCCTAAGAAAATCTGAGGAGCAGGGATGACATCTAATTCAGGAACTTGCTCCGAAAAGACTGGTGCTTAGTGGTTGAGGCCGTAGTCTCAGCAGCCGCTGTGGTAGTGGGCAGGCCTGCCACGTTTCTGGCCTTGTGAAGTAGCAACTTAAAAAGTGCTGAAGGGAAAAGGCCTACTGATGGAGGCTGCTCGGGCAGCAGGCCCTCATCCTCTGACAAGGCCAAAGGGTCGCATTCCCCTTCCTCCAAGGCCACCGGTTGGCTGTGCTCACTGGAGGCCTCTGAGCCTTCACCTGTGAGGTCCTCTTGGCTGTAGAGTTGAGAGGGGACTCTGCTGGAAGCTTTAGCAGAGGAGGGACGAGAAGGTCAGTTCATCTGTTGGAAGCCAGCTAAACATTGCTGGACTGTAGAAGCAATCAGCATTTGCCAACTGGGTTGATCTGTCGGTGATGATGGCCCAGGTTGGGGTGCAAGAGTGAGAGATACTCCATTGGAAGCCCCCCTTGATCCCATTTGGTCTAGGACAGTGATGGCGAACCTGTGGCACGCAGAGCCATATCTGCCGGCACGCGAGCCGTTGCCCTAGGTCAACTCCAGCATGCATGTGCGTGCCGGCCAGCTGATTTTTGGCTCATGTGGAGGCTCTGTGAGGGCATTTTAGGTTTCCAGAGGGCCTCCGAGGGGGTATTTTTGCCCTCCCCAGGCTCCAGGGAAGCCTCTGGAGCCTGGGGAGGGCGAAAAATGGGCCTACCAGGCCCACCGGAAGTCAGGAAATGGGCCATTTCTGGCCTCCAGAGGGCATCTGAGGGGGCGGGAGAGGCTGTTTTCACCCTCCCCAGGCATTGAATTATGGGTGTGGGCACTCACACGTGCGTGACAGCGCGCTGAAATTGGGCTGAAATTAATGGCCGCCACGAGTGCGGGAAAGGTTTTGGCGGGAAGCGGGCCATTTAAATGGCGCTCCGATGGAAGAAGCGCCTCAGAGCTCCGGCACGAGTCAGCTGGAGCGAATCCGCTGCTGGGAGGGGAGGCGAGCAAGCTTGGAGCTCCTCGGCGGGCGGCTTTGTGGCAAATTTAAAAGGCAAGTCGAGCCAGTTTTCCCGCCTTCTCTCGGGGCGCTGAGATCGGAGGTGCAAGCCCTTAATGATCGCCCGAGAATCAAAACCACCCCACACAGGCAGAGGCTTAAAAAGCCGCGGGGGCTCAGCCGAAGGAACCACTCGTTCCGCCCAGGCTGAAGTCGAAAATAAAGGCAATCAAGGAAAATAAAATAAAATAAAATAAAATAAAATAACTCACAGTAATTTTTGGAGCTAAGATTCAGATAGTCGCTGGAGCAAAGTGATCCACGTCTAGCCTTGTGAAGGACTGAGTCTAAACTGGGCCTGTAACCAAGATGGCGGACAGAGGCTCAGCTTTGATTGGCAGACTCAATCCTTGATGTGATTGGCTGGTGGACAACCCTATCTGAATGCTAGCTCCAAACACCTAACGGAGAATCAACTATTACTTCCAGTAAGAAATCAATGCTCCTTAGCCCGTTGTGATGCAAGGACCCGAGAAAGAAACTTTCAATCTTGCTTATACTAAATATATGGTATGACTTTTACCGTTTATCATGCTGCTTTTCTTTGTTATTAAAGACTTCCATAGAACCATCTCCAATGCTTCTAAAAAGACAAGAGAGCTGTGTCTCCAAATCTTTGCCTACAAGCCTTCTAATTTAAGCATCTGTCTGAGTAAAGCGCGATACCTTTCCACTGGTTCTCCAAAAGCACAGCTGGATTACATATGACAGAAAGTCTGTCCCTTAGATAAAGGAAATAGAGGGACGAAATAACCATTGCTAACTATAATCCCAACTTTCACAGTAGTGCTATAATTTTATATAAACCCAAACTACCGTATATACAATTATAAATTTTCATCTGAATTATAATTGATGTAAATTTGATATAATCCTGCACTAAAACAGTTTACTTAATCAACTAAAATTGCATTAATTAATTTTCCAAGTCCTACTCTAGAAAATGTTATAAGCATACTAGTTGACTCTGGACAAATCTTAATTTTCATTAGTTCTTACATTTTTAAAATGTATAGGCAATGATTATTAATAACTAAAGAACAATAACTCCATTCAAATAAATATATTTCATTTTATGATTTTCAAAAAAACACTGGGAAAAATTCTGTTCCTTCAGAGTGATTCTGCAATGCTGTTCATGGCAGGCTGCTTGATCACATATCATTTTTAAAATCTTTTTGCCAGTAGCAATCACTCAGTAATGCATTTCAATGAACGCCACTGTTTTAGTTTAAGCTTATTTCTTTATTTTTACACTACTGCAATTATACAACTCTCAGGATAAGACCACAAGAGTGGACCTACATTAATGATTAATAAAGGCAGTCCTCAATTTGCGACCACAACTGAGCCCAAAATTTATGTTGCTAAGTGAGAAATTTGTTAAGTGAGCTTTGCCCCATTTTATGACTTTTCTCGGCACATTTCTTAAGTGAATCACTGCAGTTCTTAAATTAGTAACACGGTTGTTAAATGAATCTGGTCTCCCCATTGACTTTGCTTGTCAGAAGATTACAAAAGGGGATCACAGGACCCAGAGAAACTGCAACTGTCATAAATATGAGTCAGTTTTCAAGCATCCGAATGTAAATCATGTCACCATGGCGATGCTGTAATGATCATAAGTGTGAAAAGGTGTCATAAGTCACTTTTTTCAGCGCTGTTTTAATTTTGAACAGTCACTAAATGAACTGTTGTAAGTTGAGGACTACCTGTATTTCTAAGAAATATAAAAATTAAAACAACTTCAATCAAACCGAAACTAAAACCATATAAAAATTACATGCCTGCTATGAGGGAAGCAATTGCAGCCTTACGTTTCACATGACTAGAAATATAGCCAGAGAGAATTTTTGATGATGATGAAGGTATCTTGGGTTTTCTGGCAAACAAAGGAAGGGAAGGATATCAAAAGCAGAGCTATTTCAGAGAACATGTCCTTTTTTCCCTGGATAAATTTACAATCTAAAATTCAACATAGAAGGAATAATACAAAAAGAATAAGAAACTGGAAATAGAGGTAAACAGTGAGATAATATGTGACAGAATGTATAGTATTATGCCTGCTCAAGCTTGATTACAATATCTTTTCAAAAAAAGTCAACAACAATTTTTATTTTAATGTAAAATAATTTCTGTAATCCACTCAGGTTTTTGACTCAATCTATAGCTCATTTAACATCTTGTCTGAATTGGGGACTCTATTTTGTTTAATCTCAGAACACACTAAAGAAAGAAGCCGCAGTTTGTGGTCAGCTTTTGATTTGTGAGCCAACAGGCATAGTTACTGCAATATACACCGATTTATTTGTGTCAGATAGCTCATCATTTTCTCCAGCCACCAGCAGTCAACCCATATCCCACCCAATTCAGACAGAATGGGAAGACAGATTGCCATACTGAGGAAAAGTTACGAAACTCTTCACAACTTCACAATCTCACTTGCCATGAATGTGAAGAGAACTCTATTAATAGAGTTAATAAGTTAGTCATTGAAACAAACCATGAAAGAAGTGAGCTCTCAGAAATAGCATTCCAATTCCCAAACATTCTAGCAAGATACAAATATTAAGGGTATGAAATGATACTGGCTATACTGATATTCAAGAAATTAATTAGTTATCTTCATCCTGTTCCCACTGAATAGTTGGCAATAAAGCAAATCAAAGTTTTTTTGGCTTGAAAGCAGACTGCAATTGGTTAGATAATTAACACTACCTTTCTACCTATTTGCCAATAGACATGTGGAATTTTGGAAATCTCACTGTAGTCATCGTGAATAATGTACTATATTTTAATCAGTTTTCCACCAAGGTACAAAGCACCTAGCTATAATTAAAATAAAAATTTAAAAAATCAAAGAACATTTGATTTTTTCACACATCAGTTTATTTCTATTTTAATAAACTTAGAAAAAAATTGAGTCTGTAGCACAAACAAGAGAAATTGAAAAGGATGAAACCTATGGAGCAGCACAATAATTCTTAGCTTCAAACCTTCTTTGAAAAATACATTCTATTATTATATTTTTCACTACTGTTTTTTTTTTTGGCCATGCCAATTTTAAACTGTTAGGTCTAAGCTAAGCTGAAGACACAAGGCAGTAAAAGAATAATTACAAAACTATTAAACATAATCTCTAGCATATAATTTCATGGGTCTTGCATTTCCTAATGGCAAGTGATTGCAAATGAAGAATAAGACTATGTCTCAAAAGCTACTGTTCCAGCCAAAGGAAGCTGATTGCTTTAATTAATTATCTATGGCCCAAGATAACTTCCTCTGAACCTACTGTCACTCTACTCAGGATCCAGTGCCTATTTATTCAGTGTATTGATCAGTTCTAATTAGCCATTCCTACTATGATTATTTTAAATAGTTTTAAATACTCAAAAATAATCCTGCAAACACCATATTGGGATGGATGCCAAAAGTGCATAAATTATCTTTGTATATTAATTCATGTACAGTATCTGATTTTCAGATAACAGATGCATGCACTGGGACTTCTATTGTAAATGGAGTGAAGCTGTTTTCACCATCCAACTATTTAACATTTGCCCTATTCTGCATTCTGAGGAGGAATTCACATACATCAATCTGTCCTTACACCCCTGAAGCCAAAGTACCTTTGCCTCATATATTCTGGGAGAAATAGTGCTAGGGGAAAGAAGCCACTTTCACCAGCAATCTAATTTGAAAGACTGCTCTGCACAAAGGTACTTCCGTTCACTAAGCATTCAGAAGTTTGAAAGTCACAAATAAGTCACAAATAAAAGGTGAAGTCTTCTAGATGACTTATTGGGCATTTTCCTTTATATTTTCCTGGAAATATATTGATATAATTTGCCATTTCCACCTTCTGAAATCATGATTCAAGTCCCACTCTAGTAGTACACAATCCTATTATTTCTTGATGAATTCACTTCCAAGTACTATAACCTTGTTCAGTTTTCCAAGATCAGCAAAATTCAGCTATCTGCCACCACCTAACTGGGCCGTAAATACCACAGTACCTACTCATTTAAGGATGCTTAATTGGATTGTGACATGTTAACATTGTGAGACTAACAGCAAAACAATTTGCCAAGTATTAGAGCTTTATGTATGCCATATTCTGTTCTCATATGACATGAGTATGATTTTCATGTAAGTGTTTCTATCAACTAATCTCTGAACATTCTGTTTTTAACAGCATATTTTTTTGATACAGTTTAGGCAGCTGTAGAGCAAGACAAAATGGAAGGCAGCTTAGACAGTTAAGAAAACTAGAATGTTGGACAGCTGTTTTCTACAGCAAATAAGACTTGCACTATCAAGAAATCAAGACTATCTTGATCATTACATAAATATCAGCAGCACTTCTGTTACCATTTCTATAACTTCTTATAGCTTCAAACATACAACTGGGCAGACTAGCAAGAGATTGTATCTTTGACACAAGGACAGTCTCACAGAGGGAGAGAAGTTGCAGACATCTTTCCATTTTTAGATTAGTTCCCAAGACCAGGCAAATATTTTGGACTGTACCATAGTCTTAACTGAGTATTCTGTACTATTATTTAAATTCTAAAGTACACTATATGCATTACAATGCCATATCTACTAACACCTGGATTTCTAAAATGGTTTAGTGAACAAGACATAATTGCTGATGCATGCTGGTTAATTGAGAAAGCCAAAGAATACCAAAAAGAACTCAGTATTCAATTGCCATGATGTCTGTACATATGAAGATCAGAATACTCTAAACCAGTGATGGCGAACCTTTTCGGCACCGAGTGCCGAAAAGGGACCGCACACGTGCGCATGCAGCACTGAGTATCAAAAAGGGAACACTCTGTGCGCACACTTGTCTGGGCCACGATCAGGAAGAGGAATTGCCAAGGGGGCATGCACACCACAAAAAATTAACTTTAGGTTTCCGGTGCGCTCATGCATGCCGGCCGCCAAGTCTTCCAGTTACTGCCGCACATACACATGCGCCAATCAGCTGGCCAGCGCGCCTACGCATGATGGAAAATGGAAGACCAGCTCACAACGCACAAAGGCCAGCTGATTGGCGCGTGTGCATGCACCCTAAAAACTCGGAAGAGGAATGGCCGACACCACGCGTGCCAGGTGAAATGGCTCCACGTGCCACTTTGGTTTACCATCACGGCTCTAAATCATGGTATTCCCTGTGACATTCTAGGGAAATAAAAGTCAGACTTTGAAGAAGCAGCATAGAAAGAATATGGATGCTTTTAAACTTTGATGTTAGAGAAGACTCCTGAAAATACCATGGATAACCAAGAAAACAAACAAGTGGGCAATTTAACAAATCAATGCAGAGTTCTAACTTAAGGCACAAATTACAAGGCTCAAATTATCCTATTTCTGCAACATTACGTGAAGACTTAGCTCTCTGGAAAAGGCTCTAATGCTAGTTAAGTTGGAAAGAAAGAGAAGAGAATGACCAGCAACAAGGTGACTGGACTCAGTTACAGTGGTAATGAGTACATCACTGGAAGACCAGGTTAGGTATAGATTGTCATGGAGAAGATCTGCCTATGTGGTTGCTGGCACATCTGTCTATGTAACTAGATGCCACATAATCAATCAATTAATGAACAAATCATAGAGACCAGGTTGTAAATCACCTTATACCATAATGGTTGAGTCTGTACAGATAGTCCTTGACTTACAATTATTTGTTTAGCAACCATTCAAAGTTAGAGCAGTACTGAAAAACATGACTTATGACCGATCCTTATGCTTATGATTGTTGCAGCATCCCCATGGTCATATGATCAAAATTTGGATGCTTTGTAACCATGTATTTACGATGGTTGCAGCATCTTGGGGACACATGATCACCATCTGTAACTTTCCCAGCTGGACTCCGACAAGAAAGTCGATGTCGGAAGCTACACTTGCTTAATAACTATGTGATTCACTTAACAACTGCAGTGTTCATTTAACAATCATGGCCAAAAAGGTCATAAAATTGGGCACAACTCATTTAACAACCACCTTGCTTAGCAACAAACATTCTGGTTCCAATTTTTGTTATCAGTCGAGGACTACCTGTATACCATACTAAACTGAAAACAAGTAACCTTGAGCTTTAGTATATATGAATAGAACAATTGTGCTGTATATATAAATCTCTAAACAAAATATGCACTAATGGTATATGAATTAGATAGGAGACAATTACTGTAAGAATGCTGACAATCTTACCGAACCATTCTTCTCACTCTGCTCCAGCTTTTCAGCTAGGTGATCCAAATGCTGATGTTCAGATACCTAAGTAAGGAAAAGTATATAGAGACATACATATTAATAAGGCAGAAGAACCCTACTATGCTATATTTTCATTTTCATTTGGGTGTCTTTTCTTATAATTAGTCAAGCAGGAATTAGAAATGTCAATAAAACAGGTACCTTACCACTGAGTAAGACTTTTGGTGATTTCTTTCTTTCTTTCTTTCTTTTTCTTTTTCTTTCTTTCTTTCTTTCCTTTCTTTCTTTCTTTTCTTTCTTTCTTTCTTTCTCTCTTTCATTCATTCATTTATTTTTTATTTTATTTATTTGTTTATTTATTTATTTGTGAGACTTATATACCGCCTCAAAGTGCAAGCACTCTCTAAGCGGTTTACACCATTAAGCAATGTATATTTATATTGCCCCCAACAATCTGGGTCCTCATTTTACCTACCTCGGAAGGATGGAAGGCTGAGTCAACCTTGAGCCGGTGAGATTTGAACAGCTGAACTGCTGATCAGTCAGCTAAAGTAGCCTGCAGTACTGCACTCTAACTGCTGCGCCACCTCGGCTCTTATAGTATTGGTTTTAACTTTTCTTTTTGACATTTTCAGCCAGAATTAATGGAACTCTTTATTTTTCATACTTAGTTTCCTCTGATACTCTGAATATGCTGCAGGATTGCAAAAGGATTTTGAATACAGGAGAATAATAAAATGATATAATTTGCCTCCCACTTCCATTCCCTTACACTTTGGGAGAATAAAAATACGCCAAAGGCAAAGATAATGAACAAATTCTCAAGCTGTACTATAATGTCACTAGGTTTTCAGAAGTATAAGATCCAATACTGTAATGCCAGTTCAGTCCACAAATTTGTTAATGAACATGGTAAAACACCAATCCTTTCGATACTATTTTTAAATCTTTCAATTAAACGAAGGTTTTAAAAAATTCACTAGGCTCAGCTGAAACAGTGTAACAGCTATCCAAAGACTGATAAGCTATCATCACAGAAAAGCCACAATTTAGAATTTCCAATACATGATAATTTACCAACCTTAAAAAATACTCAGAATAATGTGTAAAATTAAACAGTTTTTTTGGAGATGGAAGGATGGAGAAGGACCAGCTCAAAACATCAATATACCTTTCATTTTCCTATAGAAGCTAGTTGAATTGTAGCTTATGATACTGAAAGAAATTGCTATCTGCTGAAAATTATTTTTTGTATAATTCTGTGATTATAATATTTGTTTCTTAGGGTTTTCTAAACGTTTCACTTTCTATGTACAATATTAAAGAGTTTTGCAACCTTTACTTGCAATAACACAACCAAAAACTTCCTGTAACAGTTGGTAAGACTCTCACGTTGCTGTATAGCAATTTTTATCCATCCCCCCATGGCAAACTGCTTCAACAATAACATTCCTGTTTAAATAGGGATTTATTTTGGCTGGAAGGAACCAATCAGCATTCAATGTTCTCCCGAGCGGACCTGATTGGAAACATTCTGCTAGTATGCAAATCCTAAGACATAACAATTTTAGAATTTTTCTAGCATAAATTGCTCATTTCAAGTCCTGTGCATTTCTAGGGGTTTTAGGTCTTAACTTTGGTTTGATCATTTTAAAACACTAAATTTGTTCTTCCTTATCCATTTTCCTGTACCGTTGTTTTTATACTTGGGATTGCTGCTTTGCTGAATGACTTCCTTGTGCTTCAGAATTTAAGCTTCCTTTTAGTCATCCAGGTCCTGATGTAGCAAAGCATTTCCAAAAATCACCACTCCACGCCTGATAGATGATATTAAGGTTCTTATTGTAGTGTGTGTGGTTTGATTTCCACCAGACAAAATAACACTCATGTAAGCCAAAAATCAGTCCTTCGAATGGGTATTTATTGTTGTAGGATATAATAGAAGCTTGAAAACCTGCAATTTCCCTCTGCTTCCTTTTATAGTAAATAGAAATAAGCAGAATTAATTGGAGTTTCTTTCTCCTCCTTTTCCAGGACTGATTTCTTTTATTTTCTTGCACTTGATCCTGCATACTTTCTTCAAAGTTATCTTTGAAAATTATCTCTGCAAACATTTTCAGTTTTCTGAGTCAATAATTGTCTATACAACAATCCTTCAAAATCATCCCATCACTTGAGAATCAACGTTCTTCTTAATAAGTATTCAAAAATGCGAAAGGGGTAAAATACTCTTTCACAAAACTCTTATTATCTTTGAGAAATGCTAGAGAATGAGTGAGGTAACTGGAGAACAGAAAATATTGCCATCTTGGGAAAAGAAAGATCCAGGGGACCTTAGATTTCTCAGTAAAACATGAATTCTGGGAAGATTCATAAAAAGACGAATCTCTAAATTCAACGAAAATAACAAAGTGGTCATTACAAAACAAATCACTAATATGGACTTGTTAAAAACATGTCTCACTTTTAGATCAGGTCTTCAAGCAAATGTTTCTGAGTAGAACTCAAGTGTTTCTGCTTCCTTTACTGTCCTATGTGACTTTAGCTACAATATTTAAAAGATCTCCTTTCCCAGAGAGCTTCTGACCACCCTGTCCAGAAGACCAAATAATGCCTGCTAAGAATCACCATCCATCACTGGGGAGTTCCAACACTGGGCAGTGTGTGTGTGTGTGTGTGTGTGTGTGTGTGTGTGTGTGTGTGTGTGAGAGAGAGAGAGAGAGAGAGAGAGAGAGAGAGAGAGAGAGAGAGAGAGAGAGAGAGAGAGAGAGAGAGAGAGAGAGAGAGAGAGAGATACAGAGACAGACAGACAGACAGACAGACGTGTTGGAATAGTTATAGATGATTGATAGATGATAGATGGGATGGGAGGATAGACAGATAGACAGACAGAGGGAGAGGGAGAGGGAGAGGGAGAGGGAGAGGGAGAGGGAGAGAGAGAGAGAGAGAGAGAGAGAGAGAGAGAGAGAGAGAGAGAGAGAGAGAGAGAGACTGACAGACAGACACAGACAGACACCAGTGTTGGAATAGTTATAGATGATTGATAGATGATAGATGGGATGGGATGGGAGGATAGATAGATAGATAGATAGATAGATAGATAGATAGATAGATAGACAGAGAGAGAGAGAGAGAGAGAGAGAGAGAGAGAGAGAGAGAGAGAGAGAGAGAGAGAGAGAGAGAGAGAGAGAGAGAGATGCCTAAATGCTATTGCCATGGTCTTCCAGAACCTGGTAAAATAAGTCGATGCTCAGAGACCGTGGAATCACTGGTACCAATAGAGATTTTATGATATAAAAAACATATTATTTATTATTTTTCTATTATTAATACTATTCTTTATCTTATGCAGAGAGTCTGTTTGAATTGAGGTGGAAGAGTAACCTCATAAATAAAGTTCCTTGGTGAATTCTGAAAATATTATAGATAGAATGTACCTTGATTTTAACAAAGCATTGATAAAGTACCATATGGCATTCAGATAACAATCTACGGTGGTTGAGTGTAGGTCTGGACAGCATAATAATTACATAGCTAAACAGTTTGAAAGCAGTGTTCAAAGACTCTGCTCAGTGTTTCCCTATTGGAATAAATAGGTAATCATAAGTTTCAGTCACACTTTTAAATATTTTATTAATGATTTGATACAGAAATGGAAGTAATGCTTTTCAAAGTTCCTGGTAATACAACATTGGGTGGTATAGCTAATATCCTAGAAGACAGAAGTAAAATTTTAAATGACCTTGATAGGTTAGAAAAATGGACTAAGGCAGATATGATATACTCTTCAAATATCTGAAACCATGTCACACAGAACATGGCCAATTCTATTCTCCATTGTTCCAAAGAGAAGAATATAAAATAATGGATTTGAATCACCTGAGGGCAAAATCAAAATGAATGTTAGGAAACCTTCCTGTGAATAAGAGATATTCAGGTATGTTAATGGAACCAGCTATACAGTCAGATTGTGGGCTCCTCTTCACAGATTTGAAAAGTGGAGAGTAGACAATAATTTGTGTTTCTGCACTGAGTGACATGTTGGACACAATGACCTAAATGGTCCCTTTTAACCCCATAATTCATGATAAGCCCCTTAAATAGCAGTAGGTGCATAAAACATACTATTTATGCATTAAAATCTATATAAAGTATAGAATAAGTGATTTTTATAAATTAATTTAATAAGCTTTGTGTCCTAAAGAAACAAAGTTTAACAAGGAACAAAGAATTAGATTTTATTAAGAAATACATTATCTATTTTTCTTCCTGTAGTCACAAATTAATTCTTGTATTCCACATTCCACGTTTCTCTTTTTATTTTATTTTCTCTTTATCCACTTCCTATATTTAGGATTAATTTCTCCCCTAATTTAAAATAAATAATTTGAAAATGAGATTCTGGAAATGGGATGGAAATATTCTTCAAAGTGCTAATTCAACAAGCATAGACATTTTTGATATTTCAGCTAAGTCTTTTAGAATCTTCCTTCTGGCTAGTTAACTTGCAGAGTAATGTCATTTATAGCCATTATCAATATGCCATTGGGTAGAAAGAAAGTTCAGCGATAGCCAAGCTGCTGGGAAAACTGGAAGAGTCAATTAACAGATAATAAAAAGAAATGTTAGCTTTAAGCCAACAGACCTCTTTCTGTTCAAAACTATCCAGTTCATAGAAAAATGACAACAGAGACACATTCCATCTTCTTGAAAAGATACCTTAATAGGCGTTCCCAAATTTTGCTGTGCAGTCACCTAAAATGTTAAGTGTATTTGTTTAAGCCCTCCAAGAATAAAAATGAAGAGTACATGGGGACTAGATATGGGCAATTGGAACCTTGTTGGAACTCACTTCTACTTTGCCTGAACAAAGCAGCTGCCAGCTTGTTCAAGCAAAACAGAAACAAGTTCTGACAGCAATTCAACTTTGAATGTACATGCCAGGAGGCATGTACATTCATGTACTTTGAATGTACATGCCTCTTGACACAAACTTGGGAGTCCTGGAAGACTTTCCCCAGGCTTTCTTCTCTATTTTGCTTCTCCAATCTGATAGGCAGTTTGTCTAGGTAGAACAAGTCCTGTTTTACATGTTCAGGAAACATGCAGTCACTCCCCCTCAAATTTGCTCACAACTTCTAGGAGATCATGTCCCCCATACCCTCTGAAACTCTCTCAAATCACTTCTAGTTTTTATATCTCTGAAAACATTCCACATGAAATAATAAATTACTGATCTGTTCCATTGTGTTTTTGCTCATATAATAAAATATTTCTGACTCGAACAAAACTCAATCCAATTTCAAATGACAAATCATTTATTTAGTACTCCAATACTAAAGCACTAACAGAAACACCAACTCTATAAACAAATGCATAGTAGAAACATAACACAGAAGTGTAACAAATGTCTGACCAACCACTGTTGTTACAAATGATCAATATCTTATGTTATACAATAATATAAGCTATCACAATGAAGGAATAAAAGAAATCTCTTCTGTACCAAATATACTATCATTCTATAATATTAGAGTGAGTGGGAATTAAAAAAGAAAATAAGACGATGGTAAGAGGAAAAAGAGAAATAATAATAAAAGAGAAGCAAAACAGAACAGAAACTTTGGAAATAATGAATCTGAAATTGTTTTTCATGAATAAGCTTAAATAACAGGTGATAATACTGGATGTTCTTAGAATATTCTTTTCCATGCCCATCTTGCACTATCGGAAGAACAAGTTTTTTCTCTTCTCTACTTTTAAGTTACAGAACCAGGACATCTTTTAACAAATCCATTGCAACAAAAGTGGTCGTTGGATTACCTCCCACCATCTCCTTTAAAGTTATGGGTTGTTAACAGAAACAATTTATGATTACACTTCAGAGTTGCAGAGAGTGTGCTAAAAGAAAATTGTGTACCAAGATAACACAGTTCCATGCCAAAATGTCTCAATTCTGAAGTACCCATAGTACTTCAAGTACCCTAAGTACCCATAGATGTATTTCAAATATATAACATCAGTGCATGTTGGTGGGAAAAGGCTAAGATAGCCACTAAAATCCTCACTATTGGAAATACTAAACAGTCCCAATTCAAACTCAGTATCTTTCACTAACAGTTTGCCTTCCAACTATTGTTAGAACTATCAGGATTAAGAAGTTTTAATAAAAGCATACAGCATCCGTGTTTCTCAGAATTATAAGCTTTGTGCAGAGTTGCCAAACACTGCATTTACAACTGCATAACCATTTATTCACACTCACTTACTGTTTGCAAAGTTTATTACTGGTAATACTCTCTTAAAATTGATAGTCAGTCACAGATGTGTCAGTATTTTAAAACCAAGTTTATATGTGTTCTTTCTATGCAAATTTCCCCCAACTTGATAACTTCCAAATATAGTAGATTAATTTCCAGTATTCTCAGACAAAATGAACAAAGAATGAATGAATGCTTAGTCCAACATGGGTAATCAAGACATTGAGAGCCAGCATAGTGTACTTGTGAAAGTACTGAACTAGGAACAGGGACACCTAGATTTTAGTTCATATTCATCTGGATTTATCGCTGTGTTTCACAACCTAAAAGAGGAAGGAGCAGGGAGGATAAAAACTGAATGAATAAATACTGGAAAGCAAGGTGTGAAGTTTAGAGTTAGGTCTTAATGCTCAGATCAAGTTTCTATTTCTATTTTCTATTTCACTCAAGATTCTATTTCACTCATTTCTCAACCCTGTATTTCATCTATACTCCTTCCATGGACAGAGAATCAAATGAAACTAACCAATCTGTGCATATTATTTGTAAATGCATTTCTGGCCTTACTATCAAGAAAGAACTATTAAGCATGAGCGACAGGATTTAGAAACAGCACTTCTGAAGGAAATATAGAGATAGCAGTGGTACTTTCAGGTAATGCCACAGATAAAACCAGATGCAGAGAATTAAAATGCAACATAAATCTGTCAGAATACTATATGATTTAGATTTATAATAAAATTTTGTCTCAGAAATTATGGAGCAACACACAAAGCAGATGTTTTACCACTGAATCAAATCTAAAGTAAGCAGCAATAAAACCTACCAGCAGATTAAAAAGATCATCACAAAAGATCAAGACAGAAAATGTAAACAATACTGTTTATATTTAACAACAAACTAAAACATTTTCGCTTAATAAAACATTGTGAGAATGAGATGGATAGAAGTACGTATACTTTCTTACTCTGCTTCTCCCTTCAGACCACCAATAAATCAAGAAAAATGCTTTGTATAATGTTAAACGTGAGTAGAATGCTTAGGTACTGTATATCTAAATAACCAGATGTTTAAACTATCCTGGACAAAGATTTGCTGGTTGTTTATGAATCCAGACATGTTTGGCACCCTTAACCCTATATTCAAATGAATCCCTCTTCCCCTAGGCTTGTTTTCCCATTTACACATAAAATAAACTGAAAAAAGGAATCAGTGTAGCGGCAGCTCTGCGGTTCGAATCACTAGCGCCGCGTAATGGAGTGAGCTCCCATTACTTGTCACAGCTTCTGCCAACCTAGCGGTGGGAAGGTAACAGCGTTCCGCGCGCCTTCGGCATTTAGTCATGCTGGCCACATGACCACAGAGACGTCTTCGGACAGCGCTGGCGCTTCGGCTTTGAAACGGAGATGAGCACCGCCCCCTAGAGTTGGGAATGACTAGCACATATGTGCAAGGGGAACCTTTACCTTATAGTCTGTTTACCATAATGTTTATCTTGCCGCTCTGTATGCAATCTTTGATAAAAGAGGCAGGCAGGCAGGCAGGAAGGGTGCCCTTAAAGAAGAGTGCTCAAATGTGAATGATCCATATTTGAATCTGCAAATGATTAGAGACAGCCTTTTCTGTAGCGATTAGCATTTTAAAATCAAATACATTTTAAAGAATTGACAAGTGCTTATTAGCAATGATTGTTAAAAGCTGCATGGTGAAATAGTACACTATCCTTCAAAGATGCTGATAAACATAGTTGATGAATTAATAGAACAGCTTGCCTTCAGAAGTTGTGGGAGCTTCATCACTGAAGCTTTCAAGAAGAGACTGAATGGTGTAGGGCAGGGGTGTCAAACTCGAGTTCATTGAGGGCGGCATCAGGGTTGTGTTTGACCTTGGGGGACCTGGCCAGCTCGACATCACTCAGGTTGGGGGCACCTGTGGTGGCCTGAGTCCTCTGCCAGCGAAAATGGGCTTCTGAGCTCCGTTTCGGCTGTGGTGGCTTCCTCCAACCCTCTACCAGCGTAAAGGGAGCTTGGGAGGGCCACACATAGCCTTTCCGAGCTCCGTTTTCGCTAGCAGAGGCACTGCAGGCCAGTCCTTCGCTGTTTCCAGAGCAGCCCCGTGGGCCTTGACTTTGACACCCCTGGTGTAGGATCTCCAACTTAGGCAGGGGTTTGGACTAGATGACCTACAGGGTCCCTTCCAACTCTGTTATTCTGTTCTGCTCTGTTCGGATTATTTTGTAGCATTGAAGCAGTATTTTCAGGTAAACTAAAAGAAAGATGTGTTTGTGATTATATCTGAGAAACATCTGCCATCTTTTTTCTCTTCAACAGCTATAGTTTTAACATATTATGTATTCAAACACCAATGTTTATGACAAAATATTTTATTATTCCTGTTTCCTGTACGTTATGTTTGCTTCTATTAAAATAGAATTAAAATGCTTAGATGGGGAAGGCACCTTATCCAGGCTTCATGCTTCAACCATCAGATAGGTGTTAATAACATAGATTTCTACAAGTAATGTCCTTAAGAGCCTGACTCAAATCTTCTAAGATGTAGAAAATGGAAATCAACAGCTACTGCAGTACTGTTCTAGGTTTTCTACAACTAACACTGAGATCCCAGAAGAGGAGAATGACTCATCAGATTCTTTTCTTTTGCATTTTCTGGCAGTTCATCCCAGGATGTTTGATTTATTTTGTCATAGCTAAAGCCCTTGACTACAACAGGAGCCACAGAAAATGCAGCCACATGCAAATATTCCCGTACTTTTGTGACATCTAACCATTCATTTTCTGTTAATAGACTCAGATGGTCACTGATGTTTTATCAAGTGGGAGCTAATGACAGATAATGGTCTATCAATAGCTAAGAGCCACTCTTCAATGTTTATGGAGATATACCCATCTCAATGGAAAAGGCAGAAGCATCAAAAAGCAGATTTTGGATTAAGAATCTATTTTGCAATAGTTGGACTGGACTACAGCAAGTAAATGAAAAGCTGCAACTTTCAGGAAGAAATAAGAGTCAAAGGCATCCAGTGCATGCTTCCATGTTTAGGAAACTAACCTCAGCCTCAGATAATTAAGTAGGGAGGATATATATTGGATAGTATTTTGGAGATTGGGACTCAGCGGATAACAAGGTAGAATTACAGTATAGAGCAGCGATTCCCAACCTGGGGGTCGGGACCCCTTTGGGGGTCGAATGACCATTTCCCAGGGGTCGCCCCGGAATCCTCAGCTCCCCCCCACTGCCACAAGCCTGATCATATCGGCTCAACTCACCCGAGCCCTTCGATTGGTCGGGAGAGGTGCCATTCGGCGAGAGGCGTTTGTGAAGCCTGGTGGCCGAGCTTTGAAGGCATCAGCTAAGGGGCGTGGTGTTGCAAGATTGCGTGCTGGAGAGTGCAAGGCGGTGCTTACGACATCTGTGGCCGCCCCTGTCTCTTGCTCGCAGCGGCAGTTTCTTCCCACTGGTGTCGAAGGCAAAGGGAGTCACGGGAGGGAACGGCCAGCCAACGACCACTGAAGTTTAACAGCGCACGACGGCGGGAAGGAGGACAGCTGGGTCGGGCTCATCTGTCTGCCCTCTCGCCATCAGCTGGCGCGGAGACCCAGCGAACAAAGAGGCAAACAGGGAAGGAGGGAAGAGAGAGACTGAGAGATATTAGCTCAGGGCTAGCCTGATCAGCCTCGGTGCTGAGGGCGCCACCGCCGGGGGCAGGAGGAGCTAAGCCAGAGGGAACTGGAGAAGGAGGTTGTGCCAGAGCATGGTCCATCGCCGCCACCCTGCTCCGTATGATCAGGCTAGCCCTGTGCTAATATCTCTCAGTCTCTCTCTTCCCTCCCTCCCTGTTTGCCTCTTTGTTCGCTGGGTCTCCGCGCCAGCTGAGGGCGATAGGGCAGACAGATGAGCCCGACCCAGCTGTCCTCCTGGACGGGATTGCTGCGCGGTGGTGGGGATTTGCAGCCCCCCATCTCCCGGGTGGGGTATGGATCGGACTGGGGAAGGGATGCAGAGGGGTGGGGGAGAAGCAGGAAATTATGGCCGGGTTTCCAGGGCTGCTCTCTCCGGGGCGTGTCCGGTTCTCTTGGGGCCAGCCTTTTTTTTTTTTTTGCACTGGGAGCTTTCTCCAAAGGGTTGCCCCCAAGCGGAGGGCGCCTTTTGGAGAAGGCGAGGCGAGGGTGGGCTGGGCTGGCTGGCTGGCTGGTTCCCCGAACAAGGTCGGCTCTGTGGGGCAGGCTGGCTTTGCTACAAGTGTAGGCAGGGCGGGCAGAATCCCCTCCCTGCTCGCTCTGCTTTCCTGGAGTGACTGAATAACCACAATGCGCTTATTTGTCCAGGTGGCCAGAGAGTTTGGCACGCGCGGATCTTGCGGTGCTGAGGCTAGGAGAGGGAAGAAGAGAAAAGAGAAGGAAGAAAGGAAGGAAGGAAGGAACGAAGGAAGGAAGACCAGAGAAGGAAGGAAGGAAGGAAGGAAGGAAGGAAGGAAGGAAGGAAGGGAAGAAGAAGAATGTTAGGTGGGAGGGTGGGAGGAAGGAAGCAAGGAAGAGAAAAAGAGAGAGGGAAAGAAAGAAAAAGAAAGAACGAAAGAAGAAAGAAGAGGAAGGTTGGGAGGAAGGACGGAAGAACGAGAAAAAAGTGAGAGAGGGAAAGAAAGAAAGAAAGAAAGAAAGAAAGAAAGAAAGAAAGAAAGAAAGAAAGAAAGAAAGAAAGAAAGAAAGAAACTGTTGAAAGAAAAGCCTTGCAAATTAAAATTGTTGTCTTTGCAGGGGTTTTGGAAAGGGTGGGTAAGCAGGCCCCATGGGGGAAGAAGGAATATGGGGCTGTTTTAAGAAGAAAGAGCTTAAAAGAAGAAATTGGCCCTGGGGACCCTGGCAATGTTTTTGGACCAATCATGGTTTTTTTTTTGCCCCGTTTGCCTCCTGAAACTTTGGAGTCCTGGGAGAAAGCTACTAAACAGGAATTACTTTGCTGGAAGCTTATCTGATTTCTAGTTTTTTGACACTGCAGGCCACAATTTCTCAACCTCAACAACTTGAATATACCTGGACTTCAACTCCCAAAATTCTCTAGCCAGTTTTGCTTTGAATTCTGGGAGTTGAAGTCCAGGCACCTTAAAAGTTGCTGAGATTGAGAAATATTGCTGTACACTTGTTGGTTATCAAGTCTAAATACAGAAGTAGACTTGTTGTGGAAGATGATATTCCTTGTGCTCTTGCAAAGACTGGCCCGAAAATTTCTGATCTGACATAATTACATATTGTTTTTGTGATTAATCGCTATGCTTTAATTATGTTCAATTTGTAACAATGAAAATACATCCTGCATATTAGATATTTACATTACAATTCATAACAGTAGCAAAATTACAGTTATGAAGTAGCAACGAAAATAATTTTATGGTTGGGGGTCACCACAACATGAAGAACTATATTAAGGGGTCGCGGCATTAGAAAGGTTGGGAACCACTGGTATAGAGTAAATCAGGGGTGTCAAACTGGCGGCCCGCAGACCGGATGCATCATGCGCAGGCCACGCCAACCACAGCTATGTGAAGGAGGGAGAAATGTTGCAAAAAGTCATGTGATGGCAACGTGATGCCGCGAGTTTGACACTTGTGGAGTAAATGAAGCTGAAAAAGGCTAGAAAACAGGAGAATGTGAGTTCTAGTCTCATCCTAGCCGTAAAAGCCAGCTAGGTGACATTTGGCCAGTCACTCCCTCTTAGCCCCAACTCATCTCTGAGAGTTGTGGGAAAATAGAAGGAAATTGTGTCGGATATATTCTCTGCCTTGAGTTATTCGTAAAAATAATAAAGGCAAGATACAAATATTGTAAATAAAATGATAAAATCAATGATTTTTGAGTCCCAAAGCTACCTACAATCTCCCAAATAATATCCGGTGAATGATCTTATTGATTTTAAGGATTACTGTGACTTGGAGGACATACCCATCAGTCACTGAATCCTCAGTAAGGAAGGCATTTTCTTCATCACCCTATGACAGTGATGGCAAACCTTTTTTGGCTCGCGTGCCAAAAGGGTGTGCATGCACGCTAGTGCGTGCGTGTGTGCATGCCCACACACATGCCCTCCCCCGCGCATGCACACAACCCCCATGCTGCCCCCTGCACATGTGCACTCCCCCGCCGCCTGCGCATTCACACAGGCCTCACAACGGACTACTGAAGCCTGGGGACGGCGTTTCCAAACTTTCAGTTGGCCCGTTGGGCCATTTTTCGCCATCCCCAGGCTTCAGGAGGCTTCCCTGAAGCATGGGAACAACTAAAACAGCTGAAAAGAAGGCCGAAAATCAGCTGGCCAGCACACGCGTTGGAGCTGATATAGGGCAATGCCTTGCGTGCCCTCCAATATGGCTCCGCGTGCCACCTGTGGGAACATAGGTTCGCCATCACGGCCCTATGCTATTCTTTGCTCTAGAATGCCAGAGAAACAAATTAAGATTATAGCTCTGGTTGTTTGTTAACTTTTCTCTTTAATTACATCCTGGGTCGAAGTGGCATTCATCAAGTGTCTAGTTGCTCTGCTGTTTGGAAGATTGCTGCAGCTGTCAAAGTATTTATATCCAAATGGGTTTTAGAGAGTGAAGCTCTGGAGGCTCCACAAAAGGTTGAGTTTAACGTTTTTTCCTGGCTTCTGGCACAAAGGGTGGCGCAATGGCTCAGGGGTTAAAAACACTGGGCTGACAGCCCGGGTTTGAGACCCAAGTGTCACATGACGAGGTGAGCTTCCGCTCCTGCCCACTTAGCAGTTCAAAAGCATGCAAATGTGAGTAGATAAACTTCATTGGGCTCATGGCCTCAAAACAGAGATGAGCACGCCCACTACAGTCATCAATGACTAGCAGAGTAAAATCTGCAGGAACTCCTTTCCCATCTTCCTGGCATTCTAGCCACAGTTCACCCACAGGTTCTCTTTAAATCCTGTGGACTCTTTCTGCAGCACATGGTGGTAGTTTCTTGGCTTCTCCTTTATTGGAAGAACCTCTACAGATCTGAGAACAGAGCCAAATTGCTGGCCTCCACCTCAGCATTGTCTCTGATCATTAGAGGTGTGTCAGTTCACTGTGTTTTCCACCCATTACACTCCAGAAAGGAGGGGGAAGGGAGAGGAGGATAGATGGATGGATCGACACAGACATGTACTCACATACACATACACTTCACTTTGCATTTGCTAAACTTTTATTAGGCTTCACACTGTTGTTTTGTTGTCAATTGTTTTTTGTTGTTTGTAATATAGACCTCCAAAATTTGATGGGGTGTATATCTCTTCTAAGAACTATTGTACCTTTGAGCTAGCTTTGGCTGATCTCAAAAACTTAACTTTGAATCCGGATTGGACTTGGATTTATATTTATATATCCATTAAAATATATATTTGATTGCTTACTATCAGAATATATTTGATTAGAGTAATAAACTGTAAGCAGGTCTACTTCCAGATTACTATCTTCTTGGCTTAGTTGGCTCATTTACTGTTTGCCTCTTTACTTAAAATAGTTTCATATTAACCAGACTCCTCTTTATTTTGTACTCTTGTCTTGGAAGTAAATTGTGGAAATTTATTGATTTCTCATTTGACAGTATTTATTATGTTGACCCATGACTACTGTGCTAGGTTTTGAAGTATGCAGATGATATAACAGTAGTGGGTCTTATTCAAGATGGCAATGACAGTGCTTACCGCAAGGAAATAGAGGGTTTGATGAACTGGTATATAAAAAAAAACCAGTCTCGTTTTAAATGTAAGAAAAACTAAAGAGATAATTGTTGATTTCAGAAAAGGCAGGCACAGCTACACACCTCTATGTATTAAAGATTCACCTGTGGAGGTGGTTAGTAGCATCATGTTTCTGGGTGTGCAGCTAATGAGTAGGCTAGCTTGGTCGCTCAACATGAGACACTGGTGAAGCGGGTGCAGCAAGGCCTGCATTTTCTGCATTGTATGAGAAAAGTACATCTTCCTTCCTCTATCCTTACCACTTTCTAATTTAGAGAGTCGTTGAGGCCACCTGAAGGTTTATCTGTGTCATCAGGATCACCTCAGTAGTGCAAATGGTGTGGAGTCTTCTTGGAACTGTTGAAAGAACTGTGTTCTAGACTGGAGATAGATGATGTCGTATCCCTTCCCGTCTGTTGAGAGGGCTATTCAATTTTGACATGGTAGGCCTCTTTCAAACCAGCAGTCCTCTCTGTCCAAAATGTGGATTTTGCTGTCTTCAAAAGAGTGACTTTATCTTTTAAATACAGACGGACTGCTGAATCTTGTTCTGATGGGTTTGTTCTCCTATGTTGTGCCATGCGTTTATGTTGTGCCATGCATTAACAGGGGTGTCAAACTGGATTTCTTTGAAGGCCAGATCACCATTGTAGTTCTCCTCCGTGGGCTGGCCGGAGGGGGGGAGATGGCCTGGATGCCTCCTGCAGCATTTTGCTGCCCTAAAAAGGGTGCGGGGGGGGGGGGGGCGTGCAGCCCCCACACGGCCCGTTTTGAGCCTAGATGGCCTCCTGCAGCACTTTGCCAGCCAAAACAGGGTGTGGGGGCCATTTTGGCCAGCAAAGTGCTGCAGGAGGCCATCCATGCTGAAAACAGGCCATCCAGGGGCTGCGCACCCCCTCCCATGCCCTATTTTGGCTGCCAGAGGTACCGCAGGCCGGTCCTTTGCTATTTCCAGGCTGGCCCCGCGGGCCAGATTTAAACATGCTGTGGGCCGCATCCAGCCCGCAGGCCTTGAGTTTGACATCCCTGATCTACCTCCAGTCTACAACACAGTCCTTTCAGCAGTTCCAAGAAGGCTCCACGTTCATTTGCACTATTCAGGTGACCCTAACAATACAGATAAACCTCCAGGTGGCCTCAATGACTCTCTAAAAGAATGCAAATGACCAACTGTCTGCAAGGAGTATAAGTCCTTCCATTCCCTATCATCCAGTCAGAGCTGAAGGTTCTTGGTTGGCAGAAGCTGGGACAAGTAACTCACTCAGTGGCTAAGATGCTGAGCTTGTAGATCAGAAGGTCGGCAGTTCAGTGGTTCGAATCCCTAGTGCCGCGTAACAGTCATGTTATTCTGGTATATAAATGTATCTTCAACAAATATTTTGTTATTCCTCTTTATCTTTTGCCATCGATCTATTACTTTAGTAAGGAAATAATGTATGTCTTGCTTCACCAGCTGACAATAACACCCAGATACATACCGGTATATTAATTTGTAGGTGATGATATCAATACTACAAAACAAGCATAAAAATATGGCATAAGTCTGTGGGTATTTCAAATCTCAAAGTTAATCATTAACTGAGCTACTTTTTCTAAACCATGTGAAATTCAGAACAGCACAATGCAATCTTAATATTCTCTGGAGGAACACATTATAATAATACTCTATTTCCAATGTTAAAAGGCATAAAAGCATTGCAGACAGATGCAATATATTAATACTGATTTGTTCAGAAACCACCGGTTGTCAGTATTCCAAATCAAGCAATAATAAAGAGGAGAGCTGATAGTTACCGCATTCATTTATTTAAACAAAATATGTGGCTAAATAATAACATTTGTACATTGTCAAGCACCCCTCAAGCGAGAAGGGCAGTCTAGAAACATGAAATATAAACAAGCATTTATGCTTGTCTGATTAAGAGAAATTTCAACAACAAAAAGAATGGATTAGAACAAGATCTGTAATTTTTCAAATTGAACTATCCTAGGCATTTATGTAGTTTTTCCTCGAATGTATACAATTTCACTTTTAAATATTGCAAATGCAGGTACCAGGCACATCTGGGGAGAACAAAGTTCCTCCCTTTTCTTGATACATGTGTTTGATCTTAACCAAAAAGCCAAGAGGCTATACCTTTTCTTTGACAGTTGATCTTATTTTATTGACTCAAAGCAGTCCGCAAACACATCTGTGTTTTACTTGACAGTATGTTGGTTTGTAGATAAATTTATTTTGCATGCAAGGGAGCACCTCTTACAATAGAAATAGTACTCCTAGAAGAACATGAAATTAATGCAATGACATGGCTTTATTTAGGATGCAAATATAGTCAATATATAGGCCTTTGTTATCAAATCAAAACAATTCAGAATAAGAACCAAGATAACCAGATATTATCAAATGATGAAAAGACAGTAAATACGCTAGCAACACAACTGTAGCAAACCTGAAAGTCTGCAAACAAACAAACCCCACATTCCTTAAACTCAGGACTTTGTACCAAAAGAACTGATATGATAGTAGTATACTAACACTCTCCACTTCTCTGGGAAAATATTTTGGAATTTACTGAGAATATAATGTCATTTTAAAATTCTTAAAATGCAACAGGCAAAAGAACAATGTAGCCAATAAAAATAATGAAGGTTTAATTTTACATTATGAATTTGCTCTGGACAATTCTATTTATTTAAAGAACACTATCAGTCATCACTGGCAATATTGGCACAGTAGTTTTCTACTAAAATTTTTGGAAAATAAAATTAGTAGAGCCCATACAGGAGTACCGCAATGCTGTTCATATTTCCACACAGAGGCTTGCATTGAAAAACAGATGCCAATTCACATACATAAGATGTTTACATATCACTTAACTAACGTCTTTATGTATCAAATTGCAACCCTTTAAGAATGCCAGTAGAAGAAATTCCAACTATGAACTTTGCCATAACTTCTGTAGGGCAATGAGTTCATTCTGGAGATGTGCAAAATTTATTTAAACAGTGTATATGGTTTCCCACACTATCCTGTGTCTCTGGGCAGCTAAAATAAATTAAAACCATAATATGAAACCTAAAATATAAAAAAGAAGCATGCTAACACTAATGCCACAGCCCTCAAAAAGACTCAAATCCAACAGCCATACAACTCAATTAGGCATTGTGACAGAAGGCACATCTCCTGGGTCCCACTAGAGAACACTGCCTCAAGGAAGGGACCCAGATCATGCCCATAAACAAACTATTATATTCTGGGATAAGCAAAATCTGAGGCAGGCACCTAGCTCTATTTATGCAAGGCTTTACAAGAGACAAAAAGTATCTTGAATTGCACCTGGAACACAACTAGCTAGTGCAAGTACAGAGCAGAAGGTCACAAATTGTTGCATTCTGACTAGTTGCAGCTTCTGAATACTCTGTAAGGGCAGCCCCATGTAGAGCTGCAGTAGTCTAAGACATGAGTGACCATATGCAGGACCTTCCAATCCTGGAATGGGCACAACTGATACAGAAGATGGATTTGTGCATAGGCCTTCCCAACCATAGCTACCACTTGGTTGAGTAAGAAAAGTGAATCCAAGATTGTGTACCAGCTCTATCTGGAGGATGCTACCCTATTCAGAAATAGAGATGGAAAACCTGAAGATCTGAGTGGCTTCAAAACCACAGCTACTCGCTCTTTCCTGGGTTGAGTCACAACTTGTTCTTTCCTATAGACTTTCTTAACCTCCAAACCTCTATCCAATTGGGATAGAACCTCAGCAGCATCACTTGGTCAGCCAATATAGAGATATACTACAGAACACCATGGTATTGTTCCTTCATCCCATGCCACTGGATGATTTCACCCAGCACCTTCACAAAGGTGTTCTAAAGAAATAGGAAGACAGAACAGTCCTCTCTCCCTGCCCCCAAACACTGACTGGAACCAGCCTATTTGCCACTGAGTATTGATGATGCTAGTGCTGTTTACATTTAGCGTTTAAATGAAAGTAGCTACACAGGAAGAATATTTTCTACTTCTGAGGTTAAAGCCTCTCTCTTGGGTAGTAGCTTTTTTTCTTTTATTAGCTCTGAATCTGCAAATATTTTATTGGTTTATAAAAACTAACTGGAAAAGATAGTGTAGATACAGATTTGAAGAGGGACAGTTCATGGTTCTGCCTGCAAGGCTAAAAGTTTAGATGCAGGCTAACTGGAATTAATGTAATTTTTCCTGCAAGGATGACCTCCTGCCTTGAAGGAGATAGTGGTACTAAATGTGGGAGATGAAAAAAATACAGACTTTCTCATTCATCACATTCGTTTCGATTACAGTATCTTTCCATACCAGCACAAATGATTTTTCTAACACACACACAAACAAAAAGATTAGGTCTTTGCTACCAGATTTGGAAGCATCAATCTACATGACTACTAGTTTGCCGCAAAAAGTGGGAATTTTCTGTATTTCTTTCCTGACCGTTAACTATTCAGTTGTTTGCAATGCAAGGAACTTCTTCTGAATCCCACCATTTCCCAGGGCTGGAACATTGTCCTGAGTTTGTTTCCATAAATTATGATTGACCCAGGCTGGGTTAACAGAACTTCTGGAATGTAGTATTTTAGTTTGAGTTCAAAACAAGCATTGTTTCTGTTTTGTGCATATCCTTCATTTGTTCTATACAAAAGAGTTCTCCTCCCAAATAATTTTGAAAAATACAAGAACACCCTCCAGAAGGAGTTTTCTTCAGAATGGTGGAGGAGTCTTCCTATTGATAATTAACAGTCTCCCAGCTATTTCAGTTGAACTAATCAACAGAGTGATACACATTATAAATTATCTACCTTTCTGTGGCTGATCTCACCACTCTAACCTTACCCAACTCCCAATTAAAGTCTGTTCTCCTGGAAATATAGCTAGTTCCAAGAAAATTCATCAGTCAGTTACAACATATTTGATGCTAACAAATTGATTTCTTTAGATTTAAATAGATTTTTTTGCGCACTAAATTGATCACAATTAGTAAAGAATAGCACTGTGCTCAGGATCCAACTTTTCTTACATGCATTTTCAGATAACTCTTGCATGGAAGGCACACAGATTTAAACTTTAAAAGAACAAAAATTGCATTTACTTCAGTTCTCAGTAGAAGAAACCTATCAGAACTAAGCACTTAAAATATTTCTGTGCAGAGTCAAATGCTTAAAGACCACCATATGTAACACTGGCAAAGTAATTATCTAAACCAGGGGTGTCAAACTCAAGGCCCGTGAGACGGATCCGGCCCATGGGGTGCTTAGATCTGGCCCACGAGGTCGCCCTGGAATCAGCGAAGGACCAGCCCGCAGTGCCTCTGCCAGCGAAAACGGTGCCCCTGACATGACTGACATCAAGCTGGCCACACCCACCCTGCCCCCCAAGGCCAAACACAACTGTGATGCGGCCTTCAATGAAATTGAGTTTGACACTCCTGATCTAAACAAACTAAAGGTAAGATGACTATTCATTGTCATTAGGCTTAGCTAAGCATTCATATGATTTTCTTGACAAAAATAATGAAGTGGCTTGCCTTTGCTACCTTCTGGGATGTTTGACTTCTGAATCTACCCTGTCATCCTGAGATTTCTGATAGTCTCTCATCCAGATACTAACGATTTTTTTTTTTTTGAGATCAGCCAAGGCAGGCTAGATGCTGCCACCTGCTGTGGCTAATGATGTAAATAGAATTAGGTAGGAATAAACAAAAACTTTATGCAGTGCTCCAATTTAATACTGCTTACTACATCTTTCACTTGAATTGATTAAACAGAGTAATTATTGCAGCAGGAGTATATATGTTTAAGACTTCTTCAGAAAGATAATTGTTAAGTAGTGGGAATGATGACAGGAGACAGACTTCAGAATAGCTCTTTACTCAGCAACTGCTCAAGACAACCAGCAACTTGCAGTCTGACAGCTAGCCCTTTTATAGGGAGCTGTCAGATACAACAACCAATAGTGTTTGAGCATTCTCCTGCTCAAATGCTGGATCTGGCTGAAACCATGTACAAACTGTCAGTAACAATAATTAATATAATAATGATCATGCAAAAGAAAATACTTCCTAGCCATCCAGTTATTTAAAATGGGCAGCCATATACATTTTCTTTTTTTTTTAATTCAAAAAGTTTTATTAGTACAAAGTACAAACATTTTTCTCTTTTCTCCCCCCTTTCCCCCCAACCCCTCCCCACCCCCCTTACCTTCCCCCCCGACTTTCCAGAAAAAGCATAGGGTATAGTATTCAATAAACATAAAACTAAAATATGCTAACGAATTATTAATTTCAAACTTTTTCTAATTATTTAACTCCTTGTTACTCAAAACCTTTTAAACATAATCTAAAAAGTAGGCATTTATCATTAATAAACTATTTGAGTCTTCTTGATCTTATACTTTTTTTTAATATAATCAGTCCATCTACTCCATTCCAATATATATCTTTCATTTGAATGATCCTTAAGATACTCAAAACTTTTAAAACATAATCTAAAAATTAGACGTATATCATTAATAAACTAACATACCAATACATCAAATTATTACTATATATCTTTCATTTAGATAATCTTTAAAATATAATAAAAAGAGAAAAGGGAAATTTTCTTCACCATCTCGGCCAGATGCGCAACCATCAACGTCAATTCCTCAATAATAAATGATCCTTCTTCCAACACTATACCTCCAATAGTCTGGCATTTAGAGTCAACTTAATTACTATTACAGTACAGTCCGTAGTTGTTCCCAGCAGGAGAAATTGTGTTATAAACTTGATCTTTTCTGTAGAATATTTTAAATAGTCCACCATATTTTTATCCAAAAAGCCTAAATTTTCTTTTCATTTTTTTAACATAACCATCATGTACAAAAATACATAACATCTTCACATCACCCACATTTAAATTATAGATTTAGTCTTTTCCCATATTTCCATCCTTATGATTTCTCCACTATTTTAACCCCATTTTCATACAATCCTTAAACTCAATTTCTCAAATTAATTAACACATTATACAACCTTTCTATATGCATTTAACTGTTATCTTTTATTTGTATTATCAAATTGTACTCTTACTGCAAGATACCAAATTTTAGATCTTCTCTCCATCTGGCCTACGATTACCCATACTGAAGCCAAATTCTAGTTGTTCCTTCTTCTCATTCGACCTTTAGATCCAACTCTTCCACCCACTTGTGGTTTGATAATTTCTTGAGTTGTCAACTTGATTTGTTGTTGTCTTGATTCATCCTTAGATATAGCTGCTCCTCTGGTCTGACTCTGATCCTTTATCTCTTCTTGTATAACCAATAGATCCAAATTATGAACATCACTCTGGTTCTGTAAATCCCCCATTCTTCTTCCTTCTCGGCCTTTTAACACTTTTTCATAAAAATCTCTTGCTTTCCATATCGTATTGAGCCGATATCTCTTTCCCAGATATATCATCGATAAACCAGCTGGAGCTTCCCACCTATACTGTATTTGCTGTTTTTTCATTTCATCCACCAGAAAGACATACTCCTTTCTGGCTCTCAATATTCTGTGGGGAAATTCTTTCATTGTCATCACCTCCTGTCCATCTACCTGGAGCTTGTTCTTAAAAATCGCCTGAAAGATTTCATTACGTAATGTCCTTGTAGTAAAATATATTACTATGTCTCTTGGCAGATGTTTCTGTTTAGCCACCCAGGAATTGGCCCGATATATCTTGTCAATCAGCATACCCAATTCCTCTTTTGTCACCCCTAACATTTGCACAAATGCCTCCAACATTGTTTCTTTTAAGTTTTCTTGCCTGTTCTCTTTTTCACCTCTTACTCTTAAGGCAAACTCCATATTTCTGTATTGAATCATTAATGCCTCAGCTTCATACTTTTCAATTTTATTTTGAGTCTCTTCTATGTTGTCACTCAAAGTTGTCACAGATTGTTTAATTTCTTCCACCTCCTCTTCCAAAATTTCCATATTTCCTACCAGTCCTTTAAGTACCAAAAATATATCTTCCCTTAATTGCTGGTTCCGAATTACAATCTCCTCTGAAACAGCCTGTATTTTTTCATTAATTTCATTGATTTTTAAATTAAACTCCATAACAAGTTCATCCTTCATAGCTTTTAAAGCTTCTTGTAACTTTTCAAACATTAAAGTCTGTGGGGGTGTTGAATAAACAATAGGTTGCATTCTTGAAAAATGAGCAGGAGGACTATCAAGTCCTTTGTTAAAAACAGTCTTTCCGTATTTTGAAGCCATTTAAGCTTTAAGGTTAGATTTCTTATTTTACTCCAAAAACAAAAAGAGAGAAAGTTCATCAAAGTCAGGCGTTTTCATACAGAGGGCTGCTAGCGAAATGAAACTTTCCTTTTAACTTTCACTTTTTACACTCTTTGAAACTTCAATCGCCATTTTGTTGCTCGTTAACTCAATTGGTTTGTCACTCCGAAAGGAGAATCAGCATTGAAGTTAAATTTAAATACTTGCCATCCAAGTCTCCTGGCTTTTTCTGTCTGCTGTGAATCTTGATGTTAAAAATCGCATGTTGAAGGCAGAGATTGGACACGGCTTCTTGCTCTGCAAAAGCGGAGACGTCCCAGGTCCCGGAGCAAGTGGCAGGCTGCTAGGGAGCCCTCACCCTTCGCACCCCAGATTTTCTCCTGGGGCACTAGGGGGATTCTACCCTCGCCCGCTGGCTCTCATCTCTCCCCTATGCCCGGGGAGATGATTTTCAAGCCGCCAGACAGTTGTTCTGGCGGCTTGACAGAACCCGAGATCAGGCATCGGACGAGGAGAGTCTTCGAAGCCCGCGGAGCCAACCGGAAGTCCCATATACATTTTCTAAATAACCTAAAAGTGAGCACTGTCCTTTATGAAATAAAATAAAGTTTGGGGTATATACCGTATTTTTCAGAGTATAAGATGCACGTTTTTCCCTCCTAAAAGAGGCTGAAAATTTGGATATGTCTTATTCTCTGAATGTAGCTTTTTCGAAGCTTTTTTTTTTCAGCCCTAACGAGGCCTAATGATCTTCCCGGCTTGCAGGCGTTTTCATTGCTACTTTCTCGGAAGGAAGTTTTTTCCAGCCCTAAGTCTTTGCAAACTTTTTTTCATTGCTACTTGCTCTGAATAAGGTTTTTTTAAGCCCTAACCAGGGGATAAAATAATGTGCTGAAGCTGACCAGACTAAGGACGCTAGCCAGATGAATACCTGGTAGGTAGATTTTTTTCCCCTATTTTCCTCCCCACAATCTAAGGTGCGTCTTATACGCCGGTGCGTCTTATACTCCGAAAAATATGGTAGTTTTATTAAAATATTTTTAAAACAAAAATTAAGAATAAACTTAATATAGGGGAAGTGGATTACCTTTCTTCAACCATTACCTTTAATCTGTCTCAAAGTGAGATTCACTGAATGAAATGTGGCTTACTTTGCAGTAAGTACTTATAGAATTGTACTGCAAATATGGCAACTGTATGAGGTGGATAGTTAATAAAGAATACATTTTGAGATCTGAAATTTGAAAAGTTAAGGGAATGTGGGGGTTGCTTGCAATTAATACATGCAAGGGGGGGTTGGCATCAGAGACTTCTGTCTTCAAACAAACTAATTGATATTGGTACTTTTTATGCACTTAAATGATGCAGCCTTTTAAAAATATTTTCATAGCACCAAGTACCAGGTAAGGATATGTTACCAAAAGATACTGCTAAAATCCAATAGAGAAAATTTGATTGGTCAAAAAGCTTAGTTACAACATTGCACCCAGAAGTTAAATAATTATAAAGATGAAAAATAAAAGGCATTCCAAGTTGTTTTCATTCAGCAGTTAACTTGGGTTGCTATAACAATGTTTGCCTAACCTAAATATTCCTTTATCCAGCATCAACTCTTGAGTTTGTCTTGTCAAAGAAGTCTGTACCTTGAGATTGTTCTTCTAAATGAAACATTGTTTTGACAAGTTTTTTTACATTTTGTTCTTCACATTCAAAACCTCACAGTACTTGATTTTTATCGATAAAAGGTCCCAATTCTCTCACTTGGTCAACAATGGCATCTTCCTCTACCTTCTCATTTAATAATGCAATTCCCTGCACTATTACCTATAGATGCAGAAGCTGTACTAAATCACATTCCCATTTTTTCCCAGCAGCTGAATGCTGCCTTTATTTTCTCTAATTCTCTTTCTGTATTAAATTCATATTGTATTCACAAAAGAAACTCACTCTTAATACTTCTAACAAACTCCAATGTCTGCAGACAGTTCCCAAAAAGTTCAGAAGGTATCCTGGTTTTATACTGACTTATATACTTACTTGTATTTATATTTTTAATAGAACAAGGGAAGAAAAGTATAGTTGCAATACCTTAAAATAATCAGGTTTTTTTTACCATTGCTGAAACTTATCTTAACGCACAAATGGCAAACATGTCTAAAACAAAGCACACCATATATTTTGCTGACATTTAACCTCTTGCTCTTTGAAATCATTTATTTTCAATGCTTTCCATGGCTAGCAATTCAGCTTTGTGTTCATGCATTGCCTTTTAATGTTCTGATTTAGCTCACACTGCAGTGTAGAGGTAACACTTTGGAAGAGATAAAGATTAACTTTGGATCAAGTAACTGAAATGCATGTTACCCTTTTTGGCTCTATTTAAAATTTAGCTTCTCTCACAATCTTCTCTATTATAGTTAGTTTCACCGTGGTTTTTTTTATTAGAAAATGAGTTGGCTGAGGTTACTATTACTCATATTTAAACAAAATCTGATAAGCACAATTCTTTTCTATATAATGTACATTTTAAAATAATAGAACCATCATTTCTATTTTGATTTGATAAAAGCAAGTCATATATCAGTCACCAAGCACAAAACAGATGCCTGAGTTACAACTTGGATCTCAATCGCCTTCTCCACAGTACTTATAGTAAACTTCGGTTATTCTGCAAAGTTTTAACTAGGGAAAACTCCTAAACTCACATGAGACTTTTACTTGCCCATTGCCTTGGAATACATATATATAAAGTCAGTGGGAGTCAGACAGTATAAAAATTTAACAAATAAATAAAAATTATTTTAACTATGTAAAGCCTAATATTTTTAAGCCCTTAGTTCCGTATCAATCAAAATGCTAAGAAATGTTATACTTAAAAAAAAAGAACTGCATCCCAATTATTCATGAATTTCTGTTCTGTACCAGTTTATTCCAATTTAAATAATGTTACAAACTTTGCGTCAAGTTTGACTTAAACTGGAATTATATGAAGAAAGAATAATTATAAATAACAAACACCCCTAGAGCAAACCCCCCTAGTAAATCGACCACAAGCAACAGCACAGACAACAGCCCGGTACAGACGCTCCTGCCAAGTTGTTATTCATAGTGTTTGTTGTACACCAAGTTGCAGGATTGCCTATTTTGCATATTTGCTTCAATTTTCATGATGAAGGTATAAAAAGTTATCAATGCCTGAGAGCTTTTGTTTTTCAGATACCTTGCGGCAGTGACTGACCTGAAGTCACCCAGTTGGCTTCATGCCTAAAAGAGGACCAGAACCTGGGTCCATCATTTGTATCATCTGCACCTTAATCACTGGATCTCTATGCTGCCGGTAAGTAATGCTCAGAAATTAAAATGATCTTTGAGCATTGTTTTAAAATCAGCTACTTCTTAACAAACCAAGTGACTAATTTCCCCCCATCCTGAAACACATCTAAGTCCCAATAGAAGAGAATCTTTGTAACTCAGAGTTGAACTGTGGAGTTCCTCAGAGAACTACCAAGACCATTATTGGCAGGGCAAGCCACCAGAACTTAGAATGAGAGCAAACCCCTCTCTTCTAGCACTGATGATGTTATCTAGTTTGGTAATGAAAAGTCTCCAAGAAAACAAGTAAGCTCAGAGAGCATCAAGGATTCCACATACATTAAAGTGACTACCCTTAGTTGGTTCCATTCAGTACCCTTCTAAAAGCACAAAATTATACAGAAATGACACAAAGGGAAAAGAAAACATAAAAGTTCATATGCTTGTGTGATGTTCATTTACTGGCTAATAATGATCTGGTTTCAGATAAGCCAAAGCAGAAGTGATTCAACTCAATAGAATAGAATTCTTTATTGGCCAAGAAATTTGTCTTTGGTGCATATGTTCTCTGTGTACATAAAAGAAAAGATACATTTGTCAAGAATCATGAGGTACAACACTTAATGATTGACATAGGGTACAAATAAGCAATCAGGAAACAATCAATATTAATATGAATTGTAAGGATACAAGCAACAAGTTACAGTCATACAGTCATAAGTGGGGGAGATAGGTGATAAGAACGATGAGAAGACTAATAGTAATAGTAATGCAGCCTTAGTGAATAGTTTGACAGTGGTGAGAGAATTATTTGTTTAGCAGAGTGATGCTGTGGGGGGGGAAAGGCTTTTAGATAGACAACAGCAATAATGAATAATTATTCTCTCTCCCCCTCACTGATGGATATTTCATGGAATAAAAAGCAGAAATAGAGGTAAATAATAGGGAGTTACAGATTGAAGGCAGCATCTGGAGACTATCAAATGCTATTAACAATGGATAATGCACATGGAAAACCTTATCTGGAAACACCCAGAGTAGCTCCAGAGCACCAAACCATATGTATAACTTGAAACCTTATGGAAACAGGAAGGCTGATATTTAGGAAGATAATTCTTGGGATAAAAACACTTCAAGTGGCTCTTAGGGATATGTCAGAACATCAGAGGAGCCATTTAATTTGAAAACAAGGGTCACTCCTCCTCACTACCCCCAAAAAAGTGAAGTTGGTACTTAGGAAAACCACATCGTTTCAATCTTTAAGTACTTTCTAGAATTCGAAACTGCATTTGAACAAATTTATATTTGCCCAACTTTCTAAAAGCAAACCCGGGGAAGCTGTTCCCTTTTAATATAAAAACCTTGTTCTAACGTTTACACTTAATAGATGACGGTTATCCCACCACCTATTTACCACGTCGTCCTCCCAAACCTTTTATAAGCTTGGCTACCTACATTTTACTAGCGAAGGGGGGGAGGGGCGGCAGAGGGAAAGAGATCGCCTAAAAACAGCTAGCCGACCCGAGTTTCTTCCTCGAAGATCGTAAAAGGGCAAGATTGGGAATTAGCAGGAGAGGCAACGCCGAAGTTTGCACGGGGGAAGCCACCCGAGGAAGTCTTTCAGCTCCACCACTTGGCGCCAACCTTCGCAAGGGTTGAGCTCCGTTTTTCTCTCCAATCCTCCCTGCTCCTCACGAAAGCCAACGGGAGACCCGAGATTGCAACGTTCAGACCTTCCCTATACCCCGCCTCGAGCCCCCCCCCCCGGGCTCAGAGGAAGGAGGGTCCCCTCTCCCAGTCCCCCTCCGCCTGCTCACCTTGCTCGAGGGCGCTCCCCCCGTGGTTAGGAGCAACGCCAAGGTGAAGCTCTTCCAAGGAGCAGAAAGCGCCGAGGGCATGTTAGCCTCGCAAAACTTGCCCGAAGGCGGCCGCGCAGGGAGAGCTTAGTCTCTCAGTTCCTCCGCCGCGGACTTTTGAGTGAACTTTGCGGCGCGGGCTCGGCAGCATTTGTAAGCTTGGCGATGGCGGTGGGGGCTGCGGAGCGCGAGCCCAAAGTCAGTCGGCGCGCGGCTTTCCAGCCAATCGCTTCCAGACAGAGCACGCGCCCGGGGGGTAGGGGGTGTTCTGCCTTTGGATTGGGAGAAACCGAAGAGCAACCGCGAGACCCACCCTCGCTTTCCCTCTCCGGCGCGAAGGTACACGCCTCGTGCGTGCGCGCGCGCTCGAGTGCCCGCTCCCTGATCTTCCTTTCGTTCCCACGCGCGGCGACCTACAGTAATAACAAACCCTGCACCTTACGCTTCGAAGTGGTTTGGTATTTTCGTTTTTTTTTTTTTTTTTTGTTAATCCATCCTTCCAGGTTCGGGGCCGTTGCTCTCAAGTGCTTGGTTTGCCAATAACGAATTGTATCGTTTGAAAAGGTGCTGTGAGGATGTTCTTGCGGCCAACGTTTGGTACCTAAGATTAATGCAATCAAGGGGCCTTTCTTCTAAGACAATGATCAAATAATTTTACTGTTCATTAATAAAATTAGAATATTGAAAGTAGAATATATTTTTGTACGTTCTCCCAGAAATACCTTGTTCAGTCCCACTTACAAAATGCCCGAAGATGATAGGCACCCTTACAGCGTATTCCTCTGTCAAAGTCAAACTTTTGGCCCACTGGAGAAAATGCAAAGAGTGGAAAATAAAGTCCTGTCCGCTTCTCCACTCTATGCCGTAATTAGAATTACTGCTTAATATCAGCTTCATCTAGGAAGTATCTTAAACCTTCATATGTTGAACTTTATAAATACATTTGCTTTCCCCCAAAACTAGTCACAAGACTAGTGATTGAGAAATGGTTAAGGCTGAGAGACAAAAATGTTTTTTTCTTCATGTTTTTCCCATTAAGACATTATTCAAAATCACTCATGAGAGAAAGACACTTGCTCAATTTACTTTGGTGAGCTACTGTTCATTATCTCTCTGTAATATAACTAAATTCCACAATTTGTTCATTCCTATCTGCCAGGTTAGGCTGTCAGAATTTGAATGCCAAAGATACGGTGCCTTCAATAGTAAAGACTAATTGTAAAAATGCTTTTTGTCTTTTGTCCAGGTTCTATTGCATATTGTGCACCAAGACAAATTCCTTGTGTGTCCAATCACACTTGGCCAATAAAATTCTATTCTATTCTACTCTACTCTACTCTACTCTATTCTATTCTATATTTGGAAATAAATTTTCCTAAGACCTGCATGCCAGTCCCAAGCCTGGATAAATGGGGAGAGCTGAGGTAAGATCTGATGACCTACCTTGTAAAAACCTTGCCAAAAACTGTTGTGGAAAGGTCTCAAATGAATCTAATATTTGCACAAAGGTAGACTGGAAAGTACCCAACAAGTTACCAGGGAAGAGCAAGATCCTGCAGTGAGTAGTCAAGACATTAATGATGTGCTGGGGCAAACCCAGCAAGAATCCCAGATGCTGATGCAGCCATTGGTGAAAACAAATATCTGCGTTGCACAAAGATATATCAGATAGCAACATGGAATATCTGAGGAATGAGCCAGGGTAAATTGGATAGCATCAAATGGAAGATGGACAGATTGAAATTCAGTCCCCTTATCATTAGAGAGGTACACTGGATTGACAACAGCTATTTTGAGTTTTAAAAATTTACTATTATTCACTATCTATTACTCAAGATGTGTCACCAGGAAAATGAATGGAGTGGCATTTATCAAAAGCAAGAAATTCATCCAAGCAGTGCAAAAACTTATTGATGGTTAATGATAACATAATCATCCAAATCTGTGCTAGACTCAGAATCACAGCTGTCCAATAACTAATGCAACAGAACTTGAAATAGAGGGTTTTTTGTCAGCATCAAAAAAGCAAAAACCCTCTGAAGCAAGTACAGGTAGTCCTCAACTTACGACCACAACTGAGCCCAACATTTATGTTGCTGAGTGAGAAATTCCTTAAGTGAGTTTTGCCCCATTTTATGACTTTTCCCACCACATTTGTTAAGCGAATCACTGCAGTTGTTAAGTTAGTAACACGATTGTTAAGTGAATCTGGCTTCCCTACTGATTTTGCTTGTCCGAAAGTCGCAAAAGGGGATGATGTGACTTCAGGATACTGCAACTGTCACAAATGTGAGTCAGATGTCACACATCTGAATGTAAATCACATGACCATAGGGATGCTGCAATGGTCATAAGTGTGAAAATTGAACTTAAGTATAAGTCAGTTTTTTCAGTGCTGTTGTACCTGCAAACTGTCCTAAATGAACTGTTGTAAGTTCAGGACCACCTGTATCCAAACAAGAGTTTATATTTTGGGTTATTTCAGTGCAAAAGCAGAAACAGGCATCACTGGCAACTTTGGACTTGGGAAGAGGAATGATGCAGGCAATTGATTCAATTTTGTCATGAAAATCATGTTCATATCATGAACATGTAAAAGGGATGTTGAGACACTGGAAAGAGTGCAGAGAAGAGCAACAAAGATGATTAGGGGACTGGAGGCTAAAACATATGAAGAACAGTTGCAGGAACTGGGTATGTCTAGTTTAATGAAAAGAAGGACTAGGGGAGACATGATAGCAGTGTTCCGATATCTCGGGGCTTGCCACAAAGAAGAGGGAGTCAAACTATTCTCCAAAGCACCTGAGGGTAGAACAAGAAGCAATGGGTGGAAACTAAACAAGGAGAGAAGTAACTTAGAACTAAGGAGAAATTTCCTGACAGAACAATTAATCAGTGTAACAGCTTGCCTCCAGAAGTTGTGAATGCTCCAACACTGGAAGTTTTTAAGAAGATGTCGGATAACCAGAAGTGGTGTAGGGTTTCCTGCCTAAGCAGGGGGTTGGACTAGAAGACCTCTAAGGTCCCTTTCAACTTGTTGTTGTTGCTTCAAACAGGGTAGGCACCACTTATACATTTGGACCATAAACTGCACTGTAACCAGGTTGACCACAGGTAGTCCTCAACTTACAACCACAACTGGACCAAAATTTCCATTGTAAGTTGTTGTAATTAAATATAAATAAATTTATATTTAATTCATTGTTGATTGCAATTGGCTGTAATAATTCAGTAATGATTTATTGATCAGTAATTTATTCTTAAGATATTGAATAATGACTAATAATAACCAATTGATGGGATTACAAGGTAAAAACATGACAAATGATTGGAACAGTAAAGAAGGAAGGTGATGGGAAAATAACACTAAGGATTTCTTTTCAATTGGCTGTCATAACTCCCCCAGCCACTTCCCCAGATATCTCTCCAGATATCAGCTCGGAGGAAGATGAACCAGTCCAGGCACATCTAGAAGGGAGTTGGTTAATGGTTCTAAGCAGCCATCTGAGAGAGAGATTTGGGTCAAGTACAGCTGCACCAGGACACCCCTGAGGTTTCAGGTGGAGAAAGCATGCCGCCGCAGCCAGACAGTGATGAGGAAGAGGAACTGCCTTCTTCACCTGATCCACATAGGCAGAGAAAAGGCAGGAGCAGAGAGGGTCAGCCAGATTGCTCGTGAGGAGAAAGACTTGCCCTTTTTGATGGCTACACCAGAAGCTGGCTATTTAGCACAGCAGACAGATGGAAGCGATGCTGGGAACAATGTGTTCGTTCCTAGCTGTGTGTTTCCTGGTCATTGTGATTCTTGCTTTGCTTTGCTTTGGATTGACACCATGCCTTGACTTGGATTGTGCCCTGTGAATTCTGGACTTTCCTTGGCTTGTGAACCCTCTTGTATTGTGGATTTAATTTTGCCTGCTGGGTTTATTTTGACTGAGAAATTTTCAAGTGCCTTGTTTACTCATTGGCCATTGCTTTGTGGACTAGCGTTGGTCTGCTTGTGGCTGGACTCAGTTGGGACTGTTTTGAGTTTTTGGTGAAGGGAGTTGTGGGGGAATATTAATAAACCCACTAAACCAGAGTTACATGTGTGTGTGTCTGTCTGTCTGTGTGTTTGTGTGCGTGTGCGTGTGCATATGCATATGCATGTGCAGGACAGCACATTGGCATCTAATGGACTTGAGTGCTACCTATCTTGCTGTACCTGTTTTCTCCTCAGCATCTCCTCCCCCTTTGGGAGGAGCAACCTTTACTCAAAAGAAATTGCTGACCCCTGAAGTATAGAACATAAAATGTGTACAGGGTTTCAAAAGAAGAAGTTATAGTTGTGTCATGCATGGATGAATCGTTATAGATTTGGAAAGTTTGCCCTGAATGAAAAGTGAGAATAGACTATTAAAACATTTGTTGAGATATGCATCAAAAAGGGAAGGAAACCAGCCAAATCAGAAGGGTAGCAATATATCAGATTTGAATACTGCATTTGAATCTCCAAAATGAAACTATTTTGACCACAGCACAGTTTTTATGGAATGTGAAAAGGAAGGCAAAAAAAATCTAAATATCTGATCAATGAAACTCTTCCCTGCAAACTTATAGGCATAATTTTGTAGTTTATTTATTTATATAAGAAATATTGCAGGTTCTGAAACATAATAGTTTAAGGTACTTTGAAACTTCATTGAAGAAAGCTTCTAAGAATGCTAGCCAAGAATTGTTTTTTTCAGCCACTACAACGCCACTTCAGGAAACAGTGAACAAGAATCCAGACAGAGATAGTTTGTAACTCAAGGCAGTGCTTGATTGATTTCCAGCAGTTGCTGTGGTGCTGCCTTCAGAGTGTGAGGACTGCTGATTTTGAGTCTCCATTTGGATCAAAAACAACAGACACAAATGGGAGGTGGAGAGGAAGAGTATTATTAGACACCTGCCAGGGACCACATTAAAGCAAGGAGCTCATTGCCAGTGAGCTGGATTCTTTTGATACTGCTGCTGTTTCTCCTGCTTGCTATTTCAGCCTGATCTGCAAAGCTGTGAACTGTAAAAGGAAGTCACAGAGTGATCATTATGCCGCATGGAAGGAAACCCTAGCTTCTCTAAACATTCCTGCTGAATTGTTATGTTTAATGTGACAGAAGGGAAGGTGTTATTAATTATAGAGAGAGTAATTAACTATGCTAAATTACTTTAATTAAAATCCTACATATTGCTGGCAGGGCTTTCACAAGCCCCATGTGACCCATAGTCTGAACAAGGTTGTGTCATCCCATTTTGCATAATTTTATGTTCTCTTTCTGGAGAAGTGTTGTTGTTGTTTTTTAGACCAGGAAGGACAAGCAAAATGAATAAATAGTGACAACACTGGTGAGAAAAGGATGGATTCAGGGAAGGAAATCTGAGAATTCCTGTTCAAGGCCCTTCCCTCTGCTTCAGTTCCTTAAAAGATACTCACTTAAATGGTTTAAAAAGCTGTACAGTGCTACCTCGGTACTCAACCGCTTTGAAACTCATTGAATTTGGTACTTAATGTATTTTGACAGAAAATTTTGTCCCAGTACTTGTCATTTGTTTGGTATTCAACACACAAGCTAGCACTTGTCGTTGCCAATTGCCTCATGACTGGCTACCCTTACCAGCCAGAAAAAAAAGGGTGACACATTAGTCATGTGATAGTTCTTGCCCTGTGCACATCCCCTTGCAGTCTTGTCTTAGCTTCTGTGGTCATTTTGTGTATTTTTGCGCTTTTTTTCTCTCAACAGTACAGACAAAGTGTCATTTTTATTTTATTTAATCTAAGTATTTATTAATTTTTTGGTTTATTTCTCATATAAAGCAAAGATATACAACTGTTTATCTTTTTACATATTGCCTTAAAATGTGCATTATCTTTTGTTTGGCAATGAATTAAATTTATTTACATTATTCCTTATGGGAAAAATTTGTTTGGCTCATCGTTTTTGTTACTCATCGTGCCTCCCGGAACCAATTAATGACAAATTCTGTATTATGCAGAAACTCTGCATGAATGGTAAGCTACAGGATTTCTGCTCTGTTTGCCTAACTGCAAGCATTTAGACTTAAATAAATGCATAAAAGTTACACTGAAATGTAAAATAAGCAAAAAACCCTCTTTACAAACAGAAAGGGCAGTTCAGGTGTGGCTAGTTGAAAACATAGAAGAGGAGATTGTGTTACTTTTTTTACTACAAATTTACCCTTCAAAGGAACTTTTCAGTCAGCCCTTTGGGATAGACCAGACTAGAAAACCATAGCTTGGAATGTTAATGCAATTTTTATTATAAGGTTATAGCAACAGAACCTTGCAAGTCTGAATGCGCTTCCCCCTCCCTCCCCTTATCTTTGTGAAAATTAGGGACAGTCAAGTCTGACACATTTTTTCAAATTACATTTCTGCCTTGGATCAAAATTCTTTTATCTGACTGTGACTTGGTTGTGGATCTTCCTCCTGTTCCTCAAGGTTATTCCTACTTCCCAGTACATTTTCTGTCTGGTGGTGTAAAGATGTAGATGCTGCTTAATCTGTAGCATCATTGCATCTAGGAATAACTATACTTCCTGGTTCCATACCAATCCCCTATCCCTTACAGGATTTTTGGTTGAGTGCACATATATTAATTAACTAGAATTGTATATACAACCTACTAGGTAAAAAGGTAACTTTGTTTCAGTTTGTTATATAATCTGTCTAATTCATTTATGATTCAATAACTGGATCAATGCAGTAAACTACATTAAATTATGGGTAAACATTTTGTGCGAATTATAGCCACTGTGTCAAGATCTACCGTATTTACTAGATAAGGCCTCCATTTATCATCATAGGGTCTGACAGAAGGGCAAAGGTATATTTTATTTCTCCTGGTCTGAAATTCTTTAGAGCAGTGTTTCCCAAAGTGTGGTACGCGTACCCCCAGGGTACGGGAAGAGTTTGGTGGGGGTACGCGTTGCACCGGAGTTTGGTGGGGATCACGTGGGAATATCCACTGCACCGTGCTTAGCTGCGCCCACAGAACAAGGAAAGAAATAGGCGCGTATCGCAGTTTTTACATGGGAACTGGGGCCATCGTACATCGTATCGCAACTCATTATGGCGGGAACTTCTGCGCATCCTTCGCGCAGCTTGGGTTCGGCCATTTTTAAACTGCGGGAACATTAACAGTTGACATTGAGCCGCGGAGCTGTTTAAACGCCGGAGAATTGCAGTGTTATCTAACGGTTAGACAGTCTTGTGAGGCGTGACACGGCGTGAATATACTGCACTTTGTTACAGAGACAACTTACTTCTTTAATAGTTAGTTCCGGGCGCCTGTTATCGTGCTTTAGTAAGTTCCACTGATTTTGATTATTTTTATAAAATACAATTTTTATTTTGCATATGTACCAAAAAAATAAAAAATAAATATATTTTGATTTTTATTAAAGCTTATGTTTTTTATGAGGGGTACTCAGCGTTACGAAAATTATAGAAGGGGTACACATATGTCAAAAGTTTGGGAAACACTGCTTTAGAGCCTTAAGGAGTAATATAAAGTGGTTAAAGTGGGTCTCACATCCAACTGGCATTCTTTCAGTGGCTGTGCACATCCCATAATAGCTTAACCATTTCATGTATACTACCTGTATATCTGGACCACATCTAGGGAGACAGAGAGTCCTGTTCAGCAATCAAGATGTGAGGTTACCAATGCATGGGTTAAATTTTGTCCAGAAATGATCATTGCTGGAGCACCAGCTAAAGTAGGAAAATGTCACTCATACATATAGTAATAGTGATGGTTTGATAAACCATTAGGCTATATACCTTCAGATGAAATTCAGTCCAACTAAGTCAAGTGAACTGTTCAAGTCTCTTAATATTACAAGAGAAAAAAAATCATATCATTTATTTCAGGCAATGTATTACATATTTCATGTCATGCTCTTCTTAGTTGCTCTTAGTTTCCCACAACTCTGAAATATCCTTTCTGGCAAGTTGGGTTCCAAATACACCTAATATTTAACTTTTGGCTGCACCAAGTTTTATATAATGACATTCCTTTATTGGTGCAATAGGGAGCATGGTGGCTCACGTGGTAAGGATGATGGCAGGCTCTCATTCAAGACCCAGTTGCATTTTAAATGAAAAAAAGAAGCTGTTTTAATCCTCATTCATTTTAAGAAGGTTGAGTGTTCAGGGGATATAATGTATTGGAATAAATAGGATGCACGCCAAATGATTCAGCTTTGGTTTTTAATATAGGTATGTGCATGTGTGTATACAGTATGTGTATATACAACATTTTTAGATGGTTAGATACAGTGAATGGTGTTGATATGAATCAGATTTAGCTATACTTCCTTTTATTATACTTTAATTTCTTACATTGTACCTTAGCTCAATGTTTCATTCTTGGTTTCTATGCTTTACACAATGTTGCTTACTTTGAAAGGGAATGATAATGTGGATATGCACCTCTTCATTTTATACTTTTATAGCATTGACTCTTCACCTTTTAAAATCTATTCTTATGGTCTTTGAAGCTGCTGGGTATAACTTCAGAACTAAATGTGGCACTAACTTGGCATACAAAACAGAGTCTTTGCTGCCATCTAATAGTTGTCCAGATTTTTGCCAGCCAGAAATGGTAACCGGATTGGCATTTTGGATCTGCTGGAAGATGGAAATGTCTTTACTTTCACAGAAGGAATCCTTAGGAGAATCAAGGGACCATGTGCACCATCCCCTAAGAAAGTTTACATTTGTCTTCGTTTAATAAGGAGGGAAGTGGCATACATTATCTCCTGCGAAACTCTAGAAGCTGCAAAATCCCCAGAGGATATTTTTCTTTGTACAAAAGAAGAATATGTACTATACTTCTGAAAGGTTTTAGACTGTGTATTAGAAAGTTTTGTTTTGTTTGTTTTTTAGTCCCTGACAGTGAGACAAAAAATGAGAGTTTATTGAAGCTCCTGAAAATAGATGTTTTCCTGTTAATAGCTACAGCTCTTAACAAGAATACAGATGGAGTACATAGGGCGAAAATCCTCTTTCTTGAGCATTTTTAATCAGTAGGAAATAGATCTCTTTGTTTTTTTCTTATGAGAATTGGAAGCATCAATAGGGCAATCACTAAAAGCTGCAATACTTTGCTAGGGAACAAAGACGTATGACTCATAATGGGACACATTAGTTCAAGCTGTTGAAACAAATCATTTAGAGAATTGAAATCTGTATTGAGAAAAATGAGTAGGAAGATTTATCCTTTCTAGTTGGATGAAGTCTACCTGATTCCTATTGGACTGCAGTATTGTAGAGTAACAAAGGACCTATATCAGAAGTATAAATTTAAAAGTCAATCTCCATCTTCCTCCATCTTCCCCTATGGTATGTCATATGTAACTAAAAAGGTGAATTCCAAAAACTTTTCTCTTTAACTAATTCTGTTCCCCCAAAATTAAAAGAAAAAAACCAGGGATAAGCACGATATGCATCCCAGATCAGATTTCTAAGGATATGGGGTAAAATGCTAATTTTTAAAGCCCCCCTTTTTCACCAGGATCCTTCACATATGCTGGATGTTCAATTCCCATGATCGCCAATTAATATCACCATTAGCCATACTAGATGGAAATTGAGTAACCTGGATTCCAGCATATTTGCAGGGTACCAGATTGTGGCATACTGAATTTCTGAATATATCATTGGCTGTCTAAATTCAATTTCTTTTTAGAATTATTTTAATTTCTAGGAAGAACTAGAGTTTCGAAGAATAGTTGGAGAAGGGTTGAGTGAATCAGCTTCACTGACCCCAATTTTTTCCTTTCTAATAGAATCCTTTAGGCTGAAATGAGAAATGTTTCTTAATGTATAATCAGCAAGGGAAATAAGTCCCCACTTGCAAATTTGTGATATGTCAATACTTTTGATTTACTATAGCAATAAACCACCCACACTATTCCTATGATTAATTGATAGAAAGATGGTTTAAGACAGGTATTGCAAAAGCATTGTACCATACCAAGTAGTTTGGTAAGAAACTGGAAATAAATTATTATGGTTAAGTGAAGTATTTCGTTAGTATCTTGGTAATCATGCCCTATATGTCTGATGCAAATTTTGATCAAATAAAATGAACGTAACCCTATTCAGCCCCTTAAAGCAGATCATTACATTTAGGCTCAAAATTTTCATAGCTGGAAATAACTGATAGAATAGGTACAAAAGTAGCTTTCTGAGATTTAAACAAGAATGAGTAAAAAATTACCAGATAATTAATTATGATTGTGAGGTATTGAATGTCAGAGCTGAGTTATCTTTCTGCACAGCTTAATTTGGAGCATTCTGTCAAAATGGATCAAGTATAGATAATCTCCAAGAAAAAGCATTTTGTCATAAAATTGTTGAAATAAAAAAAAATTCTTAGAAGAAAAAGTTAACAGCTAATGAAATGGAAAGTAATTTGCATTCTTTATGTTAACTCTGATCCTTGTATCCAGTAGCACCATATTAGAGACAGGAAAAACCTTAGCATGAAAGGTATAAGAATATTTATGTGTGGGTTCCTATATTATGCCTCATGGGATTTGTTTGGACCTGACAGTATACTGTGAAAACATGGGCCAATGTATTTTATAAATTAACCATGCTTCATGGTTTAATGGGTTGTACATCCCAATAGTAATTTAACAAATAAACTATGTTTAAGCAAATCATGACGTACTGTATATGCAAAGCAGTTCATCGGATACTTCTTATATCAGACAAAATTGCTATATGATTGACTTATTGGGTGTGCAGTGTAGGAGAGGAGTCATGTTAGCCTGTTGTATTTCAGGAACTGTATTTTACTTCACCAGATGCATAGCAGAGTGGCTAGACGGTTGCAGCTTTTAAATTTGAAATTAAATGGGGCAGGAGGAAGGGGAGGAGAAAACAGGTTATGCAGATACAGGTTAAATGTTAAGACAGATTATCAGTATTTTATCAATTAACAATTGTAAGTGTGTTATAAAACCCATAGTGTTTGTTGGGACCTTCTGAGGTTGCCTGAAACTTTTGTAGGTGTGTGGATGCAGGAATCTCTCATTCAGGACCCCTTTTTAACTCCCCCCCCAAAATAACAGCCACTTTGAAGTCTGCCACAAAATGTCCTGAGAGATTGAAATGCTCTGTTATTACTTTGTTCTTGTTCCTTGATGTCAAACTTGTATAAGGTGACCAGACGTCCCGCTTTTGGCGGGACAGACCCGATTTTAAACAAATTGTCCCGCTTCCTGCGACGTTTCCAAAAGGTCCCGCTTTTTGAATTTGCGCAAAGCGCCTCGCTTCCCTCGAGCAGATCTTGAGGGAAACAGCTGCGCCTGCACGCTACAATCTCACCAGCTCCGGACCGGGCAGGGAAAAAACCCCACTGCGCTCTGACATGCCCGAGGGCCCAGTTCAGCGCCTCGCACGCTCAGCCCCGCTTGACGGCAGCAGCCAGAAATGTGCTTCCGGAGGCGTAGAGGGAGCAGCGGCTTTGGCAGGTCTGGCCGTGTCCTTTCCCAGGTCTGCCACATGGGGGGAAGGAGCGGAGGCATGGGGCACCCACCGGACGCTGCCCCAGAGAGAAGACCAGGCCCGGCTGGCAAGGACCAGGAAGGATTTTTCCCGCGCCGCCAGCCAGCTTGTCCTCCGGGCCAGACGCAGCAGAGGCTGCAGCTTTGTGCACCCCCCAAACACCCCCCCTTCATCGCAGCCCTTACCGCTGCCATGGCTGGGGCTTGCCTCTGCTGCGTCTGGCCCGGAGGACAAGCTGGCTGGCGGCGCGGGAAAAATCCTTCCTGGCCCTTGCCAGCCGGGCCTGGTCTTCTCTCCGGGGCGGCGTCCAGCGGGTGCCCCATGCCTCCTCTCCTTCCCCCCGTGTGGCAGACCTGGGAAAGAACACGGCCAGACCCGCCAAAGCCGCTGCTCCCTCTATGCCTCCGGAAACACATTCCTGGCTGTTGCCGTCAAGCGGGGCAGAGCATGCGAGGCCATGGCAGCGGTAAGGGTCTTTAAGTGTGGAGCGGGGCGGTGGGGCTGCTAAATGAAGGAAGGGAGAAGAGCTTGAGGTTTCGGAGCGAAATCCGGGAAGTAATGAAAGTCCTTCCCGAAGTCTTTTGTCCTGACGCGGAAAGGGGAGGCGTGGATCATCTCCCCTCCTCCCCCCAGTCAATGGTGTCCCGCTTTACCAAAGTGAAAATCTGGTCACCTTAAACTTGTATCCATTAATTATTTTGCACAATCCAGAAGGGCTTGGTAGCAGATGATGGTATACATCACATTAGAACAAAATATGTGAAGGTCCCTCTAATGACATTTATATTCTTCTTAGGGCCTGTCTTGGTACTTAGTGTAGGGCAACATAGACATCTGGGCTTATTTCAGGTTTACCATAATTGTGATTTTGTTTCTTCTTGTTCCTTTACAAGAATCTACTTCAGGTTCCATGGATGTCTATATGCAACTATGAGCTTGGCAGCCAGTATCTGAGAAAGTTCAGTATCATTGTCCAATGTTAGTACCTTCTACTGGTCATTGTGAAGATTTTGCCCTCAGAGGTAAGTCTGGAAGTGCTGTTTTCTCCACTGTAAAGGCACATGTTAGTCTAAAAATGAAAATATTCTCTGTAGTAAATTTTTTTCCGATAGCAGCCTTTGTCATTATGCTTATCATGGCTGTAGGTCAGAGGTGGGTTCCTCCCGGTTTGGACTGGTTCGCCTGAACTGGTAGCGACCCGCTGGTGATGTCACGATGATGTCACGGAACCGGTTCGGTCGGTGCTGGTTCATGGGCACCGCCATCTTTTTTAAAAAAAAATTTGGGGAGGGTTATTTTTTTTCTTCTGAGCATGCGCAAAAGCCAAATTTCCAGCACTGCGCATGCATCGCCATCTTGTTTTTGGCTTTTTTTTGGCACTGCGTGTGCACACCCACGAGGCACGGGAGGAAGCAAACCGGCAGCGAGGTAAGTTAGAACCCACCCCTGCTGTAGGTTACATCTCATGTAAAGAAATATCCTCCCCCCAATGGCTTAATTTCTTAGATTTCAATCCAGCTAAACTTGCTTAAAAATGTAACTGAGCTGTTACTTGCAATGCCTTTTAAAAAAATGCCCACACACATTTTCCCAAATATTTTCTGCACAATACTTTCAAAAATGGTATATGCTGTTCAAAAATGGTATATGCCGTTCTATAGCTTCTGACAGGCAGTTGATTCACCAACCAGTTAAAACTTGGATTCTAAGAAAATACTTACATTTTTAAAAAGCCTAGTTCCTACAAAAATTCAAAAAACTTGTCCCATAAAATTCAAATGCTATAATTCATTTAGTTATAAAGTACAATTATCATAGAAAGGAGAAAAAGACCAAAACTTAGACTGATTTTACATTTTGACAATAAGATTTAATATAAATAGGAAACAAAAATAACAATACAAGTATTGCTAGAAAGAGGAAACAGAATATCTAATTTTAAGGAAAGATTAATTTGTGTGCCCTCGTGTTTTGAAGAATGTTGCATGTTTCTGTTGTAGTCCAAGGACTAGAATTTATTTAATGTCACACAGAAGAGCTACTCCTCTTAGTATCCAATGATCAGGAGATACAGTTGTTCTTAGGTAGATTGCAGTGATATAGGTCAAATCTGTTCTTCTTGGCTTCTTATAAATGGGACAAACATAGAGCTTAGGATCTCTTGGGCCTGTTGTGTTAATTGCAAATATATGTACAACAGGAAGTAAAGTGAAAAGAATTTTTGCTGTAGATTCAGTAAGCTTATTATTACGTCTATCCCATCCAGCTCCATCCAAGTATAATCCATAGATATAAACCCCTTCCTATATAAAAAGAATGTATAATTATTATGGTTAGAAAATTATCAGCTTTTAATATTATAACATAATTTGACTGACTTAACCTGTGCGGTATAAACTATGGTATAATTAGCAAAATGTAAAAAAAAATACTAGCAAAATTTGAGAAAGTAAAACAATCTATAATGTTTCTGAAAGATAATGAACAATGCAACACATATTTGTGTTTACTGAAAAGACCTTACTGTGGAATTAAAAGGAGTTTTCTGTTTTATGCTCTATGTACCTTTCTATCTGGGCATGGTCACAACCTGTATTCCTAAGAATGCAATAAGAAAAATGCCTTGTAGAATCCTACATTTCCTGCAAAGACACCCCCCCACACACAACACACACAAATGACAGAAGCAAATCAATCTAGATAAGTTTTTGTTACAGTGATGTCGTCCTCCTCTATCTCCACTCCATCTTTGCTACTTTGGTAATGGAAGATAGGAAAGGAGCATGTCAGGCTATGTAAGTGAAAAACACATGTGCTTTCTTTTTTTATTGGTCATTTCATTGTTGAAAAATCTAAAGTGAATAGAAACCAAACATTTATTTTTAAAAAAATCAGGTTAGAATTATCAGAACACAGAATTAGTTTGGAAATTAATGCAGAAAAAGGATGTATCCATGGTATACTTACAGGAGGGGCTGCAGTGATCTCTTCTTTGACCTGTTTCAGAACTTCATTATGGATGGTCACTGTATCCAAAGCCCAGCCTTTATGCGCTCTTGTAACCTCTTGTCTCATAGCTGTTAGAAAGCCTGTAAAACAGGCCAAAGAATAAGACAAGTTTAATACAACCTTTTTGTTGTATACATTTTTATACTGTAGTGTTTTATGGCTAAAACATTCACATAAAAAAGAACCACTAAAATACTCAGTAAAATTGCCTAATACAAAATATGGGTAAATAAAAAAAAATAAGAAAATACAATTATAAATATATAGGCTGCTGGTCTGATCTGGATATAGACTAAAACCCTGGTTTGTATTTTACATTTGGAGAAGCATAATGCTTTTAAACTGAGAGCTGAACTTGGACAAAGAAAGAAATACAGCAATAAACTTTTAGAAGAACTATACAGTGCATCAATTCATCATAACAGTCATTGAACTATTGATAGTTTCAGTTTTTCTGGCTTGTATTTTCTTGCAATTATTTATCTTTCCTTTGCTTTTCCAAAAACAAATATCTGTAAACGTATTTTGTGAATAAAACAAAGGTGCCAATAAGGGGTAGATAATTCCTCTAATCATGACCAGGATAAGAATTTCAAAGGCAATCCTTAAAAGAACATTGAATTTTTAAATCACTTTATGAAATGCAGAATTTTGTTCATTTGATACAATAAATTGTCATTTAGTTATTTCAAATTGTAATAAAATTCTATATAAAAATGGGGTGGGGTTCCTTGATAACGGGGCCTGCACATTGACTTTCACCTATATGAAACAAACTTGTACGTGTTAACAGTTTTAGAAAGAACTGTATATATTTAATATGTATGGCTTAAATGATGCTGTATTCACTGGTTTGTTTAAATAATCAGATAAAGAGAAATATGACTTTCACATGTATCTAACAGAAATCCTGAACAGCAATATATAATTTATAACCATGCAATTGAAAAAAGTTCTTTATATATATTGGATTTCTGCCTCTGCTTCTATATGAATGTGTTAGAATAAAACAAATGAAATGGAAAAGTTATATTTTTAATAGACTAATATGGCTTCACTCTTATAACAGGACATATTGTTTATTTTATTCATAATAAATGATATTTACCCTGAGGATTAAAAAATCCAGTCATCCAAAATACATGTGGTCTTCCTTCAAAGATCCAAACACGGAACTGGGAATTTCTTTCTAAAAGTTCAGTAAACCAGAAACCCAGTGTAGAAGAATCCCATGATACACGCTTCCAGAGCTGAGGAATTCGAGCATCATACATGTTATCAAGAGCATCTCTGAGGTTCTGGAGAAGTGAAAGATAAAACATAGCATGGCGTATTTGAATAGAAAATGTCTTTATTTCAGAAAAAAATGATTATATATAATACTGTACTTGGTTACCTCACTCATAATAATAGTTCCTTCTATGGCTAGTTTAAGGTCAAGGAGGCTGTTTCGGACTATTTTGATAACTTTTTGCATTCGGTCAATTTCTTGGCGAAGAAAAATGTTCATAGAATTAAGATGGCCCATTTTAATTAAACGAGCTTTTACCTAAATAAAAACAATTTAAAGAAAACAAATCAATCACCAAAGCATTTAGGATAGCTTTATGCTACATAAAGAATATTTAGGCAACAGTATTCCTATTTACAGTATTATACAATCTGTCTGTACAGTATGTTCTTGTGCATCAGCACTGTAAACAAGCAATTTCCTTCTCCTCTTCCCAGCCAAGTATACTATATAGTTCCCATTTCGTGCTAGAGGTAGAATTTCCCAAATGAGAGTAAAAGCCCATTGATAATAATCTTGATACCTAAATAATGAACATATTTTGCTCTTTCATGGTACACCAATTTGAAGTGCAACCTCACCCTTACAATAGGCTGGCTTAAATGAACTTCAGATATTGGTTTGGTGGGCTATTGTGAAAATATGTGTAGGAAATCATGTGAATATGTGAGAATAAAGACAGCAGATTATAAAAAGTAAATTTAAAATTTCAATCCAGAAATTGATCATGCTTTACTGATAGAGGAGAATATTTATAGCTAAGGGTTGAAATGAAGTGCTCTAATGATATTACTAGTTTGGGTAATGAAACATTTGCAAAAAAAACCAACCAAGCTCAGAGAGCACAAAAGACCTCCAATCATAAGAAGAAGAAGGAGAAGGAGGAGAAGGAGAAGAAGAAGAAGAACAACTGTAATTCTATTGCAAAATGTATCTTTAGTATTCCTGTATGTGTTCAACTAGTTATAGTGGATCAATTTCATGAAGAAATTTTATGCAGCCACCATGAATTCTAATGGAGAATATCTGTGAGCAGCTCTCAGTGGAATATGCCTTAAATCACTAGACATTATGATCATCTAAGCTCAGATATACAATGGAAATGACTATCCAGTTAGTGGAAAGCAATGCAATTATTGTATTCTTACATTTATTTAAGATTTGTAAGCCATTGTTGCAGACAATGCAGATAACTATTAAATTCTGGGAAATAAGTACAGAAACTAACAACAGTAAATATATACTACATTTAATAAAGCTTTTATGTTTTCTCTTTGAGCAAGTGGAGAAATTACAACTTTAATATTTGTCTTATTCTTTCATATCTCTTCTGGGTGAATCTTCATAGCATCTTTTCTCATTGGAGTTTTAAATGGCAGCACAGATGTGCCAATGTTTGCAGCATCTTGACTATAAATATGAAAATTATTCATTAATATACCCAGCTGTTTGCAGTTATTACAATCTAGGGATGCACATGACCTTTCATGTGAAATATGGAATCAAGGGAAACATTCTCATTGGTAAATGATTAGCTAATAATTTTTCCTTAAGCTAGAATCATTTGATACATATACAGCGAAATTCATATTTTAACATCATGAAGGGACTTGTTTCCTTCTTATGCAGCACCTGAGGATTTCTTCTACCAGCAGGTTTAGAGTCTGGCTAAAGCAAGATGGATGCATTTCAGAAAACTATTCTCTACAAAATAAAAGTCCTATTCTCACAGCTTCAACCTTAAACTGTCTACTATGGACCTCACCCCATTCCTAAGATGTCCGTAAAGGGGGTGTGCATAAGCGCACCAGCGTGCCTACCGTCCCTGTCCTACTGTCCCCATTTATTTGTATTCATATCCTTCGTTCATGTCCATGTTCATATTTACACCTGCTATCTTGTACATGTTTGACAAACTAATAAATAAATAAATTAAATAAATATTCGGGTCTATTGGAAGCAGAGAGTTATAAAGCAGGACAAAGTATTTCATATTCCATCCATCCATCCATCCATCCATCCATCCATCCATCCATCCAGAAGTAGAATTCTTTTCATTCTAATTTTATTTGCTAATATTATCCTATTTTAGTGGTGGTGGAAGACAGGAACACCTCAGGAAGACATCCCTTTTATAAAATTAAAAAATATTTTCAAAAGCACATAATAAGAAAAGAAGCAGCTTTGAACAGACACCAGTGAATGAGAAACAAAAGAAGCAGGGATAGGTTTTGAAATTATTTGCCCTCAAAGCTGCTACTTTTGCCTCTTGTTCATTAACATTTCATGCAGCCTTAGAAAGTGATTTTAGCTCTTTTTAACACAAGAATTATTTGAAGAGATATAAATAATGAGTAGTGGAGAATCACTAGCTATAGACTTTTTAATAAAACAAGCCCCTTGGAATTAAGATACTAAGAGCTTTGAAAATGCATATTTAATCTCGGGCTTTCAACCAAGCAATGCCGATAGCATATTTAAAAACAAGGTAACGTTCCAATGATAATGTTGTGGAGCTCAGAAATGAGCCTAAATCTGAGCCTGTTCAAAGTGTTCAAAAACCCACAGACCCGGGACCAGAGTGATCATTTCAGCTCCTGTTTAGAATATTTTTCTTTCAATCAAGCAAAAAGAAAAGGGTTGGCATCTTTTATTTATACCTGGCTAAGCCAAATCATACTGTACCAAGCATTTGGATTCATACTGAATACCATTTTCTGGGGTAAGTAATGTCTATCCTATGGAAATCCCCCAGGAGAATAAATATATGGTCCAAGGTGAGTCAATTACAGTGTTCCTTAAATTATTGCAAGTCATACAGTTCTGCGCCTGGGACTACAAAACAACTCAAGCTATTATAGCCCCAATTTCATGCTTTATAATTATGGTATTTTAATTTTGTTTGCTGCTCAAAGTCATTTGCTAAGAAGGGTGGACATATAAATTGGATCAATCAATCAATAAAAATAATAAATTAGGATGTTCTTTTGTTTCATTTTGTTTAAATACATCATTTCACATTTTGCCAAGAAGTTTGCCAACAAAATATTGTTGTAATAATTGCTGTATTATTTATACGATCCTTTGACAAAATTGAAATAGCTGCTCCATATGGTCCAACAGAGCTATTTGGATCATAACCCATCCCCACTTCTGATACTTGACCACAAAGAAGATAATTTAAAGCCAGGGTGTTTTTTGTTTTTTGTTGCTTTTGTAAAAGCAATTGTAAAATATATTGAACAATACCGTAAAACTCACACCCTCTCCCAAATGTTAAGTCTATTCCCTCCAGTGATAGCATAACACAACCATTATATTTCTGTGCCCCTCAGGGGCAAGTATGGTCTAGAAAAAGAATTGCCCAATAGCAGAAGTGTGAAATCGACACACAAAGAAGGGGTTGAGAAGAGTATTTCCTTTCAGCACTCTTAATCAATACAAAGAGTTTACCACTATGGATTAGTATTTTCATTCTTACGTGTACTTTAGAACAATTACCTCATGAGGTACATAATCAGGGGGCAGTTTCTCAAGCATATCTTCAGCTAGTCTATACACAATAGCTTCTCGAGTTTCTCCTACTCCACCTCCACTCTCTTTTGGTTGAATATTGGTTATAGTGTTCAAGACATCAGCTGCTGTGTTACTCTGGTATCTGAAAGGAATATTAAATGATATGAAAAGAGCCGAGATGGCGCAGCGGTTAGAGAGCAGTACTGCAGGCTACTTTAGCTGACTATGATCATTTGAGTTCAGCTGTTCAAATCTCACTGGCTCAGGGTTGACTCAGCCTTCCATCCTTCCGAGGTAGGTAAAATGAGGACCCAGATTGTTGGGGGCAATGTAAATATACATTGCTTAATGGTGTAAACCGCTTAGAGAGTGCTTGCACTATGAGGTGGTATATAAATCTCACTAATAATAATAATAATAATAATAATAATAATAATAATAATAATAATAATAATAATAATAATAATAATAATAATAATAATAATAATAATAATAATATGTAATAAAGTCAGAACTTGTAAGAATTGTAAATTGTCAAATAGGATTGCTATAAATAACCCACAATAAAAAGCCACAGACAATTCAATGGATTCCTGCTATTTCTGGCATTGGAGAAACAAGACAACAAATTCATTAAACTGAAGATGATCAAACTATGATTGGCCATGACATTTGAATGTAACCAGAACATGGCTTTTGTATATTTCTGAGACTTTAAAACAGGCAAGGCCAACTAAAAGCTTATAATATGAAACACAGTTTCAATTATTATTTGTTGTTTAAAAAAACAACAACAGAGCTGTATTCCTGTATAATATTAAGCACTTTGTTGACCTATCTCAACAGTCTTGTATCTTTTCCTTTACCATCTCATCAACCTCTTTCCTGAAAAGAAGGAACCTGGAAACTTTTAGTTAGACTAAGTTTCAGGTTTGAGTTTGTGAGGCTCTGAAGTGCTTTGGAGTTTTTGAGAACAATTTGTTATTCTTGACCAGATTGTCTTCAAGATCTACAGCTATTAAACACGTGCTCTGTATATAGATTCAGCATTACTTTGAAAATATTTTCAGTTGTAAAGCACAGGGTGATATAAATGCTCCAAATGGATTTTCAGGGTTTTAAATTCGAAAGCAGAAAAAATGAGGTAAAGGAAGGACCCGTAGAGAAAAATCTAAAGCTTTTGTAGATTCCCCAAACAGTTAGATGCTAGTCTCTCAAACTAGAAATGTCATTTAAATTCTTCAGTATATTGTTCTTTAACTGCATGGTGGATGAAATCCTCAACTCATACAGCAAACTACTTTTTTAAAAAGCTGCTGCATCAAGTGTTTCCTAGCATTCCAAATGAGGTTGTTGAAAAACTGATAAGCAACCCATCGAAAATTGTACAGCAAGTCTTAAAACTTGATCAAAGAAGGTAACAAATAAATAAAATCTGGTTTCCTTTCAGCCATGGTTCCAGACCAATCAAGCAGCTCTGAGAGATGAAGCAACACAAGAGATTCCTAGCATCTGTTTCACAAAGTTGCTCAATTTCGCTTGGCGTAGGGTTCCAGTTGGGCAGGTCCCTTAGAAGTGATCAAGGCACATCTGTGCCCTGTTATCTGGGAGGAGTTTAAAACAATTGATTCTGAAGAAGTGGACTGGGTCCTTGTGGCTTGGAGCAAGCTGCACGGGCTCCCAATTTCCTTCTGGGCAAAATTCAAGTTGCTTGTTATTACCTTGAAAGCCTTACATGGCACAGGACCAAGTTACTTCTGGAACTGCCTTTTCCCAAGGACATCTGCTTGTCGTACCGCATTAAAAAGGATGGGCATGTTCCTAAGGCCTTTCCTTAAAGCAGTGGTTCCCAACCTGGGGGTCGGGACCCCTTTGGGGGTCGAATGACCATTTCCCAGGGGTCGCCCCGGCATCCTCAGCTCCCCCCCCCACTGCCACAAGCCTGGCCATATTGGTTCAACTCGCCCGAGCCCTCCGATTGGTCGGGAGAGGTGCCATTCGATGAGAGGTGTTTGTGACGCCTGGCGGCCGAGCTTTGACGGCATCAGCTAAGGGGCGGGATGTCACAAGATTGCGCGCTGGAGAGTACAAGGCGGTGCTTAAGACATCTGTGGCTGCCCCTGTCTCCTGCTCGCAGCGGCAATTTCTTCCCGCTGGTGTCGAAGGGAAAGGGAGTCACGGGAGGGAACGGCCAGCCAATGACCACTTAAGTTTCACAGCACATGACGGTGGGAAGGAGGACAGCTGGGTCGGAATCGTCTGTCTGCACTCTCGCCCTCGGCTGGTGTGGAGACCCAGCGAACAAAGAGGCAAACAGGGAGGGAGGGAAGAGAGAGACTGAGAGATATTAGCGCAGGGCTAGCCTGATCATACAGCCTTGGTGCTAAGGGCGCCACCGCCGGGGGCAGGAGGAGCTAAGCCGGAGGGAACTGGAGAAGGGGGTGGTGCCGGAGCATGATCCATCGCCGCTGCCCTGCTCCATATGATCAGGCTAGCCCTGTGCTAATATCTCTCAGTCTCTCTCTTCCCTCCCTCCCTGTTTGCCTCTTTGTTCGCTGGGTCTCCAAAATAATTTTATGGTTGGGGGTCACGACAACATGAAGAACTATATTAAGGGGTCGCGGCATTAGAAAGGTTGGGAACCACTGCCTTAAAGGCTGCCATCTTATGGGACATAGGTAGTGTGCCATGTCCCTGGCAGTCTCTTCCCTATGAATACCATTTCCTCTGAGCTTTCACAGGCCCCCACCCTTTTAACCTAAGAAACGCTTAAGAACTGGCTTTTCTCCCAAATTCTAGGATAGGATGAGAACTTGTGCACTGCATGGGAAAGTTTAGCTGTAGTTCCAGATCTTTTGGTTTTAATGTTTTTATTATAGATAAATATTGTTTTTCAGTTGTAAGCCACCCAGAGTTTTGTTCAATATGGGCAGCTATACAAAAGTTTTAAATAAATAAAATCATGGGACCTTATCATTGACTGTCAACTACAATTCAACATGATTACCACAACTTTGGACTGTTGCAATTTATATGGGAGTATGCTTGAAGATATCTTGGAAACTGCAACTGATAGAGAAAGTGGTGGCGAGGCTACTAACTGGAGAAATACACTGTTGTAGAATTCCACCTATTGTTTAGGTTTCTGCACTATCTGACAATAGGTTTCTGTACCAAGTTCAAAGTGCTGAGTATTATCCATAAAACCTTATAGAGTGTATCAGGGATTGTTTTTGTAAGCAATCCAGTCTGGTCACCTATTGAGAAACTGCCTCCCTTGAGAGAGCTATGGCTTGGGATGAAATGTCAGGCTTTCTTGGTAGTAGTTCCCATATCCATTCCCTGGGATATGTTGCATTTGGAGTAAGTAGCATAGAATATAGAATCATAGGGCTGGAAGGGACTTCAGAGGTTTTCTGCTTCAACCCTCTGCTCAAGGCAGGAGCCCTGAAGGATAGTTGCCAAGTCTTTCCTTTGGTTTAAAACACACCCTCAGGCCATACTACAGTGATGGTGCAACTGTTGTGTCATAGTTTTTTTTACTTTATGCCTTTTCTCTTCTTCCTGGGAGATGCCAAACATTCATGCTGATTTTAGAAAAGACCAAGGAATTATTAACAAAAGACACTATTTCTGACGCACCCTGGATAATTGAGAAAGCCAAATGCCAAAAAGAAGTCAGTGTGTGTTTCCTTGATTATAAGAAAACCTTTCATTGTGTTGATCGTATCACGCTGCAGAAAATGCTCAGAAAAAATGGGAATCCCAGAACATCTCATTGCCCTTATTAAAAACTTATACGCAGACCAGAAAGTCACAGTATGATGGCAAAGTAGTGAGGCAAAGCTCTATGCCAGTGATGGCGAACCTTTTTTTCCTCGGGTGCCGAAAGAGCGTGCTCGCGCGCTATCGCGCATGCGCGAGTGCCCACACCCATAATTCAATCCCTGGGGAGGGTGAAAATGGCTTCCCCCACCACCCTGGAGGCCCTCCGGAGGCCAGAAACAGCCCGTTTCCCAACTTCTGGTGGGCCTAGTAGGCCCGTTTTTCATCCTCCCCTGGCACCAGAGGCTTCCCTGGAGCTTGGGGAGGGTGAAAACGCCCTCCCCCGCCCGCCAGAAGCCAAAAACACCCTCCCAGAGTCTCTGTGCAAGCCGAAAATTAGATGGCCAGAGTGCACATGCGCGCTGGAGCTGAGGTAGGGCAACTGCTCGCGTGCCGGCAGATATGGCTCCGCGTGCCACCTGTGGCACGCGTGCCATAGGTTCGCCATCACTGCTCTATGCTCTCTGTGTATGTATTCAACCTGTACTGCAGAATATATATTAAGAAAAGCAGGAGTGTAAGACGATGAACATGATTTTAAAACTGAGGAAAGAAACATCAAGAGCCTGATATTATTCTGATAACTGAAAATGTGAATGATCTACAAATGTTCGTAATGAAAGTCATGGAGCACAGTAAAAAAGAGGGACTAAATATAAACAAAAGTGTTTGAACTTTGAGAGTAATGCAACTGAGGCATTTTAGTTTGTTTTCAACAATCCCTAAATATTAAGAATGAACATTCTGCAAATTATATAATTCATTCCAGAATTAAATGAATTATAAGGAGACAAACTTCATAGACTGATTATATCCTACAATAAGCTGTGCAATTTTTGAAGCTAAAAATAAGAAATAACCTAGCAAGGGTAAAAAGATGCTCACATACATTTTATTTCTATTTGAAACTGCTTATCGGATGAGGCTGAAATTTTATTTTTAAACTAGAAGAGCTTCCTCAGAAATTCAAATTTAGTACTTTTCTTCCAATTTGTTTAATCTATTATTCTGCTTATAGAAGTGTCAACCAGATCACTTAATATAATAAGATGGGACAAAAGTACTGTTGAATTTTATGCTTGAACATTTGGGAAATGCTTTATGTTTATAGCACAATCACACTGATTAAACTTTTCAATAGCTATACTTTACAGCACAATCTTGTGCATTTGACTTCAAAAGTAAGTCCCAGTGATTTCAACAGAGCTCAGTCCAGATATATGTGCATCGGCTTGAATCTTGAATCTTTAGGAAGTCAAGGAAAGCTTCCTTAAATTTTGCATTTATTCAGACACTGAAATTCCCAGTAAAATGTCTTTTGTTACTAAAATTATCTTTTTAAAAACCTGAATATCAACTTGTTAGATCTACTTACGTTATGTCTGCATTAGGGTGAAGACCAAAGACTTCAGGACTATCCATGGCAGGGAGAGTTGAAATGTAGTCCTGATATTGCTCAAGAGTTTTGCAAATTGGGATTTTATATCCAGTATAAAAACAGAAAACGTTTTCAAACATCTTCTCACTGAACCAGACCTATACAAATTAATGGCGAAAAGTTAACAGTTAAGTTATGTGATTCAAGTAGGAAAAAGAAAGAAAAGAAATCAGCTACTCATTAAAGCCAAACTATAGGTGTACATCAAGACTGTTAACTGACTCATTAATGATTTGGGAATGTCTTTCTTAAACCAAAACCTATGAAAGAGACATATTCTTCAATCTAGCTACAAGGTCCTAATGTATTGATCTTAAGGGAAACGCAGCATCCAAAATTAATAAGCTTTCATTTTTCTAGCAATTGTGGTTCCAAGTTTTAGGAAACTTTTAAGCAAGGTAATCTAAAGGATCCACTTTCTTCTTGTTTCCATTGTCCACTCATTTGGCAAACTTCCTTTAAGGAGAAGGGGTAGTAAAGAAAATTTGCCAGTTGTATAGAGAGCAGGTGAACAGGCACTAGCAACGAAAGGAGGAAGAGAACAGGGCCTGTAGGAAACCAAAGTCGGCATAGGCCCCTGTGACAGTAGGAGTTCTGTCAAATGTCCAGCAAAACCCTGTTTCCAGAAGATGTATTTCTTACAGTGACTGCTTTAATGTATTGAAAGTATATTTAAAAAAAACATTCTTTAGTTTTATTTGATTAAAAACAGTTTCATCTTATTTTCTTACCCTTGCAAAGCAGTTAAGGAGGCGCTTATCATAATCATCAGTGACTCTGCCTCCATACTGTACTTCTCCAATCATGTATCGGACTGTGCTCCAAGATATCCCCTAGGTAAAATGTGGGAAATGGAAAATAACTAATATGTATCAAAAATCGAGTTTTTAGTCATAGTCTATAGCTGTAAACCTCTCCCTCGCATCAGTTTGCACTCTGTTTATATGCAGGGATCTTGGAGTTTATCCAGGAATGAGACTTGAATTTTCACCAAATGTTCTTTTCCTCTTGATACATATCACCCAAATTTTCATCAATCCAGATAGCTGAAAATGGTTAACAAAAAAATCATTTGCCAATTTGCTTTGGTAATCCAGTTATATATTACATGTATTAACTGCATGTATTTTAAATGTATTGTGGGAAATGCTGAATAGCTGTCTAAATTATAAATGGTGTTTCCTTGTTGTTTAAGCAATTGTTTAATGTATGATCCATCTTGTCTGTAATAGGTGCAGATATGCATACAAAAGACAGTGGCATACCGCATCATATATTGCTGCTTTGGCTTCAGTTTTCACTATTTGGCAAGGCATATTCTTTTGCTTTCATTATACAATCCAGGAAAACTAAAAGCACGTATGGGCTTTATGAAGCCAAAATGTTGTCTGCATAGCGCTGCCAGCAAAAGTAAACAAATGGGCATTGTTTTCACACTGAGCCCTTAAGTTAGCTCTAGTTGTGCAGGTAAGTGCATTTGAATCCTAGTAACAACAATATTACAGTACCATTGGGAGGCTAGAATCACTCTGTACAAGATTACCAGCTCGTTGCAATCTCTTGCCTCTTAGCAGGGTAGTGTGGGAGGATAGAATGCCTCTTACACACTCTAAATTGATACACTCTTCTGAGAAAAGACTCAGCTTCAGAAGAAAGATATGTGTGCATTTGAATTTATATTACTATACGCAGCCAAGGAATGTTTCATTTTCTTACACAACGTGATCAGAAATACATCTCTTTCCTTCATCTGTGTTTCTGCATTCTTTTAATGCCCTCCCCCTCTATTGCCCCAAATGTGCATTTTGATTCTGATGGGCATAAACGTACTTCTCTAATTTAGCTGTGCAGTGTGGAAGTACTGCCCTTTGGCTGTCCTGCAATTCAAAGCACGTTTTCAGTGGTGGGTTCCTACAGGTGCGGTCCACTCTATAGCACTGGTAGCGGCCTGCTGGTGATGTCACAGTACTGGTGCGGTCGGTTGCCGGTGCCTGGGTGCCGCTATTTTTTTAAAAAAAATTTTTTTTTAAAATTCTTCTGCGCATGCCCAGAAGCTGAGCTTCCAACACTGTGCATGCGCTGCCTTCTTACCCCACAGTGAGTCCAAGCAGGGGAGGATGGCTGAGGGAGCGTGTGAGACGCTGAAAGAACGGGCGGCAGGAGCTATCTCCGTTCCCCTCCCTTCAGCAGTCTGAGAAGCCACGAACGCGCGGTGATGATCCTAGGCATTTTTGCACGTTCGAGGCTTCTCGAGCTGCTGAGGGGAGGGGGAATGGGCGGCAGGACCTATCTCAGTTCCCCTCCCTTCAGCAGTCCGAGAAGCCACGCCCACCTGGTCACAAGGCCGGCAAGCCACACCCACAAAATAAGCCACGGCCAGAGTGGTAGTAAAAAAAATTAGGAACCCGCCCCTGACGTTTCTCCTCATAATTAAACACTATATACACTATATTTTAATAACATGTACGCGTAGTTCAAATTCATTTTGTAAAAATGGAGAAAAAACCTGAAAATAAATGCACAAGTGGTTTTTCACAGGTAAGAATTTTGCCCACACTGAAGGATTATGGTTCTGCTTATGAAATGTTTAAATTAAGATATTTTTACAGTACAAGGTAGCAGAAGATAGAGATGCAAGAGTGGCTTTTGACTTGCATTGCATTGGATCTGCTATGAAATTAGCTAAGCCAGTTCCGGTGAGAACAAGATCACTCTGCCAACTCTTAATTAAACTCGATCCCACACACTCCTCCCTGATCCCAGCTCCTGATACCGCCAGGAGATTTGTTTGTGTGTGTGCAAAAGCTTTTCGACAATTCTTGTCACATAAAGCAGTTGTTTGAAACACGGGGCTGACGAGTGAAGGGGTAAACTTTTCATCTATATCATCTATTTTCATCTATATCATTTTCATCTACATCAGTAACAAAGCTGCATCTCCAGTGAGCCTTAGAAACCTGTGAAATTTTTACCCCATTTGAGATACATAACTATTTGGCAGCATTTCTAAGTACAAATTTACAGATACTTACTTTCTTAATGTCACATTCATCCAAATGATTCTGTATAAATTGAACACTGGCTGTGAAGTCTGCAGAATTGAATTCATAGGGAATATTCCAGCCCAAAGGACCAAATTTTCGCCTTTCCTTATTATAGAAAATATGTAACAAGTAGTAATTTATTTAGATTTATGAATGTATATGTATATTGCTTTTTCATTAATAATAATAATAATAATATTTTGTTTAGCAACTTCCAATATCCATATAAGAGCAATATCATTATTCTTTCTCAGTATATAGCTTTTATACAGATTTTGATTTTTTTTCATGAGCAACACAATCTTTTTTTAAAAATGCAAATACCATTACTGACATTCATATTAATATAGCAAACTAATATAGCATATTAATATAGCATTAATATAAAGATGGACATTTTCTTTCTGTGAATAGTTTATGCAGCATAATACATGTATATACAACTGGAAATAATCCAAAATTCAGTGTACTATGATAAGTGAACATGGTATATTTTCCCAAATTCTATTCATACAATAAGACAAGGGGTCTATTGCTATTGCTATTTTAGTCTTTTTAATTTATATTTTTTCTTCAAAAGGTACATGAAATAATAGTATTAATATTACAATATTATTTAAGTGTTATTCTTGGTCAAAACATAAATAAGGAACAGGGAAATAACAGGGCTATCAGTACAGGTAGAAGAAATAAAATAGTTAAGCTGTCACCAGGCTTTTGAATCCAAATAGAAGAACATTTGGAATTGAAGGATGAATTTGCAATATATGGCCTTCATTTGGCATGAGACATACAAAGCTTGTAGGCCTCAATAAGATAACAGAATGATTTATTGTGGTTCCTAGAGGAAATATTCTTTTAGGCACAAAATGTGCTATTTGTCTATAATACCTGAACAGTGGAGTGCAAGAAGGCCACTGTGTACAGGAGAGGTTTCCACATAGGCATATTGCTGACATCAAGCAAGTCTTGGTTTATCCCAGAAAACGTTCTCTTCAAACCAGCTCGTACACCTTGTGGAGGTTCATTGGTGAATTTTATTGAAGTCTGGCATAACATGAAAAAAAAGGTTTATTATTTCTGATTCCAAAGGAGGCATGCCACACCGTTTTGAAAAGTAAAGGTCAGGGCACATCGTTTAGAAAATGATGCTGTTTCATCAAGTCCACAAATACAACAAAATGTACTAGTTAGAATGTTTACCATAGCAACTGCTAAGGGCACAGAAAGAGCAAATGAGGATATGTTCATGATAGGCATCACACAGATGCTGTGACTTATACACCTGCCTCAGATATTGGGGCATAGTGTGTAATGGTGGCATTTGCATGATGGCATCATTGTGTGCGTCTCAAGTAATATTTGCTGTTTTTGCAGTTTACTGCAAATGCTACTGTGACTGTGCTTATTGAGCACTTGAATGCTCAATAATTTTTAATTTTTTAATTTTTTAAATTCTTTTTAATTATTATTATCATTTTTAATGAATTGTTCTCTCATTATGCTGTAAGCCGCCCTGAGTCCCGTGGGAGTTGGGCGGCATATAAGAACAATTAATAAATAAATGAAGGAAATGTGATCAAAAATAAAAGCACATGTACTTCATATATGTTTCTGCATTGTCTTACAAGGCTATAGCACTTAAATATCATTAAGGTAATCTACCTCATCTCAGCATGTGAATTTAAAACCTAAAAATAGACAATCACAAAACATTTAGAAACTTTCATTTTTTCTCTTATTTCTTTCTATTAGCGAGGATTTCCTTTTCCAATGTCTACATTTTCCCACTGTTCAACTGTTTTCTCCCAATCCATATAATTGTAGAGAGTAAGGAAGATAACCTTGACAGAAATAAGCAGGGACCATTATTTAGGCAAAAGAGGCTGAAATACTGCAATAATGTAACACTTGGAAGTGGCTAAGATAGACACTTCCCTAATTTACAGAAGAATAAAGTAAGGGCAGGACAATCAGGGGCTGTCTTGTGAGATTCTTTTATTGTATCCATTCTCAATAAAAGTAATTGTAGCCTTCATGTGGACTTGATTTTCTGCTCTGGTCTACCTAGTGTTGATGAGTGTCAGTCTTGGTATTGGTTTTTAATTACAACAATGACTTCTAGAATATGAGGAGCAATAATAAAGTCTCAGTATATTCAGTGTGTTTTTCCCCCTCATTAAACTTTGATCTTGCAATTAGAAAGTCAGGTTTAGCCTCTGCCACTTTTGTTTTCAAACGAGTGCCGTATTTTTCGGAGTATAAGACGTACCGGAGTATAAGACGCACCTTAGTTTTGGGGGAGGAAAACAAGGAAAAAAGGCCTCTGCCTCCAAGCAATTTGGCAAACAGCAAACAGCACAGATGATGATACACTGTTTGCTGTGTATTTCTATGCATGTGTGCCTGACCCATAGAAATAGCAAAGAATTGGAGAAATGTACATTATGGCAGTTATGCCAGAAAGTTTTCTTAAATGTAATCACACTAACTCCTCCCAATTATTTAAATAGATCTACTCCAAACATGACTAAGTCAGAATTTAACTCAGCTGCTTTATCTTAATACTAAACAGGACACTGTTACATTTCAGACTATATTTGTACAGAGCTGTTAAAATTAATTAAAATTTCTGGAAGTATACATTATTCTCTATTATTTAAAAGAAGACACAATAGCACTGGGCCTCTTCAGATCAAGCATTTATTTTAAAAAGCTTCTTCATTTTGTTAAGTTGTCTAGAACAATAATAAAGCAGTCTTTAAAAAATAAGTCTAATAATTTGAACATTCTACAGACATTTATAGTTATTCACTTACCCCCTTGCATCCAGTTCAGCAGAAAATAAAAATCTGCTGTGTCTCTCCCAGCTATTTGCCTCTTTGCAGCTAGTTTCAGTTTCAGTTTTGCACGTGGCAAATCAGCTGGGGGTCGGGAAGCTGATAATGATTTACTTGGCTTAACAGGCTCTTTCCTGCTTGCTGCAAGGAGGTAAATTGCTGGAAAGCAGAGGCCAAATGGTGGGGGTGGGTGGGTGGGGCTACATTCTAAGACGCACCCAAGTTTTTACTCTCTTTTTGGGGGTAAAAAGCTGCGTCTTATACTCCAAAAAATACGGTATATAGATCTGACTCATAGACTGAGAGGAAACACTTGATCATGGAAATCTCCCTTCACCACAAATCTTGTTAGAGAGTTGGATGACAGCCCTCACCGACCCACCCCAGCATTGATAAGAACATGGATGGCCACAGGAATGAGGAATGAGGAATCAGTAATCATCGCCTCCTCTCCCCTTTCCATGAGTAGCAGTTTCTGCTAGACACCCAGCTTTGATTCAGCTCGGAATACATTAATCCATGTTGCCTATGTTCACTTTCATCTCTTTAATTGTCTAATACCTCTTATTATGAATACACAAACTACTCTGTTGCTAGTGCAAAATAGCAATGATCTGCAATAAGTGAGTAGCCCAAGAGCACCAGACACTTCAGAGCTATAGAGTGTAAATTGCTTTTGAACATATCGCACATCCGCTTGGCGGATAACAGCCCTCATAAAGGAGTAGAAAACAATTTGCTTTTTGGACCAGTGTAAATCCAAACTACCTCAAATGACTTAAATGTTTAGCTTTTTCAATTCCAAAGAAGGTAGTATTTTTAGTTGACTTTTTTTAATCAATAAACAATCCCATTTTCATTAGGTTTAGCTAACCTGCAGCAAAGTGATTGGAAATCTATCATGTGGTTCGGTGGTTATCCAAACTCGGAAGGTGTCATCGGGAATATCAGCAGTCAACATTGTCTCCAAAAGTTCCTCCATAAATTCTAGACCTAGATGACAATTCTGAAGTAACACCCAGCCACCCTGTTCCCAAAACAGTTGATTAAACCATTTGTCTGAGCATATTGCTATTGATTAATAACACTATATGAAGATTTTTCTAATGGAAATTTATCTTTTATATACCATACATACTTTGTCCTCCAATATGTGTTTGTTAATACTATAAAAAAACAAGTATAAATTTGCATACAGATGAAAGGAGTAGATCCAATTGTAAATAAAGTAGCACTGCCATCTTGTGGTACTTATAAAAATTACAATAGAACAGCTATTGTTAATTGGGAGAAATGGTAATTTTGGGGGGTAATTACCAATGTAATAACTTTTATTTTCTGAAATCTGGGCACAATTATTGAGCTATTTAGTTGAATGAGAGTTATTCTCAAAACAGTAAGTAAAGGACTGTAGCCTTTTTCAAATACAAAACATTTTGTTGGAAAATAATTAAAACCCAACTAAAAAGAACATTGCATATTACCTGTACCATTGACACCTGAATTAGTTTGCGTGCATGGACTTCTTGTCCCTGACCCATAGATATAGCTCTGTTTTCTACAAAAAAAATAACACAATAAAATGCTAATAAATGAAAATATTCCTGCTTTTTGAAATTGCAAACCAATTTTGAAAAGAGTAACATGAGTTATTTTTATTTATTCATTTTTTTCAATTATGGATTTGATGTACTCACTACCGAAGAACACCTGACATCTTTTAGTTGTAGGATTACTGTTTTGTTCCATATTATTACTGAATGTTTATTTTATCTTTGTTTGTGCTAGTCCCACATTATCTTTAAAGCATGATAGCTTTCTGTTGCATTGTTTATTCAATGAAAAGTATAAAAAAGAATGGGAAATGAAATAAAGTATAATACAGAGCCTGCAGGTATTGAGGTAGCTGCCCACAGAGACTTGAGTGCTTTTAGGCACCATATTAAGGAGCTGGGCTTTATTTAGTGGAAGAAACTATTACAAAAGATAGGATTCCTAAGATATTCGCTAAAATGTTACTGCAAAGGCAGATTTACTGTAGCACTTTTCTAAAATCCTTGTTTTAAAATGTAACATAAACTTATACCCAGTTTAAGTTTTCTAGCCAATGCATCAATTTGGTTCGTTGGATCAGATCCCATAGACAAGAAGCAAATGAGAGGTGTCCTTTTATCACTTTCTTCCCATGTTTTCTCTAAATTTAAGATGACAGGTTCTGTATACTTCTCACTCAAGGAATCTGCAATATACTTTCTGGCCTGACAAAGTGTGCGGTCTGGGCACCAAGACCTATAGAAAAGATATTCCTAAATTAGTGTTATATCATTATTATTTCAATTCATAATTATCATTTTCATAATTTTATATTCATAATTATTTTAATGCTTTAAACATAACATTTTAGAAAATGTGTATCTTCCAGTGCCAATATGCAGGACTTCCTGAAAAGAACTAAGAACATATTAAAAAAGTAATGCCAAAATTACTTGTGATTTTTTTTTTACCTGATAAGCAATAATTTGCGACAGGTATCTAGTGAATCACTATATCCATCAGGAATAGTTTCTTCCTCTGGAGCATCTTTATCAAACCAATTTTTCCATCCTTTTTCATTACGGGATATCTAATGAAGAAGCAGAGGTAACATTTAAGCTTATTTTTCCTTTAAAGAATGGACAAGAAGTCTATACTTCATGGAAGTTCTTTGGATTCAGGAAAGGTCACTTCACATCACATTTCAAAATATGATAGCATTTATTATGATTTCTGCATCCACCTACCTTAAGCTATGGGGAAAAATATGTGCAATTAAAATGCAGAACAATATAATGCCCTGGCATGAATGGCCATGTCACAAGTGCTCATAAAAGACAATAGGATTTTTTTGCTAATGCTAAAAGAAGTAAAAATAACTAAGGCTATATACATACCTGATTCATAATTTCTGAAAACTGAGGTAGTTTGCTCAGTTCTACCAGATTGAGCCATGTCATATCTAGAATCCATCGGAATGGTTTGGGAGGACAAGCTTTTAGATCCAGCGCAGCACCGCCTGGATGAAAAACATTAATAGTTATTGAAAATGAACCCTATGATTAACAAAGAACTACATCAAGCTTTAATATTTCATATTATTGTGAAATACATACATCTTATGCTTGTTGCGGATCTGAACAATAACAAAAAATCAGCAATTTTTATCCCAAGTATTATATTGTTTCATGCATAGTTATTTTTCCAGATTAACTCCCCTGGGAGTTGGGCGGCATATAAATCCATTTAAATAAATAAATTATCTCTATTTGAGACAGAGAATAATGTTGCAATCCAAAGAACATTCACCACAACTAGCCTACTGTGCCTGATGGGATGGACTTCTGAATAAAAATGTTTAGGGCTGCACAGAGCAATGAAATTCTAAGCAAGTGTCTTAGCTAGTTGAACTCATATTGAACTCAGCAGAACTGAGTGCTAAACAAAGAGGTTCATGGTCAAGTTGCATAGAACTTTGTTCTCCAATTCACATTGGTCCTAGCATGGAATGTGTGTAATTGTCCTACTTCAATTAGAAAGTCAAAGTAAGATTACTACCCGTGTTTTCCTGAAAATAACACCCTGTCTTATATTCTTTTGAACCCTGAAATAACCGCTTGGCCTTATTGCCATGCACTCAAAACCCCGATTGGGCTTATTATCAGGGTATGTCTTATTTTGGGGGAAACAGGGTATTTTTATTTTGTTTGTATCCTGACTTTATTTTTATAAATAACTCAAGGCAGGAAACATAGCTAAGATACTTTCCTCCTCCTATTTTCCCCACAAAAGCAATTCTGTGAGGTGGGTTGCTGAGAGAGAGTGACTGGCCCAAAGTCATCCAGCTGACTTGAGCCACTGTTAGCCACTAGACCAAAGTGTCTCTCATAATGTCAGCCTTTTCACTGGGGTACTGAATCCTGGTCTCCCGTATGATGAGGGATGCTTACCACTATTCTGTCAAGGAATGTACTGTGCACATACCCAACAGATTATTTTCTCTGAGAACATGTAATGTTATGCAAACCATAGAAAAGTACTAAAATAGTAAGGAAAATAAATTAATGAAAAATTAGAGAAAGGAAAAGAACTATAACTACATCCAGTTTAAAACAAGACTGATAGAAGAGAATATGTATAGTTCAGAGTTAAACCGTGGGGTCCTTGGTGGTCTCTGAGCTTGGTGGTTTTCTTGCAGATGTTTCTGCAAGTCCTGGTGATGTTACCTAGTTTGGTACAGTGGTGGGTTCCTACTGGTGCGGTCCACTCTATAGCACCGGTAGTGGCCCGCTGGTGACGTCACAGTACCGGTGCGGTCGGTTGCCGGCGCCTGGGTGCCGCCATTTTTTTTAAAAAAAAATTTTTAATTTTTTTTCTTCTGCGCATGTCCAGAAGCCGAGCTTCCCGCACTGCGCATGTGCTACCTTCCTACCCCACAGTGAGTCCAAGCAGGGGAGGATGGCTGAGGGAGCGCATGAGACACTGAAAGAACGGGCGGCAGGAGCTATCTCCATTCCCCTCCCTTCAGCAGTCTGAGAAACCACGAATGTGCGGTGATGATCCTAGGCATTTTCGCACGTTCGAGGCTTCTCGAGCTGCTGAGGGGAGGGGGAATGGGTGGCAGGAGCCTAGGATCATCAAATGGGGAGAAGCATTCAGGCCGGATGGAGCCTCCTAGAAGAACCGCTGCCGCGGTCTTGCTGCTCCCGCTGCGAGGGGGCTGCGTTGTGGGTGGGCAATGCCCCCTGCTTCTCTGGCCGCTGCCAAGTTCACGAGGCCCACACCCACCCAGTCACATGGCTGGCAAGCCACACCCACAAAATAAGCCACGCCCACAGAGTGGTAGTAAAAAAATTAGGAACCCACCCCTGGGTTGGTAATGCAACGTCTAAAACAAAACAATTTGATGTATGTCTTCACAGTTTCCCACTTCTGCAAAAAAAAACTTTGCTTCCACTATATCCAAACCAATCTTGTTCTCTAAAATTTTACCACTCTCTTTCCAAAGAACTCATCAGCTTCAATGAATCACAACTTTCTTAGTCTTTTCCTTCCTCTTGACCTATTTATTCTTCATATATTTTGCAAGTTGATCTCCATTCATTGTTGTTATATTATTAAACCACCTCCATGTATTTTGTTTCAAATTCAATACGTACTCACTCAGCAGCTATTGATTCATGATCTTATTTTCTCCTGTTTTATTACACATAGTTCAGAAATACCTCATTCTACTTTGATGTTTCTACTGGCATCCCCAATTCACACCTCCATATAATACAGTAGACTCAGGCTCTTATAAATACCGTTCCCCCCCCTTCATATTAATTCCTCACAGTGGACAGCATACTACTCATTAGCTTTTACCAGCAAATACACATCTTAATATTTCTCTATCTTGAGTAATCAGGATTCAAATACTTGTTTGCCTTTTTTCATTTGATTTATGTATTAATCATCACTCCTTTCTACTGTCAACAACAACTACCTTTTTTCTTGATACATCAGTTTTCAGAGCCATTCTTTTTTGTAGTCTAATCATTGCTGCAAAATAAATTCTTGAGTAAGCACACATTATTACCTGTACACAAAGGTACACATACTTTCATATCTCCAGCCAACACATCTTTAATGCCACAAGCATTTTGATATATTTATTTATACCAACATGCAGCCAACAAGACATTGCCCGTCTTTGTTTTATCCATGCTGAATCATTTGCAAGCATTCCATATTCCCACACATTCTTTATTCTTTAACTCATCAAATTCAGCACTTAAACCTTCAATATATTCATGTAAAAAACATTATAATGCATTGATCATGCATTTTCTCTAAACCAACAAAGTTTCTCATGTTTTTCAGTGATTTGATGAAGAGCAAAACCTTGTTCTGTGCAGTCCCTGCCAGGCATAAAGCCACCCTACAGATGTTGCTCATTGTCATCTCTTGTAAGCTGTCAGTCAAAACTCTATCAAATTCAGCTAATAAACTAATCCTCCAGCCTTCCTTCTTACCTTTCTTTTTGTCTACAGGAACAATTACAGCACTCTTCAAACTGTGCAAACTTCTCATGCAAGTTAAATAAGGTGCACAGCTGTTCCTTAGGCAAACCGTGTCCATATTTAATATTTCTCTATTTACGCTATCTACGACGGCAACCTACCATTCTCACAGCATTGCACATTAACATTCATAGCAGCCATGTCAATTCCATTCTTAGATATCTCATCATGGTTCCCATAAAAATCTCAAATATTCCTTTCGGCATTCTCTCCCTTCTCTATTGGAATTTCATTCCAAGTCATTTAATCATTTTAATTTTTAATTCCATTCACTTTGAGGAAGCCTCTTCATTTAAGCCCTGTTCACCCATTTTGAAAACAATTTTTACATTCATCAAGCCACTTTGCATTTTTTCTGCCTCTTTTAATCTTGTTCTTTTGAGTAAATACTTTGCAGTTCTATTTTTGTTATATACACATACAATATCTTTCTCTCATACTTATTTTTTGCAGCAACCATTTTCTTGCACAAATTTATACTTATCAACAATCTTGTCATCATTCTAGTAAGTGTCCTTTTTAATAATTTCCACTAGAATAAATCCAAACTCTTCTATGGCAATCTTGGAGACATTTTTTCCCATTCTGTTCCACACAGCTTCCACATCGTCTTTTCTTAGCACATTTCCACTGATTCTTTTGGGAAAGCGTTTCCCCCCAATATATTTTCATGCTAGACCTGTATTTTCTCCTATTTCGTTCATTCTCCTTTTGTTCTAGTTTACATTCTTTTTCCCCTTATGTCCACTTTTTCCTGAAAATCTACTTTTGGAGCTAACAAATAGTGGTGCCTCCCATATTCAAAACTTCACATCACCCTTGTTTCCTTCATCAATTCTCCCAATATTTCATAAGAAAGAAAGAAAATACGTGGTTAACTTATTCATTGTCCATAAGCCATTTGAACTGATGTATGCTTAAACAATGCATTTGAAAAGAATTTTGCTGGCAAACTCAGGAAACATTTGGGCATCCAGAAAGATCTTTATAACTACGGTAGTAGGGAAGAATAACAGAATACTGTTAACTTAGGCCAGTGATGGCGAACCTTTTTTTCCTCGGGTGCCAAAAGCACGTCTGCGCACGCTATCGTGCAGGCGCGAGTGCCCACACCCATAATTCAATCCCTAGGGAGGGTGAAAATGGGCTCCCCTGCCCCCCGGAGGCCCTCTGGAGGCTGGAAATGGCCAATTTCCCAACTGCTGGTGGGCCTGGTAGGCCCATTTTTCGCCCTCCCCAGGCTCCAGAGGCTTTCCTGGAGCCTGGGGAGGGCGAAAACAGCCTCCCCCGCCCCCCAGAGGCCCTCCAGAAGCCGAAAACACCCTCCCACAGCCTCCGTGTGAGCCGAAAATCAGCTGGCCGGTGTGCACATGCACGCTGGAGCTGAGCTAGGGCAACAGCTCGCGTGCCAGTAGATATGGCTCCACGTGCCACCTGTGGCACGCGTGCCATAGGTTCGCCATCACTGACTTAGGCTATTCAAGGCTATTCTTTAGTTTAATTTATACTTGGCATAATTAAGGGAGGAGTTAATCTGAATCTCCACATCTGTTCTCTCCCCTGGCCACAAGAATCTTTTCTATAACAGCCCTGTTTCCTCCTGTAACAATATGGCTCTTATTTCCATATTCACAGGGACTTTCCAATATTCCATGATACAAACTGACTTTTTGAAGGAAACACTCAACAAACAATTATCATTCTCATTCATTCTCAGGTCTCCAAATTGCCAAATCACTTCTTGTGATTGTGCCCTCATGTCTTCTTCCCATCCAGCATTCATGTCATCTAATTTTTACCTTGTTTCACCTAGATTGATAAGATTACCCAATCTGTTCCAAAAAAATCATCTCTACATTCACATGTATCCACAATAATTGAAATAGTATTTCTGGTATTTCGGCTTCAATACTTATTCTGTGAGAGAAACGTGTAATTTTCTTGTTTCATAGCATTATAACCGATTAATGCAAATGAATGACTGAATGAATGAATGAATGAAACAAACTAAGCACATACTCTTTGTATCTATGGTGACATATGATATAGTTTGCATTTTTCTATGATGAACACATATTCGTTTATGAATAACTTTTTTGGCTATGACTACTACAAAGCTCTAATGGTTCAATCCAATGGCTTTAGGTGTTGCCTGCTCTGATTAATCTTCGTATCAGATTGTGATGAGGATTTAAAATGCAAAATATATAAAATAAAATTAATATAGCATTCTAGATGATTACCTTTAATGAGTGCCTGGAATTCCTTTGGTTTGACCTGGCTCCTCTGAAGATCAATTTTTAATGTCAAAAGCAAGGTAAAAAGAAATTTGTGATTTTCATACAGGCCTCTAACAGAGTATGTGAAAGTTTCATATGTCAAGTACTCAATAATATTTGTGATCCTTTTCTGTGGAATTGGAGTCTTGTCAGATCTAAGGTGCCAAAACAAAGCAAGCAAATTGACTAAGTTATAACAAATACTGGGGAGAAAGCAGAAAAAACATCACTGTGTACAATAACACTGTGTTCTTACCTAGCCATGGACTGATCAAACAGTTTTAAAAACTGGGCTAGGGAAGTCTGATACATTATATTAACCATGCTCATTTCAGTGATCAGAAAATAAAGAATGCTCCCTCGTGTAGCAGCAGGACGATATTCTTCTTGTGCGGTGTTAATTTTTTTCTCAGTTTCTCCTGCAACTTCTAGTTTTTCAGATACCTCTGTAGCTGTTTGTTTAGTGGTTCTCAAAACACCGATCAGTGATTCATCATCCACCAAAGAACCTAAAGAGTAGCACAGAAAATGTTTCAAATAAAGTTTTAGAATATTTTGAATAGATTTTTCACTTCCAGAGGGAAGAGTAGCATGAAAAAGACTAATGGAAAACAGAGGGACCAACAACCCAGAGTCAAAGGCCTTCAGTAAGATGCCCAGAGGGCATGTATTGGAAATGGGCAGCTATTTAATTCAAAGTAATAATGAATGAAATGAATAATAAAGTATCTTAAACTCAACACCAAACTGGCTCTATTCTTTATAGATTATTATAGATTTTAGAGTAATGGATTTTAGAGTCAGGGAACACAGGATAACAACAATTCTTCAGCCCTAATAAAGTTCCATCACTCAATTTGCCTTAACGATGCAGTATAATTATGACCAAATTAATTCATGATAGTTTAGACCAGGTGTCCCCAACCCTTTGGACCTCAGGGATAATATTTTAATTTTAAATCCCACAGACCCTAATTCATAATTTTAAGTCTCGCAGACCACTAATATGAATTTTTTTAAAAAGATAAATACATTTGTAAAATAATGATCAGAGAACTTCCATTTTATTAATATGAAATGCACCTATTTAATATAACAAAATTATAAATGCTTATTTAATTATAACAAAATCGTAAATGCTTATTTAATTATAACAAAATCTTTAAAGATTGTTTTAATTGTAACAAAATTATTAAAGTTTGTGTAATTGTTACAAAATAATTTAAGCTTATTTGACGGTGATGTTGTTGGGAAAGTCAGTCCCATATTCCAGAGCTGTAGCTGTAAGTCCCTCTCCTCCCTTCCCCCCTTCCTTTCCTTCTTTCCTTCCCTCTTCTTCCTTTCCTTTCCTTCTTTCCTTTCTTCTTTCCTTTCCTTCTTTCCTTTCCTCTTCTTCCTCTCCTTTCCTTTCCTTTTCTCTTCTTCCTTTCCTTTCCTTCTCTTTCCTTTCCTTTTCTCTTCTTTCCTTCTTTCCTCTTCTTTCCTTTCCTTTCCTCTTCTTCCTTTCCTTTCCTTCTTTCCTTTCCTTTCCTCTTCTTCCTTTCCTTTTTTCTTCCTTTCCTTTCCTTTCCTTTCCTTCTTCTTTCCTTTCCTTCTCTTTCCTTTCCTTCCTCTTTTTTCCTTCCTTCCTTTCCTTCTTTCCATTCCTCTTCTTCCTCTCCTTTCCTTTTCTTCTTTCCTTTCCTTTTCTCTTCTTCCTTTTTCTTCTTCTTTCTTTTCCTTTCCTTTCCTTCTTTCCTTTCCTTCTTTCCTTCTTTCCTTTCTTTCTTTTCCTTTCCTCTTTTTCCTTTCCTTTCCTTCTTTCCTTTCCTTCTTTCCTTTCCTCTTCTTCCTTTCCTTTTTTCTTCCTTTCCTTTCCTTTCCTTTCCTTTCCTTTCTTTTCCTTTCCTTCTTCTTTCCTTTCCTTCTCTTTCCTTTCCTCTTCTTTCCTTCTTTCCTCTCCTCTCCTCTCCTCCTCTCCTCTCCTCTCCTCTCCTCTCCTCTCCTCTCCTTTCCTTCTTTCCTCCTTCTCTTTCCTCTCCTTTCCTCTTCTTTCCTTCTTTCCTTTCCTTTCCTTTCCCCTCCCCTCCTCTCCTCTCCTCTCCTCTCCTCTCCTCTCCTCTCCTCTTCTTTCCTTTTCCTTTTCCTTTTCCTTTTCCTTTTCCTTTTCCTTTTCCTTTTCCTGCACTCGGGTAGAGGAGCTGCTCCGGGATGACCAAAGGGTCAGTCCTGTGACTATCACAGCTCTAAAATATGGGCCCGGCCCGTAATGGGGCTGGAAATCTCCACCATATGGGGTGGCATGTGCAATGTGCAACTTTGCAGGTGGTGAAACATGTAAAAAGGAGCGCAGCCCTTACAGTCCGGAATGAAATAATTGTGCTGTTGTGGTGGTGGGGGCGCAAGTGGGCTGAAACGTGGGTTGCAATGGCTGGAAGCTTTGGGAGCGAAGCGCTACTTGCATTTGTGCGGCATCAGCATTCTGCCTCGGTATATTTGCGCCAGCCAGTGGCGCAAGGCAGCCCTAGTCTCCTGTCACTTGGGACTCAGAGAGGTAAATGGCATCCAGTCCGGAAAGCAGCCGGAGTTTGCTGTCCATTGCGGATGCTAGATCGGCCCCCTGCAAACTCTCATTTTTCGAGAAGCGCTCACTGAAGCAGCACAGGAAACTTCGGCCGGGCTCCTCGAGAGACGAGAGTTTGCAGGGGGCTGAGCTAGCATCCGCAATTGACAGCAAACTCCGGACCGGATGCATTTACCGCTCTGAGTCCCAAGCGACAGGAGATGAGGGCTGCCTTGCACCACCGGCTGGCACAAATATACCAAGGCAGAATGCTGATGCCACGCAAATGCTGATGTTGCACTACAGCAGAGAGAAGCGGCTGTAGAGAATCTAGCAAGCGCTTTCTCTCGGGCCTCCCATCTGGAGGCCTCGCAGAAGGAGAGATGTGGGCCCAAAAGGTGGCTGAACCTCCCCCCCCAGGCAGCCCTTCGGCTGAGCGCAGCGAGTTCTTGGTCTTACCTTCCTGTTCCAGCTCGTGTGGCTTGCACCGCTATATTCAAGGTGAGGTTTGCACTTGGCCTTAAGAGTGGGGGCTGGCATATGGGAGGGGTGATGTTGGGTGGTGCAGCCTTGTGTTCCTGCGTGTGGGCTGGATTAATTGCTCTCGGCCATATCCGGCCCAGGGGAAAAAATTTCTCCATGGACCACCAAAATTTTCTCGGACCACCAGTGGTCCGCGGACCACCGGTTGGTGACCTGTGGTTTAGACAACCATTGCCAGTTAGGTGGGATGCTATTTTGCTGATTTAAGGCAACTGAATCTATTTAATTGGTATTGTTCTAAGGTTGCTTTTTAATAACAGGAGAAACTACACCCATTGTTTTATCTACAGGAAACCAAAGTTTCCATGCCTCATAATCTTTTTTTTTTCAAATATAGTAGAAAATTTCTGAGGGACAGTCTAGATTGAAATTAATAGTCCAATAAGCTCTAAATTAGAAATTTATCTTTTATTTTGATGCACTGGTAAATATGTCTACATTATTTATGTAACACTAGGTAAACATAAATACCATACCTTTAGTTGTAGTTAATTTATAAAGGAGGTTATCTTCTAGTTCTTTCATTTTCCTCTTATTATAAGTCACATCTTCCATGAGTTTAATTCTCTCGGCTTCTAGTTCCTATATTGAAATATCACAACACAGACTTGTTTACTTCTTCAGTTTTGTGTTAAAAAGATGATGAAGATTAGTTTAAATCTGGTTTATTGATTGTCTTCTTAGGAAAGTATTTTTTTAAAACATTTCAGGACATATAGGATTTTGGTGATCTTTTTGATCATAGGAACATCAGGTACTAGAAATCAGCAGCTAATGTGCCATGGTATAAGTGGTTTTGATAGATCTCAGAAACCTATTTATATAGAAATCCACGATCGTCTTCTTTTACATTCCTACATTCTTATGAAAATGTTACTGCCTACAACATAATCTACCCTGGTCCTTCTCTGGCGAAGAGAAGGACCAGGGGAGACATGATAACAGTGTTCCAATACTTGAGGGGCTGCCACAGAGAAGAGGGGATTAGGCACCAGAAAGCCAAACAAGGAATAATGGATGGAAGCTGACCAAGGAGAGATTCAACCTGGAAATAAAGAGGAACTTTCTGACAGTGAGAGCGATCAACCAGTGGAACAGCTTGCCTATGGAGGTTGAGAGAGCTCCAACACTTGCGACCTTCAAGGAGAGACTTTCAAAGGGAGATTGGACTGCCATTTGTCCGAAATGGTGTAGGGACTCCTGTTTAAGCGGGGGGTTGGACTAGATGACCTACAAGGTCCATTCCAACTCTAATAATCTGTATCTGTATCAGATAAGGCCCTCCTCCTGGACCCCACCAGCCAGAATAGAGAGCAACCAGGATGATTAGGGGACTGGAAACTATAACATACGAAGAGCAGTTGCAGGAACTGGGCATGGCCAGTCTAGCGAAGAGAAGGACCAGGGGAGACATGATAGCAGTGTTCCAATATTTGAGGGGCTGCCACAGAGAGGAGGGGGTCAGGCTGTTTTCCAAGGCACCAGAAAGCCTGACAGATAAGAATAACTCTCATCAGAGGCGAAATAGATCTTTCCCTAGAACTCTGTCATTAGAAAAGAAACCGCAGTTTAAAGTTCTAAGTAGAAAATATTTATTTCGGTACAAAAACAATAAATTCTCATTAATCACATCTTAGCTATAAAAACACGTCTTGCTTCTTACAGAAGTTGAAATAGAAGGACGGATCAAAGAAAGGAATGTACACATGCGTACTAGGAACATATTAATCACGTGCTCAGGAATAAACCATTGTATTTGATAGGGATGCAGCTCCCTGCATATACATATAACAAGCAATATAAAATCACTGCCTGACAAAGCCAGACAAGGAATAATGGATGGAAACTGACCAAAGAGAGATTCAACCTGGAAATAAGGAGGAACTTTCTGACAGTGAGAGCGATCAACCAGTGGAACAGCTTGCCTGTGGAGGTTGTGAGAGCTCCAACACTTGAGACTTTCAAAAGGAGATTGGACTGTCATTTATCCGAAATGGCGTAGGGACTCCTGCTTGAGCAGGGGGGTTGGACTAGATGACCTACAAGGTCCCTTCCAACTCTAACAATAATCTAATCTAATCTAATCTACCCAAATTTGCAAGTTTCACTTCTTCCATGTTTAACTTTCTAAGGAATTGCTGCAATAATGTCCACTATTTTAAAAACTAAATAATTACGCATACACCTGTTAAATCCACTTATACTTGGAGACCCTCCTCTATATCCTAGTCAGTAAAGGAGAAAACAATTCATTTAGATACTTTATGTTTTACAAATTGTGCACTGCAGAAGTGAAAAACGGGTGCATCGCTCTTCCTGTACAGTTCTTTCCTTGAGCAACTTTTCCAATGGAATCTGGAAATAGGACTTTAAAAAACTTCCTTAAGAAAACAGTTTTGAAATGAACTGCAACATAAATCTGGAGGACAAGGGTTAACCTTTCTACTGCTGTTTTTCTCATGCAAATGCTTCCATCTACTCTTCTTCTTTCATTGGTGCTTTGTGCAGTATCAAAACCCACAACAGGATTCATATCGTTGCTTGATAGTGAGATGGGCAGCATATAAATTTAGTAAATAAATAAAATCAAATACAAGTAAAAATATTTGTTGCTGAACTTGTAGCTTTGTTCAGAAGCTAGCATAAAAACATACTGCTTATTTTACAATTATTTTGTTATGTTTACATATTTTATTTTTATTATATACAGAAGTCCTTCAAATCAAATATTTTCCCAGTTTAGAGTCACAGTCTAATGGCCTTGACTAAGCATAACAGGTAAAATCTAATGCAAATAGTAATATCGCTACATAGCAAATTTAAATGCACGAAAAATTAAAAACAGCACACCAAAAATGTCTTAATTGGCTCCAAACTAGCATAACAGAAGTATTAAACATTATGATATTAAAAGCCTTTAGATTCTTTCTAAAGAATAAACATTTTAGAATGCTGTATTATGCATTCACTGGTCTTCTAATAAAAACAAGATGATAATAAGCTCAGCAAAAATGTGCTCTTCCATCACTGAAGCTTTGTCTGGGCTAGGAACACTTTTATTCCTGTTATAGGTATCACATAGAATTTGAAAACATTCAGTTTCTGGGATTAAGTCAGCTCTCTAAGACAGCTCACCAACAAACAAGATCTTTCTCCCCCTTCCAAATCTTCCTATTATCTTAGTGATGATGAATCTGATTTGCAATATGTTCATTTTGATTAATGGCAAATTAGGCTTTGCCTTAGCTGTTCTACACCTTTCCACAGGAGGTAGTATTCACTCCTGAGAATGCCTTCAATAGTCCTTATGAAGAAAAGTAGTTCCAAAGAACTCCTGACACTTGATGAAATGCCTCCCATTGAGCTGATTGATGTCACTTTGGAGCAGAGGTGGGTTCCTGCCGGAGCTGCCCAGTGCACAGCTCCGGTAGGGAGCGGCCGATTGCGCAATTTGCGCGCGACCGCTCCGGAGCCCTCTCTGCTGGTCCATCGCACGTGTCGCCATTTTTTCGTTAATTTTGGTCGATTTTGCTTCTGCACATGCACGGAAGCAAAATCGCGCTGAAATCTTGCGAGGGGGAGCGCGAGAGAGAGAGATTTCAGCGAGATTTTGCTTCCGTGCATGTGCGGAAGCAAAATAGCACCGAAATCTCTCTCTTGTGAGATTTCGGTGCAATTTTGCTTCTGGGCATGCGCAGAAGCAAAATCACGTGAGGGGGTGTGCGCATGTAGCGAGCGAGCTCCCCCCCCGAAACTTGGAGATGCGCACACAGCGCACCGGCACCAATAAGACAGCAACCTGCCACTGCTTTGCAGGGAAGGTCTTTGTAATTACCTTAACCTAATAATATAATCAATTTTGGGGAGGAAGAGTAAGGAAAATAATGTCCTTAACCTTTGTGTCTAAATCTTTTCCCTTTCCTATCCTACAATCTTTACCCATTTTCTTTGTTCCAGAATTCATTGCTAACCATTCATCCATCATCTTAAATTCACCTTGCCTGCTAATGAACTACAAACGACAATTTTGGAATCAATATTTAAGCTTCAGTAAAACATCAGTGTTTCATTATGTATAACAACTCATTGTACATGTTATCTTACCTGTTTCTCTGTGAGAATTACTCTCTTCAATAACTGATTTTCAAGTCCTTTCATTGTAACAGTAAAATCAATTACTGATGTTTTAGCATTAATCTCAGGAGTGAAGGCAGGATTGGGCAATTTTGTAGTAATATAAAGTTTAAACGCACTCATGACATCTACTTCTTTATCTCCAACTTTCACCTTAATAAAAATTCAAATCTTGTTTCACTGCATTGTTAATAACACAGTTAATAACGGAAAAATATTGTTCAGAAAGCTATGCAAAATTCACGCAGCTCAAGATATTTTTAACATTACAGTTCTTAATGGACAGTTTTCTTAACTGACTTGAGTAAAACAAATATTTTAAATATTTTCTAATAAAATATAATTTTTGTCCTCCTTCCCCCCCCGATTAAATTAATCATTTGACACTTTCTCCCATCCATCCCAATATTTAACTGAAGAGGAAGTACTGCAACATGGGTGAAAATCAAGGAAATTAACCATGTAAATGTACTAACCAATATACTTGCTTTAGTATTTTTTATATACCGTATTTTTCAGAGTATAAGACGCACCTTTTTACCCTCAAAAAGAGGGTGAAAACTTGGGTGCGTCTTATACACCGAATGTAGCCCCACCCACCCCCACCCTTTGGCCTCTGTTTTCTAGCAATTTACCTGCTTGCAGGAAAGAGGGAAGAGCCTGTAAAGCCAAGCAAGTCAGTAGCAGTTTCCCGTAGGTTTGCCACGTAGGAAAATGAAAGTGAAACTAACTGCAAAGAGGCAAATAGCTGGGAGAGATTAGACACGCAGGTTTTTATTTTTGCTGAACTGGCTGCAAAGAGGTAAGTGAATAACTATAAATGTCTGTAGAATGTTCAAATTATTAGACTTATTTTTTAAAGACTGCTTTATTATTGTTCTAGAGCCAGGGGTCTCCAACCTTGGCAACTTTAAGACTTGTGGACTTCAACTCCCAGAATTCAACAGCCAGCTTTGTTAGCTTTGCTGGCTGTGGAATTCTGGGAGTTGAAGTCCACAAGTCTTAAAGTTGCCAAGGTTGGAGATCCCTGTAAATCTAGACAACTTAACAAAATAAAGAAGCTTTTCAAAATAAACGCTTGCTCTGAAGAGGCCCAATGCTATTGTATCTTCTTTTAAATAATAGAGAATAATGTATACTTCCAGAAATTTTAATTAATTTTAACAGCTCTGTACAAGTATAATCTGAAATGTAAGTGTCCTGTTTAGTATTAGAGTTTAGTTACCTTGGAGTAGATCTATTTAAATAATTGGGAGGAGTTAGTGTGACTACATTTAAGAAAACTTTCTGGCATAATGTACATTTCTCCAGTTCTTTGCTATTTCTATGGGTCAGGCACACATGCACAGAAATACACAGCAAACAGTGTATATCATCTGTGCTGTTTGCTGTTTGCTGTTCGGCAAATTGCTTGGAGGCAGAGGCCTTTTTTCCTTGTTTTTCTCCCCTAAAACTAAGGTGCGTCTTATACTTCAGTGCATCTTATACTCCGAAAAATACGGTATTTATAAATATAGATATATAGATATAGATATTAATATATAATTATTTCAGATTTCTTATCATATTTCTTATCATATGGTAGTTGATTAGTTAATCTCCATAGTGTATGGTAAAAATTCAATTAGTATTTTATGCCTTTAATATAACATTACAAAAAAAGGGAATGCATTGTGCTTTTGCCACTTATTTATATTAGGGGTGGCAAGCTCTGGACAGATCGATGATATGCAATTTCTGAACTCCTTAGAGTTCTCCTTAAGGCTGACAGCATCCCCTTCTCCCAGGGGTGAGTTCCAATTTTTTTTACTGCCGGTTTTGTGGGTGTGGCTTATTTTGTGGGCGTGGCTTCATGGTCATGTGACTGGGTGGCCATGGCCAACTCGATTGTCACTCACTCCTACCGAGTCACATGAACCCCCCCCCCAGTCACGCCTACTCAGGTTTTGTGGCACTCAGTGTTTTCTTTTCTATGGAAAACAGGTATGTCTCTCTCTCTCCCTCTCCCCCATGTCTCTCTCCCTCTTTCTCCTTCTCTCTCTACCTCCCTCTCTCTCATCTCTTTCTCTTTGGCCCGCCATCTCCCTCTCCCATCTCTTTCTCCCTCCCCACCCCCTCCCTCTCTCATCTCTTCCCCCCCTCTCTCCCTCATCTCTCTTTCTCTCCCCCTCCCTCTCCCCATCTTTCTCCCTCTCTTTTATCCTCCCTCCCTCTCACTCCCACTCCCTCCCTCCCTCATCTCTTTCTTTCTCTTTCTCTCTCTCTCTCTCTCTCCCTCCCTCTCCCTCTCTCTCCCTCTCTCTCCCTTCTCTTTCTTTGATCTCAAAGTCACTCATTGCTCATGTAGTAACTAGCATCTCCAGTCATAGTCATTAAAAATCATAGGCGGTGTATTTTATCCTTTACAAAAAACATCATGGAGTTTGGGAGAAAGTATTATAATGTAAAATGCCAAATGAAGAATAAATAGCAAGACATGGATTGTTGTGTTACAGATTTTATAAATCTCTGTCAGGATTTTAGGGAGAATACTCTCTCTCTCTCTCTCTCTCTCTCTCTCTCTCTCTCTCTCTCTCTCTCTCTCCCTCCCTCCCTCCCTCCCCCTCCCTCCCTCCTTCCCTCCTCTCTCTCCTCTCTCTCTCTCTCACACACACACATTTCCCCCCTCTCTCATTCTCCGTCTCTCTCATTCTGTCTCTCTCATTCTCTTTCTCTTTCATTTCCCCTCTTATTCTCTTTTCCTCTCCCTCTCTCTCCCTCCCTCTCTCTCCTCTTTCCCTTTGCTTCTCTCTTCCTTAGGGGTCCTTTATTAATGGGGGGGGCCTTTTCCTTTGGGGACGTTGTGTCTTTTCTTACACAGTCAAGTAGAATTATTCCATTCTGTGGCAGCTCCACCCTCATGCTTTGCAATTGTCTTTTTGGTGACAGAGAAATCACTCTTCAAACTTTTCATTTCCATCTTTTCTTTTTCTTTTTTTCAAAAAAACGTGGGGCGGGGTGAGCGAGGGAAAGCATCAGCTCCTCAAATGCTGCGAGTGGCATTTCCACCTCCGGGATCGAAGGCAGCCAGGTTGGAAGGGAGGTGCATTCCCAACGTCCAATGACAGATTACGCAAATCCTGCAGGAATGGCTAAGCAATCGCCCGGGTGGGGTCTGAGCAGAATCTAGTTGATTCCTGAATTCACTTCTGTCTGACTGGGTGTTGCACATAGATCTCCACTCCGGAGAGTCAGCATGGCATCCCAGTGGCTCCTGATACTTGGAAATCTGGAGGGGGATTAGCTGCTTCTGCCCATCCTCCTCCTCCTCCTCCTCTATAATTCCTATGTAGGCATGAGGCGGAGGGTGGGGATAGAGGCAGAGAAAAAAAAGCATGGCTAGGCAAGGCGAAAGAAAACAGCTGCAGCAGCAACAAAAGCTGTCAGATAGGGGTTATTTAGAGGTGGGGTGGGGGGCTGGGGGAAAGAAGAACCTTCTAGATTAGGAGGGATTCCTGCAGATCCTCTCCGCCTGTTCCTGATTCAGCTGAGGATTTTCCTTTCTTCCCTTCAGATTGGGGGGTCTGTCTGTGACCCCCCAAGTCCTCGCTAGCTGAGAGGCTGCATCTCCCCCTTGTCATACAGGCAGCTTCCAACAGCAGAATCTTCACCTTAAATTAACGGGAATGGCGGGTTGGGGGGGAGGAAGGGAATGTCCTGGCCAGATGCTTCCAACCCCAGAGGAGGATTCATGTTCTGAATTGGGGGGAAGAAGCCTTTTTCTCAGACTTTTGACTTTTGAGCCATACCATTCCACCCCACTGCACTCCTTTCCCTTCCTTTCTTTCTATCTTCCTTTCCTTTTCCCTTTCCCTTCTTTTCTTTCCCCCTTTATTCCCCCTTTCTCCTTTCCCTTTCTTTCCCTTTCCCATTTCTTTACTACCTTTATTTTCTATTTTATGCCATGATAATCTTAATAAAAAATAATAAAAGGGAGCCTTTTGTTTTAGGAGCACTTCTTGTTCCACAGCCGGAATATGCAAATTCCAGGTGGGGAAAACTCATCACAATTCCACTCTCCATCTGCACTTTTATACTGGCAAAATTTCTTCCTGACCCACAGAAAGAGGGGTGGTTCCTTCACATTTGGGATTGAGGAACGGAGAATCAGAAGGAATCAGCTCGTACAGACGTTCTGAGGAGGAGAGACGCGTGTTTCAAGGAAGGAAATCGGTTTTTGTAGCGGCAGCGGGAGTGAGAGGCAGGGGTGGGTTCTAACTTACCTTGCTGCTGGTTCACTTCCTCCCGCACCACGTGGGCACGCCTCGTGGGTGCGCACATGCACAGTGCCCAAAAAATCCATTTTTTTAAAAAAAGCTGAAAACAAGATGGTGATGCATGCGCAGTGCCGGAAACTTGACTTTTGCGCATGCGCAGAAGAAAAATATATTAAAAATTCCAATTTAAAAAAACAAAACAAAAAAAGATGGCGGCGCCCATGGACTGGCACCGACCAAACCGGTTCTGTGACATCATCGTAACGTCACCAGCAGGTCGCTACCAGTTCAGGCGAACCTGTCCGAACCGGGAAGAACCCACCTCTGCCTTCTTCTCCCCATTGTCATAATTTGATGGTAAATTTGCCCACTATTTTCCATAGAAATGTAAAGTATAAGGCCAAAAACGCAATGATTTTCATAAGGAGACAGATTGCTGACAAATGCAATTTGATACCTATCAACTATCCTAGGAAAATTGGAGGTCATGTGGAATGGTATTATGTTGGGGGAAAATGGCACCAGTAGTGGATATGCTAAATAGATGGAGCAGAATCAACACCATTTAGATACATAATGGTTGCTTCAGATCATTAAAGGGATAGCTTCACTTGGACAAAGATATGGCTTTACTAGGACAAAAATCTTGGATCTCATTAAAGAATCTAATTAAACCCACAGTAAACCCTTTTAAACCGTGAAGTGAAGTGAAGCAAAGCAAAGCAAAGCAAAGCGAAGTAGCCTCATTGCTATGCTTTGCTTCCTCCAGTCCTGGCCAAACACAGATTTCTGAGCATGGAAAGAAACCTTAAAACTATTGGAAATGTCAGTCCAGAGTAGGATGCTAAGTGCTGTGTTCAGGCAAATCATGCCACTTCTGTACCTCAGTAAAAGAAAATGTAGAATAAACCAATATGTGAAGGAGAATCAAGGCTTCCTCACAAAAGCCTATTAATTTAAAAAAAAATAGTCTATGAAATGCCGCTACCATTATCTAGTAAAACATTTCTGTCCTTGTAGCAGGTAAGTGGTGGTAGGAAGGGAGAGGCTTCCAATGAAGCAGGAGTGGGAGGGAAAATGAGAACTTTTCCCCCTAGAGGTTCGGAAACAAATAATCTCTTGTCAAGGAGATTTCTGACCTATCTGTTCTTTGGAGGTTGAAGAAACTGGTCATAGAATGAAGGGGAAGGTTTATTGTTTAATATAGAATTTCTTTAAGTGGTTTGTTCGAGAACATTTGTCATATATTTAAACAAAAAGCAGAATATAATGAATAACGTAGCTAACCTTGAAAGCGGATCCTGATTTAATGAAGTTCTTTTCTAATATATTATCAAGGGCAGGATCTAATTCTTCCCTAATATCCTCTATTAAAAGTGGCCTTCCCAGAGAGAGAGCATCCTCTAAGTGCGAACGGAAATATTTATGATTCAAAGTTGTCACCTTAGGAATAAAAATAGTTGATTATAAACAAAGGCAATATAGTTGATCAAAGTTCTTATTTTCATTTAGTTTTAGAATTTCCTTAAAGTTCTTGTAATCATGTGCCTGCTTAATCTGACATAAATCTCAGTGAATTTAGGTTACCTTTGTGAGGACTTATACAGGATTTCATAATTCTCTAAATTTCCGATTATATTTTACTTTATGACAATTCTTGGAGGCAAGTTACTATTTTTCTATTTTGAATACCCACTTCTGTCTGAAAAATTTGAACCAGAATTTAAGCAACTTTTTAATGTTCCTATTTTCTAAGGTCAGTGACCTTATCCCGGTGCCTTTTAAAGTACAGTCATGGATTATCTAAGGTGTTTTCAGATTGACAAAATAGCTGGGAAAATTACAAGTCTTTGCGTTGGATGGGTCTGAATAGAATTATCTTGCTTTTATTACATGAATAAAAGATCCTTTCTGGAAAATACCAAACAAATAGTTTGGGTTACTACCCAAAAAAAAAACACCCAATGAAGACTGTTTAAATTTAATAAACCACAGAGAAGAAGTACCATCATGTATCAGATTACAGTGGGAGACGTTTATTTATTAACTCTTGATTTAATGAACTGATAATCTTCCTTTTTTTGCGGGTGCCAAAGTGGCAAACCTGGGGGCATCTCTTCCAGTGACCTGGTTATGAGAAAAAGTTTAGCTCCTCCTCGCCCATGGAACACTGAGTGTGATGGTTGGCTATAGATTTGCCCTGGCCCCTGCAATGCAGTAACTCTCCTCTTCATATGTAATCATGACTATACTATAGTTTTCTGAGATGGGGGAGTGGAAAAGAAACAAGAATTTGAAGAGAATATTAAAATTCTGTAATACTTACTTGTAACTCGTTGTCCTTTTCTTTCTGCTTAATCCATGTTTTCCCTTGAGTTTGTGGGTCTATCAAAAGTGGGTATCTGGTTGCTTTTGTAACAATGATGCCATTTTGAACTGAGAGTTCATCTCCTGGAAGCCCTTGCAGATTCCATTCACTGATCTAGATATAGAGAAGAAGACATAAAATGAATAAGAAAACCGAATCAAACAACAAGAACAATAAGTTCTGAATGCTGCCCTTCTGGAATCGTGGTTACCCTGGACACTTGACTGCTACCATCATTCAACTGTGAAATGGCACTTAATGCCAGCCCAATGTAGCGATTGCAGTCTCAACACGGAAGTGATATGGAGAAGAGTAGTTTATGTATTCAGTGCCACATATGAACCCCTATCTATTTCCCCATCACACATTGACATATTTTTTACGATATTTCCCCCATAAAAATGCCTGGCCTTCCACAGGACAAACACCTGCAGCATCTCCAAAGCTGACTAAGAAATTGTATTAGGTTTTTCACTCACACAAGTTTGAATTTCTTTCACTGTAACACTGTCTCCTTTGTAATATTATTGACTCCATTCTCACCCCAGAGGCAACCCAGGATGACTTAAATATGATTTTTATTTCATTTATTTATTTATTATTATACTTTATTGTCATTGTACGTATATACACAATGTATATTTTTGAGAGTGCAGTGAATATTCTGTTGCTATTTTACTAACATTTTCACCAAGCAGATCCAATTCTTCAACTTCTCACTCTAGTTTACAAATCGATAATACCCTGGAATATTTTTATCCAAGCGGATACTCTGCTCAGCCTTTACACTCAGGCAAAGTTGGCTAGGTGACAACATGTACTGAGACAGAGTTAGTGAGAAGGGAATTATCAAGCCACTAACATGTGTTAATAGATTTAGCCAACCACATAGTGAAATGATCAATAGAATGAAAAAATCTAAACTGTAAGAAAACTAATAGAACTGAAGACCTACCGTAGGAGGATCTACCAACATTGAGATGATATTCAGGTTTTCGGTAAAAGGGATTTTTCGTGATCTCATCTCTGTCTCCCATAAGTCTTTAAGCAAGAGATTCCTGAATATCTGATTAAAAGGGCCGCAATAGGAAAGGAAGCCTGTGCAAAGTAACACATCTCCCACAAGCCTAGGAAAAAATCATGGAATCTTTCATTAAGATACATTTTTTAACCTAAAAAAAAAGGAATGTGGTAAAGGCATTTTAAAAAGCTTGTTAAAAAAGGCACTTAAAACAAATCACTTTTGTTAAGGAGTTATTGTGCTGTTAAGCACGTACACAGCGAAATGTGTTGTAGTAATGGTGTTGCAGTTTGATATGAATGCTATTCAGTCAATAAACAGAATATGTTTAGTATGTACAAAATAGTTTTACTTGAATAGTAGCAAAGTTAAATAGGAAGTCCAAGTCATACACAGTTATTCAGTCAATGCGAAGTTTCTTCTTCTTGCCTATCTTTGTTTTAACTCACAAAGATTACAGCTATCACTCAATTCTATACTATACTCTTTTCTTCACAGCAATTCCATACAGCCATAAAGTAATCTACTTATCAGTAAAGCAGCACAGAGAGTCTTCAAACACAACCACCAACCATAAACCACCAACCATAAACCATCAACCACATTGAGCATGCTCTCTTGCTTGCTTATATAGTAATCATCCACAATGCATTTAAAGCAATATACACATAACAATGATTTGTGGCTTAATCATATATTAACACACCCAATTGTTTGAAAAGGGTTCTAACAACTTTGATACCTATTTTACTTCTCAGGTTCAAGCTGGAAAGTTTATAGCTTTTTCAAAATGTGCACGGTTGACTGTTGAAACGAACAAAGCTCCTACTTGCACTAACTCACTTGCTTCAGTGAGCTGATTAAATGGAACACAGCACAGTGAAGCAGCATCACCATTTCTGGTATAACCCCGGCAATTAGTAGCCCTGATTTAAACTCTGAGGAGACGTAAAAAATTAGAGGGATGAAGCCAGATTGACAGGTCCTAATTTTAGCTCACCTATCTAGGTCTCCATCATAAGAAGGGGGTGAGTCACACTCAAAATTCTGTTGTTATCCATTCAGCAGTTGTCTGAAAGTTATCTATTTCTAATCATTTTAAAAGATAAACAGTATGATAAAATAATAAAAAGGACAGTTATACTTTATGGATTGAAGACAGACATTGATCTCCATTTTCCTATGACTGCTTTACGTTATTTTAAAATGAATACTATTATCGCATTGGTCATATACTATACCTATTTATCTGGGCTCGGAACTCTTTACTTTGTTGAGTCCACCGGATTTTCTCTCCACTCAAGCCATCGATAAGGGCAGAGGCAGCCTGCATCTTTCTCCTGCACGTTTCAGCATCATTCAAGAGATCCTGACATTTGAAAATATATCTTATTACACTTTTCAAGGGCTCATCCCAAGAACTGTGCAGGTTGAGCATGCAACTTGAAAATAAATATGTCAACCCCAGCATATTTGGCACAGATTCTAGTTGTAAATTTGGGCATGAATATAAAAAAAACCTGCCACCTTTTTACTAGGCATAATTAATTTGGAGCATGCATAGCTTAGGAACCTTAATGGATTTTAGAATTTCACTAACCAAGGAATCAAAATACCTGCTTATTCACAGAATTTTAATTATATTATCTACACTCCACCTCCTCCCAAGGTCTCTTGACTACCAAAGCAACTCATCGCAAAACATTCACTTACTAAAAGGCAAATTAATATAGGTATTTCTTGCTAATTCTTTGAGGTTGCCTGGATGCTATCATTATTGTTTAGTTTCTTTCCCCACACCCCAGGCAGAAAAAGGCACACATTCAAATAAAATACTGATCTACAACCATCTGCCATTTTTACTTTCCCAAATGCTTGTTAGAATTACATGAGGCCTAGAAACATTTCTGTTAAGTCAAGATAAAACTAGATATTTTCTTTATTTCACAACATTCCAATGTCTCTCCCCTCCCCTTTGCAACATGCCAACCTCTGATTAAAAGAATTGAAAAGATCATTTAAATAAGATACGGCAAAGATCTGAAGGCACCAAGATCAACAGCCTTAAGATTTCTGCTTAAAGTGCTAACTAGAGTTTCAATGACATGTTAGTATCATGCCAATCTCAGATGCTTGATGGTATGGATATGGAAATGCAAAAGTAGGCAGTGACAATGTCTACTGCCTGATTCCCTTCCCTGCCTCAGAACTGGGGAAGCAGGGGCATTGACTAGTTAAGCAAAGAGCATCCAAAATTGCTGAGCAAGCATTTTTCTATCCTAGAATGAAAAGTGCATACAAATAAATAATAGCAAAATATATTGAATGTGTAATTTGGAAATGTTATCTTGTTTACCATCTTCTCCTTCATAGCTGCATCAAACTTGGCTTGCACTTTGTCCAGCTCTGCTTGCTTCTCGTCTAGCAATGCTTGTGCACTCCCTAATTCTGCATTGGCTATTTTCAAGCGTCCTTCTTGTTTTGCTAAGTTAGTCTAAAAATAAATAAAAAATGAAGCAGTATATTTACTATAAATTATTTTTATGTTTAAAGTGAGTAGGTCTTGGAAGAAGCAAGACATATTTGAGTTCATGTTGGAGAAGATGCCTGAGAATATCATGGGCAGCCAAGAAAAAAAAAATAACTCAGTTCTCACTGAAGACACAAATGACCAGGCTCAAATTATCTTCTTTTCAACACATAAAGATCTAGCCATCTGGAAAAGACTTTAATATTGGGAAAGGTGGAAGGAAAGAGAAAAAGAGAATAACCAGCAGTAAGGTGGATAGACTCAGTTACAGTAATGTTGGGTGAAACATTGGAGGACATGAAAGAGAAGATTAGGGATAGGTTGTCATGGAAAAAAAAATCCATCTTTGTGATTGCTAGAAGCTGAAAATGACTTGATGGCCCATAATCTACCAATTGGTCATTGTAGATATGTTTTCCCTTTATTTTTCTATAAACTGGGGGAAAGGATGCAAGTAATTTAGTAGGTAGTTACTATCTAAGTAACTCTTCGATCTCAGAAAACGCTGCTTTGATTCTTATCTTCTATGTAAAGAAAAACTAAGGTGACAATTTGATGATAAAACAAGAGATGACTGGGCCTTTGGGCAACTGGCTATATTTGCTAGTCTTACAAGCCTAGAACAGTGATGGCTAACCTTTTCCAGAGTGCCCAAAGCGCGTGCGCGTGTGTGAATGTGCGTGCATGAACCCCCCAAATGCAATGCGCGTGCGGCCCCCGTCCATGCCCCCCATGCATGCATGCGTGGGCCACCTGCATGCACCCTGCCCCTGTGCACACGCTCCCCAAATGCACCCCCATGCATGCACGCAGGCCCCACATGTGCCCCACCCCCCGCGCATGCACGGCAGAGACGCGAAGACCAGCTGGCCGGTGGGAGGTGCATGCGCATGCGTGGCAGAACTGAGCTGGGGCGATGGCTCGCGTGCTCACAGAAAGTGCTCTCCATGCCATCTGTGGCATGCGTGCCATAGGTTCGCCATCACTGGCCTAGAATATCCCTTCATAGTGGCATATGCAGGTCCAAATCACTTTGTATCCAAGTGCTGGTTTGTTACTGCATAGAATATGGTCTGATATTTATGGAGCTACCTGTTTCTATTTGTCTATGTCCGCTCAAAAAAATCCAGGAGGATCAGCATGCTTGAGTCCTGCTAATTAAACAATGTCCTCTTGTAGGATTCAGAAGGCATGCCTTCTCCATCACTGCTTCTGCCATCTGGAACAAAAATCTTTCTGGGGTGTGCATGGCCCCAACATTGCCATTAGATCCTGACTCTTTTTGCAGGCATTGGGTCAGGATATTGTATGAATCCATCACTGAGCTTGTTATTTCTCTGTTTAATTAAGGAGGGTTTTATATTGTTTAACTATCGTAAGCCACCCAGGCTATGGCTTGGGTGGCTTACTATAGGGAAGGAGGCAGGGAGAAAGGAAGGAAAGGCATCATTAATCATTTCACAGAGCCAAAGTCACTGCTATGTCTTTTTCAAAATGGTGAATTTTAGTGGTTTTGCATCTTAACTAATTAGCATTATTTACAACACTGTGTACAGTTGAAGGATTTACTTCAATTTGTCTCTATATTTAACTAAATGTATCAGCTTTCAAGGGTAGTTAAATTATTTGTTACAAAGTCTCTGAAACTAAAAGTAGATGAGACACTTGATGTCTCTGTAGTCATTCTGTGCAGGTAGAAATGATAATAAGAATCTGTAATAGTATTCTTCTCATTAACTAGAAATCTTGTTATTTTACCTTAAGAGGCAATACATCTCTGTTTATGCCGTAAAATGTTGCCATGGCCAGGGTCCAAGAGAGTAGCCCTGCCACATTACCACAGACTTTTTTGCCATTCTCAAAAGTATAATCCTCCATTTGAAAATAAGGCTGCAACAATTCAACCATCTCTTCATTGATACTATCCTTGGCAAACTGTTGGAGACTCTGGAGAAATGGTCCACTCATTAGCTGTAAAAAGAACAGGGGGAAAACACAAAGCATCATTGCCTATAAATTTAATGTTTTCCTTTACCACATTTCCAGATATAATAGTTTTCTGAGCCCATTTCCTCTCTAAATAAAAAATCCTTCTCTCTTTAAACAAGTCTCAAAACATTAACATCATTGTTAGTTCCATTACTGAAATGATGGAGTAAGAAATGTTAATATATGGAATGTTTCAAAAGACTACTTCTGGCTGATTCAGATATCTATTCTCAGTTTATTTATCTGGGATTTTATTATATGAGGTTTTGAGGAACAGCAAGCTCCACAACTGTGGGGTGGGATGAGGAACAGATTTTATAATTATGAACATGGCTGAAAAGAAGGATTAAAGAACTGACCTAAGGAAACAGGGGAAGCAAACAGATGAAGTGTAATATGTTATTGGAACGAATATAGAAATGCTAATTATATACTATATGAGTAACCCAAATCATATTATTGTTGACTACCTTCTTAAAAAGAGCTAGCTTGGTGTAATAGTTAAGGCACCAAGCTAGAAACTGGGAGACCACAAGTTCTAGTCCTGCCTTAGACTCAAAGCCAACTGAGTAATTTTGGGCCTTTCATTTTCTCTCAGCCCGAGGAAGGAAGAAATGGCAAACCATTTCTGAAAACCCTAACCAAAAAAACTGCAGAGACTTGTCCAGGCAGTCTCTGGGAACGAGACACAACTGAACAGAAGAAAAAAAAAACTTCATAAAAAAATTAATTCAAATCACACTGACATAGTGTGTGTGTGTGTGTGTGTGTGTGTGTGTGTGTTTACATTACAGGGGTGGGTTCTGGATCCTTTTGCTGCCGGTTTGCTCAGTAAAAAAATAGCTTCTGCGCATGTGCAGAAGCAAAATCCAAGATGGTGGCGCCCACGGATCGGCACCGACAGAACCGGCTCCATGACATCATCGCCAATTTACTAACGGTTCTAAAGAACCGGTTAGAACAGGTAGGAACCCACCTCTGGTACATTAGCATGTACATGTGCGGGGCAAAACTAACTAACTTTTTCTGGTGCTTGTGGTATTGTGCAATTACTACTTAAGAAAAGAGAAGGTTATGAAGGACAGAGGACAATACATCTGAATTGAATACAAAAATAAAAAGCCAGTACAAGAAAGTACGTTGATGTGGTTTGGTCATTTCAGGATAAATGAGAATCCAAAAATGAAAATCCAAAAATGAAAATCCAAAAATGAAAATCCAAAAACAAATATTGCATATGAAACATATGGATCAAATGGACCAAGAGAAAAGGAAAGGAAGGGAAATTCTTCTCATTAAATAATGCTTTTTTTGCTGTAGACATTATACTTAAAAACAAAACATTTGTGAGAATCAGGAACTTTAGATTAGTATATTGTGTATTTGGCTAAAGAAGGCAAATTGTGAAAACTGAGGACTCCCCCTTCTACAACTGTGCTGTGGCTTTGTTACATGCTGGAGGTTTTCAAGAAAATATTGGACAACCATTTGTCTGAGATAGTATAAGAACTCTTGCCTTGGGCAGGAGGTTGGACTAGAAGACCTTCAAGGTCTCTTCCAGCCCTATGATTCTATGAGATTTCAACCATAGATTTAAATATATATATTAAAAGTGCTTGGAAATATTGCTTACTTTCAATGATTCACTCCAGGATGGTTTTAAGCAAGGCCTTTCTGGATCCATGGTAACTGGATCAATTTTCTTTTGGAATAGCAATAGACAACAATCCATGATCCTCATAATCAGATGAGGTGGCTTGGCAAGTTTTCGAACTGTTGCGATGTCTGCAGGTTTGATAGTCTAGGGGAAAAAATTATTTTTTAAACAATACAGTTAAAAGATGAACAGCGGTAGATGCAAGCATTTTGTATTGACTCATCAGTACCAACATTACAATAACGTGGTTAAAATCAGCCTGAAATATAAGATCTAGCAAGAGCATTAATTAAGCCTATAACGTGTGCAGGGAAGCAACCAATGACAAACCTAAAGCCCACGGGAGGCGTAGATTGACATACAACTGTTTCTGCATGCACAAGGGAGGCTTCAATCGATTAATGGCAACCGCTTCGGCAAAATGTAGAAAACAAGAGTTCCTATGGCGCAGTAAAACTTTAAACACAGAGTTTGGATCCACCTGGTGGCCAGTAGCTAGTAAGTGTCTCGCAATGGTCGAAGAAGGCATTTGATGGCCATGATTTGCTGCTGTTGTTGGATTACTCAAGGCTGTCTGGACCCATTTTGGAAAATTCTCCTTCATTCTGAAAGCCAAGCACCTATCAGTTCTGCCAATATAATTGTCTCCGCAATTACAGACAAATTGGTAAACACAATGGGCTTTGGCGCTGATAGGTTGTGCTTCCTTAATTAGCGGCAGCGGTAGCCTATGGATTTGATGTAATATGTAAAGCTCGGCCATACGGACTGTTGTTTCAATTCAGGTATTTAAACATCGAGTCGTCAAGCGTGCTAAAATACATGACTAATATTTGACTAATATTTTATAAAATTGCTAAGAAACTTTACTCTTCTACATTTAACTCCTATTTCAGCTGCCAAAAGGGAGATTGGGAATTTGAAATAGGGAGACACTAATTTTACCAACCATTAAAACCGCTATAGTCAAGATGGTAAATAGCGCCTCTCAAACAAACAAGTATGTGACAAAAAGGTAATACAATTTGGTAACAGCAGGTAATTTAAGCTTACATGGGAACTATTTCGAATTAAGATAACATTCTCTAGTTTCGCACCATAAATTTACAGAAGAATTACGCAAGCTGCATTTTTTATATTGCACATTTCATTCGCAACGCTAAACATCACTCACATTCAAAGCGGCTTCAGCTTCTTCTAAGGCTGGTCTGGCTGCCTCCAGCTTTGCCTCCGCTACCACTTTTTCTGTGTCAATTTCATCTACAATCTTCTGGGCTTTGTCTTTCACCTCTTGAACTTCGTTCTTCACTTTAGCTGAAGCCTCAGCACTTACAGTCACTTCTGCCAGCACCTAATATAACATTTTTAAAAAGGATGCACCATCATTTGCAGAGCAAATATCTGAAATTCAGAATGGTAAAGGCCAAAGCTATAGTATGACTGACATTAGGAACTGGCTTAGCCAGGACAGACTCCCAAGTCTTCCTTGTCTCTTCATTCTCAAGCATACAACTCCAGAAACAGGAAGAACTTGGCAGGAAACAATGCACTATAAGCTGTCATTTTCAGCACCATATCGGTAGGATAAGTTCCTTCCTATTAAAGAATTGTGTACATTATTTATTTATTTATTTATTTATTTATTTATTTATTTATTTATTTATTTATTTATTTATTTATTTATTTATTTATTTATTTATTTATTTTGTCAAGCGTGTATATGATTACAGACAAAGTATAAGCAAAGTATAAACATGATTGTGAATATATAAGAAGTACAAGCATGGTTATGAGTACAAGAATTTTTACGAATACATGGGGACATTAGGACAGGGACAGTAGACACGCTTGTGCACTTATGCAAGCCTCTTACAGACCTCTTAGGAATGGGGTGAGGTCAACGGTAGACAGTCTAAGGTTAAAGTTTTGGGGGTTTGGGGAAGAAACTACAAAGTCAGGTAATGTATTCCAGGCATTGACCACTCTGTTGCTGAAGTCATGTGGCAGATGGAAAATAACACCTATTAAGCCTGTAGTACTTGAACACAGTTAACTAATTGATGCATAACCTACCAAAAACATTTACTTGTCACCTTATTATTAAAAGCAAACCTAGAATAAAACTTTAAATAAAAAAAAACATTCTTCTCTTTTTTTCACTCAGTGGAAAATGATTTGCAGGAAGGAAGGAAGGAAATAAAAAACAGTAATTTCTTCATCAGTTAGTGATATTGCAAATATTTTAGTTTAAAATGATTTAAAACTACTGAGTGGCTTTGGAGGGCTAAGAGGCTCAACCCATCCATTTTCAGTGCATGTTCTACTTGAGGATAAAAGTCTGCTTGAATTAGCGAGTCAGAAGGCAAAATCAAGGTAAGGCAATGTGTCCAGACTCAAAGACGGGAAGCTTCATGAACCAGAAAATGACACTGAAGCTCCAAATAAAAGGGCAAATACTTAAATCAAGAAAGCCAATCATGGTAACCAAACAAAGGATCACTTCATAAAAATAATAGGATGGGGTTGGAAGAGGACTTGCATAAAATTTGGAGATTTTCATTTTTTTTAAGGTAGCAAGATGGGCTCCTTTTTGATTCTGGACTGTGTTTCCCTCCTTTCCTCAGGCATGTTAAGAAGAATTTCTTCCTCTGGGATAAGAAAGATGCAAAGACAGCACAAAGCACTTCCTCCTTATCCACGTTTCCTCATATTATTCTCCACCTTCCCTATGTACTAGAGCAACAAATGCATTGAATCATATTTTGACACTCTGGAAAAATGTTTTATTTGTATCTTGCAGTTTTTCCCAATGCACCTCTTTCTCAGCTTTAGTTTTCTTGACTCCATTCATACTGACTTAATTTACCAGTTTGTATATCCCTTTCGTTATCAGTCATTTCTCTCATTCCCTACACATCGCTTTCATCCAACCCTGCCTTTTTAATGGGAAATTGTAGAGAGCTGTGCAGTTTTCTGTCTGAGGATGTATGTAAATATTTGTTTGCTAAGCACAAAGTCTGAGCACATAGTTGAAAAGAAAGGGCATATAACAATGCAAGTCAGACAAAAGTGTAGCTAGAAAGCAGCTCCAGCTTTTCAATATGAAGATGTATGGCTTCCAGGTGAAACTGATTACTTTATCCTAGTTCCTGGGCTTTTTCACCTTTGAAAAAGAGATCTGTGTTGGATTACGGTGAAAAAAATCTAATAATCATCCTCATTCAACACTGCCTAAAATAGAGAAGAATGGAGGATTAAGTATTGGTAGTAACTGGCTCAATTAACTATTTTCTAAAAATGTTTAATAAAAGCCTTAGTATGACTTTTTGATGAGAACAGGGACCATGCTATCACTGAAAGATAGATTAATCAGCTTCATTGACATTGTGGATCATCTAAAAACATAGGGTAATATAGCCCCCGCTGTACTGTCCTTTTGGAAGGCCACTACAACCATTTCAACCGGAAACTGTATGGCTAGGCAACTGTTTCTTTGTTTTTATGTGTTTTAGATGTTTATGATCTTAACATAATATGTTGTGTATGGTGCTAGATTTTGTGATTTTATTTTCAGTTTAACTGTTCTAAAGTGCTTTGAGTTTATGGACTAGACTAGGATTTACCATATTTTTCGGAGTATAAGACGCACCTTTTTGCCCCCAAAAAGAGGGTGGAAATGTCGGTGCGTCTTATACACCGAATACAGCATTTTTTTGGCCTCCCGAAGCCCCGCCCCCGCATCCCATTTTTGTGAAAAATGGGCCGTTTTTCACAAAAATGGGGGCGTTTTTGCCTTCCCCCACCCCGTAGGAGTGCTCTGCAGGCTTCCCAAACCCTCTGCATGCCCTGTTTTTGCAAAAAAAATTGAGCTGTTTTTTGCAAAAACTGGGGTGTTTTTGCCTTCTAATTACCCCATCTAGCATGACTGGAGGAGGAATTCGGGAGTTGAAGTCCACTAGTCTTAAAGCTGTCAAGTTTGAAGTTTGTAAAAAGTATACATGGTTGTAAAAAGTATTCTGCTACACTGGTATTTCATTAAATAATATATTACTACACCATTTGGTTCAGAATACTTTTTTCCTTGTTTTCCTCCTCTAAAATCCGAAAAATACTGTAATCAATTGCCATAAATAAATAAATAAATAGATTTAACCCAGTTGTAGCAGTTAAAATAATCATTATGGAAAGGGATCAAGGAAATATGTCATCAGATCAATTTTGAGCGTTTGTCTGAACTCTGAAGCTGTACAGTATAAAAAGAAGAATAACAACATGAATAGATGGTATTAGTCTTTAATGAACTTCCATCTATTGCAGATTCTAAAATGCATATTTTTGAGCAGTGGGGAAAAATATGGATTGATTCAGGAGGTGCCAACATATTTGCTTAAAAACACAGGCTAAACAAATAAAAATCCATGAGCATCCTTTGTGTACTTAATGTTCTAATGTGTGCTTATACTTACTTTGTCTGCTTTTACAGAAGCCAACGCCAATTCCTTTTCTTTTACTGCCAGTTCCTGAGAGAGCTTAGCAACAGATTCACTAGCCTCCATTAGTTTAGCAAGGCCTATAATAATGGTCAAAATCCAGATGAAGTTGGCAATCATTTATAGTTCTATTTTGTATTAAGGCAATCTTATGAACATAAAAGGCCAACATCTTCCACTAAAAGGCAGGTAACTGTCTGACCTCTGGACTAGGATTTACCAGTAGATTCACTTCTCCAGAGAGCTCAGCTCAACAAATGTTATCAATCTATATCTACTTTGCTATTCCTTTTCAGGGTAAGCAACATAGTGTTAAGTACAAAAAGTAGTAAGAGTAAAAAAAAGTAAACTGAAGAAAATAAGTAGGAGATTGAAAAAACAAAAGTTACTAAAGCAAAACCTATTTCATACCAATGCCATCGAATACATTACCCCATATTTTTCTACCTCAGATTTCACAACAAAATGCTGCTTGAGTTCACAACACAGGATTTCATAGTGTGCCTCTTGTTCAAACTTTTCATCTGTTTTGAGGATCTCATCAATTCAATTTAACCGTAATTTAATCCCATCTATTTAACCCATTCACTGATTTGTTTATATCATGTTTTGTAATTCAGTCTTTATTCATTCACTTTCTTTGATTGATTATGGACCATTAAGTCAGTGTTAACACTTAACAACCACATAAACTTTCTCCATGATCTTCCCTACCTGGCCCTTCAGAGCTTTTTATAGTGTAGCCCAGTGTTTCTCAACCCTATCAACTTGACAGAACTGGGAATTCTGGGAGTTGAAGTCCACCCATAGCACTAGCACGAGCACGAGCACTTAGACTTATATATAGCTTCACAGTGCTTTACAGCCCTCTCTAAGTGGTTTACAGAGTCAGCATATTGCCCCCAACAATCTGGATCCTCATTTTACCCACCTTGGAAGGATGGAAGGCTGAGTCAGCCTTTGAGCTGGTGAGATTTGAACTGCCAAACTGCAGACAGCCATTGGTCAGCAGAAATAGCCTGCAGTACTGCCCTCTAACCACTGCGCCACCACAGCTCTTAAAGTTGACAAGGTTGAGAAACACTGGTGTATCCATCACTGCTGTAATTGAGTGCATCTACCTTTTGCTAAGTCACTAAGACTTGACTTCAACTTTATGGCACATAATGAATCGATGTACAATTAACTGTTATATTAATTTATCTATTAGATTTATATCCTACTTTTCATAACAAGTATTTCCAGGATAGTTACACAAGAGAAAGAATAATAATTAACTCCCCCAAAGTAATAAACAATTATAGGAACAGAACAACTGATCCATTTGCAATTTTAAAATCAATTAGTAGAGAAGAGTAAGCTATGGACTTATAAATGCTTTTGAAAACAAGTCCAGCTGAAGCGCACTTCTGAATATATTATATATGATGACATACTAAAAAGGATTGAGAAAATAAAGTCTTTGACTTGTACTTATCTTACCTATATTCATACGCTCAGCTTGTTCATTAATGCTGAACAGTTTTTCAGAATAAACTTCTTTGTAGCCATTGATGAAAGAAAGATAAGATTTGGGGGTGACGTGAGCTCTTCGCCGATATCTGTAATTTACAATAGTGATACCTCTTCAATATACAACCTAGGATATTAGATCATTATATTACATACATGAATCACAGTTCTAAACAGTAATTTATGAAGTAAAGTCTGTAAAATAATCATGTTTCCCCTCAAACCAAAATAATGGTGCTATATATAATTTTCTGTTACATCACAATTTATCAATTGTCACAGTGTGACAGGGTTGCTTTTGAACTGTAAGTATATTTTGCTTTGCAAGGGTGGCAATTGACATAGAAAAATAAGGCAATGGAGGCTTCTATGGTTTTTACTATCCAGGGTTATTCAAAAAGAATGAATCGATTTCATGACGCAATATTTTATTAAGGAAAAGTAATACAAAACTCCAGCCAAGTCACAAGTATTCTACTCTTATCAACTTTTATTTCCTGTCTTACAAGTGTTCAATGTGGACACCACCTGCAGCACGGGCAACATCAATGCGATAAGAGAATTCCTCCCAGGCGCGTATCAGCATATCACAATCCAACTGAGTTGATCGCTGTTGTTATTCGATGTTTAAGGTCATCGACGTTAGTGGGTAGTGGTGGGTAGTTAGTTAGTGGGTAGCCCCTGTGGCAGCCATTCAAAACTTAGATAACTCCTCTTTCAAATGGTCACTGACTCATTACATGATGATGCTTGAGAACTGAAGCAATGCATCATGAAATCGGTTCATTCTTTTTGAATAACCCTGTATATTATTGATGTTATTTACAGCAGCCACATGATGTGGTGAATTTTCTTTCATTAGAATTCTTCGAACAGAAGCTGGATATTCATCTATCAGTGATGCTATTATAGATCCTGCCCCGATCAGGAGGTTGGACTAGATGACGTTCAAAATTAAAAATAGACAATTTACAACTACGCCGTCTCCGATCTGATCTAAATGTAGTTCATAAAATCATATATCAAAAAGTCCTTCCTGTCAATGATTACTTCAGCTTCAACCGCAACAATACACGAGCACATAATAGATTCAAACTCATTGTAAACTGCTCCAAACTTGACTGCAGAAAATACAACTTCAGCAACTGAGTAATCAATGCCTGGAATGCACTGTGGTTTCCTCCCCAAACCCCTAAAACTTTAACCTTAGACTGTCTACAGTAAACCTCTCTCCATTTCTAAGAAGTCTGTAAGGGGTGTGCATAAGCGCACCACTGTGCCTACCATCCCTGTCCTATTGTCCTCTACTATCGGTACTTTTTACTTATGTTATATTTCTACAAACAACTACTATCCTGTATATGTTGGACAAATAAATAAATAAATAAATTCTTTCAAATTTATGTTGAGATTAAATTGCGAAATGTTTTTTAAAACCATCTATTTTTTTAAAAGTTATCACAGAATTATACATGGTTAAATATACTACCTTTGAAAATAATTGTCACAGCTTTCTGAAACTAGGTCATGAAAGATGCCCATAGTTTCTACCACATGTGCTTTAACTTCAGCAGAACAGACAATATTGAAACCTGACAGAAAATACTGAGACACAGCAACAAGGGCTTCCTTGGGCCACTGAGTAAACCAATCCATAGTACATCCAGATATAAGACCAGGAAACTTCAAAGATCGTGCACGAAATTTCTCACCAACCTAGCAAAAATAAGAAAGAGACAAAAAGTGACACATCAATGAAATACAGTTATGGGAAATATAGCAGATGATGATGATGATGATGATGATGATGATGATGATGATGATGATGATGATGATAATGATGATGATTTATTAAACTTATCTGCTGTCTGACTTATATACAGTTTCCAGTGCAATTGTTGCATATGAAAAAAGCTGGGACTATACACATAGTCTAGGTCAGTGATGGCAAACCTTTTAGACACCGAGTGCCCAAACTGCACGTGCATGCATGCCCAAACTGAAAGCTGTGTGCATGCACACTAATGCACCCATGCGCGGACATGCACGCGTGGACATGAAGCCCCGAAGACCAACTGGCCGGCGGGAGGCAGGGCATCCCAACATCGGCAGTGCGGCAAGAGGTAAGATAATCTTTTTCTTTTGTGAGCTTCTCTTTCGGCGTTTGTGGGGAAACAGAAATTCACTAAAGAAACACCACGGAGATCTGACCTGGGGCGATGGCGCACGTGCCAGCAGAGAGGGCTCTGCGTGCCACTTCTGGCACACATGCCATAGGTTTGCCATCACGGGTCTAGGTTCATGCACTGTGTTAAACCTATGGATTAACCACAATAAACAATGTGTTAATTTATAAGGCACTAAGGATATTCATATTAGCTATGTTCTTATAGCATTCTAAGGAAATCACATTATTGCTTGGTATAAATACGAACCAATTTGCACAAGATCTGTAATATCATAAAACCTCATTGGAGAGAGGAGAAAAAAGGCTCCTATGAAATCTTTCATATTTTAATATAAGTATGTTAGAACGTAAGCTGTTAATTTTAATCAATAGTAATTGCTGATTAAACCATTTAAGAGAGAAACAAAATATTAGAAACACGATTCTAACAATGCTTGTAGGTATTTCTTTTTAAATGCAGACTTATGTTGAATAATAGTGGCACTTACTTCCAAATAGCATGTTCAGAATTGGGTTGGATATCCCAATTTTATACTATACTTTATATATACAGCAGAGGTGGGTTCGGACCGGTTCGGACCGGTTCACCCAAACCAGTAGCAACCCACTGGTGACGTCACAATGATGTCACGGAACCGGTTCTGTCGGTGCCGGTCCGTGGATGCTGCCATCTTTTTTAAAAAAATTGATTTTTTTTTAAATTGAATTTTTTCTGGGTTTTTTTTCTTCTGCATATGCGCAGAAGCTGAGTTTCCAGCACTGCGCATGCATTGCCATCTTGTTTTTGGTTTTTTTGGAATTTTTTTTTATTTTGGGCTCAATTATAGTCGTAGGTTGAGGACCACTTATACCTTAAATGGGTTGACTTAATGAATTAAAAGTCTGGGAACCATTAGTCCCGTAAGATTGAAATTTGTTAAGGATGTGGCTATTTTAGCACCATCCTGATGATGTGGTCAGCCATAATCCTGTGGTAGTCATTTCCAATGCTCCCTGCCAACTTCCTACGAGGGAAGTCAATGAGAAAGCCAGCAGGAAGTCAGAAGTTCCTCCCGTTCCCACTCCTTTTTTGCCTGCCCTTGATCATTCTACTTCTCTGTTTAGGCAAGGAGATATCTCTGAAATGGGTCATTGGTTGTCTAAACATATATTTAAAGGAAACTCACAGGAGAAAAGCAGAGTACTACATGGAGGTTTTTCCTTGACCGTGATATAAAATATTCATAAAGATTATCAAAAGTTGGGGGAACTCGTGCCAGCTCTTTTTTCATTACAGATATAAGTCCTTGAGTTATTTCATCCAGTTCATCTCGAGGAAATAAATTGGAGATCTTATCAGGAAAAGCAAAAATTAGAGAAAAAAGACATTTATGAATAAATATTAAAATACCACAGTTTTTAATGTACAGATTCCAAAATTCTCCTAATTCAGGAGACATCCGCTTCAGTTTATAATTCATGGGTAACTGAGGTTCTCTAATGTATTTATAAAAATATATGATGTCAAGAAATAATGAAGCATAGATATTTATGTACACAGTATTCAAAACGTTGCACCTTGTCTTTTGTGCTTGGGATTTTATTCTTTCCAATGCTTACAGCTAGTTCAAAATATTAAACATTCTAGAAATATTAACTTTATTTAGATGATAAATAAACAATAATAAGCAGTTATAACAAATATACTCCACTGGAAAAAACTGGATACTGGCTAGCTAAAGATTCTAATCCATTTATTTGTCTCAAATTTATTAGGTTTCATTCTCTTATAAAGGTCTATTGCTTCCATATGTATTTCTTGTGAGGAAAAAAAAAGGTCACACCACTTTATGCTTCAGATTACTGTCAATGAATAAATGAAATTTCAGATTTTCAAACAAATACAATAAAATTAGCTTTTGTATAAAACTCAGCAACTTCCAAAATGCTTCAGAGGTGTAATTTTATGTTTTATGAATCATCGTATCAGGTCTTAATCAAGGTGAAGCTTACTGATATATTTAACCACAAGTAAGAATGTAATAATCAGCATAACAGCAACATCTATAGTGATCTGAAATTCTAACCTCTCCAGAAGAAAGCAGATTATTAAGATATTCAAGAAATGCTTCATCTTTTATTTCATTGTCTGTGAAAATAAATGTGATTCCTTTTCCGTCAGCGCCAGCAACTCTATATAAGTTCTTTAAGTCATCTGTTAGATTGGTCACATTGTAGGACCTGATAGGAGAAAGCAAACCAACAAGCAAATTTAACCTGCAGTACAAATTCTTCACGTGTAAGTTTAGCAAATATTAAGTCAGGTATGGGAGGGGAGAAGACTTCCATATGCAACTAGAAATGCTCCCTTTAGGACTTACATCCACAAATAACTTGCATATTTTAATGGGGAGTGTTACTGAAATGGAACTTCTGAAACCACTCAAGCAAACATGAGAAAAAGTATTGTTCCTAAAGTTTATGCTCTTCATTGCTCACAAATTAACGTCAAAGTGTAGGAAAGAAACAAAATGCATTTAAGCTCTTAGTACATAAAGGCACATCTGATTTAATAGATAAAAAGGGAAGTTGTTTGGGATGACTGCCAGGACTGGACTATAACAACTGAAAGATATAATTTGTTCAAATTGAATTTAAAAAAAGAGAAGGATGTGGAATTGGATTATGTGTTAAAAATAAGCCAAATTTAAAATTAAACTTGGTTCCAGGATATCTACGAAGATTCTCTGTCATCCAGGTAAAGTTGAGTCATGGCAACTGGAGCTTTTTTTTTTTTTTTTGAAATGTTTCACTGCTTATCCAAGTAGCTTCTTCATTCTGAGCTATTGATAATTCCAGGATATTTTTATGCAAAATCTTTTCACCATCTTAGGAGAAATTAAGGTTATACAATGCCATCATGAATCAGCTCTGAACCAACATTTATATTAGTTATATTAGCATTCTGTTTGAACTATAACTCGCATCTACTGACTGCATTGTCTCACTGATGCTTTATAATACTTAACCCTGCAGCATAGCCTCAAAACAGAGATGGGTTCTTCCCGGTTTGCACCGGTTCTATAGAATCGGTAGCAAACCACTGGTGATGTCATCATGGAGCCGGTTCTGTCGGAGCTGGTCTATGGATGCCGCCATCTTTTTTTGGAATTTTTTGCTGATTTTTTCTTCTGTGCATGCGCAGAAGTCGAGTTTCCGGCAGTGTGCACATGCTGCCATCTTGTTTTTGGCTTTTAAAAATGTTTTGGTGAATTTTTGGCACTGCGCATGCGCACGCATGTGAAGAGCACACGCGCCTGTGCGGCACGGCCACGTGGCGCAGGAGGAAGCGAACAGGCGGTAAGGTAAGTTAGAACCCACCCCTGCCTCAAAATACTGTATATGCCAAATTCTAATCTTAAATACGTTGAGTTATTATCAATCAATAATCATATCAATGTGATCAATTTAAAATGTAATAACCTTTCTGCATTATAAGGATGCCAGTAAAAAATTATCATATGCAAAGTATCAATGCAGTTAAAAGAATTCAAGAATAAAAGAAAATCTGTATATTTGTTAATTTGAGAGTCATCACAAATGAAATTAATTTTTTGTTTATTGCTAGATGACATATAAATATTTTAGTTTAATATATTGTAACTCTTACATTATAGTTGGTTGCACAATCAGCCAGATATTAGACTGCATTTGGCATTTTTATCTACCTATGAAGTCCTTCCCAAAGATCTGGGATAGGCATCTGAGAAGGAACTTCCAGTCATATCCAGTCTTTTATAAGTATCATGCCAAGTGCTATTTGAAAAGATGTATTATAAGCAGAGGGCAGAACAAGAATTCCTCCACGCATGTCATTTTTTAAAATATGTGGTTTAATATGACTCAACAGTAGACCATATAATCATTAATATCGTAACAGTAGACCATATAGTCATTAATATCGTATTAATATGTGGTCCTGTATACACATAAATATGCACAATCTACCATCATCACAAATCATCATCATCTTTTAATGACCCCTTAATCCCTTGTGGGATGGACTCTGGGCAACTGAATGGAACTAGCAGAGTGTTTAATGGCTGGAAGCCCTTCCTGTCGCCCATGTGGAGTTTTGTTCAGCAGATATATTCTCATTGAGCCCAGAGAGAGAAATATTTGCCTCTACCTAAGATCGAACTCACAGCCTCCTGATTGTGAGGCAGGAGCTCCACCTCTAGGCCACCGCACCACTCCTATCTTCATCACAAATGGGGGCCTCTAATTCTGTACGGAAACTCGATCATTTTGGTTAAGTAAATGTTTCTGACCTTGTTAAAGTTATCTGAAAGATTTTGTATCCAGCTATAAAAGAAGCAAGCCTGGAAAGACTCTGTTTTCCAGAACCACCAACTCCTACAAGTAAAGCATTTCCACATGCTGTCCGAATTATTCGGGAGATCTACAATATTAAAAGGAAAAAAAGGACATATAGTGTATGCTAAACTCATTGAATAAGGTTGGAAAAGTTGAATAATAGCCTAAGCCTATTTTAAAAGATTTTATTTTATTTTGTTTTGGTTGGATTTATATTCTTTTCTTCAGGATGTGTGATAGGGAAATAAAATTCGAACTTCATTTTAGCTTCAAAACAAATGTGAGGAGTAGGTGGGGCTAGGAGTATGACTGGCTTAAAGTCACCCAGTTAGTTTCCTCAACCAAGAATGGATTCAAACCTTAATCTCTCCTGTCCTAGCCATTACATTACGCTGAAGATTTACCGTATTTTTTGGAGTATAAGACATACCTTTTTGCACCCCCAAAAAGAGTGGAAATGTCTGTGCATCTTATACACGGAATACAGCCATTTTTTGGCCTCCCGAAGCCTGCATCCCATTTTTGCGAAAACAGGCCTTTTTTTGCAAAATAGGGGTGTTTTTGCCTTCCCACACCCTGTAGGAGTGCTCTGGAGGCTTCCCAAACCCTCTGCATGCCCTGTTTTTGCAAAAAAAGAGCGAAAAATGGGCTGTTTTTTGCAAAAATTGGGGCGTTTTTGCCTTCCCCCACCCCCTAGGAGTGCTCTGCAGGCTTCCCAAACCCTCTGCATGCCCTGTTTTTGCAAAACAATGAGTGAAAAACAAGCCTTTTTTGCAAAAATTGGGGAGTTTTTGCCTTCTAATTACCCCATCTAGCATGATTGGAGGAGGAATTCTGGGAGTTGAAGTCCACTAGTCTTAAAGCTGTCAAGTTTGAAGACCCCTGGGTTACGGGTTAGGCGTGCAAGGGTCTTCAAACTTGGCAAGTTTAAGACTTGTGGACTTCAACTCCCATTCCTGAGCTAGCATGACTGGAGGAGGAATTCTGGGAGTTGAAGTCCACTAGTCTTAAAGCTGTCAAGTTTGAAGTTTGTAAAAAGTATACATGGTTGTAAAAGGTGTACATGGTTGTAAAAAGTATACATAGTTGTAAAAAGTATTCTGCTACACTGGTATTTTATTAAATAATATATTACTACACCATTTGGTTCAGAATACTTTTTTCCTTGTTTTCCTCCTCTAAAATCTAGGTGCGTCTTATACTCTGAAAAATACGGTATTTTTAAAAAATGAATTTTGTCATTTTTTAATAGATCTTTTCCAGGCAATGAAGATAAAAAATATTCTTCTTTGAGGGTGGTGTGCATCTCTGTGTGCATTTGTATATCTCAAAGGAACTTCATAGAAGCTTTCTCTGAACTGTGTTGTAAAAAACAATAGTTAAATTTTATTATACAATTCCAATGCATATACAGTATTTACAAAATCCCACACTAAAGTCTCCTCCACAGCAGTGGTCCCCAACCATTTGGCGCCAGGAACCGGTTTTGTGGAAGACAATTTTTCCACGGACTGGGGGGGGAATGGTTTTTGTTTCACTCACTCACCTGCCACTCACCTCTAGCTGTGTGGCCCAGTTCCTAACAGGCATAGACCAGCACCGGTCCATGGCCCAGGGATTGGGAACCTCTGCTCTACAGAATTGCTTTTATGTCCCGTTAAGTTTTATAGGTAATTCTATAGCTTTTCTGCGGGTAAAATATAGACCTAATAATCTTTAATTAATACCATAATTCAAATTAAGTACCACATTAACCTTTATATCTAACGAATTAACTAATTTCTTAAAATAATATGCAGCCTTTCAAAACAGTGTTTCTAGGAGAGCTAATAATTTCTATTACATAGTCACCTACAAGAAAGAGTTTTCCCAGTAATGGCAAATGAGGAAGATAGTCTGTACCAACATTTCTGTCAGGCTAAAAACATCATTATAATTATCACTTCCATCATAGCACCATCACTTTAAAAATGTATTAGTTTTTGAATTCTTAATCATTGGCTTTCATTTATTTACATTATTTACTTATACTGAAATTGATAAAAGGTAGCATCGGCATAATCCGAATAAATGAACGATTTGAAATGAAGCTTACATTTAGAGTTAAAGACACAAACCTTAACAAGATGTGTGATAGCATCTTTGAAAAACACCAGATCAAGCAGTCCACCTCGAACATTTTCATTATATTGCCTTTGGTAGAACTGTAATTTATCAGATAAAAATTCTAAAGATGGAACCTAATGGTAAAGAAAATAAGAATGTTAAAACTACCTTTTTTAAAAAATTAACCACCATTGCAATCAACAAATCACTAAAATTGAAAAGAAAAGTCTTTCCCCGAAGAATTTATACCTACACAAACCAACAAACCAAAGCCTAGATAGGAGGCTACATTAAATAAGCATGTCAAATAAGACAGATATAAGCATGGATAAAGATGCTATTGGGTATGGTGGTGAGATTAATAATCTGTTCCAAAAAAATAACATGATTTAAAAATAAAAGATTAAAGAAAGGTAAATGTAATGTAAAGGTTAAGACAGCGGGGTGATCTTGAGTCAGTCACTTTCTGTTAGTCTTAGGGTGGAGGCAATGGCAAACCACATCTGAAAAACCTTGCCAAGAAACTGCATGGACTTCAATTTTATGTAATTCTATTCATTGCATTTTTGCAATTACCCATCCTAAACTCAAGAAAAGATATAAAAATCAAAATCTATATAAATACCGTTTCATAAATTTTGGGTGCTTCAAACACAAAATCTTCTGGTTCTTCACCTGTTGGCTCAGGCATATCCCGCAAAAAATCTACAAAATATGGTTCGGCTGGGACTTGTGATACTAAGTCTGGATCCACATCTTCTTCAATTACTCTACCAAAATTTCTGTCAAACCATTCTTCATCATCTTCGGTAATAAATCTGCAAGAAACAAATTTAGTCATTATAAATGCAAAACTCCCACTAATTTTGGATTAAATAACTATGCAAACAAAATGAGAACAAAATCATTTCAGTAACATTCATATCATTCTTAGAACTAGGTACATAATGTATTTCTGAATGAAGCCAAAGCTACAATTTAGGACCATACTTCATCATGAAGTAAACTGGTATGTTTAAAGTTATCTTATCAACTATCTTGTAATACAGGCTTCTTTTTACAACAAAAGACAACAGCCTCATCATCTATTTTCAGCTGTCCATGTGTTTTCCTGCCAAACTTAAGAAGTAGTATTCTCTAACTCAGTATTTTTCATTGCTAAATGCAGGATTCTGAATGTTGAAGTCCAAACATCTTAAAGTTGGCAAGATTAAAAAATACTGTTCCAACTTGTGATGGATCAAGTGATGCTGTCTAGTTTGCCTACTTTTCTTCATTTCACTATATTGTAGAAAAATGTCTCCCTTCCAGATACTGTTCCCCACGGTAGGAACATACCCTCCTATTCAGGGGTGAAATCCAGCAGGTTCTGACAGGTTCTGGAGAACCGGTAGCGGAAATTTTGAGTAGTTCGGAGAACCGGTAGCAGAAATTTTGAGTAGTTCGGAGAACTGGCAAATATCACCTCTGGCTGGCCCTAGAGTGGGGTGGGAATGGGGATTTTGCAGTATCCTTCCCCTGCCACGCCCACCAAACCACACCAAGCCACACCCACAGAACCGGTAGTAAAAAAAATTGGATTTCACCACTGCTCCTATTTAATTACTGGTTACTGCCTTCCATGGCTATTTCAACTTGGGCTACTGGACAAGTGAATCACTGTTCACAAAAAAATAATAATCACAAAATAGCATGCCAACTACTCGTGAGTGAAAACTGAGTTTGATCAAATTCAGAAACACATTACTACTGTCCCTGTCCTACTGTCCTATTGCCTAATTTACCTGTACTTACTTTGCTAATGTTTATGTTTATACCAATACCTACTATCTTGTAGATGTTTGACAAATAAATAAAATAAATAAATACTACATAGCAGTTCATTTGTTCCTTTAGACTCCTACCCCAAATCCAGTTTAGAGAAACCAAAATGGAGTATTCACTACATCTGAACTTTACATACTTTCTGTTACATGGCAAGAGGCCACCCAGATCTTCCATGGGTCTTGTTTTCCTTTGCTTTCAGCACCACTGGGTGTCCATTTAACCATGACACAGAAGTCTAAATGGGAACAGCTCAAATTCCTCTCCTTGGCCTGTGGTATAAAGACAGCTACTGATTGGCAGCTGGAAAGGCAGAGATGGAAGAATATTGAAAAAGGCCTTCTGCTTCCATCACTACCTTTTCCATTTCTGACCTTCTGGAAATATAGGGTTTATTGCTGTCCTCTAGCAGTTCTGTGATGATATAAAACTCCTAAATTGCTATGTCAAGTCTTCTTTTTTTAAAGTTTTTTATTTTTTTTCACAATCTCCATATACACATCCATGCATATATCATAAGTCATATCAAAACATACATAATTATACATTTCTATCCAATATATCATAAATCAATATCCTAGTTTTACACCTATTTATCCTGCTATTTATCAGTCTGTTTTTCCCTCATTTCATAGCACTCCCCTCCCTCTATCTCCCTCTCCTCCTTCTACCTTCTTTCTCTTTCTCTCCCCCTTCCTACTTCCCTCCTCCCCTTCTCCTTACATCAGCCTTCTGAAGTGCTAGCTAAGTTGAAACAGAGGCAGGAAAAATGTGGAGGAGAAGATGACAGTTGAAAATTCCTTCAACATATGAAGTCCCTCACCAGTTTTCCCCATGATGGAAAGGAAAAATAATAATTTAAAAGATAAATTAAAAAAAATCTCTTAAAATGTCCAGGTCCCTCAATGCAGAGTCAGAATAGATATATTATAATCTGCCTGCTCATTCACCCCTTTCCCCCCTAACACATTGCAAAAGCAACTTGTGCAGGGTGTGCATTCACTTTTGTGCAACCCCACTTAAGCGTTTCTTTACAGCTTTGTTTTTGTAGCTTTGTTTTGGGGTTCCAGATTCATCTTTGGAATCTGGATTTCAAAATGAAAGCTGAGTAGAAGATGGCTGATTCCTTCTCTTATTACTTGTAATGCTTCAGTAAATAATCATACCTGTCAGCAATTACGCGTGTACATTCATGTTTAAATAGAGCCAGAAGTGTTTGAACACTAGTACATTCTTCTGATTTAATTGTTAACATGCCTTGCCAAATTCTGGAAAGATCACGCAGGTTGAAGATATAATGAAATTTGGATGGTGTAGGCAGCATCTTTATCTATAACAAAAATATATATTCATGTATGTGTATTTGTGCAAGTTCTCATAATGCAGAAGTGAAAAGCACGTACATAGGTTCCCATGTACAATTGTCTTCCTTATACACTAGCACAAGTGCAATAGATTCAGTATGTTTTAAACTGTTGGTACAGGGGAAATATATCTTACCTGTGAATTTCCTTTTGAGTGAATTTTATTTGACTACATACTTGTGTATTTTGATTAGGGGACAGTGGGGCTGGTTTTAGATTTATCCCTGTCTATGATGAAATTTTTATTTTTTTCAAGAGCAACCATGTGAATAAGGTTTCTTGCATACATTAAAGTAAGATGCAGGCCTTATTCTCACTTTAAAATTTAAAAAACAAAGAGGACAACTCTTGCAAGAAAAAATAACAAAGAACAGAAGATAATGAAGAATTTTACAATACTGCATAAAACATAATAAGTATTTATATCTTAGTAGACCAGATTTTTCTAGCACCTGACAAGATTATTCTGGCACTCTCTACCTATTTGTGTTCAGATTAAATTAAATTAGTCATCTACAACATATAAAACAGATTTGTTTTCCATAACTTCCAAATAGTGAATGTCTTTCTAGTAAGTACTGATTTTGATACCTTAGTCCATTGCCACAATATTCTACCAGCGGATACCAATTTCATTATCATATCACTTATTTCATGCTTGAAATTTCTACATGAATGAAAATATCCACAGCCAATTATTCCTGAAAAATAATAGATCAGTTTTAGCTTTAATATTTTCTAATAAGTACAGCTTTAAATTTAAAGTTTTACTGCATCAGTGTCATGCAGTCAGTTCAGGTGTATGGATTTGTAATTTTTCTGATTTTCTCAGCTGTATAGGATTGTAAACACATAGCTTAATTAAAGGACTTATTAGGCCACAATTACAGAACTGGCGAGATAAAATATGACAATGGGTAATAGTCTGTTTTGTAATAGAAAAAAACAACCTAATTCTTTAAGAATAATTTAAAACTGAAGCCTGTTTGATTTTAAGGCTTATCTCCAAATGGTAAGCAATGCAGAACTAAATTTTGCTATTTATATTTCCTGCAATTTCCTGTAGATATGCTCTACTCTAGTCTTTCCATAAGATTAAACTCAGGTAAGAGCTTAATGAGAAAGCACTTTTTATATATTCTTTATGAACTCCTTTTTTACCAGCTTCAACTGAACTAGATGGTAACTAGGCAGAGGGACTTTCTGATGGTTGGCACTCCATTTTGGAAATCATTTATCATTATGACGCAAGTCTGGCATTTTCATAAAGTCTGAGGTTTTCAGAATTGTCCAAGACATTTTATTTAAAACGTAGGGAGAGGTCAAATGCATCATCAGTCATAAGTCTCTTCATGCCCACAAGAGATCTAAGTCCAGCCAATCTTTAATTTCTTTCTATTCTTAACTCTTAACCTTTCTATTCTTAACCTTTCTATTCTTAATGCATGGCTAGTCTAGCGAAGAGAAGGACCAGGGGAGACATGATAGCAGTGTTCCAATATTTGAGGGGCTGCCACAGAGAGGATGGGGTCAGGCTATTTTCCAAGGCACCAGAAGGCCAGACAAGGAATTATGGATGGAAACTGATCAAGGAGAGATTCAACCTGGAAATAAGGAGAAACTTTCTGACAGTGAGAGCGATCAACCAGTGGAACAGCTTGCCTGCGGAGGTTGTGAGAGCTCCAACACTTGAGACTTTCAAGAGGAAATTGGACTGCCATTTGTCAGAAATGGTGTAGGGTCTCCTGCTTGAGTGGGGGGTTGGACTAGATGACCTACAAGTTCCCTTCCAACTCTGTTAATCTGTTATCTGTTATCCTACTAATTTTCCTTGACTGTTAGTAGTTCAGATTCCTGTAGAGAATTTAGGCTTACAATAAATCTTTATTTATTCACCCATCTCCTCCCACTAATCTCTCACCATCATCCATCTCCTCCCACTAATGACTGTATAACTGTAACTTTGTTGCTTGTATCCATCCGATTTATATTGACTGGTTCCTAATATGATTTGATTGCTTATTTGTACCCAGACTATCATTAAGTGTTGTACCTTATGATTCTTGATGAACGTATCTTTTTTTAATGTACACTGAGAGCATATGCACCAAGACAAATTCCTTGTGTGTCCAATCACACTTGGCCAATTAAAAAATTCTATTCTATTCTATTCTATTCTATTCTATTCTATTCTATTCTATTCTATTCTATTCTATTCTATTCTATTCTATTCTATTCTATACATTTGAACTGCCTGGATCTCCTGATTTCCCTGGTACTGACACTATATAATTTTATATTTCTTTATGTTTTGTCTCATGTCTATGCTGTTCCTTTGCCTGCAATGATAGAACTCCTCTCTCTGTGGCTTTATTGTAGTTGTTAAAATTTGGTTGTAATCTTTCCTAACCAGAAGCCTTCCAAATATTTTGGATTTCAATTCGATTTATTTATTTATTTATTTATTTATTTATTTATTTATTTATTTATTTATTTATTTATTTATTTATTTATTTATTTATTTATTCGTTCATTCGTTCATTCGTTCATTCAGTCATTCATTCATTCATTCATTCATTCATTCATTTTATTAATGGTTCTCCCGTAGGACTCAGGGCGGCATACAGCATAGTCTAAGAACAATATAAAATAGTAATAGTAATTAAAAAGTTACAAAAATTAAAAAACACACCAACATTCATACATGGGGGATTGATCTCAATATCACCCCGCCTGCCGGAAGAGCCGTGTTTTAATGGCTTTACGGAAGGCCAGCAGCCCCCACAGAGAAGGCTCTCCCCTGCGTGCCCGCCAACCGACATTGTTTGGTTGAAGGGACCTGGAGGAAACCGACTTCATACATTATCTTCAGAAGCAGGAGGGCTTCCTCATATAATGTGGAAACATCCCAGGCAGGACTCTCAAAAACAAATTGCCTGGTTTCTCTCTGGCAAGATAGCATTACTCGCCCTAGAATATAAATTCTCCAAGAGACTGGGCAAAAACATAGCAAAATATACAAACAATATGAACGTTCAGTCATCTGTGGCTGAAGAATCTATATTATAGTGTCCTTGAAATGAGCTCAGCTATTAGTAGGAAAAATTTAGTTCTAGAGAATGTATCATCCAATTTATCATCCAAATTTTTGGACTGGGTAAGAATCAAAATGATGTAATTTCCTTTTAGCAAAATCATTCATTTGGATGCAGACTTATTTCCTTTTAATTCTGATGGAGAATATTCATCAGTAATCAATACAATTATTTGTAAAATAAAATTAAATAAATAAAAATAATTAAATATTAAAATTAACTAGATTAAATATCGATGTCCAACAATTTCATTCCATGTAACAGCTTACACCCATATGGCTTTAGTTTCTCTAGAGAAAAGGATTATCCACTGATAAAAATGCATGAAATCTTTTGGGTTCTACTTAAAATTACACAGAAAAATGAGAGTACCAAATATTTTATCAATGGAGGCATTAGATGGAAGGGTGCAGTTAAATACAGTAAACTGCCTCTTTAAGCGTTGTGGGATGTCATTTCGACCTCCTCCTGGGTGAATCATTGCCGCTATAAGCTGCACGTCAACAATTGTAGTAAAGTCTCCAGGTTTATCCAAACTATACATTCCTTCCATTTCCATCATCTGACGTACTATTTCATTTGTTACCTGCACATTTTTTTTAAAAAAGCAACAGATCATTCTTTCAAAAGAAAAAAAAACCCCACATATTTTTATTCTACTTGAGATACATGGCAGAATGTGGTTTAAGTGTATCTTTACATTGTATGCAAAGTATCATTCCACCTAAAATAAATAGGAATAACATGGGCCTATCCTGATTTCAGGATGAAAAAATATCTTAACTGTCAACAGCAAAAATGGATTAATACAGTATATATACAGTAAATGAAAATGATTTCAAAAATGACCATTTTTATTAACAATAAGAGCTACACTAATCCTTTATACTGAGAACATTCTTGTTATCTAATTCAGAACTGTCCACAGCAGGAATAGGGAATCCACTATCTCATGGGTGTCAAACTTGCCGCATCATGTTGCTGTCATGTGATGTTTCGCGATGTTTTCTCCTTCGCAGAGCTGGTGTGGGCGTGGTCTGTGTGTGACACATCTGGCCCGCAGGCCACTACTTTGACACCCCTTCACTATCTGCTCTGTCAACTTCTCCTGCTTTTTCTGAAGTCCCACTCCTTCTCCTTTATTCAGAATCGATCTCCATTGCTTATACATGTAGATTTTTGGAGAGTTGATCTTCTCTGTCCAAACAATAGCTGATAAGAATGCCAATGCTCAGAAACCCTACATTTATGATGGTCCACAGGCTTTTCTCCTGAGTACTGAGGTGCAGACCATTTTGGAATTCTGAGCAAAACTCTTCTTTTCACAGAAAGGGAAAATTATTGTTCTTTGAATCTTGCAGCAAGGAAAAAGGCAGCCTGATGGGCCAATGGTAGATCCAGGGGCTTCATCTCCCCTAATCATGTAGAATGGCATAGTTGTTAGAGGCATTCTGGCATATGAACTCAGTCTGGTTTCTTACCCGTGGACCATCTTTTAAATAGGTCTTGCAGATGATGGAAAATTTCTCCCAATTCTAACTGTCTTAGTGTTAAGGAGTGAACTTGGGGGCTTTTAAAATAAAATACGGGCGCTCCTTACTGCATTACTCTTCTGTTCCCAAACTGGGTTCCATTTCATTGTTTACACTTAATCAAAGAAAGAGTATTCAGTTAAGATGCCGTATTGCTGAGCTCCTGGTTGTTTCTTTGCAGATTTAAAACCCAATACAACATCTGTCTGCATACATATGAGCTCACAGTTCAGTTGCATATGCAGGAACTCCATTAAAATGCAATCTATGTATCCCTGTCACTCCTGATTCATACAATGGTTGCACTGCCTAAAAATGTCCTGCACGCACGTCAAGAAAAATATACGACTTGACTGATTTAAGAATATGTACTTATTTAATAGATAGAAGTTGTTATTCAGTTGTGGTATTCTGTTATTCCCCACTCAGGAAGAACATTATAATCAGCCCACACTTTTCCTAGACTGATTCTTGAAATACTGTTCCTAAGCAGTGCTAATAATTTTATAACGCAATCAGAAAGTATTGTTAACATGGCGAAAGTTTTCACAAATAGCTTCTTTTTTTAAAGTATCATTTTTATTAACAAAACATTGCTTACTTGTATAATTAGAGACACATTACAACTGTACCTGATCTCCCCATTCGTTTATAATGGGCATGTTAATGTCATCAATGAATATGGTCATTTTTCTGCCCCCTGGAGGCCCATAGGTACTGCCCATCCTCTTGTCCACATAACTTTCTATTGTCCTCTTAATAATTAAACAACACAAATAAAAACAAGTAAATAAAAATGAAGCTATTTTTAATTATTTGTTACATGTATATGTAATGAGTTTTAATTTAAGCCAACCAATTGGAATTATGCAAGCATGCTTTAAAATAATTTATAATCATTGCTGGAGTATTAAAGATAAATGTCAAAATTGTGCGTTTTCTTTAGCTTATTTCAAATAGTTTATATAGAAACAAATGATGTAGAAAGAAGCTCATAAAATCTACAGTTTACCTGAAACATTCCAGGTTCTGTTGCTGAAGAAAAATTTAAACTTTTTGATAACTGTTCTTCTGGGTCATATTTTTTTAAATAACCTTTAATCATTACAGTCTTTGCAGTTCCTTGTTCACCAATGAGCAATACTGCCTGTAATAATTTTAGTATCATTATTTTTACATCCTTATTATATATATATATATATATATATATATATATATATATATATATATATATATATATATATATATATATATATATATATATATATATATATATATATATATATATATATATATATATATAAACCTTCAGTTCTGCCAAAAAAATATTACACACTAAAACTCAACAAAAAAAGCAATGTGACTTTGCTGTCTTGATGAATTATATATTATATTTCTGATTTATATTTTGGGCTCAATGAACTGGAGCTAAAACCATTTCATCCATAAGAAAAAGAGCTTTAGGATAGTTGTAGAAACACAGATAAAATCTGTCACCCGCTGTGCAGCGCACGCATATACACACATGCTCACACACACATATACTTTGATAGCTAATAAAAACATTTTGGCATGGAATGGTGTGTGCAAAGAGTGGTGTGAGAGAGAGATGAATGGAATGACTGCAAAGTAAGAAAAAGAAATAAAAGAATTAAAAGAAGAATATTTTCTAGATAGAGAAAGATGTTTTTATTCATTGGATAATTATTTGGAAATATCTCCACAGACAAAATAGACAACGTATAGACACAAATAGAAAAATCAAATAATTAAACATGTATGACATTGAGCACAAATGTGTCCATCACACCTCCCACTTCTAAAATTTAAAATTAGGAGAGAAATTGTGAAAAAAGCAAATAGATTTTCAGAAATCATAGTTTAGAAACCTGAATGGCAGGTTCATCCAACATCTTAAGGCAAAGCTAAACACACTAGTGTACAGTATGATGGCTTAGCAGAATGTGTGCATTTTATTCAGTGGCAAAGTAGCATCCCTTAGTTCATAATTTGCCAATAAAATATGCACTCACTTTGTGTTGCTTTGCTATTGTATCCATCAAAAATTGTGTTCTGACATTGTCTACATTTGGAACTAGAATAGAAGAATACTCAGGAACACTGTCAGTTGGATAAATATATTCCTGAACCTTTTTATTCCAGTGATCCCAGTCACCTAAAATGGAACATAAAACAGTAGAAAAACACTAATTATTTCTCTTCTTTAACTACTATATTTATTAATCAAAATAGCTCTTAAGAAATTAGACATTCTATGCAGTAGCAGCTCAATAGGCTTGAAGAAATCAAGGTCTCTGATTTTTTTTCTCAGTCAGACCAATCTTCAGGCAGATTGACCAAATTAAGGCCTCAGAATTAGATGAAATCCAGCAAAGGCTAGTGGTGAGATAACTGTAACCAGCATAATTTAATTTAATTTAATTTAATTTAATTTAATTTAATTTAATTTAATTTAATTTAATTTAATTAATTTAATTAATTTAATTAATTTAATTTAATTTAATTTAATTATTTAATTTAATTTAATTTAATTTAATTTAATTTAATTTAATTTAATTTAATTTAATTAATTTAATTAATTTAATTAATTTAATTAATTTAATTTAATTTAATTGAACGTTCTTATAGGCCGCCAAACTCCTGTAGGACTCAGGGCGGCGTACAATACAGAAAAGAACAATTCATAAAAACAGTATTAAAAACAACATAATGACAACAATTAAAAAATTATAAAAGATTAAAAACCATCCATCATTCATACCAGGGGGGAGACCAAAGATGTTCCATTGGTCTCGCTTTAACCCCGCCTGCCGGAAGAGCCATGTTTTTATTGCTTTGCGGAAGGCCAGCAGGATGGGGATAGTCCTGATCTCTGGGGGCAGTTGATTCCAGAGGGACGGAGCTCCCACAGAGAAGACTCTCCCCCTCGGCCCCGCCAACCGGCATTGCTTGGTCGATGGGACCTGGAGGAGACCAACTCTGTGGGACCTAACCGGTCATAGGGAGGTATGCGGTAGGATGCGGTCCCTGAGGTAACCTGGTCCTGAGCCATGTAGGGCTTTAAAGGTCAAAACCAACACCTTAAATTGCTTCCGGAGACTAATGGGCAACCAATGCAGCTCTCGGAGAATGGGTGTTACATGGGTGTATCTAGGAACACCCACCATGGCTCGCGCAGCTGCATTTTGCACCAATTGCAGTCTCCGGATACTCTTTGATGGTAGCCCCATGTAGAGTGCATTACAGTAGTCCAGCCGTGAGGTGATGAGGGTGTGAGTGACTATGAGTAAGGCCTCCCTCTCCAAGTAGGGTCGCAATTGGTGCACCAGGCGAACCTGTGCAAAGGTCCCCTTAGCCACAGCTGAAAGATGTTGCTCCAATTTTAGCTGTGGGTCTAGGAGAACACCCAAATTGCGAACCCGTTCCAAGGGGGTTAATTTTTCTCCCCCCAGAACCAAGGAGGGGCAGATGACATAGTCCCTAGGGGGCAATATCAACAGCCATTTGGTCTTGTCAGGATTGAGCTTGAGCCTATTCATTCCCATCCAGACCCTAACATCGTCCAGGCAACGGCACATTACATCCACTGCTTCCCTGAACTGAGACGGGGTGGAGATGTACAACTGGGTATCATCAGCATATTGCTGGTACCTCACCCCGTGTCGTCGGATGATTTCACCCAACGGTTTCATGTAGATGTTAAACAGGATAGACGAGAGGACCGAACCCTGAGGCACCCCACAAAGCAGGGGCCTAGGGGCCGACATCTGACATCCTGTCAACACCGACTGCGTCCTATCGGAGAGGTAGGAGGAGAACCACTGTAAAACAGTGCCTCCCACTCCCAACTCACCGAGTCGGCGCAGAAGGATACCATGGTCAATGGTATCAAAAGCTGCTGAGAGGTCAAGTAGCACCAGGATGGAGGAATAACCTCCACCCCGGGCTCGCCAGAGATCATCCATCCGGGTGACCAAAGCAGTTTCCGTGCTGTAGCCATGCCTGAAACCCGTTTGAAAGGGATCTAGATAATCAGTGTCATCCACTTTCTCTACAACCTTACCCACAGAGGGCAGGTTGGAGACTGGATGGAAGTTCTTTAAATCCGCTGGGTCCAGGGAAGGCTTCTTGAGGAGAGGCCTCACCACTGCAGCTTTTAAGGGCTGTGGGATGGACCCCTCTCTCAGAGAAGCATTCATAACTGCCTGGAGCCAGCCACGTGACACCTCCCTGCTGGCCGAAACCAGCCAGGAGGGGCATGGGTCCAACAAACAAGTGGAGGAACTCATCACTCCTATGGCCTTGTCAACGTCATCAGGAGTGATAGGCTCAAATTCATCCCATATAATAGGACTAAGACCAGCCCTGTCATCTCAGTTAGCCCTGTCCAATCAGAGTCCAGGTCTGTCTGAATCTGAGTGACTTTATCCGCCAGAAAGTGAGCAAATTCCTAAGCTCTGCCCTGTAAGGGTTCCTCAACTCCCCCCTTAGCTAGGAGGGAGAGAGTCACTCTAAACAGGGCGGCTGGGTGTGAATCAGCAGATGCAATAAGAGTGGGAAAATGTGAACATTTTGCCGCCCGTATCGCCACTAAATAAGACTTAGTAAATGTTCTTAATAGTGTTCGGTCAGATTCAGCTTTACTGGCCCTCCACCGTCGCTCTAGAAGTCTCTTGTGACATTTCATCTTCCGGAGGTCCTCAGTGAACCAAGGAGCCCTCCTGGATCCACTACCATGGAGAGATCGCAAAGGCGCAATCCGATCTAACGCTCCTGATGCCGCCTTGTTCCAGGCAGCTACCAGAGACTCAGATGAATTGTGTACCAGAGATTCAGGTATCTCCCCAAGTTCCCTCTGGAATCCTTCTGGTTCCATTAGGTACCTGGGGCGGAACCACCTAATCGGTCCTGCCTTCTTGCGATGGAGGAGTGGTGCCATGAAATTTAACCTCAGAAGGAAATGATCTGACCACAACAAGGGTGAAATGATTAAACCCCTCAGCCTCAGATCATCTCTCCACTGCCCTGAGAGAAACACCAGGTCAAACGTGTGACCACCCTCATGAGTCGGACCCTGAACTACTTGTGTCAGGTCCATGGTTGTCATGGAAGCCATGAACTCTTGAACTGCATCAGAGGTTTCGCAGGGCGAAGGTAGGTTGAAGTCCTCCAGAACCATACGCTTGGGGAACTCAATCACCAGCCCCGCTATCACCTCAAGCAGCACAGGCAGAGCCTTTGCAATGCAGCTAGGAGGCAGGTACGTTAGCAAAAGGCCCACCTGAACCCCTAAGTCCAACTTCAGAAGGAGCGTCTCACACCCAACAATCTCTGGGGCAGGGCTTCTACAAGGGCAAAGATTCCGGCAAGCTATAATAGCCATTCCTCCATCCCTTCCCTGGGGTCGTGGCTGATGCAGAACTAAGACTTCCGGGGTGGAGCTACGGCAGGATGGCCGAGGAAGATCTTGCTCTCCCCAAACTCTGAGTTTTTCCCAAGTTTCAGATCAGAAAGAGACTCCCCCTGTGGTTTCTGCTCTCTGGTGGGTGTGTGAAAATGGACAATAAGAAGAATAGCAACAGCAATAGCACTCAGACTTATATACCGCTTCATAGTGCTTTACAGCCCTCTCTAAGCAGTTTACAGAGTCAGCATATTTCCCCCAACAATCTAGGTCCTCATTTTATCAACTTTGGAAGAATGGAAGGCTGTGTCAACCCTGAGCCTGGTGAGATTCGATCTGCCAACCTAAACTGCTGGCAGCCGGTGATCAACAGAAGTTGCCTGCAGTACTGCACTCTAACCACGGCACCACCGAACATGAATAAAGGATCCTAATTTTTTTTCCCGTTTGGGGAGGATGCCCTTTGATGGGTAAACCTTTGCCATTCAGAACTACCTACTGTAGCTATTTCTAAAACAAAATGTTGAAAAATTGGTTTGTGTTGTTTTCCTCCACAATGTGTGCCGTGCCAAGGATCATTTGGCTTTTGTCTGTTTGTTGTTAAATGTTATTTTCCTATCTTTTAACTTCATGATTCTAAGTTGCCTCCAGCCACCCAGTTACTGAGATGCCATACAAGTCAACAAAGTTAATGAAATAACTAAATCAGTATTGACTCATCAGTAGCAATCACTAAAATGTGTAATGTACAAATAGAAACCATCCAAATAAATGAGGGTTTCTGATCTATAGATGGGTGCCAAAGTTACATGTTATAGGCTAAATAAGCTATAAAAAGATAATGTTCTCTGCTAAACTATACTAAAAATATAAGGGTTATTAAAAAAAGTAAGAAGCATTGCACTACTTTATCACTTACCACAATCACTGACAAAATACTCATACATTGTATGAGTTTCCCCTTTATCAAATGTTGGCAGGTCCAGTTTGCTTTCATGGCTTCTCAGGAAAGCTTCCAACTTTTCCCGGCTATCCAACTCTAGAAGGGATCCTAAACTCCACATTACGCCAAAGACAAATAACCTGTGAAGATGTGCCAGACATACAATGCCACCTTCTTCCTTAGAGGGTATCAAGCCTTCCAAAAGATTAATAGACTGAAAATATTTTAAAAAGGAACAGAGAAGAGAAAAGGAGAGAAGTAAGAATACCTGGAGTACAATCTAAAATGAAAATAACTGCAGATCCACATAATACATTTTTCTACTTACAAGGAACATAACAAAGTTGTATTTAATGTACCTCATATTTTCCAATAGCCTTGTCAAGAAAAGGAGATTTCTGTGTATTTCGGTAGCAATATGGCATGATTTTGTTAGATTTATTAAAAATATACCTGCATGATATAGTTACATTCTAGCAATTCCATTTTTGGAAAAAGATTCAGTTTCATGTAAGTATATGCTGCTTCAAAAACTTTGTCATATAGACCCAATAATACATCTGCTTCTTGTGGAGTACGAGTCTTCAACCATCCCTGTGGGGGGGGGAAAAACCAAGGAGAATGCTAGTCAGCTGTCCCACAATTTAAAATTATTATTATTTAAATCCTCTCTGAAAACATACCTGCAATATTGGCCTCCAGGTTAGGGCAGAAGAACTGATGTACACCATACCCATCCTGGAAACTGTAGCAGGAGAAGCATTTTCAATATTGTGCACTTCGAAGAGCAACTTGCAAGTAGGAGCCATTGGAATCCGATCTCCATTTGCTAAAGTGAGAGTCTTATTATCATCAAGCACCGAATTCAGATTTTCAATCCAAATTGCATCTACAGGGCCATCCAGAATCAGAAAAATATTCTCCCCTGGAAATAAAATGAAAGCGTTTACACAAAGGCAAAACTTCTTGTTCCATTATTAAGCTCATCATCATTGTCACCATCTTCATCATTCTGTAATGCATATCTAATGTTACAATTTGACTATGTGCTGCACATTTTAAGCCCTACTGCAATCAGATTCAGGTCTTTTATCCACCCAAGAGAAGATGGTAGTGGAGGTACTAGCTTTTTTACTGGTACATTTTCCTCCTAAAAACTGAAATAAAAAACTATTTGTATCATAGAAAAATATAGTTTTTCATATTATCTTCGTTCAAGTGATATAATTCTTTGGGGGGAGGGAATATCAGTATAGATGAAAATAGAAGAACACTTTTAATAGGAAAGTGATATTCTGTGATTATGTTGCTAGCTATTTCTTTATTTCAAAATATTCTTTATTTCAAAATATAAACAGACTCTTCAGTGGGTTTATTATACCTTTCTTGGCTTTAAGAGTTTTTCGCCACAAAGTGGAGAAAATTCCATCTGTCCAATCATTTGTTGCTGTATCCAGTTTGCCAAACATCTGAGGGGCTGTAATAGCTTTTGGGTTCATGCGCATTTCTCTGTGAGGATATCCACATTCTGTCATTGCCCTCATCAATATAGTTATAACTGCTGTTTTTCCAGATCCACTTGGTCCAAGCGTCATCAACCCATGGCGTACTTTGGAAGTTTCATATAACTAAAGAAGGAGGGGTGGTAGAAGAAGAATGGAGTGGATTATTGGATTTGCTTTCAAAAATATTTTCTCCGGAGAAGGGCTAAAACATGAAGGGTGAGAGGGCATATTTTATTAGAGGCCCTGAGCTGGCATTAGGAAAAAAGCTCACTGTCATTAGCGGGTGGGGGAAAGGCTAAATTCTAAATAGTGAAGTTAATCATGGCATAGGTACTGCTAACATATATATAAAATCCCAATATCCTTAATAGAGAAAAAATTGTATACAACATTCTACTCTTTTGGCCTTTGTCTCCAAATGCCATACAACAGAATACATAATAGCTTCCTGTAACATCAATTTAAAAGGGAATTTATAAATAGAATATTCGTATGATATAGAACACTGATCTTGAAGGGTGCTAAATCATAAGAGGGACTATGAGTTCATATGAATTACCCCCATCAGACCTTTTCCTGATATACAATTTCCAGAACTTTCAACCAAAATGGCCATTGGCTGAATACTGTGGTATAATCCTAAATTATCTGAAGGCATTAGGTTATTGGAAGTGGAGGAAAAGGGGTGTTATATCTCTTTCTAGTGAAGTTATATTTGGGTATAGTTCAGAAGTGGATTCCTACCAGTTCGGACCGGTTCTATAGAACCGTTAGTAACTTGGCAGCCTGGGTCGCTGGAACAGACAGCGTCCCAGGCCTGCCACGCCCCTGAGTCAGGGGTGGGTTCTAACTTACCTCACCACTAGTTCGCTTCCTGCCATGCCGTGCTGCGTTGCCACGTGCGCATGCGCAGTGCCGAAAATAAGCAAAAAAATAAAATAAATATTTTTAAAACAAGATGGTGGCACATGCGCACTGCCGGAAACTCGGCTTCTGCGCATGAGCAGAAGAAAAAATCAGCAAAAAATTCCCCCCCCCCATTTTTAAAAAAAAAATCTCAAAAAAAGATGGCAGCATCCATGGACCGGCACCAACAGAACCGGCTCTGTGATGTCACCAGTTGCTACCGGTTCTATACAACCGGTGTGAACCGGAAGGAACCCACCTCTGCCCTGAGTAGGTTCTCTCAGTGGCGCCATAGGCGACATCTTGTTTTTTGCTTCTGCGCATGCATGCGGTGCACAATGCGTATGTGGTGCATAATGCATGTGCGCCCGCACGGTGCACAATGCATGTGCACCCCCATGGTGCACAATCCGCATGCACCCACATGGTGAGTAATGCGCGTGCACCAGCATGGTGCGCGGTGCACAATGCACGTGCACCCGCACTGCGTGCAGTGCGCAGTGTACTGTGCGCAATGAGTGAACCGGCGGTAACAGAATCCGGAACCCACCCTTGGCATGGTTCCTGAATATTAATAACTACATACATAATGTAAAATATGTAGTCTTACACTTGGATTATTTGAGAAGAGGCTCTCAAACATATTTATTAAAGAATATGAGAAAAATGATGGTAAAATTCACATTGCAACTTTTTAAAATTAACTGTTTTATATTCTACAGTACTGTCTTCTGAAAGTCTACAGTACTGTCTTCTGAAAGCCTAAAATGTGTAATGTTATACCTGTACAAGTTTAAGATTCCAAGGAGGATGATTAATCAGTCCTGCCTCGTCAACCTGATTTGCAACTGCTGCTTGAAGGTCAACGTAAGTATTACTATCCAGTACCAGCCCAGGAAAGAGATCATTGATAAGGCTAAGAAACAAGGGCTCATCTTCATCTACCTGGATAACAAAAAAAAGTTTTAAAATGTAAATTGTTGATTTGTGGGGAGGGAGCAGCAAGAGATTATTCAAAGATATATTTCTTGTGAGCTTGAGATCAGAGACCAATCTAGATACAATTTATGATGGTCAATAAATTATACAGAAGTACTGCATAAATTCCAACAACCTGATTCCATTGGATTCAGTGGGGTTTCAATATTATTACTTTCTGTGTAATTTGCTTAATTTATTGTATGCAAATCAAGTAACTATATATATATATATATATATGCACAAGAGAGTAGGCAGTCAGACTGAGAACCACATAGTTATAGAGAAGTATACAAGAAGCTTACTAAATCATTTTCATAATTACTCTAGCAATGGGAAGTTTAAACAGCTTCCAGTGTACTCATAGCTTTTACATTTCATATATCACTGAGAGAATAGTTTAAATTACATTTTGCTGTCTATATTTCTTCTTTTACCAAAATTAGCTGCTGGCTTCCCTGATCAAAATTAAAATTATGGCCCTGTGTAGAGGGGACATATGTTTTCTTGCTCGAAATCAGCCTTCAACTTTTTATCTGAAGATATAAATTATTCCAAATCTTAAGTACAGTAATTAACTTTAAAGAGAATGATGCTTTTATTAATTATTCAGTGGAATAACTGATTTATAAATAATGACGGTTGTCAAAATACAATTTTAGAGCATCACATTGTTTTCATTTGAAAACACAGTTCAAAACAATACAAAAAAAATAACAAAAATATTGCAACCAGACCAATATCAACACTGCAATAGATAAATTCTTACAAGTTTAGAGAGGTTCATGTCCCTTAGACCTCTCATAACAGTACTCATTTCACTGTCATCTGGTCTTGCCCTCTTTTGTGATCCAAGAGTTCTCAGCACTGAAAGGATATTTCTTAACCCAAAATCATAATGAACCTAAAAAACAAAATAGATGAATCAATAGGTTGTGCATGTTTTCTTTCTTTAGTAATGGCATTCACAGAATTGTGAACATTTGAAAACCTGTAAAGCCTATTTTCTATTGCAGATAAATACAAGCATATACACATGTATGAATAAAAAGTTTGTCTCAAGTGATTAAAAAGAAGGTATGGTTTCATTAGCCTTAATGGAAGCAGCATTCTTCCCTCTCCAAAAAGCCATTATTGGATCTAATGATAGTGACAACTTTTGTCCAGTCTCCAATCTTCCCTTTTAGATATAGTACTGAGACACCACTGGACATGCTTGTTAGTGATCTTTGGGGTAACTGAGAAGGGAATGGTGCATCCATCGTTGTGCTTCTTCATCTCTTGGCAGCTTTTGATATAGTTAGTTACTATATTTTTCGAGAGTGGAGTGCATCATATTACCATTTCTTTTCTTTCTCTGTGGTTGGCTCAAACCCATAGCCCCTCACCTGTGGGGTACTATAGGGCTCAACACATTATATTTAACATCTACATGAAACTGATGGGTGAAGTCAACTGTATGTTAAGAGTCCTGTATGGATCAGTATATTGATGATATCCAGTTATACAGCGTAGCCTGTCCAAGCAGTGCTGTTGTGGTGTTTGGAGGCTGTGTTTAATATAGCTAAAAACTGCTAACTCACTTCAAAAGCAACCACAAATAGGGAGCATAATGGTGTTCTGAATAAGTATTATTAGCCCTAGCACTAGCACTTAGACTTCTATACCGCTTCATAGTGCTTTACAGCCCTCTCTAAGTGGTTTACAGAGTTCAGCATATTGCCCCCAACAATCTGGGTCCTCATTTTACCGACCTCAGAAGGATGGAAGGCTGAGTCAACCTTGAGCCGGTGAGATTTGAACAGCTGAACTGCTGAACTGCAGTGCTGCACTTTAACCACTGCGCCACCTCGGCTTTTATGTAATATTTGTGTTAAATTAGATATACCTGGTTGCTATTAATTTTAAACAGTATTACAAATACATGATATTTCAAATAGTAAACCTTGATCAATAACTAGCACATGGTTAATTTAACAACTATGTGTTCCACTTAACAACTGCAGTGACTCAATTTATGACCATCATAAAAGTCATAAAATTGAATCAAGTCATGTGGTGACCTGCTTAACGAGTGCCCCAAATTATGACCAAAGTTTTTTGTAAGATGGGCAGCCATATAAATGAGATTATTAAATAGATAAATAACCTGGGTCTAGGGGATTGCCAGTTATCATCACCATGATAAAGGAAGACTTATAAGGAAGTTAGCCCACACTCATCTAATCATTCACTCTATAGCAATAGGTCAAAATCAATTAGGAAAAACCTTGATAAGGTTTCCAAGTTAGGTTTGCATGTTTATTTTTATTACTTAAAAGGTTCTGATTGAGCTGCTCTCTGTTAGCTATGGCCACCTTTTGCCCAGGGCTAACAAGAGAATGAAATATTACCTGTTTAGTAAGCTGTTCTTCACAAAGCTTATACAGAACAAAGAATTTCTGAGCCAAAATGACGTTATCAATAAAGCCACAGCTTGCAAGTTTCACTCTCATGATGATCTGAAATGGAATCATACAGATTTAAGAAATTAATCAAAAGTGAGAGACGCATTAATTGAAGTTTGGAGGAAAATTAAACAAAAAATTTATATAAAAATTCTGAGATGGGTTTCAACTATGGAAGCAATGGTTTGTCCAAATGTTATAGATTTAAATAAGATAGTAACCTACAATGAACTGCTAGATGAACAAGGAAAATTGAAATCAAATCAGGAATTGCAAACACGAGGAATTAAAATAGATTGGTGGCCTTACTTACAGATGCAAACAAAATATAAAAAGGATTCGGAACAACACAGTTTTCAAAATGAGCAACAAGAAATAGACAATATATTAACAGGCAGAGATGAAAAAATGGTTACTAAGATATATAATTGTCTTCTAAACTTTAAAATGGAGGAGGAAATTGTAAAAGAAACAATGATAGTGTGGGCCAAAAACTTTGGGTATAATATTGAATTAGAATATTGGGAACAAATTTGGGGGGAAAACTACAAATTGACAATGTCGGCCGCCTATAAAGAGAATATATATAAAATGTTTTATAGATGGCATTTACCACCAGCAATATCCAACTATACCACACAATTGTTGGAAATGTAATCACGTACAAGGGACATTCTACATCTAATACATGTGGTGGACATATCCCAATGCAAAGAAATATTGGGGGGAAATAAAAAAATGGATTGAGGAAATAACAGAACAGAAAATTGAGATGAGGCCAGAACTGTTTCTATTAGGAATAACAAAATATTAGAAAAGAAATTTACTATATTATTCAACACATAATTACCGCAGCGAGAATTACATTCGCCCAGAATTGGAAGAAAGAGAAAATCCCCTCGAACGCAATGATTATAAAAAAGGTGCTAGAATGCGCAGAGATGAACAAACTAACGATGGAATTGAGAGAGAGAGAGAGAGAGGAAACAATGTATTATAAAATACGGAATAGATGGTATGATTGGCTTGAAAGGAAAAGTAAAATTAATGTGTAAAGTAGTATAAGATGATGTAAGAAAATTAAACAAATGTAATTGTAGAAGTTTAAATGGATGTAATGTAATATATAACATGTATAAAGAAGTAAATAGATATAAGAATGTTTAAATTAAAAACAATAGCCTTAAATATGGAAAATGTAGAATGAAGAAAGAAATTCCGATAGGCTCAAGCTGTATTAGTGAAATTATGTTTTGTCTTTTTTAATGTGAAAAATTTCAATAAATAGTATTTAAAAAAAGAAGAAATTAATCAAAAGTAGGGGGGAAAGAAAATAATCCAGGCTAAAAGAGTATATGAGGTTTGGGGGATATAAAAGTGATGCCCTATAAATTTAAAATGATACTGCATGACACAATAAGGCACAATAGTAGCAGTACCTGTCTGTCTGGAACCATCATTGCAACAGTTCTAAATTGAATTTTCAAGTTTTCTGGTAATTCCTGCCGCCCAGCGTAGCCAGGATTCTATGAATAAAAGGAAACAGAAATAATTCAAAGCAGTTGGACTGATTCTGATTATATCAAACCATAGGTCATGTTAGCTACAATACTTTTTATTTCAAAGTCAGCGTGGAGGCCTTTCATGCAAAAGACACTGGTCTACCTGAATTCACAGTGGAGGAGTGCAATATATATATATTACTTTATATGGATGCTAGCCTGAACCTCCTATCTGTTTCCTGATTGTGAGAGAAGAAATAGCCATTTACTCTTGTCATATCCGGGAGCATGGTGCATGGATTCCCATAGTCCCAAGCTTTATTATAGTCACAAAAAATGTTCTTGGAAAATAACAGTCTGAACATGTAGTTCCTTGTACAGTACATGTTCTGTTTTTACGTGACTGAAGACAGAAATGCCCACCACCATGGGACTGTTATTCTATACATTTGAAAAGATTATTGCCGAATCTCAAGAATTCTCAGAGGTATTCCCAAAAGGCTTCTCTGTAGAGAGGACTTTTTAATACATGCAAACATCATGACTGATGGGCAATAAGTGGAAAACTGAGAGCAGTCCTCACTTCCACATCTATTTAATGTAAACATTGTTGTCATATTTTATTATAATTTTGCCTAAACCTTAAAATTCTTAGTTCAGATGTAACATCTGATTTTCACATAGACATGGTTGCTGGCTATTTGCCAACAGCCACTCCCTCCATTAAATAACATTTCTCACTTCTAAACTTAAGTGCACTTAAGTACTTATCAGCACAAATTGTTAACTTGGTTGCAACACTGCAGCTTGGAGTGATTTTCTGATCAGATTAGATTAAAATGTCAAATCCCAGATAAATTTGACTGCAATTTGGCTCTCTCATTCTGAATGAACAATTAATCAAGTGTTATTTGTAAAATTTAAACACAACACAATCAAGTAATGGTGGGGGAATGAAAATAATATTTAATAGACCCTAAACAGATATCATCTTGCCAGAAGATAAACAATGTCCTCCCTGAGCCAAAGTATTAAATTTCAAAAACTCATCTACAGAGAAAATTCTTAAAACATATATCATATGAACCTTATTTGATTAAATATTTGTATTTTATGGAAGTCCCTAGCTCTCTGGAGAAGGATCTAATGCTGGAAAAGGTGGAATGGAAGAGAACAAGGGAATGACCAGTAGCCAGGTGGTACATTCAGTTACTGAGGCATTGGCAATAGGGTCACTGTTGGAATAGCTGAGGGGCCAGGTCAGGAGCAGATCAACATGGAGAAAAATCTATCTATGTGGTCACTAAGAGTCAACAATGTCTTGATGGCATGTAATCAATCAGTTTTATTTGAGGAATAAAATGTGCCATAGCTATAAATTTAACAGCTTGCAAATATATTGCTAGGATAGGCAAAATAATTAATGAAACGTGAATTTATTTTCAAGTAAGTTGTATAACAAATGTATGATTGATTTTCTCTCATCAATAGTTAAAAAGAACCTCTACACATTCATCCCAATAAATTTACCATTGTCAGAAAAATTCCAAACTCAGGGTTTAAGTCCACTGTATCTCCATCTGAAAATATGAACTGCTTTTTCCTTTCTTTTCTTGCTGTCAAAATGATGTAAATTTGTTGAGCTGCTACTGACAAGACGGGTAATTCAATTCTGTTAAATTCATCAAAACATCCCCAGGAGCCAGATTGTGCAAGACCTGAAACAGGAAATGATTTATTTTTGAAGAGATTACAACTTTCCTGTAATTAATGTTTTCACGTTCTTACCATATTGGGGCAACATCTCTTTTCCTAGAATCATACCCAGAAAGAAATATGAAGTGTCTGACCCTGGATATTATAATATCATAAAAAAAGCAAATCATCTGGTAGTGTCTCCCATTAGTAGGGTAAATGTGGGATGCCATTCAATAGCTTTTGGAAGCAATATTACTAAATCAAGCATAATACTGCACAGGCAACATATCACAAACATTGAAAAACATCTGAAAAAGATGTAAAGGGAAAGATCTATGATAAGATTCTCTCTTAGCCCCATTCAGAGCTACAGTGAGAAACCTTTCCCTCTTTTAGTTAGGCTGCTGACTTGTGAATAATCTGTTTCTGCATTTACAGTACAACTGTCCAGAGCAGAACGATTACATCGCTATGCAATTGCTTCCATGCTAGCTGGAACCTAACGATATAGGATTACAGCTCACATAGAAACAATTTGTGTAGAGCTAGATTGCATCTCTAGTAAAATTAGGAGAGATGAGGGATTACTTATCTCTCTGCCTCTGATGGAGAGTGGTAACACTCAAAGGTAATACTGGATGTGGAATTTTGTTCGCAACCAAGCTAGTGTACACATTGAATTTGAATATCTAACCTTGTGTAATGGTATGTGGGAATGACCTTGGAAGATGGGAGGGGGGAAGAGATTCTGCTTCAGGAATGATAAATTCAGAGATGGCATAGGCTGCATACTGCATAATACTGCATAATAGGCAGAGAAATCTCAGAAATAAACCTCCCTAACTTATCAGGCTGTAAAAGAGTCATTGGGGGATTTGCACTATCAGACTTTCAAGCTTCTGTTAATGAAACTTTACAATAAAAGTAGAGTTAATTCATCTGGTCATGATTCCTGTCTGGTCTGTCTGGAAAGGCTAACAACCTGCAATAATATTAATTCAAAATGATCATGGATTTCAAAGGTATTGACTCCTAAATAGATATATAGGTTGCAGATCAGGAATTTCTGATCATGGTCAGGGGTGGGTTCTAAATTTTTTTACTACTGGTTCTGTAGGCGTGGCTAGGTGGGGGGCATGTGACTGAGTGGGCATGGCCAACTTGACATCACTCATGCACACTCAGTCACATGACACCCCCACACACACACCTAGCCATGCCCACCGAAACGGTGGCGAAAATTTTTGGGATTCTGACAGAGGGAAGGGGGAGGGAAAAGAGGGAAAAAACCCCCCAAAAATAGACTGCCGGAGGATTTAGGGTGTGGAAAAGCTATAAGTTTTCTAGAAAGAATCGAAGCATTCAACTTTGCAGACCGGAAGACATGCCTATGTTTATAAATCCGGCGGGTGAGTGGGGGGGAGGCAATGGAAAGAAAAGGGTGGGAAATAGGAAAAAATGCAGGCGAGGTGCTGGAGTGTGCAAGCAGGGCAGGAAGGAGGGAGGAAAGTTCACCGGATCCTGGCTCGGGACAAGGGGGGAGGAGGAACCAGCTGCAACCCCAAAAACACCCCCAGCCATGGCGGGAGCCGTGGGAAACTGCAGAGCCTGGATTGCATGCGCACGCTTGTCTCCTGCAGTCACGCGTGTCGCCCCCCCCCCTGGTTTCCTCCTATTGCGGCTTAGGTGCAATATTGTAGGGGATCCCTAAAATATCTGGACCAAGTAACAGCACAACAAAGCAACGCAAGCGACTCCATGCATCTCTCTCTATAAAGTTGGGATGGGGCAGGCCGGGCCACGAGATGCGCATCTTACCAGAGTCTGGCAGCTCCGGAACTTGCGGCTTTTTCAGGGTTTTCTTTTAAAAAATGCCTCTCCAAAACTTCCGAGGTTGCTTTGGGAGGGAGCAGTCGGCCAGCGTCCCCCCCTCCCTGGACACCTGCAGCCTCGGAGCCTGCAGCAATTCCTGGCCCTTACACAGTAAATAAAAACTTCTCGTGAGTGTGAGGCAATTAACTTCTCACACTCACGAGAAGTTTTTATTTACTGTGCAAGGGCCAGGAGTTGCACCAAGGGTGCAGGCTTCGAGGCTGCAGGCGCCCAGGGAGGGGGGGGGAAACGCTGCCCGACTGCCCCCTCCTGAAGTAAGGTTTCAAGCTCAGCTGGAGAGATGGGATGGGTAGGCAGGCAGGGCGAGTGAGCATTGGACAGGCAGGGTGAGCAAGCGGGGACTAGTTTGGGGGCGTGGCCAGGCTGCCGTTACTGCTGGTTTGGAGAACCAGTCCCAATTTTTACTACCGGTTCTATAGAACCGGCAGGAACCCACCTCTGATCATGGTACTGTGTCACTTAATCAGTAAACCTTTGTCTCTAATCTAATCTGATCTTTTCTGTAGAGTCTACAGCTAGAATGACTTTTTAAAATGTTTGATATTATAACATTTTCTTTTATGCATGAAATATCAATTGTGGGCACTGTACATTTTTAAAGTTATTTCAATCATGATAATAACTAAAGTGTTAAAATTCTAATTATAAAAAATACTGCTTACAACTATAAAGTGCAGGATCATAATCTTTCAATAGATTTTAATTTTCTGTTCCATTCAGCTGTATCTTATGTAATATATATGATTACATTTCTCTAGGCCTTCCATGAAAACTATTTTTGATTCTGTATTTCTAGTTTATTCTATTTATTTATTTATTTATTTATTTATTTATTTATTTATTTATTTATTTATTTATTTATTTATTTATTTATTTATTTATTTATTTATTTATTACGGTTTTCTTATATGCCGCCCAACTCCCAAGGGACTCAGGGCGGCGTACAACAGAGAGAAGATACAAGAATCACCAATAATAAACGTTACATTAAAAGCAAATATAAAAATTAAAAATTCATATTAAAAAAAACCGTCCAACAATCAGACATACCCGGGGGAGAGCTCAGATGGATTAGGCTCTACCCCCAGCCTGCAGGAAGAGCCATGTCTTAACAGCTTTTCGGAAGGCCAGCAGGGTGGGGATAGTTCGGGTCTCTGGAGGCAGTTGCTTCCAGAGCGCCGGGCCCACCACAGAGAAGGCCCTCCCCCTAGGGCCCGCCAGCCGGCATTGCTTGGCCAACGGGACCCGGAGGAGGCCAACTCTGTGGGCCGTAACTGGCCGGAGGGAAGTATGAGGCAGAATGCGGTCCCGGAGATAACCTGGTCCTAAGCCATGAAGGGCTTTAAAGATGATGATCAACACCTTGAATTGTACCCAGAGACCGATGGGCAACCAATGCAGCTGGCGGAGTACAGGTGTCACGTGGGTGTACCTTGGCACACCCACCACAGCACTCGCAGCCGCATTTTGCACCAACTGAAGTCTCCGGATACTCTTCAAGGGTAGCCCCATGTAGAGCGTGTTGCAGTAGTCCAGGCGGGAGGTGACAAGGGCATGAGTGACCGTGAGTAGAGCCTCCTTCTCCAAGTATGGCCACAACTGGTGCACCAGGCGAACCTGTGCAAAGGCCCCCCTAGCCACAGCCGTAAGATGATGGTCCAATTTCAGCTGTGGGTCTAGGAGGACCCCCAAGTTGCAGACCCGGTCCGAGGGAGTCAGTTTCGCTCCCTCGAGATCCAAGGAGGGACAGTTGTCATAGTCCTTAGGAGGCAATATCCAAAACCACTCAGTCTTGTCGGGGTTGAGTCTGAGTCTGTTCCTCCCCATCCAGATCCTAACGTCGTCCAGGCACCGGCACATTACATCAACTGCCACACTGAATTCAGATGGGGTGGTGATGTACAGCTGGGTGTCATCAGTGTACTGGTGGAAACACACCCCATGTCTGCGGATGATCTCCCCCAGCGGTTTCATGTAAATGTTAAACAGGATGGGCGAGAGAACCGACCCCTGAGGCACCCCGCATAAAAGGGGCCTAGGGGACGATCTCTGCCCTCCTGTTAACACCGACTACATCCTATCGGCGAGATAAGAGGAGAACCACCACAAAACGGTGCCTCCCACTCCCAACTCGCCGAGACGATGCAGAAGGATACCATGGTCAATGGTATCGAAAGCCGCTGAGAGGTCAAGTAGCACCAGGATGGAGGAATTTCCCCCGTCCCGGGCCCACCAGAGATCATCCATCAGAGCGACCAAGGCAGTTTCTGTACTGTAGCCGCGCCTGAAACCCGACTGATAGGCATCTAGATGATCTGTTTCATCCAAAAGTCGTAGAAGCTGAGTAGCCACCACCTTCTCCACAACTTTCCCTAAAAAAGGTAAGTTGGAGACTGGACGATAGTTCTTCAAATCAGCTGGATCCAGGGAAGGCTTCTTCAGGAGGGGTCTCACCACCGCAGCTTTTAACGACTGTGGTATGGATCCCTCCCCCAAAGAAGCGATGACCACCGCCCGGATCCAGCCACGTGTCACCTCCCTGCTGGCCGAAACCAACCAGGATGGGCACGGGTCCAATAAACAGGTGGAGGCACCCATCGCCCCCACGGCTCTGTCCACATCCTCGGGAGAAACAGGCCCAAACTCTTCCCACAACGATGGACTAAGACTTGCCCCTGGCAACTCCATGGACTCTGCCCAGCCAGAGTCCAGGTTCGACCGAATCTGAGCGACTTTATCCGACAGAAACTCTGCGAATTCCTCAGCTCTACCTTGCAAGTGTTCCTCGCTCCCCCCTTTGGCAAGGAGGGAGCGAGTCACCCTAAACAAGGCAGCTGGGCGAGAATCTGCGGACGCAATAAGAGCGGAAAAATGAGATCGTTTTGCCGCCCTTATCGCCACTAAATAAGATCTGATGTAAATTCTTAATAGTGTTCAGTCAGATTCAGTTTTGCTGGACCTCCAGCGGCGCTCCAGACGTCTCTTCTGGCGTTTCATCTCCCGGAGCTCCTCGGTGAACCAGGGAGCTTTCCAGGATCCACTGCCGCGGAGAGGTCGCTTAGGCGCAATTCGGTCTAAAGCTCCTGATGCTGCGGTGTTCCAAGCAGCCACCAGGGACTCAGCCGAATTGTGTACCAGGGTTTCAGGTATTTCCCCAAGTTCCCTCTGGAATCCGGTTCCATTAAGTGCCATTAGGTGCCTGGGGCGGAACCACCTAGTCGGTTCCGCCTCCCTGCGGGGGAGGAATGGGGTTGCGAAATCTAGCCTCAGTAGGAAATGATCTGACCATGACTGTGGGGTGATGACTATGTCCCTTATCTTCAGATCATCTCTCCACTGCCCCAAGAGAAACACTAGGTCGAGCGTGTGACCACCCTCATGAGTCGGACCCTGGATTACTTGGGTCAGGTTGTCCATGAACTCCTGAGCTGCCCCAGAGGTTTCGCCAGCAGAAGGCAAGTTGAAGTCCCCCAGGACCATAAGCCTAGGGAACTCAACTGCCAAGCCGGCTACTGCCTCGAGCAGCTCAGGCAGGGCCTTACTTACGCAGCTGGGAGGCAGGTACGTTAAGAGAAGGCCCACCTGTACCCCTAAGTCCAACTTCAGAAGGAGCGTCTCACACCCAACAATCTCCGGGGCATTAATTCTGGTATTAATAACTCAATGTTATTTGACAATATTTACTCAAAAATAAATCCAACTTAACTTCAATTTCATTGCTCTCAGGAAAGAATTCTTCATTAAGCAAAACTTAGAAATGCAGAACCTTCCTTGTATAGAGTAACTTCAAACCCATTCAACCCATGATTATGGATATTACATTACAAATTCTCCAGGCTTTCCAGTTCTTAGAAATGCCAAGGATTGAATCTGAGACTTCCTTTTTTCAAAGTATGTGCTCTACCAATTAGGTATATTTCTTTTTTTTTTAATTCCTCCTTTCCTTTCCTTTCCTTTCCTTTCCCTTTCCCTTTCTCTTTCCCTCCTCTCCTTTAGACAAGGCTTTAATTATTCTTCACCCTTAAAGGAGGCTCACTTAGTTTTCACCCAAGACCAACTTATGAAACATGAGCTACTGTAAGAAGTCTATGCTTATAGACTTATTAAAATTGCACACATAGGTTTAGCCAATGAAGATGATCATGCTTAAGGCTTTGATTGAGATTGAGGAGATATAGGGAGGCTGTGCAGTTTCAGTGCCAGAATCAGGAGATCAAAGACCTTCCATTATAGTAGCTTCACTATCTTTTGTGGTGAATACATCATAATTCTTATATGTAGGGGAGAATAAAGAAGTGAGAAGACACGAGGCAATATTTAGAATTGTGGATGGTGCAAAAAGCAAGTGACAAAATGTGTCTAGTGATGCTGCAGTGCAAATCCTGTGATTTCCGAACTTGCTGATAATGTTGAAATGCAAAGACAGCAAGCAGATCATAACAATATTTGTATCGTGATGATGCAATTCAAATGTCATGTTTCCATCACTTGAGTTTGTAGCACCTATTTAGGAAGCAATGCATTTAATTTGCATTCAAATATATTTAAAACAACTGAAAACCAGAAAAAGTTACTATATATGTCTCACTGAGATTATCTAGAGTGATATGCTAATTTTGAGCCATTAATAATTATTAGGAAAAATGTAGTGTGACTGCCTTTATGTAAGCATGCTACAACAATGTTCATTCAATTGTAAGAATTATACTCAGAATAGAGTTTAATATAAATATAGAAAAATGTAAAAAAAACTAGCAAAATGTCATACATATATAGACACCCCAGAATCTATAAAAATAAAGGCATGTTTTATCTTTGTAATAATATCTGTGTTTCTGTTTCTTTTATACAATCCATGTTCACATGTACACTAATATTCAAAGGCTTTATAAGCTATCATGAAAAGAGCTGTGATTCCTGACCTCTTCCTGCTAGCAAATACATCTCAGAAAGAATATACTGGCAATCAGGGAGAGTTGGTAAGACAATATCTGATTCTTGAGGCTTTCTTTATGATCTGCTTCTTGCTGTATTGACCCCTGTAATGTGCTGTGCAAGAGCTTGCCTGGATATCAAAGAAATATAATGGCTATCTTACTTGAGGTACAGTTCAAGAACTTTCTTCAAGGGACTTCTTTAGAAAAAGGGGGGGGCTCGGTGACAGAGCTCTTCTTGAAAAGGAAGGGAAAGAGAAGAAGGAAATAGTTGATTTGTCATTTTCTTTCTGCTTTTAAATGTATTTAGCCTTAGTTTGTAGTCAGTAGGAAAACATTGGCTACAGTAGTATTGATGGGCTCTCAGCTCAGACGGCAAAGCAAAATCTGTGATTTGATGTGCTTGAATGAGCAGGGTTATTTTCTCTGCCTTTCTTTATATCCACCCCAATTATTAATGAGATAGAACAGACTGACTTTTCCCATTCATGAATTCATCTGCAAAATGTCTAATTTTTGAATGAGACATATTCTGTAATCCTAAACAGATTTACAGTCATTAAATCCTGCAGTTTGTGTAGGAATGCAAATGTCATTTGATAGTTTTATTTATATTCATGAAAGCATGGATCGCTAACTATCTATCCTAAAGTTGGGTTCATCTTAGATATTATGATTTAGAATAGCAACTAACTGCTACAGGGTAGCAATTCATTTTATTATACAGCATTTTAGGCTATCGAGTCCAACCCCATGTCAGTGTAACTGGCTGTCTAGCCTCTGCAAGGACATCTTAAATCCACCTCATTTTGAAGGTTCTTGGTTCTACCATCAAACTGCTCTTTCCTATCCCTGCACTCCATTATTTATTTATTTATTTATTTATTTATTTATTTATTTATTTATTTATTTATTTATTTATTTATTTATTTATTTATTTATTTATTCATTTATTTATTTATTTATTTATTTATTTATTTATTTATTTATTTATTTATTTTATTGGATTTGTATGCTGCCCAACTCCCACAGGACTCTGGGCGGCTCAACAACATTGCAAATATTAAAAACACAAATAAACATTGAAACAATTGAAACAATTTAAAAACTCATGCATATCCTTTCATGGCCGGATCTCACCGATTACAGTCGTGAAATCAACGGCGCCAAGCCTGATGGAAGAGCCAGGTCTTAACAGCTTTTTGGAAGGCCAATAGGGTGGGGGCAGTCCGTATCTCTGGAGGTAGCTGGTTCCAGAGAGCTGGGGCAGTCACAGAGAAGGCCCTCCCCCGCGGGCCTGCCAGCCAGCACTGTTTAGCTGACGGGACCTGGAGGAGACCAACTCTGTGGGACCTCACCAGTCGCTGGGAGCTGTGTTGCAGAAGGCGGTCTCGAAGATAGCCTGGTCCTAAGCCATGTAGGGCTTTAAAGGTAATAACCAATACCTTGAATTGTGTCCGAAGACCAATAGGGAGCCAGTGCAGCTCACGAAGGATTGGTGTAGTGTGGGTGTACGTAGGTGCACCCACGATAGCTCGCACAGCTGCATTCTGGACCAATTGTAGTCTCCGAACACTCTTCAAGGGTAGCCCCATAAAGAGCACATTGCAATAATCTAGTCGTGAGGTGACAAGGGCATGATTGACTATAAGGAGAACCTCTCAATCCAAGTAGGGTCGCAATTGGTGCACCAGACGGGCTTGTGCAAAGGTCCCCCTAGCTATAGCTGTCAAATGCTGATCTAATTTCAGCTGTGAGTCTAGGAGGACACCCAAATTTTGATCCCATTCTGAGGGGGACAATTTCTCCCCCCCAAGAGTCAAGGATGGATAGTTGATATAGTCTTTAGGAGGCAATATCCACAGCCACTCGGTCTTGTCTGGGTTAAGTCTGAGCCTGTTGACTCTCATCCAGACCCTCACAGCCTCAAGGCACTGGCACATCACATCCACTGCTTCACTGAATTGACGCGGGGTGGAGATATATAACTGGGTATCATCCGCATATTGCTGATACCTCACCCCGAATCATCGGATGACCTCACCCAGTGGTTTCATGTACATATTAAATAGGAGGGGAGAGAGAACCAAACCCTGAGGCACCCCACAAACGAGAGGTCTAGGGGTCGATTCTCTGTCCTCCTCCTAACACCGACTGCATTCGACCAGAGAGATAGGAGGAGAACCACCGTAGTACAGTGCCTCCTAACCCCAATTCTCTTAGAATACCATGGTCAATGGTATCAAAAGCTGCTGAGACGTCAAGTAGCACCAAGATAGAGGAGTGACCCCCATCTCGGGCTCGCCAGAGATCATCCATCAGTGTGACCAAAGCAGTTTCTGTGCTGTAGCCAGGCCTGAAACCAGATTGAAAAGGGTCCAGATAATCTGTTTCATCCAATAGCCGTAGGAGCTGAAGTGCCACCACTTTCTCAACAACCTTTCCTACAAAGGGTAGGTTGGAGACTGGACGAAAGTTCTTTAATTCAGCTGGATCCAGGGAGGGTTTCTTGAGGAGGGGTCGCATAACTGCATCCTTTAACGGTTGCGGGAAGGAACCCTCACTCAGGGAAGCGTTGACTAAAGCCTGGAGCCAGCCTCGTGTCACCCCCTTTCTGGCCGAAACCAGCCAGGAGGGGCACGGGTCCAACAAACAAGTGGAGGAACTCATCACTCATCACTGCCTTGTCCACTTCCTCAGGAGTCACAGATTCAAATTCATCCCATACAACAGGACTAAGACCTGCCCCTGTCGTCTCGAATTTCTGGAACAAGGTTTCAAATACTTTCTGTTATGCTGAATCGAGTATTTGAAGAATGCTAACATTCCCCTGCCCTCTCTGCTCTCTTCTTAAGGGTAAACATCTCCAGTTCCTTCATTCTCTCTTCATGGGGCTTATAATTTCTTAGGAAGATGATGATTTCATCACCTAACCCAGGGGTGTCAAACTTGCGGCCTGTGGGCCAGATGCATCACGTGCTGGCCCCGCCCCCACCCGGTTTAGCAAAAGGGAAAAAGTCCCGTTATATCACATGACGCCACCGTGACGCCGTGAGTTTGACACCCCTGACCTAACCCATCTAATAAGCCAAATCTTACCTTTGAAAATTCGTCCCAATCCTCTGAAATCCATTTGATCCGAACAATTAAATACTACTACGTATTTCCCCAGTGCTTTCCCCATGTCCTTGGTTGTTTCTGTTTTACCAGTCCCTGCAGGTCCTGCTGGGGCTCCTCCCATGTTCATCCCCAAAGCTTGAGCTAATGTAATATAACATCTGTAAAGATAAAATTAGCATATATTTGTACACACAAATTATTCTTTTAAAATGTTGAGTTTACAAATCTTTTAACAAATAGAGTGGAAAAGTGGAAAAGCATAGAATTTAATGCAGCCCCTTCTTTAAATTAATTAGAAGTAGCAGGGAGAAAAGATTATGCACACAAAGACTCCATCAGACTTAAATATAAATAAATTATTCACACCTGTCTGTTAAAGGGGTAATGACGAGACGATCTGTGCATCCCAGAAATTCATTTTGATAAACAAAATCAACATCAGTAATAGACACCAATGTCTGATCAAGATCTTCCTTGAAATAGAATCTGCACTGCTTTAACCATTCAAAATCAGTCACTGATTTTATATGCATTTTAACCTTCAAAACAGAAAAGGAGCCTGAATTATTATTTATTTATTTTATTAGTCACATTTATATACCGCCTCACAGTGCAAGCACTCTCTAAGCGGTTTACACCAGTAAGCAATGTATATTTATATTGCCCCCAACAATCTGGGTCCTCATTTTACCTACCTTGGAAGGATGGAAGGCTGAGTCAACCTTGAGCCGGTGAGATTTGAATCGCTGACCTGCGGATCACAGTCAGCTAAAGTGGCCTGCAGTACCCCACTCTAACTACTGCGCCATCTCGGCCTCTTAGTGTGAATTATATAAGAACTGCACAGAAACATCATTTGCATGATGAATTTCAGGGATGGAATGATAAAATATTTGTTTAGTTAAGTGCCCCTGCCAACTTCCTCTCCAATTAATATTATCTTAAATTAACACATTTAATGGTTGGATTTACTTGCTTTGTTATTTTATTCTCTTTCTCATTTTTACAATAGGAATGTTGTGGAACATTTTCTATGCTCATTCTCCAGTCTTTTTTCTGAAGTTGAGACCTCAATTACAGAAGTCCATCACTGAATTGCTTACCAGTTGCTATTAGACATTTCTGCAAACTTTCAGCTAAACTATTCAGAGTCATTAATTTTGTCTTTAAATATTCAGAACTAGAATTGTGTGTGTGGTGCAGATGGTGATGGCCATCGCTGGCGGATACAATTTTCCAACTCAGTCCCCAATGTTGAATCCCATCCTGATGCTCTGCACAGTTTCACAATGATAGGAGCCCTGGTGATAGAGTGGTTAGAATGCAGTATTGCAGGAAAACTCTGCCCACAGTCTGGAGTTTGAACCTGACAGCCTCAAGGTTGACTCAGCTTTCCATCCTTCTGAGGTCACTAAAATGAGGACCCAGATTGTTGGGGGCAATATGCTGACATTATAAACCACCCAGAGACTTCTGTAAATCACTATAGCAATACCAATAGCACTTAGGCTTATGTACCACCTAAGTTGTACTGCTGTACCCAAGAACAGTACCAGATGTGTTACATAATTTGAACAATTTTATATGTACGTTAACATCTCAAGCATTAATATTTCCATATTACCAGGTCATCAAAGATATCACGCTGATGCACATGAATGGTGATAAGGGTTTCAAATTTCACTCGGTCAAACTTGGTAAGGTCATGAGTAGTCTGGCTAATAAGAGTATTTAGAATATCCAGAAATTTCTGATTGGTCACTGACATAATTTTCCGATCATCTTTTGCACTAGTTAATGCTTCTTCTGAATCATGAGTCCATAGCATCTGAATTCCCAGCAATCCTACCTATAATTTAAACAAATAATAAAATGAGTACAGGAGCATTTATAGTTCATTTCAATAAATGACAAATACTTCAACAACTTCCAGTTTTAAATTACAATTTAGTGTGATCGATTTGAACAGGTAATAAATTGGATTTTATTATAGACTTTGCCTTTTAGACAGGGTGAAAAATCAGAACGCTTTCAAAGATACTTAGAATAAAACCTGAACCTTCTTTTGCTATATTGCCTCAGAGATAACAAATAAGGAGCACTCTAAGGAAAAGGACTGAGGAAGCAAGTGGGAAGCTTAATAAAGAGTTTCTGTGAGGAGGTTTCCATCTTTCATCAGTGTGGGCAATGTATTTTGAACAAACTCTAATTGGTTCTTATCTTATCTCCTTTGGATGTGAGGATAGCCTTAAGAAAGATCTGTTGAGACATTTGATGATTTCATCTTGTCTGAGAACCTCTGAAATTATGGGGACACGTGGAAACCTCCCATTGCTAAAACTGACCATGTGTATACATAATTAAAGCAGCCATCATGCAGGGGTGGGTTTTAACATACCTCGCTGCCGGTTTGCTTCCTCCTGCACCGCTTTGCTTCCTCCCACACCGCTTTGCACGCGCATGTGCAGTGCCAAAAACCCAGCTTCTGTGCATGCGCAGAAGCAAAAAACAAGATGGCGCCACCTAGGCGCCACAGAGAGAGCCAGTTTGGGGGCATGGCCAGCTGGCCATCACTGCCAGTTCGGTGAGCAGGAAATTCCCACTACCGGTTCTATGGAACCGGTCCGAACCGGCAGGAACCCACCTCTGCCACCATGTCACATTGCATGATTACTGCACATAAGTATTTTTGTCTCTTCTTTCACCCCTTTTATCTTTTCCCCCCAAAATTGTCACTGTTGCACCACTTTTTATTCATATTCACTTTATACAAATCTAAAACAAGCCATTGTCTAAATCAATCAATAGTCCAAATTTGCTCAATTAGCATTAAGCAGTTGTAATGTTCACACAAAAACAAATAGATCTGTACACACTATTAATTACTTGCTACATTTATTGTTACAAAAGGCAAAGTTACAGTTCACAAAATTATGTAAATTTTTTCCAAGCTTTTTATTTATTACTGGCATGCAAATTCAGCCCCTTTGCATGCTTGTGTTTTAACACCAACTACTTTTCAAATTCCTCACCTGTGCTGGAAAATGATATAGGAAATTTAGCAGTTGATAGCCTGGATCGCTAATCTGATAAAATGCAGCCCGAATTACACAATGTAATGAAGACTGCTGCATTTTCAATAGGTCCAGCAGCCAAAGCTCTACAGGTCCTTTTGCATTTACTGGGGTGTCCAACTGAAATAATACGTAACACATAACACATATGTGATACTACCTATTATGGCTTAGCATTATGTACATATCAGATCATAACACATTCAACAAATATGGTTATTTTCATTCAACAAAATATAGTATTTAAAAATTCTGACTTGATGTTTAGTATGTATGCCACCACAGAGAAATACAAAGTACATAAAAGAAATTGAAAGCAAGAAAAGCTTGCCTTTAATGGCTATAACTTTCAATCTATTTGATTATTTTCTGTTCTGATACTCTCCAGATGATTTGCACTATGATTACCAGAATTCTTAGAGAACATTGTGAAAGGTGTAGAGTGTAATACGTCTGGAGGATACCACATTGAGGTGGATTTGCTTATTTCTTTCAAATAGCAGGAACATCCTAAGTCAATATCATTTCTTGAAAAACAAATAAACTACTGCTATAGTTTTAAACATTAGATATGTATGTTGTCTAACAGTGTCAGAGCACACTACCTCCTGCTGTTATTTATGGATTATTAAGACAAGGCTATCTCAAAGCTTAATATTCATTAAAACAGTGTTTCTTAAAGTGAGGGCTCTGCAAAATCAAAATTATCTGCTATCGTATGATGAAAAATAATACAATGTTAAATTGTAAAGTGTGGTATATTCAGCAATGAATGTATTAATTTTAATTTTTAATGCAGTAAACACCAATAAATATATCGTTCAAAGCTCTTTTGGGGTCCAACATAATTTTTAAAAGTTGAAGGGGTTTTGAAAGAAAATGTTTAAGAAACATTCCATTAAAGAACATGTTATAAGATTAATTAACATACAACACATAATAGAAACTATGAATACTACAATTCTACTCCATACCACCTGAATGAGAGTCATTAAAAGATAGTTAAATCACTTTAAAACATTAAATTCCACATTTTCAATAAAATTTGAATCATGCTTTAGCAAATCTTGTAGTGGAAAGGAGATTATTTATAGCTAAGGTAATTTAATAAGAATTTTTTGTTTTATATTGTTTTGTGCAAAGCAACATGAGTTTCAGGAGAATTTTGGAGCATAAAATAACTATTTTTAAAATTAAAATTATACTAATTTAACAAAGTAAAATGTTACAGGAATTTTTTCTCCTTCTCTTGATACAACTGTCATAATGCGATCATAATCCTTTGGGTGAAATTCCACTTCATTTATATTGTCAGATAAACCAGGGAGATGTGGCTAAAAGAAAAGTAAGACCAATTACAACAATATAATTATCATTTAAATTAGCTATTCTTATAAATAAGATCACATGTTAAAGGAAAAAAATGTAGAACTGAAGAATTGTAATATAAGCAGTTTGTACTGATAACTATTCTGACATAATTCAATATTCATTGAGGATTTATCATATGATAAATAATTATCCATCCTTATATATAAGTACAAACCTATATAACACTTGTAACCTACCTGAATAGTGTGAGAATCACTGGCCTGTCCAAGTATCTCCAGAAGGGCAGGATCAGAAATAAAAAAGAATCTAGGAAACATCAATCTTTTTTTTTCCAAATACCTTTCGTAAGAAAAGAAGAATATTTCAGAAAAACAATCATTCTCCTGTTTTATGAATGTGTTTTATCAGCCAAGACTGTAATTATATATACACACAAATTGCCTCACAATCAGGAGGTTGTAAGTTCGATCCTAGGTAGAGACAGATGTAGGGTCTCCTGCTTGAGCAGGGGGTTGGACTAGATGACCTGCAAGGTCCCTTCCAACTCTGTTAATCTGTTAAATATTTTGAGCTTTCAGCTGAATTTTTCAACTGTGTGAAGCTGCCACTGAACTCCAAGAGCCAATGTCCTTTTTGTTTTCCTTATTCAAATTTCTTTATTGCTTTTTTCCTGTAATCCTCATATCACTTTCTTTTATCAATTGTATATAATACAATTGGATGTTTGCTTCATTTTGCTTCAGCATCTTCAAACACAATTTGCACCAGAAAATCAAACACAACTCAAAAATGAACCCTGAGTTTGCTGCTATAAATCTAATGCTATTTTATTCTTTTTGCTCCCTTTAAATATTACCAGTGAATTAAATATGCAAAACTTTTACTTCCAAGAGATAAACGTAACAATACTATTTTATTTTGCAACTACTTTTAATTACTTTTTGAACATTTTAAAAAATGAAAAGAAACCAAAATAACATGCACAAGTCTAAATTCATAAATTTGCAATTAGCTACGCATGCTACATATTAATCTAAAATGTTAATATTCTCTCTTTAAATAACAATATTCTTAAAATTCTCCTCCAAAAAAGTAATCCAGAATACTACTAGAATAAGAGGCAGATTAATAAAATAAAAATAAAAATGCATTGTTAAATTACGGTAATAAAGCATTACTTTATCTCAAGCCATTTTTTTTGCAGCATTGAAAATGTTTTTAGTATTTTTTTTTACCCTGTAAGTGACTTCTGGCATACTTCCAATTGTTCATGTAAATGTGGTAAAAGTTGTCCCATAGTTTCATCTCCAACACAACAGCTAACTACATTGGGATTTTCATGTGCTCGCTGCATTATTTTTATCCATGATTTATCAATGTTTTGAAAACGTTTTGCTTCCTAAATAGAATAAATCCATATACACTTGAATGAGACTCAGAGATCATTCTTAAGTCCAGGCTAGATACGTTTAAGCTTAAATATTTGCACAGTTCAGCAGTAGCTGATTTGCCTACTGATTTACCTGGGGTAACTGCTTGGCGATATCCCCACCTACAAAAACAGCTTCAAGGTAAACCCAGAGGTTTTGTACAATCAACCATTCTTCAATTATATCACTGGAGGTACTGAGTTTGAACACCCAGTTTTGAATATCTTTTTTAAATGGTGCATTGTATCTAAAAAAGAGGAGGCAAAGAATAATTTCAGGATTTATGTTTCTCAATCAATAATTGTTTTAGTCTCTGGCAGTAAGAGAGAAATATGAACATCTGTACAAAAGAAAACAAAAGAGAAGGGCAGTGTATTCAGTGTATTATGCTTAAAGAATGCAGCTGCGCGAGCTGGTGGGTGTGCCAAGATACACCCACGTAACACCCATTCTCCGCCAGCTGCATTGGTTGCCTATTAGTCTCCAGTTGCAATTTAAGGTGTTGGTTTTGACCTTTGAAGCCCTACATGGCTCAGGGCCAGGTTACCTCCGGGACCGCATCCTACCACATACCTCCCTACGACCAGTTAGGTCCCACAGAGTGGGCCTCCTCCGGGTCCCATCAGCCAAACAATGTCGGTTGGCGGGCCCACGGGGGAGAGCCTTCTCTGTGGGAGCCACATCTCTCTGGAACGAACTCCCACCAGAGATCCGGACTATCCCCACTCTATTGGCCTTCCGCAAAGCCGTAAAAACATAGCTCTTCCAGCAGGCGGGGTGAAGATCGGATTCCCCCATGAATGGATGTTCTTTTTAAAATTTGAAATGTTTTTAAATTTATGTATTATGTATATTGTTCTTATTCTTGTTGTATGCCGCCCTGAGTCCTACGGGATTGGGCGGCCTATAAGAACTTTTAATTAAATTACATTTAATTATTCTTAATAATAATAATTCAAACATAAACAAATAATTGGCCCTAAAGCTAGCAGTGTTAATGATGAAATCCCATCTATGGAGATTCTCAGTCATCCAGGTCATGATTGTCCCAAAGGCTTTTGTGTTTTTTCTCCCCTGAAGATGAAAAGCAAAACATCTTCAAGGAAAAACAAAGTCCAGTTGCCTTTTGGAAAAGCACCTTTGGGGTGATGAAATCCCATGATAAACAATCTGTCCATTGCTTATAATACAGAATGGGAAGTAGAATGCTCCAAAAAGCACAGCTTCATTCATTTGGTTGAAAATGCCTAGCTGACGTGAACTTCTTCTGTCTTCACATATGTAGAGCTGTTGCCAAAATGGAAGGGAGAACATGGCATTCTAAGTCTATTGTATAACAGGGGAAGCAGTGTGTTTCCTCAGACAGCTATGCAGCAGTAGGTAACTCTGAAGTCCAAAGACATTATCACCCTGGCAAATGAAGGACAAGCTGTAATCTACATAAAACCTACACAGTAACTGTAAAGGTTACTGTGTAGATTTTATGTGTTACAAAGTTGTTCATTTCCCATAGGCCAAATGGGCTGAATGCCATGACCCCTTTTTTCAGCACTGTTAAATAATGTGAGTAAAAGCTATGGCAATCTTTCCTTTGTGTTAGGCACACATTTGAGAGTTCCCATGTAGACTGCGAATTTCATCTCTGCTGTAAGGAGCAATCAGATGATGATTAAAACTTAATAGAAGCAAAAAAATCAAAACCTATGCCATCATAGTCAAAACCAAGGAACAATAGTTAGAACACTTGGTGGTCAGTTTTCATCGTTTCATGGAGATTTCTGGAACAATCCTTTGGTTATGGCAGGGATCTTTCCACCAAATGCTTTTGTTAATACAATTCAGCTAAAGAACTCTTGAAGTGCACAAATACAAAACTATTTTAGTATAAAACTATTAGTATGATGCAAAATGTCAAATAACTTCTGCTCTATAATAGTCATAGCCAGAATGGGAGAAATAAATGAAATCCGGGGGTTGCCAGGCCTTTAGTAGACAGAAATGCTGTTATCCAAGGAATACAGCTTCATATTCCATCTTCTGTTCCTTTTCATCTAACTAAAGTACTGAAGTTTGCAGGTGATACATCAGCCATTGGTCTCATTTGAGATGGTGATGAATCTGCATGCAGACGGGAGGTTACTGTGCTCTACTAACAACTCCAAATGAAAAGCTGTCAACATCTCTTTCCTTAGAAAACTGCTAAGAATCTATCCTTAGCATTAGTGTTTGGCCATGACTCCAAGTAGACCTAACCTAACCCTAGATTCATTTTCATTGGGATTGGGATTTTCCCATGTATTTTACTGTGATCAACAAACAACTCTGAATGAAAAGCTGTCAATGTCACATTCCTTAGAAAACTACTAATAATCTATCCCTAGCATTAGTTTTTGGCCATGACTTCAAGTGGACCTAACCCTAACCCTAGATTCATTTTCATTGGGATTGGGATTTTCCCAAGTATTTTATTGTTGCCCACAAACAACTCTGAATGAAAAGCTGTCAATGTCTCTTTCCTTAGAAAACCGCTAAGAATCTAGAATTAATTTTTGGGCATGACTCCAAGTAGACCTAACCCTAACCCTAGATTCATTTTCATTGGCAATGGGATTTTCCCATGTATTTTACTGTTGTCCACAATGAACTCTGAACAAAAAGCTGTCAATGTCTCTTTCCTTATTTTACTGATGTCCACAAACAACTCCGAACGAAAAGATGTCAATGTTGGTTTCTTTAATAAGCCCCTAGGAATTTATCCGTAGCATTAATTTTAGCCATGTCTCCAAATAAACCTAACCCTGATCCTAACTTTAGATGCAAAGATAATATGATAATATTATCTATAATATTTCTTATATAAAAATATTCTTTTCCATTCTAATCACCTCCTCCATATTTTCACCAGCTTGCTAACTTGATGGCATGCTGTCTTTTATATCTCTCAACAGATAAACTGGGAAAAGTTGCAGAGTTGCCTTGCCCAGCTCAAATTACATCACAGAGTTATAGAGGGGTATATTTGCAATATACAGTAGCTCTGATATCAACACTAATTAAAAAGTACAAATTTGCCTGAATACAAGGGCTGTTTTGCTAGATGTACCGTATTTTTCGGAGTATAAGACGCACCGAAGTATAAGACGCACCTTAGTTTTGGGGAAGGAAAACAAGGAAAAAAGGCCTCTGCCTCCAAGCAATTTGGCAAACAGCAAACAGCAAACAGCACAGATGATATACACTGTTTGCTGTGTATTTCTGTGCATGTGTGCCTGACCCATAGAAATAGCAAAGAATTGGAGAAATGTACATAATGCCAGAAAGTTTTCTTAAATGTAGTCACACTAACTCTTCCCAATTATTTAAATAGATCTACTCCAAGGTAACTAAACTCTAATACTAAACAGGACACTGTTACATTTCATACTATACTTGTACAGAGCTGTTAAAATTAATTAAAATTTCTGAAAGTATACATTATTCTCTATTATTTAAAAGAATATACAATAGCACTGGGCCTCTTCAGAGCAAGCATTTATTTTAAAAAGCTTCTTTATTTTGTTAAGTTGTCTAGATTTACAGGGATCTCCAACCTTGGCAACTTTAAGACTTGTGGACTTCAACTCCCAGAATTCCACAGCCAGCAAAGCTAACAAAGCTGGCTGTTGAATTCTGGGAGTTGAAGTCCACAAGTCTTAAAGTTGCCAAGGTTGGAGACCCCTGGCTCTAGAACAATAATAAAGCAGTCTTTAAAAAATAAGTCAAATAATTTGAACATTCTACAGACATTTATAGTTATTCACTTACCCCCTTCCATCCAGTTCAGCAGAAAATAAAAATCTGTGTGTCTCTTCCAGCTATTTGCCTCTTTGCAATTAGTTTCACTTTCATTTTCCCACGTGGCAAATCAGCTGTATGTCAGAAAGCTGCTAGTGACTTGCTTGGCTTTACAGACTCTTCCCTCTTTGCTGCAAACAGGTAAATTGCTGGAAGACAGAGGCCAAAGGGTGGGGGTGGCTGGGTGGGTGGGTCTGCATTCGGTGTATAAGACCCACCCAAGTTTTCACCCTCTTTTGGGGGGTAAAAAGGTGCGCCTTATACTCCGAAAAATACGGTAATCATTTACCCCGAAGGGGTTACAAAACCTCATGCAGCAACACACTCTGACAGTGTCTTTGCTAGGTTGGAGAGGCACATGTCTTTGGTAACTTTGCAGTAATTGCTGTCAGCTTTGATGGCACCTGAGCATCTGTTTGCAAAGATACAAGATTAAATCCAGCCTCCCTTTCCTCATTTTCTAAACAAATAATCAGTATGGCTAATGTCGACTGTGCCAGCCTTCCTATCTTGGAAACAAGAGGCAGTTCCTCAATAATGAAAACATATCAGTAGAAATAATTAATTTTTTTATGACTACCTGTTACTTAGCAGAGAACCCAGGACCATTAAGCTGTCCTCCATCATTGTGATAATTTCAGAAGATTCTGTTCCCTTGAGAAGGAGTTCTCCTCTTCCTTTGAATGCTGAAAAGCTCAGGACCTGATATGCCCAGCTATCCACTACTTGTGCCAGCTTAGCTTCAATATCCTTCTCTTTAATAGCAGATATACAGATGTCCTGTCCCGAAAAGAAATAGCCTTAAACTATGCAAAACACAAGTGCATGTATCTTTAAAGCAAGTTATAAACACATGGCAAAAAACCGAAACATTCTTTTATGGAAAAATGTCATGCTGTGACAGAAGAAGCACCATCTTTAACTGGAGGAAAATATTAATTAACTAAAGAGGTATCCCTAGGGAAATAAGCACTTGCTTATATAGGCCAACGAAAATACCAAGAAGCACTTGGGGATGGGGGAGAAGCTAATATTCCATATTCCCTCCATTTCTCTGCTTGATACCTGGTGACCCCAGGTCAATAAAAACAAGAAAAGCCAATAAAAGGAAGGATGCTGAAGCCATAAATTGAGTTTGTACACTTCAGACAACCTGATCTCTAGAAAGTGAAGGTCAATTATAAAAAAAAATACTGCACAAACATTCCTGAGGTGGACTTCCGCTGCGATGTGCAAAAATTGCACTTTTGTTGCGGTGCGAACCAGTGGGGAAGGTAAGTAGAACCCACCCCTGGTTTCTTCCCCAAACCCCCAAACCTTTAACCTTAGACTGTCTACCGTTGACCTCACCCCATTCCTAAGAGGTCTGTAAGGGGCGTGCATAAGCGCACCAACATGCTTACCGTCCCTGTCTAATGTCCCCATGTATTCGTAACCATCTCATGTATACATAACCATGTTTATACGTTTTACGTGTTCACAATCATGTTTATACTTTTTCTGTAATTTTATATATGCTTGACAAAATAAATCAATAAAATAATAAATAAATGAGCATATAACATGGAAATCTGCACAAAACATGCATGTAGAAAAACTTGACATGTTGATATAGGTAAGTTCTTAGGAGAACTTAAAACATTAACATTCCACGTTAAAATATGGGCTTCATTGAGGAAGGAGGTGAGTTTCAAGAAAATCCTTCTGCTCAATATTTTTGGGTTCATTTTTTGCCTTTTTTGTTGTACTAACAATAGTGACAGTTTTCCTTCCTGTTGTTATTGAAGTCTTTTTGCATTAAGCTCAGTCATTTGGATATTATAATAATGTAAGATACAATAGCAACAGTTCCAGTGACTCACAGCAAAAGTGCAAAGAAACAAAACCATTCTATCTGACAGTCCCATTCATTCTATCAGTACAGGAAAATATTATGCTTAAAGAATATGTCATTTTATGAGTTCACATGTTTTTGATAGTTCAAATCAATCACTGGGTTCAAATATTAAAATATATAATGTATAAGGACACTTATAAATGTTTAAATGGAAAAAAATCTCCATTATAACTTATTTCCTATTAGGATAATGCACAATTACATTATGTATTATCCTCCTCCTATACACACACACAAAAACATCTTTGTGCTTAGTGTGTGTGTCTGTATGTGTATCTTTGTGTGTGTCTGTGTTTATTTATTTATAAAATTTGTTTGATGCCCATCTTATATCCAATATCTCTGGGCAGATTACAACATAAAAATGCTGAAAAATATTAAAATCACCCATTGTAAAAAAAAACCTAGCAGATAAAAGCATTAACAGTATGTTTCCTGATGTTAAATATAAAATGCAGCAATAGAGAAGGCTACCTCAATATCATCCTTATGCTTGAGAAGTGGGGCTTCCATGATATTCCGAAGGCAAAAGGAATCAGATTCCACATCAAATGGGTGCCCAGTTGTTTCAGAAATCCGGTTCCAGTGTCTTAGTTTCATAGCCTTGTTGGTCATCATTTCCAGCAGCGGACAAGACTCACTGAAATCGTCTATTCGTTTTTTAAGATCTAAATATGCTTGCCAGTCTTTAAGCCCTTTAGGTAGCTTACGGCATCTTTCATTGGGGAAAAAAAGTAATAAAAATACTATTCTAAAAGAAAAAAGGAAGAATGAAGAGAAAAGCGGGGCAACTATCTGAACAAAAATGAAATCCCATATGAAATAATCAAAAAGCACTCCTTAAAAATTACAGCTTTGTGCATTGCCTCTTAAAGGAGGGCAGATTTAGCCTACAGAAATGTATATACTGTGTTTCCCCAAAAATAAGACAGGGTCTTATTTTCTTTTGACCCCTGAAATATGGCCTTGGCTTTATTGTCAGGGGGTGTTATTATTTTGGGGGTACAGTAGGCGACAAGCATGGGACTGTATGTCCCATCACCGCCGCCTCCCCTCCCTGGTCTTGGCACTGGCCGAGCAGCTGGCCAGCCACCACGGCCTCGAGGAGCAGGACTCTGCAAGGCTTCATGTGCCATTGCATGCACAAACTGCAGGACTGCCGTGAGCTTCATCATACCGGCACAGCTGGCGTCCTGCCGCTCATGGCTGTGCCGGTATGTCGAACCTTGCGGTAGTGCTGCCGTTCTTGCATGCAATGGCACAACAAGCCTTGCAGAGTCCTGCTCCACGAGGCAGCGGTGGTGGCGTGACGAGTCTCAGAGAGACTCATTTCTGGCAGGTGGGACATGTTGGGCAGCGAGACATGCATCCTACCTGACACTTGTAGCTCCGTCACATTCCTCGACATTGTGTACAGGGAAGCCCATTTTAAAAGAAAACTTCTTTGATTGAACTCAAAGAATCAAACTTCTTTGATTGAACTCAAGAGAAGTTTTCTTTTACAATGGGCTTCCCTGGACACAACACTGAGGAACGCGATGGAGCTAAAAGTCCCAGGTAGGACACATGTCTCACGGTGGGGTGCAATTTGGGGGTAGCAGGTGAGTCAAGGCGGGGTGGGGTGGGCCGCGAGATGCGCGTCCTACCTGGGACTTGTAGCTCTGTTGTGTTCCTTGGTGTTGTGACCAGGAGAGCCCATTGTAAAAGAAAACTTCTCGCGAGTTCAATCAAACTTCTCGAACTCGCGAGAAGTTTTCTTTTACAATGGGCTTCCCTGGACACAACACCGAGGAATGCGACGGAGCTCCAAGTCCCAGGTAGGACACGCATCTCACGGTGGGTTGCAATTTGGGGGTGGCAGGTGAGGTGGGGTGGGGTGGTCTGCAAGGTGTGTCCTACCTGAGACTTGCAGCTCCATCGCGTTCCTTTGAGGGAGGGAGGGAGGGAGGGAGGGAGAGAGAGAGAGAGAGAGAGAGAGAGAGAGAGAGAGAGAGAGAGAGAGAGAGAGAGAGAGAGAGAGAGAAAGAGAGAAAGAGAGCAAGCAAGGCATTTTGAAACACGGTCCTGTCTGCGAGGAGGTGGCGAGGCAGGGATCGAGGCTCACCTCCTCTTCCTTGCAGGCAGGACCGCATTTCAAAACGCTGCCGGAGGCAGAACCCAGAGGAGCCAAGCCAGTCCCGTGGAGTGTGCGCGCACCCACCTCTCGCTTGCTCTCTGTCTCTCTCTCTCTCCCAGCCAAAAGAGTGCCCGCCACAAAAAGAGCGGCTCCCGGCATGTTCCCCCCTTTCCCCAGAAAGTAGTTGGGGGGGGGCTTATTGGGGGGGCTTATTTCAGCACATGTGCTGAAAAGCCTGATTGGCCTTATTATGGGGACATGTATTATTTTTGGGGAAACACAGTAGCAACAACAGCTGAACTATCTCAGTGACTGCATGCTACTCCTCCCATTCAAATAGGCAATTTCTCTCAATTTGAACCATATGTTGCTTTATTTAGAGCATCGCTCTCCAACCTTGGCAACTTTAAGCTTGGCGGACTTCAACTCGTTGAAGTCCGCCAGGCTTAAAGTTGCCAAGGTTTGAGACCCCTGATTTAGAGAACCTCAGAAGGGATTCCATAAGTGGTTCCAATGTTAGCCTTTGACATGAATAAATCTATTTTGGGATAGGATATAGAATTATCAGAAAGTAGTGTTAAAGTTGAAGAAGTTGAGTACAGATGTTTATATAGGAAGCAATCTCACCTGTTTTGAAACTCCAAAAGTTCAGCATTGATTTTTTCAATATCAACATCTCCCCAAAGAATTTCATAATAGCCACTTATATTGTTCATCACGGTATCATACAAACCATATAATTTCTGAAGCAAACTCAACTCTTTCCTGTAGGAGAAAAAGGGACAAGATTAATTATAGTAAAACTATTATGGTAGCATACTTTCTGCTTAGACCACAATGTGATTAGAAAAGTATAGGCAATTCTGAAATTGTAATCTTAGGAAGTGTGGCATAAAAGTCTAAATAATAAATCATAACTGATTCAAGTTCAGGATTTTGTAGATGTGCTTTACTAAATTTCTGGAGACATTTAATAACATAGGAAGATTTTGAGAGTGGTTAGCTTGAGACATGCTAAAATCCTAGTTAGAGCATCATGGCTGAATAAGGATCTGAACTGAGGTTTTGCCAATGCCCTGTGATAAAACTAAAACCTTCCTTTTTATGACCTTGTAGTCCCTATTATTTTATACTTTTATAATGATTGTTCTTAATATACTTTTCTGGTTTGTTTGTTTATTTGTTTGTTATACACTGCCCAGAGACACTCCTTGTGAGATACGAGACCATATAAATTTGATAAGTAAATTGTTCTTGATTTCCCCAAAACACAATAAGGTACCTATTCATCAGTAGTTATTCTATCTGGCATTCCTATCAACTGCATCTGAGATCACAAACCTGGAGAACTCAGACTACATGCTACTGAGATTCTAGAGGAAGGAAGAAAGGAAGGAAGGAAGGAAGGAAGGAAGGAAGGAAGGAAGGAAGGAAGGAAGGAAGGAAGGAAGGAAGGAAGGAAGGAAGGAGAATATGCTATATATCAAAGAGAAGCACAGGGAAAGACAAAAAAAGTTAAACCCTCACTTCACAGAACATAAACCTGGGGTCAGCAACCTGCGGCTCTGGAGCTGCATGTGGCTCTTTCATCCCTCTGCTGTGGCTCCCTGTGGCCAGTCAGCTCCACAATTGATAGTGATTTCAGTTAGGATAGGTAGAGGAAAAAGGACTCCACGCTAGGAGGAGGCTCTATGGTGGGGGAAACCGGACTTCCGGTTGGCTCCAGAATTGAACTGGGGGCTTCCGGTTAGGGCCTTTGTGGCTCTTTCAGTGTTTAAGGTTGCCGACCCCTGACATAAACCTATCTCAATCTTTCAATTTGACTTTATTTCTAGCATGCCGGATGGAATTCCAGTTAAGCAATAGTTCTCTATAGCCTATTTTTACTCTTCCAAACAAGGGAATGTTGGAAAAAATTGAGAAAAAAAGCATTAGACTCTTGCTGTCCATCCTATTATGAGAGGTGATGCCTATGGACATGGAGCTGGTGTGATGGACTACAATGAAGTGGCAGTTTCCCAGGAAGGAGGAAGATGAGACAAGAGGCAGCACTGAAGGAGAAAGAGGAAGCGGTAGCCTCTCCCTAGAATCTGCAAAGGTATATCCATTAGGGTAAGAGTAGTAAGTGTTTAGTCTGGCAAGATTCTGTCCATTGTGTATAAGCAAATAAAGAACTCCAATTGCATTGTGCTACATTGTTCTTGGCCAAGTCTGACATCTATCTGTCAATTTTCAAGAAAACTGTATGAAAACTAACCAGAATGGGATGAAACTTTTGGATAAGAAGGCAATAAAAGAAAAGACACTACTTGAAATTTGGTGGATGCAACCAATGACTGTAGGGAAAAATATCAGAAAAAAATATTGGAGAAGAAGTTGGATAGGGACTCAGAATTGTGCCAACTGGTCCTCTCTTATGTTCCTCTTCATGCACATTAATCATGTAATCTAGTTCAGTGTTTCTCAACTTCAACAACCTTAAGATATATGGCCTGAGGAATTGAAGTCCACACATTTTAAATTTGCTGAGGTTGAAAAATACTGACCTAGAGAAGCATCCCTGCTAAGAGGTTACAAACAATTATAAAAATTATGCTTTGTGTGCTTTTCCTACTTAGTTTTTCCATGTATCCCTTAACACTTTTTTCTCTTATCACAGATATTCATCAGAGTTTTTTTTAATTCTGTTGCCATATTTACTTTTACACAAAGTTGGTTCCCTAATCACTGATTTTTCCCCACTAACTTTATGATTCTTTTTGTTTTGCCACAGTTTGGGAGAGGCACAGTTTTGAAAACTATATTGGAACACCAGTATAAAGTACCGGTACTCTAAAGTAGCTACAATTTTGTGCAAATATATTTTTCCAGTCTTGTGTTTTAGTAAAACCTTAACTATTCCAGCAGGTAGAACAATTTTCCACAGTTACCTGTTTTTATGCAAAACTTCATAGTCTGTGACAGGCAATCCAAATAGCTGCTCACCAGATGAATATGTAATAAATTTCCTCCAGAGTTCATCGAAGTTTGCCTAATAAATAAAAATATATATAGGAATTAAGAGTTTAGATCATTCACAAATAATCTTTATCCCCCCCCCCTTTTTGGCTAACATTTTGATAGCTAAATGTCAGTGGTATGCAGAACCAAATGAAAAATAGATGGGGCCACTCACACACTCTTATACAAATCTGCATATAACACAAATGTATTCAAAATTTGCCTTATACAAATGCATGTGCCATCAAATAAGGCGTAAGCTCAATTCCTGTTGAGTGCATGGACAAAACCATGACATTTACTTGGCAGTGTTCTTTAAGTGGTTTATTACTGCCTTCTCCAAGCATGTTTTTATGTTCCAGTCTAGGGCCCTGGAATTCCCTAGTGATTTTCCACCCAATGTCTAACCAGACCTGTTGTCCTGGGGTGGAATCTCCAGCTAGTGTGTGTGAAGAGGCTTGTGAGCTTAGACTATTTGCACAGTAGGAAGTGACACAAACCTCACAAACACTCACACACACACTCACACACTCACACACTCACACACACACACACACAAAATTCCTGAAGTCCTTATCTGGCTGTTCCCAAGAAAATGCAGTGAGTCTGGTTAGATTCTTGTAAATAGGTTAGCAACAATAAAGAAGCAACTCTGATCAGTTCACAATGCCATTCTGGTTCCTTGTGCCTGTTCTTGGGAACAGCCAGATAAAGACTTCAGGGATTGGGGTGGGTGGGTTGAGTGTCAGGTCTGCATCACTTCCTGCCCTGTAGGAAGCTTGCCAGTCTCTTTACTCCTTCCCCCCATTCTAGCTGGAGATTCGATGATACCTCTTTACTTTATGAGGATAGAGTTGACTAGTCCTGCCACCATATGGATATTCACATCCATTGTATATATCTACTTATCACCAGTAATCATTCTCACATGTAGCACACCCTCAATATACCAATTCAGCTGGGAGAACCGGAAGCATCATGGTGAGACAGGCTGGGAAAATAGCAGAGCTCCGAAGAGCTTCACGAAAACTGCTGTCAGGGGTGTTCGGACCGGAGCCATCCTGAAGGGACGGTGAATAAAAAGAGGCATTTCAGAAGATTGCGGGGAGCAAGGCAAACTCCTTGGCCGGTCAGAAACAAGCTCTTCAAACCGGCGGTGGTGGTGGTGGCCATCTTTCAATGACCGCTCTAGAGCTGGGGCAACCGGACTAAGATTTTGAGCAGGAGCGGTGTTTAGATGAAGTGTTGGAACCGAAGAGAGATTGACCAGTTTACAAGTAAAAGAAAATTTAAAATTTGGATTCTAAACAATTTTTAAAGAGTAAATTAGCAGCTGCTTGAGATTTGGAACACAGGAAAGGAAAGGAAAGTGGGAGCGAAACAGTGAAAGCCCAAGAAAACTGTTCGTTGATTAGAAATGGAATTAGAGAAATTTTAAAAGAATAAAAGAGAAAGATTTGAAGAAGAAAAAGAATCTCCCCCCCTTGAATGGATTTAAAGCTGTTTGGTATCCTTGAAAAGAAAATGAATAGATAGTATGGAGATCCAAGAGAGCCATCTACTGGAGGAAAGTGAGTACAACATTCAGTGGAAGATACAAGAAACAAAATATAGACAAAGGCTGACCTTGACTAAAAGGAAAATAAGTTGACTATTGTGAGAATTTTTAAGAAGTGCCTGGTTCCGTTTTACTGTTGCATTTGTTTTTCTTTGGCTGTGGAAGATATAAGACTTTTTAATTGGTTTGAACTAAAATTGGGACTGGAAATTAAAATTGAATATAAAGGAAAAAATTGGTAAATTGAAAATGGAGTGTTGGATGTATGAAGAACTGCTTGGGATGTTAAAAAATGTGCATGTAATATTAAAAGATATTATAGAGCCAGAAAAACCAGGAAGCACACAGAACAGGAAATAGAAGAGGAATTGGTAGAAGAGAACACAAATGAGAATCAAGAAGTGAATAAGGAGCAAAAAGAAGATAGAAATGAAAATCAGTTAGACAATTACACTGAGATTTACAGTGTTACAGAAAGAGTAGAGAGGAAAAAGAGGAAATGCTTCCCAAAAAAGATACAGTTAAAAGCTGAAAAGGGAAACAATAAGAAGCGAAAAAGCAAAATTATGGTGAGGGCTACACAAACAATTTACCGAAAGGTGACAGGAAAGATTCAGAAGAAAAGATACAATACATATAAACCTAAAAAAAAAGGGGGGGGGGAGTTAAGAGAAAGGGATAAAAAGATAACCAGAAAATTAATACAAAATGGAATGTTAGAGAGACCAAGAGATAACGGTTAAAAAGGGAAGATTAAGAAGGGAGGAAGAAAAATAGGTTTTGTATTGGTAGATATACAGTACTATGATTTAATAGAATTGTACTAGTACTATAAATTTTTAATTGTTAATTATTGGAAAAATGATTTTTTTAATGTATGTTAAACTGAAAATAGGTATAAGGTGATTTATGTTATATACAGCAAAATATTTTAAAGATAAAACCTGAACAGGAAATGGGATCAATATTGACTGTAAAGTGAAGTAAGCTATCACTGAGAAATGGAAAATATGGTAAATAATTGGTTATTAAATGAGACAAGAAATTAATGGATTATAATGGTATGGTGATTTTGAGCATGTTTGAGAAGAAAATGAATTGTACTAGTACTAAAAATTGTTTGAAAAATGGTTCTTCGTGTTAAACTGAAATAAGATAAATTATGTTATAGATGGTAAAATACTTCAGTAGATGAAATTTGAACTGAAATTTAGATTGGTTTTTGATTATAAAATTAATTTAAGATGTAAACTTGGACGGTTAAAGAACTAGAGGGGGAATTTAAAAGGTGTTTTAAAAATGGAAATTATGGTAAATAATTGAGTTTAATATAATATATTAGAAATTAAGGGCGCATAGTGATATGTGATAATAAGCATGTATAAGAAAAAAATAAATAAGGATAAAGAATTATGGAAAGAGAATAATATGGCTGAAATTGGAAATAAGATGTATTATTGACTATATATAAGAAATGATGTAAAAGAAGGGATCCGGATAACACTTTGTCCATAAAAGATGTATATGTTTTGTTTTAAAAATAAAAAACCATCTTTCACTGAGCAGTTACAACAATGAGACTTGAAAAACAGCTTCCCATATAACATGTGAGACTGCATTAATCTCATCAAATATTCCACGGTGCAATTAAGACTGGAAAGATGTATAAACAGAATGTGGATAGCCATCTGTCAGGAATACTCTAGTAGTGGCATTAGACTAAGGTGACCAGACGTCCCGATTTTGGCGGGACAGACCCGCTTTTTCATGATTTGTCCCGCGTCCCGCCCGTCCTCTAAAAAGTCCTGATTTTTTGAAAGAATGCACGACTAGGGCATTCTTTCAAAAAATCGGCCTGAAAGGCAGCAGGCCTCTCAGCTCGGGCCGGCCGTGGGCGGCGTTGGCGGCGGGCGGGCGTCCCGCGTTGTTGACTCCTCCGGCGGCGGCTGGAAGCTGGGGGGAGGGGGAAGGGAGGCTGCTCCTCCTCTCCTTCCCCCGCCCCATCCCTAGCCCCGCCCTCGGAGGCGCCGCTGCTGTTGGGAGGGGTGAGGGACGAGGAGCCGTCGCCGCTTTGAGCTTACGAGCGGCGCAAACAGCCCTTCCTCGTCCCCCTCCCCTTTCTTCCCCCCGTCGCCTCGCTGCCGCCGTTGCCCTGGGGCCGGGCGAGCGACCGGGAGACCGCAGCGCTTGGATGCTTGGAGCAGGTAAGCTGCCGGCTGCCTCCTTTCCTCGCCTCCCGCCTCCCCTTCGGCCGGGCTGGCAAGCAACGAACGGGAGGCGGGAGACGGGGAAAGGAGGCAGCCGGCAGCTTACCTGTCGCAAGCTCCAGGCATCCAAGCGCCCTCCCGCCTCCCCCCCTCTCCCTCCTCTCCCCCCACCTCACCTGGACGCCGACATTTGCTGTTTTGCCCTCTGCGCATGCGCAGCGTTCTGCGCATGCGCAGAGGGCAAAACAAATGGCGGCGCCCAGGTGGCCCCCCCCGTCCCGCTTAAAAATAAAAAAAATCTGGTCACTTTGCATTAAACAGCCATCTGTCAGGAATGCTGTAGTAAGGATTGGACTAGGTGATCTTTACAATCCATATAATGTATAATTCTGCAAACTAGCCTATACTGTAGTATTTGGTGAAGGGAATAAGAAGGATGAAACATTCTATATATGCCTGAATACATATATATAGATAGATAGATAGATAGATGACACCTTCATAATCTGGCCACACAGGAAAGAAAAACTGGACAACTTCCTCATACACCTCAACAGCCTACACCCCAAAATACAGTTCACCATGGAAACAGAAGCTAACAACCAACTTCCCTTCCTGGATGTCTTAGTCTACAAGAAATCCAATGGCTCCCTAGGACACACCATCTACCAGAAGAAAACCCACACTAACCGCTATCTGCACACAACCTTCCAACGACTGGGAAGTCGTGCTGGGAGATCCAGTCCGACCCGGTCGTTGGAAGGTTGTGCATGTGTGTGTGAGAGAGAAAAAACTCGAGCACTTTAGCACACCCGGAGGAACAGCCCGGTTGCTACGCCGCCTCGCAACTCCCAGCCGTGCCAAGCCCCGCAGGCTGCCTTTCTTTCCCCCCCTTCCCTTCCAACGCAGGCACCACCGGAGAGACGGAACCCCCGCAGTGGCGACCCTGGAGGATGGAGAAGGCAGGGGAAGAGCCCCGATGCCCGGCTGCTCGCTGACTCCAATTCTGGGCGAGCGCTCCCGGCTTGCTGCTGTCGCCACCGCCGCTCACCCTTCAACAGCCAATCAGCGTGGGGCGCCAACAGCAGCGACGTCATCTCTCTGCGCCCGCCTTGCAGAGAGAAAGGCATGGGTGGGTGTTTTAAGGTGACCAGATGTCCCGACATTGTTTTAAAACCTTAATTAAAACAAGTGAGAATATTTCGTTTTATCTGCGAGCCATATGCAATCATCAAAAGAGCCACATCTGGCTCGCGAGCCATAGGTTCCCGACCCCTGCTATAGAGGGATGAAATTATACCCCAAACCTCCATGCTAATAGGATATCTATTTGGTTATCCTGTTGTCCAGTAGAAGATCTTATACTTCACAAAGTTAAATAGCTATGCATGATTCATGCTAGCCCAATGGCTCTCCAAGTGCCATGTAAAAGATGAGCCGCACAATTATTATAATAGAAAATAAAGTATCAAGAAATATGACTGAATTGGCAATGGAATAAATGGAAAACAAAATATGTTTAGCAATAAATCTACTAATGTATTATTTTTATTAAATGGAGCTATACCTATTTGGTTTGTAACTGCTCAAATGGAACAAATCAGACACAAAAAAACAACTAACCTTATTGTAACTTCAGAATACACAATATACAAAATGTTCTCAAGGTTCTCAATTCAGTTACACAAAATGTTATCTTTTATTTTAAAAAGTGCATTAATAATTTTATAGCTTCCAAGATAAAACAGACTTTTCAAAAGCAACATTCAGTAGAATATAAATTGAAATAATTTCCTTTTGAAAGAACTAATAGTTATCTTGCTACTCAATTTAACACTCAATAAAATTTTACCTGAAATATTTGTAATCTATTGCTAGCTTCTTGAGGTGGTGTATTTGGAACCATTGGTCCTTCCTAAAATACACAAAATGTATCAAAACTAATTATCTGATAAGATTAAATCCTATTTTCTGTTCTCACATTCTTTCAACAGAGACATCATACAGTCACTAGGGTGTGGAAATTTAATATTATAGGCCATTATGCTTTATATCAGGGGTCACCAACCTTTTGGACCTCATAAATTCATAATTTTAAATCCTGAGGACCACTAATATGATCTGCCTAATGACCAGCTGGGTGGGCGTGGCTAGTGATCATGTGACTGGGTGGGTGTGGCCAACTTGATGTCACTCACATTGAGGGGTGCCTCTACGGCCTCTACTTTCCCCTCCCCTCCCCTCCCCGCCTGCCCGCCCGGGCTCCTTAGGGCCCCAACAAGAAGCAGTGGTTGGAGCTAAGCAGCCACCATGAGAAAGAGTTGGCAAATTGGATCTGACCGAGAAGAAGGCTCAGCAGAAGCACCTCACTGAGGACTACGAGCATGGGCTTTCCAAGCAGAGGGAAGACGTGCAGGAGTGCAAGGCCAGCGGTGCCCGGACGCTCAGCGGGCTGAGATGGTCAGCCAGTTGCAGGCCATGATGCAGTCCCATTGGAATGAGGCCCTCTAGCTCTTCGCCACCAGCAGCGCTTCCCTCCAGCCTTCGCCAAAGCCCCACACCAGGGGCTGAAGCAGAGCCCAAGTCAGAATTTCTACCCCCCTCCAACCCGCACAAAAAGACCCTGAAGGGAGAGACTCTCTGCAGCAACACAAGCGTTCATTGCATGTATCCGGCCCAGGGGCCATAATTTGAGGACCCCTGATTTAGTGCAATATAAAAAATGCAAATAATTTTTCTGTGGACCACCAAAATTTTCTCGCGGACAACCAGTTGGTGACCGCTGCTTTATATTATTTCTGTAGTTGTTACAACTGTGTAGCACTTTGGATTTAATTCTTCAGAGCAAATATGTGATCTAGAGAAAGGTTGTAGCTACTTTAAAGAATGTTTGACAGAAACGGTACAGGTTGTACAGTATATCATGTTCCAAAGTACAGTTTGAGAATTAAATTTCAAGTACTTCAAAGCTCTACTAGGTATAATTATTTTTCTTATATATTTATTCCATGTTTGTGAAACAACAATATCAAAAGCTTTTCTTTTTTAATTGGATTGCTTAATTCATATCAGTTTTTAATCAAGACAACATTGACACCACAAGTTTTGCAAGACAGTGATTCAAGGATAAACATTGATAAGCTAGCTTTATTTATTGCAAAAACTAGAAATGCTGGCTATGAATAAATCTAACAATTTTCAAGACTGATAACCAATCCATATTTATAGTGGAAGCAAAAGCAAGTTTGAGGTCTCTTCCTTCCACCCATGCTATCTATTAAGATCTAAGATCTTCCCACTCTGGACTGGGAAGAACAGATGTCTCTTGTCCTTTGTTATGGTAATGAATCATTCTGATTTCCAGCTCTCTGTATTTGACCTTAACAGCTTTGGTCCTCAAAATTCCTGTTAGGCCCAGAAATATTTAATGTTTACACCTTTAATGAATCTTTGTCTATTGCTGCTTGTTATTTCAGTTAGGTCACAGTAAGTTATTGGAATTATTAATAACTCAGTAAGTTATTATTGTTGGATTAAGTTTTCTTCAATCTATAGGGTTGAGTGCTAGTCTTAAAGTAATTAGATTTCAAGCATTAACAATTTAGTATTTTAAATTTCTAGAAGTAAATATTTTTGGTTAAAACAACCAGCTGTAGTTTCTTCACAACCACCATATAAATCAAGTTACCATCTCATATGCTACTTCATAACTTGACACATCTTCACGGAAAACCTCAACTGCCTCCAGGAGCTGACCCTTAAACTTGGGCTGGACTTGAATTAGTTCATCCTGAACACTAGCCTGAAATAGAAATAATTTAATTTAATTTAATTTATTGTTCTTATAAGCCGCCCAATCCCGTAGGACTCAGGGCAGTGTACAGCAGAAAGAAGAACAATCAATAAAAATACAATAATACAATACAATAAAACCATTTAAAAAAATACAAAAGTTAAAACCAGTCATCCATGGGGCATTAAGATCTATTTCACCCCGCCTGCAGGAAGAGTCATGTTTTAATGGCTTTCCGGAAGGCCAGCAAGGTGGGAATAGTCCGGATCTCTGGGGGTAGTTGGTTCCAGAGAGCCGGAGCCCCCACAGAGAAGGCTCTCCCCCTTGGTCCCGCAACTGACATTGTTTGGTTGAAGGGACCTGGAGGAGACCGACTCTGTGGGACCTAACTGATCATAGGGATGTATGAGGCAGAATGCGGTCCCGGAGATAGCCTGGTCCTAAGCCATGTAGGGCTTTAAAGATGATAATCAACACCTTGAATTGCATCCGGAGACCAATGGGCAACCAATGCAGCTGGCGGAGAATGGGTGTTACGTGGGTGTATCTGGAGACACCCACCACAGCTCGCGCAGCCGCATTTTGCACCAGTTGTAATCTCCGGATACTTTTCAAGGGTAGCCCCATGTAGAGCGTGTTACATAAATATCTGTAATAAGAATGAAAAATAGTTATGATTATACTTTAAATATATATTTCCCAAATCTAGAGACTCAGTAGATTGTTATTAATTTTATTTAAATGCAGAACTGTGAGAACAGAAATGATCCAGTATATACCTATTGGCAAGATTTGAGGAAAATAAAGGATTTGGGAATGCAAAAAAAAAAAGTTTAAACTGAAAATCTTGAAGGATTATATAAATGGAATGAATTAATATCCTGAGGCTATGAAGTTAAGGTATAGATTTGGGCAAATGTATGATGGCTATTATATAAATTCCTGAAGGAATAAAAATTTGTAGGTAGTCTTGGAATTTTGTAGAGATCCATATACCTGGACTATTGCTATTATAGAAAAATGTCATTTACTTTGTATATTGTGACTTTACATTCATACAGTAAGTTATTGTAATATAATAGGCTATTTTAATATACTTACTGCTTTGCTTTGAAGCTTATTAAAAGAGTACCGTAATGTATCAACGCCTTCTGATTCTTCCTTTGTTACTTCAACTTCAAATCTATATAAAATTGTGTAGGCTTCCTAAAACAAAATCAGTATCACACAATTCACACTCTTGAGCACTCTTGTTGTTGTTGTTGTTGTTTTTAAAAAAACTTGTTTCAATGAGATTCTTGCTTTTAAGGAACTTACTTCAATGGGCCCCATTATCATATCCATTTCTATTTCTTTATCACGTATATTGGCAAGAGCTTCCATAGCAAAACGGACATCATCCAAATCTCGAATTGGTCGAGATAATTTTTTCAGATACTCCGTTATAAAACTTATCATGTCTTGCATTTTTTTCTTGTATTCTTCATTTAAATAGCGACAGAGCAACATTTTCCATGCTTTTGCTTCAATCGAAAGAGCTAATTTCATCGGCCCTGTTGAAAAATTGTCATACTGCATATGCCAAGCTATTGATGTGTGAATCCCTCATTTTTAAATGAATTGTACAAACTGCTCTAAAATAGAACTGCACTGTCAGAAAATTTACAACATATCATCTGGGCCTGAAATAGTTGTGCCGCTAGTTTTGCATGCATAAAGAGCTTTGGGTTTCTATTGTTTGAACATCAAATCCCTGAAATATTTTTGCCCCAAAAGTCTAAATGTTGAGAAATGCTAGTTGAAAATCCTAAGCTTTCAAACTCAAAATATTTTAAAACATACAGCCAGGTCTCTGTGCTCAGTTGTTACATTCTCAGTAGTGGTTTGTCAAACTTGAAAGAGCAAGTTAAGTCCATAGGCTCCTCTCTCTAATTGTTTGGAATAGCTGATATACATTCTGTACAATCATATGTTAGTTTTCATGATGTACAGAGATTGAGAGAGAGATTGGGAATTATACATGCAAAACTGATCCCTTTCTAAAATGACTGGAATTAATGGAAGATAATTTCTGTATAGCGTTTTAAAGACCATTTCTTCTTTTAAAATTGGTCATTATTGATTTATGGCCATGGCTGCAGTCATGCCACATTTTAATTTTTTTCTTTGCGATATTTATCATATTTATTGCTATTTTTGCTATTTTTATTGATTTCATTTAAAAAAAAATTTGTCAGGAAAACTATCACTGGTCAGATTAAAAGTATAATGTTTATATTTTAGTCAATTTCTATTAATGTTGCTGTGCCCAACTTTTCATTAATTATTGTCTTTACATTTTTTAAAGTATAAATTGGACAGATTTATATTGATACAGCTATTCACATAAAATTAACAAATGTATATTATTTAAAGAGATATACTATTGCACCTTTTTTTGCTAATTTTATCTATGCAAATATTTCTGTCTTCTAATTGTTAGGTGCTTTTCCAAATATTGCAGTTTCTTACACCATTTCATACCTGTATTGAGTTCAATGGGGCCAACATTTAATGTTGGTTTTAAATCTTCTATTTCCTGTTCAAAGGTAGCATAGTGAAGAATTTCTGATCGGATCTCAGTCAGAGATGGATTATTGGCCAAAAATTGCTGTGAGGAATTGCAACCATTAATATTGTTTATTTAACTAGAATTAACTTAGGTACTGTATCATTTCAATTCTGGTCCTTTCTACTAAGTCACATGCTTTGAATTGCTATAGGTAAACCATAAACAATATATTTGCTTGTGGCTGTGGATATATTCCTATCTTCTTCTCCATTGTCTCCCTTGTGACAATGTCTCCCCACCAAGTACCCATTCCCAGAATATCCAGGAACTTGTTTTGGGCTGCTGAAGGCCACTTTGCAGCTGGTCTATTGCTCTGTACTATAATGCAGTGCAGCCCTACATCAGTTGGCAACGCTGGTTCTTTGACTTTATTAGGGACTCTGAATGTTACAAAGAGATAACTACTGTATACAAAAACACCTTAAGAGGGTTGATGCCAGCCCCCATCTCAGAATCCTTATGAGACTAGAGGAAACAGTATTATTATTACTCAATGCCTGATTAATTGTCTTTCCCATTAGTTGCATTAAAAATGTTCTACCCTTCCCTTCTTCCCCAGCAGATGCTATATGTGCATTGGATGTCAAAGAAATGACAAATCTGGCTTTCAAAAAAGATGGAAAAACAACACCGGGAGAGGTACATCCTTAATAAATGACTGGATGAATCAATTTGTTGAGAACTGATTCCAAGCAGGCCTCAAACATTTGTAATTCCTTTAGTGTAACACACCATTACCGTGGTGGCGCATGAGCCGTGATGGCACAGTGGTTAGAATACAGTACTGCAGGCTACTTCTGCTGACTGCCGGCTGCCTGCAATTTGGCAGTTCGAAGCTCACCATGCTCAAGGTTGACTCAGCCTTCCATCCTTCCAAGGTCGGTAAAATGAGGACCCAGATTGTTGGGGGCAATATGCTGACTCTGTAAGCCACTGTGAAGCAGTATATAAGTCTATTGCTATTATTGGATAGCACGCTCACTGCTAAGGCTGAAAATGCTGATTTATAACTGCTTTGCATTTTCCGTAAACTGAATTATGTTATTTATCTTTCACAGAACTTTCAAATCATAGCAAAGATTCCAAAGTGGGCGTTACCTGAACTTTAGCATCCCTATCTTCCGTCCACAGGGCTTTATACTTTTGAAAGTCTTGCAATGCTTCACTTGCAGCTTTCCTTACGGAGTTTACTGCTGCGGACAGAAGGACAACTAATTTGGATATATCCTTATGTTCTGCCACACCCGGATAAAAATTTCTCAGCTTTCTAGCAGGAAATTGGTCGTCCAATGTTTCTGGGAAAAAAAATTAACGTACCGCATAAATATTTCACATTCCTTACCAATATATATAGATATATAGATATACATTCACTATGTGAATTATGTATATCTTCTTCACGAAAGTTTATATTTTCTTCACTACAATAGAATTTATTTATTTGTAGTATGGTACATTCACATCACATTTTTATTTAAAAAAAAAGAAAAACCACAAGAGTAAGATATAAAATATGAAATATAAAATATAAACATAAATTTGTTTTATATAATTTTAGCTTCATTGGTCACAGTCAGTCCTTAATTTTTAAAATGAAAATACCAGTCAAAAAGGTGTTTTAATTATTTAAAATGATTATTCTTACAGTGTTATATTTGCCTAAGGCATATGTTAATACAGTAATATTATGATGTTAGAGTACTATAGTGTTTTTCATTTAAATAAAATATTAATCAGAAAAGTGTTTCAGTACTAATGAAACATTATTAAAAATACACATAAAGAAAAGCATTTTCTTTATTAAATAGGTGATGGAGAGAGACTCCTTCCCCTCCATATTCAAGACAAGACTCCCAATGTAGAGCTAATACTGAAACTTCAAGAGACATATTTTATTTATTTATTATTACATTTATTTGCTGCCTAACAGTTGTAGGAAATTCCAAGCAGCTTATCCCGTCGCTTTTTAAAGGCTCAACACTTCTTGGCTCTGGAGTTATAGGGAACCATTCAAATTGTTCTATCATAGCAGCTACATCATACTCAATAGTTCTCTAACCTAGTGGTGTTCAAATGTGTTGGACAAACTCCTACAATTCTTACTCTATGAGAATTTATGAGAGAAATAATTTAAAATAACTGGATGGTAGCTAATTGATAAAATTCATTTCTATTATGCTTTCATAATTTATTGTAATAGAGATAAAATGCAGTTTGACTCTATATACCTATTTAAGAAAGCAAACTCCATTCAGTATACAGTATAGGGCAGTGATGGCGAACCTATGGCACGCGGAGCCGTATCTGCCGGCACGCAAGCTGTTGCCCTAGCTCAGCTCCAGCACACATGTGCGTGCCAGCCAGCTGATTTTTGGCTCACATGAAGGCTCTGGGAGGGCATTTTAGGTTTCCAGAGGGCCAGCGGGGGGGCATTTTCATCCTCTCCAGGCTCCAGGGAAGCCTCTGGAGCCTGGGGAGGGTGAAAAATTGGCCTACCAGGCCCACCGGAAGTCGGGAAACAGGCCGTTTCCGGCCTCCAGAGGGCCTCTGTGGGGGCGGGGGAGGCCATTTTCACCCTCCTCAGGCATTGAATTATGAGTGTGGGCACTCACACGTGTGTGATAGCACGCATGCACGCGCTTTCGGCACCCGAGGGCAAAAAGATTCGCCATCACTGGTATAGGGATTTACATCTCAAAAAGCATGCTTAGAATTCCACTGTGACTCTCTTCTGGGTAGCTAAAATAAGGCTAAAATTTTAGAAGCAATATTTTTAAAGGAGGAAAAAAGAGAAACAGTGATCTTACTTTCTTCTTTTTTTTGTAGTTTCCCTAATATGCTAGGTGATGCAGGAACATTGCTTTCCCCCTGGTTGTTGGATTTTAATAAGTGATGCTGGCCCCAGTGAGCCACACCACGGCTTACATCCAAGGTCAACTGAATCATACGGTTGAGGGCTTGCTGGATATCATCCAAACTGGGCACCATCACCTGAAAATAAAGGGGAAAAAAGCTGCAATATGTGAACCATCACCTGAAAATAAAGGGTAAAAAAGCTGCAAGAAACACATATGGGGGATTGGTTATCACCATCAGTCACCAGTTCACTGGTTCAAAATGATGTCTTTCAATGCAGTATGTGTAAACTATGAAATATTAGATCTCCACATTCAAATGAAGTGGCAGGTTTTCTTCTATCAAATGGAACATAAAAGCTGCAATTTTTCCAGGTTGCAGAGAAAGAACCAAAATCTTAAGTGTGTTAGGATCCATCACACTACTAACATACAGGGTTTGAGCTAGTGGGCAGATTTTTGCAGATGAGAGCTGTTTGCGCAAAGTTTTTCTCTGCAGCTGCCCTTCCCCTTGCAGAAATAGAGACAGCACTGGAATGGAATGGAACTTCTATTATAGCTTCCTTCTTGTGACTTCCAACATTACTAAATGATGCAATAATATGAAATACTTCACTTACTCTAATAGACAGCTTCTAATTTTATTCTAATCTTACTCTAATATACATGTCATACAATTTTAATTCTAGAAATTAGGAAACAGAATATCAACCATTTCTTTGCAGTTCAGTTGTGCCTGGAGCTTTTGCTACATTTGTATTTCAATGAACTGACTTTGACAAGAGCTGAAAACATATCTCGAAGCACCTTAAAGCAAATTTGAACAATATGAACTTTCATGGACAAAATCTTTTTTCACAGCAGGCATGAAATTGATATTTCTATTTGATATTTGTGTATTTAGCACTACATTCTATTTAAATATATTTTATTCTTTTAATTTATTTTTGTTACCAGATCAGCTTTCCAACCTTCTGATCTCTTCCTGAATATTTCAAATCCATCTGTGTATTGTCTATTGCATCATCCAAGCTTTTAATAACCATGTTGAGTAGCACTGCGCATGTGACATGGTCAGAAGAAATTCACAGATTATGGATTACTCTGTGATTGCAAAACTCACATATAACAAGACCACTTACCACATGAGGAATGGCTAAATGCACTTCAGCTTTCAGAAAAGTAACAACATCTTCAGGTTTGACTGTTGTCTGAGGTAAATAAGGCAGCCGTCCAAAGTTGCTGGAGCTGAACAAGAAATGAGAATTAAATTATTTATTATATTAAACACAAGAATTCAGGGAGAAAGGGCTATCATGGGCTCCTCAGAGGAATACGTTAGGCACTCACAATTCCCAGGGCTAAACTAGGCCATTGATTAAAGCTTATTTTATGTTTAATATACAGCTAACAACAATTTGTTTAATAACAAATAACATTTCTCTACCCCTATGTCTAGCACTATGTTTTCTGTGCACATATTAGTTTTAATTAGTTTATTTAGTTGAAATATTTTGTGTTAAGATTAACTTCTGGTAGCTACATGGACCATCCAAGGAAGGATCCATCTCACTTGCACGAATCCAGGAAGCTTAAAAGTTCACATATTGCATTAACTACTTATTTAGTTAATTTAGTTTACTAAATAAGTCATAATTGACTTTTCACCATATACTAAGCCATAGAAAGGAGATTCTTTATTATAATCAGCAAACATAGTAAAAAATCCTTGTTTTTTAATGAAAGTCATGGTGATAACCTCCTGGATTAATAAAAAAATAAAAGTTATTTTCCTACTTGGAATAACAACTGATAAATATGAAAAATAAATAAACTATATTTAATGATACACATCCTGACTGCAGCGAGGATAGCTTTTGCCCAAAAATGGAAAAATGAAGACATTCCCACAGAGGAAGAAATTCTAGATAAGATACTAACATGTGCTGAGATGGACAGACTCACGCTAGATTTAAAAGATAAATCAGAGACAGAATATTATGAAACCTGGAACAAACTATATGATTGGTGGGGGAAAAGGAAAGCCAAGATTAAGTGTTAGTGGTAAGATTGGAAAGATTTAGAAATTGTATTAAAATTAGATTTTATATGATAATAAAGTAAATGGAAAAAGGTATGATCAAATGTAAATATGTAAACTGGATAATCCGTCAAGTACCTACATTTATGTATTTTGGTCTTTGTTTGTTTAGTTGTTTATATGTTTTGTTTTTAACTGTATTATAAATAAAAAACTTTTAATAAAAAAATAAAAAAATAAAAGTTCTGAATATATTTACTGAATACCTTTATCCTTATGGTTAAAAAGCAAATGATCAAGTAATGGCAGGTGATGTTAGGAATTCAGGGATTTGTTTATTTCTTGGTATTAAGAACTTTATTAGTTGTTAAGGAAGCATTCAGATGGAATTTTTTCATTTGTTCCTTTCTGCTGGTAGAAACAAAAGTGGCAAGTGTATCAGGGCAGGTGGAAAAAACAAATGTTCACTTATATCACTTACCTTGAAACAAATACTCTTCTTTTAAGAGCATCTAAGGATAATCGTGTAGTTTTCTGCAGGCTATCCAGCAACTGATGGCTAAAATATGCAACTACCTCTTTGCATTCCTGCGAGTTAAAAGCAGCAGTTTAGATTCATGTCAACTACATACCTGTTCAAACCCATTCAGCAATTTACTTCCTCTGGCATAGCCCGTGAAGGTTACTGATACTGAATCTCCTGCTGAAAACAACATTCCTATTTTCAACTAAATGGGCCACAAGAAAACCTCATGTAAGGCAAATGAGATCTGATTCAGAGCTCACCAAACTGACAAAGGCTGGTTTTAATAATGGAATGAAAGCACAACTAGGTACTAAGCATGGATCTAAGTGATTAGTTAGAAGGTATTGGCGGGAAGGAGCCCTAGACATATACCTTCTTCTCCTTGTTTTTATATTGGCCAGGATAAAGTCCAGAATTAAGTCTCAGCAAGTGAAAAATGGATGAAAAGTTTCTAGCAAAAGTGAAGGAGGGGATGGTTTCAGCACCTTTCCTCTTTGCCACTTTTCTATTTTAAATCATACTGTACCAGCAAGATATTTCTGCATTAAATATATAATTTTGTTCAATTAAAGCAGTTTCACAGGATGAAATATCATATTGGAAAGTTAGAAGGACATTCAACAATTATCCTAATAAATAATGCAATTGTTTTCAAATTCTTTCCCTTATTTCAGTAGTTCAATAGGTGATGAAATACCTTTTTAAACTCATCCTCTTTTTCACTGTCCTCAGCTTCTTCACTACTAATCATAATTGAAGATCCTGAAGATAGTCTCTCTTCTTCTCCACCTCCAAATACTACATGTTTTCCTTCTATTGCAAATAAAAGAGAAGTGAATTCATTCAATCAACCAACAGCCATGTGCATAACGTCATATAGTAAATATTGTGAGAGATTTTGCCTCCATTTACACATTCAATCTAAGGTTTCCACAGAATCCTAAATAGGTAGAGCTCAATACATATTGCTCCTATCGGTAGTCAGTTAAGTGACAATTCAGATTTATTGGTCATATTATTTGAGTCTTTGACATGACCACTCATGTAAATGTTAAGAGAAACATAAAACTGGGGCAGCAACATCAGAGGAACAATTGATTCTACACCTAAGGAAAATCCAAATGATTCTACTCCTGCACTTAATGACTTAGACACATAGCTTATAAATATAATAACTAGTATTATATTGTTAGTTTTTTAAAAAACCTTTTTATACAAACTTTGTATCCAATAATATGACATAAAACCTAGCATTTGGAAGATAGTATGTTCCTCTTAATTGGTACCAGTACAGTTGTGGACCAGAGGTGTCAAGCTCAAGGTCTGCGGGTCACATCTGGCCCGCGGGGTGCTTAGATCTGGCCTGCGGGGCCGCCCTGGAAACAGCGAAGGACTGGCTCATGGTGCTTCTGCCAGTAAAAACGGAGCTCAGGAGGGCTGCAGGCAGCCCTCCTGAGCTCTGTTTTCGCTGGCAGAGGGTTGCAGGAGGCCGTCGCAGCCGAAAATGGAGCTCGGGAGCCTGTTTTTGCTGGCAGAGCAATCGGGCCACCACAGGTGCCTCCGACATGAGTGACATTGAGCTGGCCATGCATGGCCATGCCCACCCCGGCCCCCCAAGGTCAAACACAACCCTGATGCAGCCTTCAATGAAATCGAGTTTGACACCCCTGCTGTAGACACTGAAACTTGACAATTCACCTTGTTAGACTGGGGTTAAGATGAATACCTGGGTGTCTTTGATATACTGATGATAACCTGACTCAAAGTTATGGAATGTCCTCACCTATTAACCTTAGGCAAATATTAAACAAGAGATTGGAGCATTGACCCAGCCAGAAAAGTTGCAAGTCATTCTGATAAGTGCTCCAGGCTTATCGCGCTTGCACCTCACACTGTACCCTCTATCTCCTGGTGTTCCTGTGCTTATGCAGTGCTGAGCCCTCCATTCTGTGGGCTTTACAGATTTACAGGTTAACAGAGTTGGAAGGGGCGTCTTTCTGCACTCATACAGCATCACACCCTCCCACCCCATGGCCTTCCTGTGCTCACATAGTGCTGCAGCAGTCCCCTCCCAAAGCCTACCTCCCAAATTCCTGCAGCATCCCAGGATTTCTTACCTGAGTATACTGCCAGATAAACAATTAAGCTTCTATTAAATACAAGCCATATATATTTCCAGGCAGAAAAAGCTTCTTGTTCTAATTACTTATAATAAAGTGCGTATTCCTTGTTATGCTTCCAAAATTAGAATTACAGAGAAATACTATTAATTATTAAAATCACTATAAATAAATAGAAAAAGTCTTGATGATGATAGTTAAATTCTTAAAGATGAAGGGAGCCATAAATAAATAAATACCTGCTTGAAATTTTTTGGGTAGCGGCTTTTTAATATGTTTAACTTCATAAATTTGCTCAAATATTGATATGAGTTCTTGTACAGCATCTTCTATATGCCTACTTTTATTGTTTAATATTTCAGCCCATTCCTTTGTGTGTACCTGTTTAAATACAATCACAGCACTGTATTTATTTTACTAGACTGTATTTATGTAGTTTTAATCATTGACTGGACAAGTTAAAGTCTTTATGCACATAAACAAGATTAAAACAACCAAGCTCCAAGTCGTCCTGCTCAGCAACATTAACACAAATAACCTATGCTGGGGAACAAAAAAACCTGATAAATGCAGGAAAAATCTCCCTCAAAGCCAGAGATGATTGACTTTCTGAATTCCAAGTGTGATAAGCCAAATTAAGCATTCAGTGAGATGCTATTCCGGAATAAAGTGCCATGGTAGATGATATTCATGGCCCTAGAGCAGTGGTTCCCAACCTTTTTGTGATCGAGTACCACTTGGAGGTCCCGTACAGTCGCCGCGTACCACCTGGTTCCAGAGAAACTAAATTCGATTAGATATCACTTTATTTCCATAATTGTACCGTTCCTTTTTTGGCCCCGCGCATCCAGCAACTGGATTCTCGGGCCGCTGGGACCAGGTGGGTGGCATGTGGCAACAGTTGCAAATCATTGCCAGATTATCTTGTGTTAGACAGTAAACATTTTTGTGAAGTAAAAAATAACTAACTAAAAATCGTTCATGACTCTGAAAGTGTTCGCGTACCACCTGGAAGGCCCTCGCGTATCACTAGTGGTACACGTACCACAGGTTGGGAACCACTGCCCTAGAGAGAAGCCACTCTTCCTCGTCTAACTGGGCAGGTAGAAACTATTGGGATAACTCAGTCTGTGAGATATCTTGACCCTGTTCTCTGAAGGGCTCTATAGGTGGCATTCAGTGAACATGGAAGCCAAGTGCAGCTCTTGAAATAGATAGGTTACATGAGCGAACAAAGGAAAGCCCATAATTATTTGAATTGCTCTATTCAGAACCAGCTACAGTTTCTAGTGGCTTTCAAGAGCAGTTCAATGTAGACTACATAGCTTAGTTACATCCAATCCAAAATGGGGGGTAACTAAGGCACAAGCAGTTTTGTACTATGGGAGTGAAATACAAATGTTAAATAATGATGGCATTATTAATTATTTATTACATGTACCTATACTAAGTCATGTATTACTTCTACAGATATAGTCTGATACTGAAGCTCTCCAACTTACCTAGATCACTTCTGTGGAGGAAGCATCAGTGATTTCATATTTACTAGTACAATTATTTTCTGCTATTTGGAATATAAGGTTTTCAAAAATGAATAGCAGTTATGTACTTGAAATAAATAATACTAATTAGAACTGTGTAGTAAATTCAGAAGAACTGCTAATAACAAGCTGAAGCAGGTTCTTTAAGACTGAATGTATAATCACATAAGGTGAAATGAATATCCTAGAAAGGAACTTTCTGCAGTTATTCAGCATTTTAAAGCACTGGTCTTTCATCAACAGAGATGACTGAAGTTTACATACATCTAGGAAACATAAATTTCAAGCAAATCAATAAACCTAAAAGAGAAACATGCAGGTACATAGATGCTTGCCATCTTGTGGAGAAGTATGAAAAATAGAATTCTTTAGAATGCTAAAGAAATATTTAAAAAGTCTCATAGCTAAATATCTAAAATTGTTCTTTACGGAGTCAACATTATGATTATATGCACATATGCTCACCAACAGAAGAATGGCTAAAAACCTTGGTTACCTCATTGCGTGCCAGTAAGTCCTCCACTTTTGTTGCACTTTCAGGTAGTATCAGCAGCAGAGTATTTGATATATCCTTCAGTGTTAAGTCAATCTGCATTTCACACAAGTCATTAATCTGTATTAAAGAAAAGATTGTTAATTGATTCCTTGTTAGGATTACACAAACATTTTCCTCGAATTTTTTTTAAAAAACATAAACTTGCTGGTGATAAGCCCCACTAGAAAAACATATAGTATGATTAATCAATTAGATTAAGTTAAAATAATGTTAAAATTAAAAAGCTGTGATTCAAATCCATACAACATAAAAGATTCGTCTATGCTCCAATCCTTCAATAAGACTGTAACTTAATTGTATTAAATAACAATACAGTAAATTAACTGTACTGTTCTTTTGGTCTTATGCCACTTTGCAAATCTTAATTTGAATTAAGCTGTAGAGCCAACATTCAGCAACAGACTGCATGCTTTGCATTCTTGGGGCCCAAATTCAATCCTTGATACCACTAAATATACCTTTTTCAAAAGCTGATTAAACATTTTCATAACTTCATCAACGTCTTGAAAGAAGCTATTTAATGTCAGAGAAGACCAAGTTAAAATAGTAAGCCCTTGCCTCAGTACAGATTCCACCTAGTAAAAGGAGAAGGGGAAAAAAGATTAGGACTATAGCAAAATTTTAGTACCTCATAGATTATACTGCGCTAAACATCCTCAGTGACTGATAGAGCCAGATGAGTTTCAGAGGGAGCTGGTGGCATGCCTGTCAGTTTGCCACACAGTCCAACTGAGGCCTTGGATATCATCTAGAACAGCAGGGCTACCAAGACCAAATTGAACCTATGCAACCTCTCCCTTCTCATGGATCCCATCATACACCATGGAGGAAGGAACTGAGGGAGATGAGACAAAAGACATCTAGAGCATTGCTTATGCACAACAAGGGATGAACTTAACATACACAGGTAAGAACTGCTATTAAGAATAGAATAGAATATCATTCTTTATTGGCCAAGTGTGATTGAACACACAAGGAATTTGTCTTTGGTGCATATGCTCTTAGTGTACATAAAAAGAAAAGATACATTCATCAAGAAACATAAGGTACAACACTTAAGGCCTACTTTGTGGTGGTAAAGGTGGCAAAGTGACAATAGTTCTTCACCCTTATTATGTCTACAGATAGCCATTCTGCGGTCCATGCTCAAAACTATATTTTTGGGTAGAGGGGGTGTTGAGATCCCCTTGTAGGCTATGTGGAAGACAGTGCTCAACTCCTGTTGGATAAATCATTCAAATTCATGCTCAGCTCGATGTTGGCCTTGTTGTAAGTCCCAATGAAGTCTTGCCCTATTTTCTGGAAACAGTTTGAACAAGTTGCACCTGAGAAAGTGGACAGGGACCTTGGGACTCTAAGCTCATCCACCTGCTCTTTAAAACCATGGGCCTTCTGCCTAATTAAAGTTGCTGGGAAGGAGGTGTCATCTGGGTGGGTTCTGATAGTGGTGAATTCCTTCTTGGATGAGGAATTCATTTCTCTGCCTCCTAAGGAGGTGCTAGTTCATCCCCTCAAGAAACCATTGCTGGACCTCAATATAATGAACAATTTTATCCAATAGCTAACCTCTCTTTTGGGGTGGAGAGATAATAGAGAAGATGGTTGTGTACAGCTTTAGAGGACCCTAGATGAAGCAGATTATCTAGATTCCTTACAATTAGTAGTGAAGCCTGAATATGGGATAGTAACAGCAGTGGTCATGCTTTCAGATGATCTCTCGGATAAGGGTTGTGCATCCAATCTTGCTTTCCTTGACCTTTCCGTGGCTTTAGATACCATTGACCATGGTTTCTGCCCTGTTTCGAACTTTAAACACATACAAATACCCACACACACTAAAAGTAAAACTAGAGGTGCTTGTAAATAGAGAGTATCTTCTAAGGTATCTTGGATGTTGACATTTCAACTGTACAGAATTTCAATACACTCCTTCCAACTCCCCCCCCCTAATCATCAACTACTTGTCTATTTTTTTTCAAAAAGTTTTATTAGTACAAAGTACAAGCATTTTTCTCTTTTCTCCCCCCCCTTCCCCCTTCCCCCCTAACCCCAACCCTCCCCCCTCCTCCCCATCCCTTCCCCTCCCTGGACTTCCCAGAACATACACAGAGTATAATATAGTTTACACAAATGCAAAACTAAAATATGCTAACAAATTATTAACTTCCAAATATCAAAAACTCTTAACTCCTTATACAGTAAATTGAACAAAAAATTAAGTTGAAATATGTCCTTCGTCGTCTATTTTAGTCCATTCATCTTCTCCTTTATCAGGTATATCATTTAAATAATCTTTAACATGTTCTAAAATTTTTGCCCTTTACAATATTAATTTTAAATAAGTCTTCCTCTTGCAGTTTTATGCCACCAACACCTGGCAGCAATTATTAAATTCCAAACCAACTTAACCAAATCTAAAAATATTTAACAACATCACATTCATTTGATCTCTATTACATTAGATTACAACCTATACTTATTTCCACCTCTAATATAATTTTAATCTTATTCTCTACCAATTTAATCTATTACATTAACTATCTTCTATTCTTATTCCCCAAACGGTAAAATTAATTTAATCTTATTATTTAAACCAATTTAATCTCTATTACATTACTTTACCTTCTATAATTATTCCCCATAAGTAATCTTGTAATCTAATTTCTGTAAACTTAAACAGCCTCATATATACATTTAAACTTTATTCTTATTTCTTTTACATTATCCTACTATTAGTAAAATGTCAATTCTCAATTCTTCTCCCCTTAAATATTTCTTTAAGTTGGCATCTGAAGATATGTTTATCCATTCTTGCTTCATTTGGAGGAGTTGAGGACTGAAGTCGGTAATTTAAATCTTCTTTGCTTTCAACCTTTACTTCACTAATCTGTCTTAAATCCTTTGTATCTTCTTGACTTTTCAGAGTTCCTTTCTGTTGTGAAAACCACCAGTATTCCTCTCCCTCTTCTTTAATTTCCTCATATCTTTTGTCTTCTTCACTTTCAATCTTTACCTCTTTAATTTGTCTTAGGTCCTTTGGTTCTTCTTGACTTTTCAGGATTCCTTTCTGTTCCTCATGTCTTTTGTCTTCTGGTGACTTTGGTCTCTCAACCTTTAACACGTTGGCAAAAAAATCTTTTGCTTTGCAGATCGTAATAAGTCTGTATCTTTTTCCCCTAAAGGTAACAGATAGTCCAGCCAGGATTTCCCATTTATATCGTATCTGTTGCTTTTTTAATTCTGCCACCAGAAAAGAAGAACCTTTACGTGCTTTTAATATTTTTGGAGGAATTTCCTTAAACGTCAGAACCTCTTGTTCTTCCACCTTAAGATTGTTTTTATAAGTCGCCTGTAAGATTTGATTTCGCAGTGTCCTTGTGGTAAAATATACTACAATGTCTCTTGGTAAATTATTTTTTCTGGCAAACCAAGAATTAGCCCGGAATACTTTTTCAATCTGCCATTCCAATTCAACTTTTGTTTCCCCCCAAGATATTCACCAATGGATCCAGGATCTTTTCTTTTAAATTTTCTTGATTATTTTCTTTTGCCCCCCGTAGCCGTAAGGCAAATTCCATGTCTTTATATTGAAACATCGTTAATTCTGCCTCAGTTCCATCAATTTTATTCTGGATCTCAGTTACTTTTTCAACCAAAGTCCCAGTAGACTGTTTAATTTGAGCCACGTCTTGTCCCAATAAGTCCATATTAACTGCCAACGCTTTAAATACAGATTCCACATTGTCTCTGGTTTGTTGAGTCTGAGAAACAAACTCCTCTGAGACAGCTTGTATTTTTTCATTAATTTCAGTAATTTTTCTATTAATTTCTTTAATTTTTTTATTAACTACTAAAGCAATTTCTTTCTGCATATCTTTCATAATTTGCTGCCATTTTTCCAATGTAAGAGGCTATGTTGGGGGGGCAAAGTCTTGCAAATTAACAATATTTGTGGAAAGATTTTCAATTTTTCCTATTCCTTTAAAAGAAACATTCTTTGCCAGTTTTAAAGACATCTTCAATTTGTATTAATTCTTGTATAGCCAAAAAACAAAGTTCATCAAAGAAGAGAGCAAAAAACAAAAGGAGTTCCCACCAACATCTGTTAACAATCAGAACTCTCATTAGCTTCAAGAGCTTTCGCTTTCTCCACGCCTTTCAAATTCCAAGCGCCATCTTTAGCTACTTTGTTGCTTCCCAAATAATCCAAAAAGCAACACCGGAGTTAGGTAAGAATACTTGCTTTTAGATTCTCCTGGTATGTTCCGTCTGCTGCATTGTTTAGAGTAATAAAGTAATAAAACCATTTGTTACCAGCAGAGATGGTCGCGGCTTCTTGCTCCGCTAAACAAAAAAGCGGAGGCATTCCAGGTCCGGAGCTGTGACAGGCTTCAAAGGAGCCCTCGCCCTTCGCACCCCAGAGCTTCTTCTGGGGTGTTAAGGGGGCTCTACCTCTGCCCATCTGCTCTTCTCCCCTCCCTTTGTCCAGGATGGGAGTTTCCAAGCCGCCAGACAGCTGATGTGACTTATCTGGCGGCTTTTACGGAGCCTGGAATGGAGCGCCCATAAAGAGCGTCCAGCGAAGCTCGAGGTGCCACCGGAAGTCAACTACTTGTCTATTGAAGTACTTGAGTATAAAATTTGATGATGGAATCTCCTTTGGAGCTCAGTGATCTTTTGGAAGATTTTCCGTGTTTTTCCATTTCTCTTCAATGGCTTTACAGATGTTATTATAATATTTCTTCTCCCAGTTATTACAACTCTCTGAAATCTTTTGTCAAGTTGCTTCCCGACACTTCTATTTACATAGTTTATATAGCAAAAGGTATTTATTTCTGGTTTCATAAATACATTTTGTCCAAAATGAACATTGTAAAATTTAAAACAATTTTCACACAAATATAAAGTACAAAAATAAAGCAATATATTGAAACTTTAACTTTTTTTACCATTAATGGCATAGTAAAAGAGATAGGGCAACATCCTAGAAAATACACTGCAACTGTCAAGACATAATGTAATCAAGAGATGAATATCTGTATACATACTACTGGTAGGCAATCTATGACCCATTGGGTCATCATTTCAGAGATATTTCCTTATGTAAACAGAGAAAAGGAATGATTATGGATGGGCAAAAAAAGCAGCAGGAATGGAGGCAACTTCCAACTTAGTGCAGCTTCCCCATTTAATTTCCTTGTGGGAAGCTACCTGGGAGCATCAGAAATCTCCCTCCCTCTCTCCCTTCTCTGCTTCCTTCCTTTTTCCCTCTCTTTCTCCCTTCCCCTTGTTTCCTTCCCTTCTTCCAGTCATACTGTCATTATCCTCCTTCCTCCCTTTTCCTCGCTCTCTTCCCTTGCCTTCCATATCCTTTCAAGAAGGAAGGTGCGTGGCCGCTGCTGGGTTGGGGAAGGAGAGAGGGATTGTGAGACTGTCTGAGAAATTGTCACAGAATGTTGAAAATTAAGATCATACAGTATGATTGCAGCAGCAGCAGCAGCAGTGCACCAGTACACCAGCAACCAGTAGCACTGAAGTAGCCACAATTTCCCCAAATTTTATTTCATTGAGAGTCAAGGATGCTGGATTTTGGACATATTCTGTAAGTTAGGCTATTTGAAGTATCTTAGTTCAAAAATTGCACCACTTCTCACAGTTAAAAGTCATGACAATAAGAGTTTTAGTAGTATATAGATAGATATCCTATACTATCCTATATCCTAATATATAGATAGAATATACCTTCTTCATTTTAGGTGCCATCAAGTTGACAAACACTGTTGGAATTTCTTGCAACAAATTTTCATAGCATTGTAGAATGTTCTGTGAATTAAAATAAATGTTCAGGATTTAACTTAATATTAATAGAAATTAAAATATATAATGAATTTCCTAAAGCCTTCAGCCTAGGCAGATTTCTGTGTTAAAACATACACATTTAAAAAAAATTATAATCTTCTGGAGAAAGCTTCAGCTACAGTATATATAATCAATTCATAAACAGCTAGTCAAGATATAATGCATATAATTTTCAACATTATATTGCACTGCTCTGAATATCATTAAAGGTATGTATGTATGTATGTATGTATGTATGTATGTATGTATGTATGTATGTATGTATGTATGTATTTATTTATTTATTTATTTATTTATTTTGTGAAATTTATATACCGCCTCACAGTGCAAGCACTCTCTAAGCGGTTTACACCAGTAAGCAATGTATATTTATATTGCCCCCAACAATCTGGGTCCTCATTTTACCTACCTCGGAAGGAAGGAAGGCTGAGTCAACCTTGAGCCGGTGAGATTTGAACTGCTGACCTGCGGATCACAGTCAGCTAAAGTGACCTGCAGTACTGCCTCTAACCGCTGCGCCACCTCAGCTCTTTATGAACATATCCAATGATGAGAAAGTCCTTACAGCATCAAAGCAACAATATTGAAAACCTGAAAAACCATTCTCTCTACTAGTTTAATGACCTCTTCCCCAGCAGCCATCCTGACATATCTGGCTCTTTTTACTGTATTTTAAAAAAGCTTCAAGCTCTCTGTCATGCTTTGAACTCTGTATTCATGTATGAATATTATTGCTGAGCTATTCTGACATTTTTTATAGATTAAATGTCAGTTGAATGAGATTGCTCCTCCTTCCTGGCAATACATGCCTACCCCAGCAAAATGTAATTTGCAATTAAGTATTACCTTGGCCCCTTTTTGTTTTTTCTCTTTATTTTCTTCTCTTGTATTAACATATGCTCAACATATATCATAAAGTCTCCTTAATGTATATTTTACATCAAGATAAGTACTTGTTTGAAAAATCAACATACTTCTTCTTTACCTACCTCCAAGCATAATTTGTTTCCTTTTACTTCTCCTTCAATTTTGACTATTCTCTTTGCCTGCTCTGGTACCTCTAGGCCCATTTTTATCATACATTTTGTTTCTCGAACAATCTCTAAAATCTTGGGATCAAAATTTACCAGTAACTTTCCAGTTTCAGGGTGACGTACCAATAGTGTAACCTGCAATGCTAAAATCAAATATTGTAATTAGAGATATTTCCCCAAACTAATGAGACAGCATAATGGTATTATTCAATAGAGTTTGCAACATATTAAATGGCTTACCATACTCTAACTGTGAAATCTCTTTCATCCATGCTGTGTGATAAAGTACCTCAAACTCCACCAATACATAGGAAATTTTATTATATAATCGAACAACTGCTTTTCCTTCCACACTTGCCAAGATGTCTGAGTTTTTCTGTTAAAATAATGATAACGAAAGAGCTACATATTTAAAATTTAGGTGAATAAAATACTTCTGCTTTTACTAAAGAGTACATTCAGAATACCTATCTCTCAAATTTACCTGTAATCTTGCAATGTTTGCATTTGAAAACCCTTTCAATATTTTATATATGCCAGTAGTTCACACCATTTCTTCTACGAATAGCATCACAAGTTAAATTCAAATAAATACCTAACAGTGAGAAACATAAGCATTTTTAATGGGTAAAAGTGTTTCCTGGAGGAATATTTAAGGAAATCCAATTAAATGTAAGTTGTGTGGGTGTTCCAATTTGCACTAAAACAAAATAAAAATTACACTTGTCCCAGGTCTTTTGCAAATATTAAGCTGGTTAGATTTTTTTTTAGATTTATTATTAGAGTTGGAAGGGACCTTTTAGGTCATCTAGTCCAAACCCCTGCTTAAGCAGGAGTTCCTACACCATTTGAGACAGATGGCAGTCCAGTCTCCCCTTGAAGGTCGCAAGTGTTGGGGCTCTCACAACCTCCACTGGCAAGCTGTTCCACTGGTTGATCGCTCTCACCGTCAGAAAGTTTCTCCTCACTTCCAGGTTGAATCTCTCCTTGGTCAGCTTCCATCCGTTATTCCTTGTTTGGCTTTCTTGTGCCATAGAGAACAGCCTGACCCCCTCCTCTCTGTGGCATCCTCTCAAATATTGGAACATTGCTATCATGTCACCCCTGGTCCTTCTCTTCGCCAGACTGTCCAAGCTCAGTTCCTGCAACCGCTCTTTTTATGTTTGATTTTCCAGACCCTTTATCATCCTGGTTGCTCTCTTATGCACTTTCTCAACTACTTCCTTTATATATATATATATATATATATATATATATATATATATATATATATATATATATATATATATATATATATATATATATATATATATATATATATATATATATATATATATATATATATATTACTCCATCCCCATTTCTTTCTCTCCCCCCCGCTCTTTTTCTTCTTAAATCTGTTATTTGTATATATCTAGTTTTTTCCATTCCTTTTTTAACCTTATATATCTCAAAATCATCATCATCATCAATCTGAACATAATCATTTTTAATATCTTTATCTCTGTTATCACTGTTAACCCCAGTGGAATCATTATAGGTTTCAATATATTCATCAACATAATCATTAATCAGCATTGCATTTTCAGTATTCTTTCCCTTTTCATCATCATTTACAACATTTTCATCAATCTTCTTTTCTTCATCTGTTATCTTTTCCATTTTTTTCCATTTGTACTTCATTGTTTCCTTTCTCCAGTATTTCAATTCCAAGAGATCTTCTGAGATCTTTAAAAAGATCTTTCAAAACCCAGTCAATTCTTCATAGTCAATTTCCTCCATGTCTTTAAAATAACAATTCTCAAATCCAAAGTTTAGGCAGATTCAATCTGTCATCAAAAATCATTCAGGGGTGCTGCCAATCCTTAATAATCACTATTCTCCATGTCTCAAAGTCACATCACTAATTTCACCATCCATCCAGCTGCTAACAAAAATGTATTCCACAGCCTTTTATGATTTGCAAGATTTCATTTTAGTAGTTAAAAGTCCAATTCCTTCTGTTCCTTTGTTGTTAATTCTTGTCCAAGTCAGTCCAAACAGTTTCTTTCAAACAATAACAAATTTACAATATGTTTTAAGTTTCCTCAGTTTTTAAAGAAGTTTTTCTTGTTCAAGGTCAGCAGCTGTCTAAACAACCATAAAGATATTCCACCATTACAGTAGTTCCTCCAGCCACCAGATGGCATTCTCCATTCAAATTTCTCGGCTCTGCCTTTCCTGTTTTAATTTTTCTATATATAGTTTTTTGGAATCAATTCCAATTTTTGAGTTATTTCCTCAAAATTTATTTCCAGATTTCTTACACCTCTACCAAGTCTTTTAAAATGAAGTTCCAAATCTTTAACAGTTGGGCTTTAGTTGCAAGTCCCTGTGATTTTTTTTACTCCATTGTGTCCACATACTAAACAGCCGCTCCTTTATTTCTGGTCCTTTTGTTCCCCTTTTAATATTAAAATGTTTCTTTTAAGCTTTTCTTTTGGCAATATCACTCACCAGCCTCTGTCTTCTTCAACCTCTCCAGCACAAAGCTTTAACTTTTCCTTCCCAGATGACTCCAAACTCGCAAAACCAATCCTATTAATGTGACCGCCGCGGCTAGGACGACACTTAGAAGGTTGTCTTCCATCGCCGCCAGCTGAGGGGACAGAGCTGGCTCCCTGGGAGGTTTGCCACCCCCCAGTCCACCAGCAAGCTCCACTCTTCTTCACCTCCCTTCCCGGGTGGTTCTGACCTGGTCCTGACCGGACCAGGTCTCCAAACAGCACGAATTTCGAATCTTCCCCACAGAGCGTGGGGAAGCTCCGTAGTACTGTGACTTTGGCCACGCCTTCTCCTCACCCTCCTTTCTTGTTGGATGCGGTGCACCTGATCGTCATCGTGGGATCCATCCTCTGCCTCCGGGAACAGAGTTGTCCGACGATTCGGTGGCTCTTGCTTCATCGGCCACATCTTTGAATGTGGCTCCCCTCCGAATCAGCAGTTTCTTCTGCAGGTTGAGATCCCTCATACCTAAGATGATTCTGTCTTTCGACTTCCGGGGCGGGCGCTATGCTGGTGCGGAGCGAAGAAAGCTGACAGCGGACTTCGCCCGACTTTTCGCGGAGCTGGTAGCCAAAAGCGGCATGCAATTCTCTGGAGGAGATCGCTAAAAGAAGGGGGACACCGAACTGCACCAGGAGAAAGTGCTATCTCCTGGTGAAATAGGTGGAAACCCCCGATAACAGCCGCGAAAGAGATCGGAGATCGGAGGTGGATAGATGATCCAGAGTCATGGCGCCTTGATCCTGACATAGAGGAAGAAAGCGAGAGGGAAACAGTAACCCTTGGCCGAATACTTTCATCAATCTTAAAGTGCAGAACCTGAAATTGGAGACGGAACAGCAAAGGGTGGAAAAGTGAAAGTCTCCCGAGTGGAACAGGCGGCACAGAAGCGGTAAGGAGCTATAAGAGAGGACATTACCAAATAAAAAGAAAGGAGTTCTGAAAGATTGGGGGAAAAAGAAGGAAAAAAAAAACTGCTGCTAGATTTAAGATCGGAACTTTGTTTTGGTGCCTGAATAAACAACTAAGGAAAAGTGAAACCAGTGGGAATACTGGCTCTGTTATACTGCGGAAGCAAGCAAAGTTTTCTTTAAGCTGACAGCGACATCTTAGAGAAGCTGAAGGAGATACTTTTTAACAACTGTTCCTTGAGATCAACATCACACATTTGGAAACTGTTGCAGCAAAAATCAGAAATTTAGAAACTATAGTGATTTAAAGAGACTACTGCTTAACATTGGATTTGAATTTGATACACTGGATTTGGTATAGAAGGAGGAGAATAACAGAGACATATAAAAGGGAAAAAAAAGAGTGACAGTGACTGTGCAGTTTCTGAAAAAGAAGACATTTTGGAACTTTAAAAGAAGACACACTGATTGCCACTACTGGTAAACAAGGAAAAAAAATTACTTGGATATTGAATATAGACAGTTGATTGGTATTAAATATTTGATATTTGATTGAAATAATTATAACAAATAGGATTAATCTTAATTAATTTAAAAGAAAGATTGTAGTATTAACAAAAAGCTAAATTTAGTTCTGATTGAAATAGATTGTGATAAATAATTGTAAAAATAGATATATAGATTGATTGATTTATAAATTGACTGATAGATAGATTGTTATATTGATTAATACTGTTATACTATTGAAAATAATAGAAATTGACTGTCTATATATACATAGAAAATTGAAATCAAGACTTAGGAATTAAGAACTAGGATTTCAAATGACAAAATGTATAAAACTGTGACAAAGGTGGAATTAGAATATTGACATTGCTTGCTTGGTGGAGAAAGGGGAAGGGGGAAATATAGGAGGAGGCTATATGAAAGTTTGGAGTAATTTCTTTAAAAATTATAATTTTTTCTTAAAAGCACAAATGTCCTCGACCACGGCGACAAAAACTGTAAAGAAAGCAGTTTCAGCTGCGCCATCACTGGCAGGACAAAGATTACTAACAGAAATGACGACTGTAGAGAAACAGGGACAAACCCCCTCCCTACAAACTATGCAGGCCTCATTAGACAGAATTACAGAACTTATGCTTGCATCACAGGAAAAAATGATAAAAACGCAAGAAACAATAGAAAATAACCACGAGGAAATGAAAGGGAACTTCGAAGTAGTTAAAGGAGATATTAAGAAGTTAGACAGTAGAATGAAAAATATACAAGAAATAGTTGCCAATCACGAACAACAAATACAGATAATAGTGGAAAAAACAGAGAAGGCAGAAAAAAGACAAGATGCAACAGAAGAAAGATTGAGAACAATAAACAGGGAGTTAGAGGGGGCAATCTCACTGTTGGAACTTGAGAAAGCAAATTATTATTTAAGATTCCAGAATGTACTAGAAGAAAAGGAAGAGGACACTAGAAATGTAATGTCGGAAATTCTGGGGGAGGTTCTCCAAGTAGACAAGGAAGAAATAAAAACTAACATTGATGAGATATATAGGGTTCAGAACAATTACATAAGGAAACATAAACTACCAAGAGAAATTCATGTAAGATTTACAAAAAAACATATAAGAGACGAGATTTACAAAATTACAAGAACAGAACAAATAAATTATAAAGGAAAAGATATTACAGTTCTGAAACAGATACCAAAGAGAATAAGAGACAAAAGGAGAGACTTCCAATACCTTTCAGTGAAACTAATAAGAAAAGGAGTGTCATTTAGATGGCTAGTGCCAGAAGGACTTCTGGTCACATGGAAAGATAAAAAAGTTAGAATAGACACATTTGAGCAAGCAGATCACTTTATTGAGCATTACTTAGAACCAGAAGGAGAGAGCAGCATAGAATTAGAAACACAGAGCCAAGAAGAACAAAGTACAGAAGAAAGAGAGAAGTTAGAGAAAATATACACCAAGACCCAAGTAGAAACAGGAACCGCAAGAACAGCCAAGGCAGCAGCAAAATAATAAGATGGAAAATTTAGTTAAAATACTATCAGTAAATATAAATGGAATCAATTCGCCAATTAAAAGACGACAAACTTTCAATAAACTACAAAAACAGAATCTAGATATAATCTGTCTGCAAGAGGTACATGTTAAAAAAGAGCATATCAAATTATTAGAGGCACCAAAACTTGGAAAGTTGTTCACATCACTGGATGATTCAAAAAAGAGAGGGATTGCAGTATATGTTAAGGATTGGCTGCAACCAAAACAGGTATACCAGGATAAGGAAGGTAGAGCACTAATGATAGAGACTTTAATAAACCAAAAAAAAATGCTACTTATAATAATTTATGCACCTAATAACAAACAAAAAGAGTACTTTAAAGAATTACATAAACAAATAGTCAAATTAGAAAAAGAAAACATATGTATAGTGGGAGATTTTAATGCTGTATCAGATAATAAATTGGACTACAAATCTGCAAATAAAAAACAACATGAAAGAAAGATACTACCATGTGAATTTTTTGACCTAACTAGGGAATTTAACCTTAGGGATGCATGGAGAGAAAACCACCCACACGAAAACCAGTACACATATTATTCCACCCCACAAAACTCCTGGTCGAGAATAGACATGGTTTGGGCCGACACAGAAATATTGAATAAAATCCAAGAAATTGAAATAAAACCAAATATATGGGCGGATCATAATCCTATAGCTTTTACAATAAAAGAGAGGAGAAAGACAAACAAGAGATGGTTTATGAATAGGGCAATACTAAAAGAAAGGAGCTATATTGATTACATGGAAAAAGAATTAGCCTTCTTTATGAAGGAAAATTGGAATAACGATACTACAATTCAGAACCTATGGGATACCGCAAAAGCATACATAAGAGGATTAACTACAACATATACCATTAAAAGAAATAAAAACAGAAATAAACAAATTAATGAACTGCAAAAAAAATGGGAGAATTAGAACCCAGACAACAAACGGAACAATTAAATGAAAAAATTAAAGAAGAAAAGGCCCTAATTAAACATAGAATTAATTTACTGACACAAGAGGAGGTGGCACAGAAAATTAAAATGGCAAAACAAAATTACTTTGAAAATGCTAACAAGCCAGGCAGGTGGCTAGCCTATAAATTACGAAAGGAAAGGGAGGAAAGACATATACAACAATTAGAAGATGAGAAGGGTGAAGTAAAGACAACATTAGAGGACAAAAAAGATATAATACTTAAATATTTTAAAGAACTATATAAAAAAGAGGAAATAAGGGAAGAGGATATACAAACCTACCTGCAACAGGCAAAAGACTCACCAATAATAGAATTAGACAAAAACATGTTAGATGAAGAAATAACACCTCTAGAACTAGAAAAAGCTATAAAAAAACAAAAGAACAACAAAACGCCTGGACCAGATGGTATACCTGCGGAATACTACAAAGAATTGCAGAACCCTATTAAACAATTATTGCTAGTAACATACAATGAAGTACTAAACAAAGGGGAAATTCCTAAAACATGGGAAGAATCAATAATATCACTAATCCCAAAAGAGAAAATAGAAAAACAGAAGATACAAAACTTCAGGCCAATCTTGCTGTTAAATGTGGACGATAAGATATTCATGACCATAATGGCAGAAAGACTAAAAAATGTAATTAACAAAAATATACATCCGGATCAAAATGGTTTCCTCCCACATAGAAACATTAGAAACAACACAAGAACAATTATGAATATACTAGAATATTATGAGGCAAATCCAGGAAAACCTGTAGCTCTCATGTTCCTCGATGCTCAAAAAGCATTTGATAATTTAAATTGGGATTTTCTTATTAAAAAGTTAGAGATTACAAATTTCGGCCCCAAATATATCAGGATGATTAGAGCCATATACTCAAAACAGACAGCAAAAATAATTATAAATCAAGATACAACAGATAAATTTGACATTCAAAAAGGAGTACGACAGGGATGTCCACTGTCTCCCTTGCTATTTATATTCACTTTAGAAACGCTGCTACAACGAATTAGGCAAAATTCAAATATTGAAGGACTTAAAATTAGAGGACAAGAATACAAACTGCAAGCTTTTGCAGATGATATGGTCTTTAATATGGAAAACCCGATTGAGGTAGGACCAAAATTAATAGAGGAAATCAACAAATTTGGGAAAGTAGCAGGCCTAAAAATCAATAAAAATAAAACCAAAATAATAACGAAGAATTTACCAAATAAACAAATTCAGGAACTGGAAGAGAAATTGGGTATTCAAACGGTTAAAAAAATTAAATACTTAGGAATAATACTAACGGCCAAATGCATAACAATTAAAAATGATAATTATATAGAGCTGAATAAACAAATAGAAAAAGATTTAGAAAAATGGACAAAACTACCTATTTCATTAACAGGGAGAATATCCACGATTAAAATGTCAGTGCTACCAAAAATATTATATTTGTTCCAAATGATACCAATTAAATTAGATAGAAAATATTTTGACAATTTAAATAAAATGATATCTAAATTCATTTGGTCAGGAAAAAAGGCAAGAATTAAATTAAAATATTTACAGCAGAATAAAGAGCAAGGGGGCTTTGGACTTCCAGAATGGGAAACCTATTATCAAGCAGCATCTCTACAGTGGATAACGGATTGGATTAAAATTAACAATAAAAGAATATTAACGCTCGAGGGACATGATCTACAGGTAGGATGGCATAGTTTCATATGGGCCGGAAAACACAAAACACATTCCTACTTCCAAAAACATAAAATCAGAGACTCATTATATAACACTTGGAGCAAAATAAAACATCAACATTACACAGAAATCCCAACATGGTTTTCGACTATGGAGGCGATTACATACCCCACCACAACGGACATATACAAAATGGTTAAATACGAACAAATACTAGATGAACAAGGGAATCTAAAAGAGATCCAAACTCTAAGAGATCAAGGAATCGGGATAGATTGGTGGCCATATTACCAAATTAAAACCAGACTACAGGAGGACATGAAAAAATTTGGAGTAGCAAAAAAGAAATCAGAATTAGATAAAATCTTATTGGGACCGGAAAAAAAGATGATAACAAAAATTTATAAATTTTTAATAAACTATAAAATGAAAAAAGAAAGAGTTAAGGGAAATATGACGAGTTGGATCAAAAATTTTGGATATGAAATAAACCAGGAACAGTGGGAAGAAACATGGATTAAAAATTTGAAAATAACTAAATCAGCAGCATACAAGGAGAATATATACAAAATGTACTACAGATGGCATCTTCCACCAGCGAGATTGGCCAGAATGTACCCAAACATGAACCCAAAATGTTGGAAATGCCCCCACAAAAATGGAACCTATTATCACATGTGGTGGACATGTCCCAAAACTAGAAATTTCTGGCAAACTATACACAACTGGATTCAAGAAATAACTAAATTAAAAATAAATTTTACACCAGAAACCCTCTTGCTAGGGATGTTAGATCAAGAAATAGAAAAAAAGAACTGGTATATCATAACACACATACTAACGGCAGCAAGAATAGTATTAGCGCAGCATTGGAAACAGGGTGACATACCAACAGAAAACATAACAATAAGGAAAATCTTAGAATGTGCAGAATCGGACAGATTAACACTAGAATTGAAACAGAGGGAAAACTCAGAATACTTTGAAACTTGGAATCTCTTCTATAACTGGCTAGAAAAAAGAAATGGAACAAAAGAAATATAGAAATATCTAGATAGATAGATAAGTCACAATTAAGAATTTATTAACTGATAGAATAATAGATAAATATAAGTAATATAAATATAATTATATATGTATTAATCTACTAAAACCTATGGCCAAGACGTTTACTGTAAAACTTTGTATATATGTACATGTAAGTACATATGGTGTTGTCTTCAATGTATGTTTGTCTTTTTTAATGTTTATATATTAATAAAAATATTTAAAAAAAAAAGATGATTCTGTCTTTCATCATCTCCTCCGAGTTTATGAATTCGCACATTGAAGTGATTTCCCAGAGTTTAGCCACAAAGTCGTTTATAGATTCGCCTTCTTGTTGGCATCGATGGTAGAATTTGTTTCTGCTGACCATCGGAGGGGGTTAAGGCCCGTAGTGTTCGTTGAATGCGGTTTGCAATGTTGTACACGAAATGGACTCAATGTCTGTTGGTGCCACCAGAGTCTGTGCCATCTTGTAGGTTTGTGGACCACAGTAGGTGAGGAAGAGAGCCCTCTTCTTGTTGTCCGGTAGATCCTGGAAATTGTTTGCTTCCAGGAACATTTGGAATCGTGACATGTAGGTTCTCCATTCTTCTGTCTTCGGATCGAAGAATGCTGGAGCTGGAGAGGTTTGAGTAGTCATCCTTTGGTTTGGCCGGAGCAGGTCGGTGCTTGCTTCTAAAATGATCGCAGATGCCACGAGGTGCCTTTGTTGTGTGGTCCTTCTTCAACCACCTTCGTTGCCAGTGTTAGATTCACGCAGGAATGAAGAGGCGAGTCACAGGAATAGTTCAGCACCTTTATTGTCTATTAGCTAGAAGTAATACGGACTGCCGGCAGGCTGCAGGGAAGCCGCTTTTAAAGGCTTCCCTGAAGCCTGCTGGCCACTGACAGTAGTTTATTTCTTCTACCGCTAGATTAGCCAATCAGTGGCGGCTATGCAAATCCATGCTCCGTACGTCAGTACATAACAACAACTACCACCATTAATCATACATTGTTTCTAACAGTGTCTAGCACTCTCCTAAACATCAAATCTGCTAGGCTTGGCTGTCTGAAGAGATGCCTGACAAAAGTGAATCTCTGCAGACATAAGGAAAACAAAACCACACGCCTGAATCATTTTATTGGCATTTTCTAGCAGCTACAATTTAAAGATCATGGTTAATATCGTTCTGTGGAAACTGAGTGGAAACTAGATAGCAGGGATATTGCTTTCAAATCAATTAAACACTGCCCTCTACAGGCTATTCTAAATCATTTTACCCAAATTCATAGCCAGCAGCACCAATATGGAAAGACTGTGAAGAAGATAGAAGAAACAGGATAATAACAAGCAGTATTCTCACTGGACTATGAAATATATTTTGAGAATCATGTGTCAGCCTTGTTGTTTACCAATAGGTGGGTGATGACAAACTTACATAAAAATAGTTGATTGGCTCACTTATACGCCTGAACAGTTGTCTCACCCACAGTATCTTTCCTGCTACCGGTGGCATGTTTCGAGCCAGGGGAGGGTTATCCTTTTGTACCTGATAAAGCTATGATAAAACAAAGTCAAGTGTCAAATGAGAATGATATTACTATTTAAGTTACAAGTCACTCCAGAAGCATCTGCATAGGAAGGAATGTAATATATGAGACCAAACCTCTACAGTTTGATGTGCTACAGCTAGAATATTTGCAAGAATATTTGCAAGAATATTTGCAAGAATTTCCAACTGCAATGGAGAGCAGCCGGTTAGAAGAGGTTGGATTAGACCATTTTAGCTATTGCAGACTAATCAGGTATAATTTTCAATAAGGGAATAAAAAGGAGAGGAAGGCAAGCTTGCAAGTGAAACATTATATATTAGAGCTAATTTACTTGCTAATAACTATGAGAATAGAAAGTCACCTCAACTCCCTCTTTCTGCATTATGAATAGCTTTGAAAGTATATAACAGTTGTTCTCCTTTCCAGCTGTTTTTTTAATTAATAATCTTTTTAACGCTAATCAACCCAGCTGGCATTTCCAAAGTAGGCAATATGAAATTAATGTCTATAATATACACAATGAAGTACATTATAGACATTTCAGTGCTTCTCTGCCTGTTCTATTGCATTCATAATTTTGGATCTCATTACTAGAAGTGAAGTCTGTGAAAGCAAATTAGATGATTATCCTTTTAATTATTTTTGACTTTGAATAACTGCACAAATAGCTAACGCATCTACAGGCGGTCCTTGTTTAATGGACACTCGTTCAGTGACTTGTTCAAACTTACAATGGTGCTGAATGAGTGGTAGCTATAGCTGGTCTCCAATTGCTTACAATCAACACAACATTTCCAAGGTCACGTGATTGCCACTTGCATATTTTTTTTTTGCCAGCTTCTGACAACCAAAGGCAATGGGGAAATCCATAGGTGATCAAAAATGGCAACATGTGACATCCTTGTTTAATGATCCGTGGTGATTGATTTAACAATGGCAACTAGAAATGTCAGATTTTTTTTTGTTAAATGGTGCAGTCATCTGACGTACTTTATAACTGTGTTGCTTAGCAACAGAAATGTCAATCTCAATTGCCATTTTAAGTGAGGACTACTGTATAGTGCCTTTTTAAAAGATACGGTGCAATGTAGTTTATAATTTTAAAAGCAAGTCTACCATTTCATTGTACAGTTCATATTTAATAAATTTTATTATTTATTTATATTAATATTGAATTACTTCTTCTCTTCCATGAGATGTGCCTTGTATAAAACACTATCAAAGAAAAAAGCATATATGTATAACAACCCGACATGACTTATTAAAATTTGTATGTGTGGAGTTAAAGTAAGTGCCACAAAATTATCACTTAAAACTGATTCTTCTAACAAGTAAACCTGTTCAAATGAACAGATTCTGTTCAATATAAACACATATTAAATACCTTCTTAGTTGATTCAAGTTCGGCAACATAGTGTTGAAGAATACGCCCAATTGTATATGCAATTTCATTCTGAAGACATGGCATGTTCAATTTCTGAAACCTACAGAGTTCATATTCAAATACATAAAGGTATGGAATATGATACTGTTAATATAATCAGTCTGAAATAAAGGTTTTTTTATTTCAAATGATGCATACTAGGGTATAAGAACACTAAAAACTATGCTTCCAGAAGATCATCTGTATTAATTTGTTGTAGTAAAATCCACAAAGGTCCCATCACATTATATTGATAAAGACAATTATTACAGCATCCATCTTTATAATAGTTTCATACGGGGCATTTAATAAAGATTGTTTTTCCATAGGAAGCTGTCAGTTTGTTAGCTATGCTAATCATAATTATGGAAAACTATCAGATAGGAACTACAAGCATCCAGACAACCTTTAAAGACAAAGACTTAGAATTTTGTGTAATTATTTCAATTTTTGCAGTTAATATCTGGTAGCTTTTATTATGTGTTCTTTAAAAAAATATGTACATAGTAGTTGTGGTGGGAGTTCAAAAAGCATCAGAGGTTCAGGAAAACAGAAAGAAGAAATGAAAAAAAAAAGAAGCCGAAGAACATTAAAGACCAAAGAATACCTGATCAAAAGACAAACTTAAGTTTCGTTATTGGATTAGGTTTTTGCTACTACATATAATTTGCTAAATAATTATCTAACTTGCTCTAGCTGAAGGGATATGTCTATTGTGTTACCCACCTACAAAAAAAAGGGGGAAACAAGATAATGTGGGACTGCCTTTGCTAGATCAATTGTGAAAAGAGACAGCACCTGCCTTTAATCTTTCAAATGAACATAAACATAATTCTTTACCCAAGTGAAATGCTAATTTAAAATATTTGCTGTACCTCTGAAGTAGCTGAAGAGCATGCTGTGAAGATAAGATTTTTACGAAACAAGCACCCATAAATGTCTGTATTTGGACCTAACAGAAAACAAAACAAAACTGAATATTAGTAATTCAGAAATCAACATTCCTTCCTAGAGAGGAATAAAGCCACAGAATAAGAATATAATATTTTTCACTTACAGTCATTGTTTGAGGAAAGAACAACTTGAGGTAAATAGAGGTTGCAAGAATTTCCATTTCTAGGCCATACCACCCCTCCTTAAGAAACCTTCATCAGATCCCACCTGCCTAGAAACTTCTGTCCAGTCACTCACCTTTCTTTTAGGGAAGGTGGTGGGAAAAGTGATTGTTGCAGCTCCAGAAGTTCCTGGATGAAACAGATTATCTGGAGCACTTTCAGTCAGGTTTCAGGCCAGTTATGGGACAGGAACAGCATTGGCTGCACCTGTCAATCTCTGTCAAGAGCAGGATGGAGGTACTGCATCCATTCTCGCCCTCCTTGACCTCTCAGTGGCTTTTGATAGCATCAACCATGGTATCCCTTTGGGTCAACTGGGGGATTTGGACTGGGTGACAGAGTCTTGCACTGGTTCGTTTTTTTTCTCCAAGGCCAGTCTCAGTTGGTTTTGATAGACAGTGAGAGGTCCAGCCTATGGGCCTCTATGGGGTACTGCAGGACTTTGTACTCTCTTTGTTCGTTTTTAACATCTATGCTGGGTGAAAACATCTGTCACCATGGCCTGAGTTATCATTAATATGCCAATGATGCTCAACTCTATATCTCTATCCTAGATGATCCAAGTGATGCCATGATTGCCCTTTGTGGTGCCTGGAAGCTGTAAGGGTCTGTATGTGGGACAGTTGAACCCTGGCTATGGATGTGTAGTACCTCAGGTTTCAGAGATTTATCATCTTTAATGGGTGGGGTTGCACTACCCCAGACAGACTGTTATGCAACTTGGAAGTCTCCTAGACTCACAACTCCTGATCAAAGAGCAGGTTGCATTCGTGACTAAAAGAGCCTTTGTACAACTTCATGTTGTACACCAATTGCACCATTTTTTGGATCATAAGACTCAGTCATTCATGCTCTGGTCATCTCTCATTTGGATTACTGCAATGTGCTCTTCATGGGGCTATCCTAGAAGATTATATGAAAATTACAATTGGTTCAGAATGCAATGATATAAACAGCTTTGGAGGCACATGTAACATCACTGCTACACAAGCTGCACTGGTTGCTGATTGGCTTCCAGGGCCAGTTTTAATTAATTGCTTATTACTATTAAGGCCATTTATGGCACGGGTCTAAGATATCTGAGGAACAATCTTGCTAATTGTGAGCTGCCCCGTTATGGGTACGAAATGGACAGCCATATTATTTGTTTGTTTGTTTGTTTGTTTGTTTGTTTGTTCATTCGTTCGTTCATTTGTTTGTTTGTTTAGGATTCTTATATGCCACCCTACTCCCTGGGGACTCAGGGCGGCGTACAACATTTGAAGAACCACTAAACAATAAAATTTAAAACAATTTAAAATGCATTTTAAAAAGCATACAACATCTTATATACATGGGGGAGACCAAGATGAAGTTGTCTCAGAACCCCGCCTGCAGGAAGAGCCATGTCTTCACGGCTTTTCGGAAGGCCAGCAAGGTGGGGATAATTTGTATCTCTGGGGAGAGTTGGTTCCAAAGCACGGGGCCCCCCACAGAGAAGGCCCTCCCCCCTAGGCCCCGCCAGCCGACATTGTTTGGTTGACGGGAGCTGGAGGAGACCCACTCTGTGGGACCTGACCGGTCAAAGGGAAGTTTGAGGTAGAATGCGGTCCCGGAGGTAACCTGGTCCTAAGCCATGTAGGGCTTTAAAGATGATGATCAACACCTTGAATTGTACCCAGAGACCAATGGGCAGCCAATGCAACTGGCGGAGTATGGGTGTTACATGGGTGTATCTTGAGACACCCACCACAGCACGCGCAGCCGCATTTTGCACCAGTTGAGGTCTCCGAATACCCTTCAAGAGTAGCCCCATATAGAGCGCATTACAGTGGTCCAGTCGGGAGGTGACAAGGGCATGAGTGACCATGAGTAGAGCCTCCTTCTCCAAGTATGGTCACAATTGGTGCACCAGGCGAACCTGTGCAAAAGCCCCCTTAGCCACAGCTGTAAGATGTTGGTCTAATTTTAGCTGTGGATCTAGGAGAACTCCCAAATTGTGAACCCGTTCTGAGGGAGTTAAGTTTCCTCCCTCAAGAACCAAGGAGGGACAGTCGACATGGTCCTTAGGGGGCAATATCCAAAGCCACTCAGTCTTGTCGGGGTTGAGTTTGAGTCTGTTTCTCTCCATCCAGATCCTAACGTCGTCCAGGCATTGGCACATTACATCGACTGCCTCCCTGAATTGAGACGGGGTGGTGATGTACAGCTGGGTGTCATCAGCATACTGTTGAAAACTCACCCTGTGTCTACGGATGATCTCCCCCAGCGGTTTCATGTAAATGTTAAACAGGATGGGCGAGAGGACCGAACCCTGAGGCACCCTACAGATCAGGGGCCTAGGAGATGACCTCTGTCCTCCTGCTAACACCGACTGCATCCTGTCGGCGAGATAAGAGAAGAACCACTGTAAAACGGTGCCTCCCACTCCCAACTCGCCGAGACGATGCAGAAGGATACCATGGTTGATGGTATCCAAAGCCGCTGAGAGGTCAAGTAGCACCAGGATGGAGGAATCACCCCCATCCCGGGCTCGCCAGAGATCATCCATCAGGGCGACCAAGGCAGTTTCTGTACTGTAGCCGCGTCTGAAACCCGATTGATAGGAATCTAGATGATCAGTTTCCTCCAATAGCTGAAGAAGCTGAAAAGCTACCACCTTCTCAACAACTTTACCTATAAAAGGTAAGTTGGAGACCGGACGAAAGTTCTTCAAATCCACTGGATCCAGGGAAGGCTTCTTAAGGAGGGGTCTCACCACCGCGACCTTTAAAGGCTGTGGTACGGATCCCTCCCTAAAAGAAGCGTTGATCACCGCCTGGATCCAGCCATGTGCCACCTCTCTGCTGGCCAAAACCAGCCAGGAGGGGCACGGGTCCAATAAACAGGTGGAAGAGCTCATCGCACCCACGGCCTTGTCCACGTCATCAGGAGAGACAGGCTCAAACTCCTCCCACAACACTGGATTAAGACTTGCCCCTGTCAACTCAAAGGACTCTGTCCAGCCGGAGTCCATATTTGACCAGATCTGAGCGACTTTATCCGTCAGAAACTGTGCGAATTCCTCAGCTCTACCTTGCGAGTGTTCCTCGCTCCCCCCTTTGGCAAGGAGGTCGCGAGTCACCCTAAACAAGGTGGCTGAGTGAGAATCTGCGGATGCAATAAGAGCGGAAAAATGAGATCGTTTTTCCGCCCCTATCGCCACTAGATAAGACTTAATAAAAGTTCTTAGAAGTTTATATACATATATAAAGTAAAATAAAATAAATTGATTCACTTAGCAAAATACTTTAAGCCTTATTGAAAAGTGACATAAACAGCTTGTCAAATCTGGGTGTTGAAGTACAGATCATCAGGCTAACCAAGGAAACCACAACTTCACAGCCTGTCCTAATCTGAATTAATAACATTTTTCATATTTGAATTGAATTGAGATATTTATGTAACTTACCTCTAAATTTTCAATTTTTGTCATGAAATCTGCAAAGTCTACATCAAATTCTGTTTTCCGTGGGTCAAGGATATCATATTTCTTCTTTTGAACACTTTGGTAGATATTTTTGAATTTAATTGCCATAATATCAATTCCTTCTATGGTAGACATACTTAGTGCAGAAAAAGTCTGAACAATCGTTATCATCTCTGTTATCTAAAATCAGAAAGGTTGTTTTTTTTCAAGTATTAACTATGGTTTCTTTTAATATTATATTTTTCTTAAATGAAAAGTCTTGCACAAAACCATCAAACATCAGACAAAAAATTCACCCATTACTATACTGTAAATATAAATTACAACTATGAAATACTTTATTTCAGGCTGAGTTCAACTGAGGTATATCCTCAATCACCAAGTAGGCCCAGACCAAATCTAATTGTTGTTGTCTATCTCTAGTATTTGTCTGTACTACTGTCAGTTGTTTCACTAAGCCCTTGCTTGAAATAAACCAGGATGCTATTACATGACTTTCTGCTGTAGCATACGAAAGAAGTTCCATATTTAAAAAGCAAACATTTTCAGGCATGAATTTTTATATCAACCTGAAATGTTACATCCTAAACCACAATGAGAATTAGGAACAAGTTAGGCAAAAGACTGAGGTTTTCTAAAGAGTACTTACTTTTTCTAGCCTTTTACAGAAAGCTTCGAATTTGCCAAAAATGTACATCTCAGATACTTCAAATGTCTTTTCCCCTGAAGTTTCCAAAATTTGTTTTCTTGTTTTATGAAAACTTTTCTGATATTCTTTAAACAAAAAAATACAGTCCTAAAATGTTAAAAAAAAAACAACAACATTATGTAGCAATTACTATCAGAGTGTGATTAGTAAGATTAGTTAGAGGCATAAGCCTTATGATTAGAGTGGATATAAATTCAATAAATCTAATGTATACATATAATTTACTGTAGGAAAAAAAGCCCACCATTTATAGATCTTTTACAAAGAACTTTTCCAATTAGAACTTGATTTTAGGCTTGTATCTTCATAATTAATATTTTATCTGGTTTAATGCTGTCAACTGAAATATGAAGAAATCTAAATCTGTTTTAGATCGTAGGAGCAAGCAGAAGCTTTTGAAGATATTTTTTTCTTAGCCTACATAATAAGGTTCCTATACTGATTGCTAATAATTTCTTGCTAATTAAGGGAAAATATTGACAAGATGCTCACTATTTTCTAATAATTCAAAATTGATTTCTTTTAATTTCCAAGCATAAAGACTATGAAGTGCAATGCTGGAGTAAATCTCCAGAGGCCTAATTAAGTAGAAAATTCCACATTGGTATTGTTTTTAATAAACAATCAGGTAAATTATGGCTTTGTATGAATTTTGCTAATAACACTAATGAGGGTTCATGATAATAAGTTAGCTAACATGAAAACCAAAATCTTGTTTTATAGCGGTTATACATCATACTAATCCCATTATAGGGATTCAGTAGGGAGCAGAAACAATACCACAGAAAATATATACAGCATTACAAACATACCTTAATTTTCTGAATTACTGTTGGAGTATCCTGTTCCCATACACGGCTAAATCCTCCATCAGTAATATATGCTTTACATGCTGTGACCATCTGATTTGTAACCTATTGTATTTTTAAAAAGGAAAAAACATACATAGTTTTTTACATCAAAGTTCAGCATTTTGCACGTTTCCAGAACCTTGTATATAACTAATTATTTAGATGTGCTCTCCCATTAACAGTAAAAAAATAAATGCCCAAAGTTTCACAGTAACTGCTCATCTAATGACAAACCAAAGGAATCTAATTGTCAGTACTTGGGGATGGAGGAGCATTCAACATTTAAAAGAAACTATTCATACAAGTGCCTTGGTATTGTATACTTTTTCTGCCTTTTTTTCCTTTTCTTTCAAGATACTATAATGAAAACCAGCTTGCATCAGACTACAGTCTCAGACTGTTCTTAAACCATTGTGTTATGCCTGAGATAATCACATAAACTGGATAATTTACCGTAAAATCACATCTTTAAAAATCATTATTTTAATTACATAAATCCTAAAGACAAGAGGGTGGTTGAAAGCTTTAGAAGTCATACTAATAGACTTACATCTGAACTAGACTCCACCTTTGATGGCACAATAAACAAAGATGCATGTTCTGCAGTGTGACACCATCCCTTCCTTGCATTTAGGTGTTCCACAATTAAATATACTCTGTGTGCACACATATGAAACTAGGTGTTTCCAACCATTTGGGGCTACTGATTATATTTGTAGTTTTGAGAAACATGAGGGTGCTGAAGGCCAAATATGGTTGTTAGGCTTGTGCCTCAGTATGCATATTTTCCCATGAGAAGACTGAGACAAGAAGATCATTTTATTCAGTTTATTAGAATATTCTGATAAAAAGGATTCCTCTCATTGAAAGAGGGAACCCAGATCCGTAGCTTACATTGCATTTTATAACTAACACATCAAAGAAAATGCAAGAGAAAAGTTGACTGGACAAGATAAAAGTAACCTCCCCTTTGCATAGGAAATCAGTTACATGTAGTCAAACATGTTACATGTATGTCCATTTAAATGAGCTCTTACATCAGAAGGGCGTGAAATTTAAGATGTTAATGAGAGAAAGTTTTTTTGGAGTTTATGACAAACCAGATGCCAAATTAGCACTAACAAACTTTCTCTTATCAGGAGATATTTGCCAGCCATTCCTTCTATCTTTTCAGTTTAGGAATGTTAGAAGCTATCAATCAATCCATATAGCAATAGGATAGGAAAGTTTTCCTACATTCCATTCTGTAATGGTTTTATAAAGCCTTATCATCCTTTCAAAATAGAGAGAGAGAAAATATATATTAAAGTGCAAAGTAACTATGTTAGTTAACAAGTTATAAAATCCATGTCATGTGCCCCTCAGTGCTCTTGAGAAATGGCTGCTTTGTATGTGGCGTTGCTTGCTCATACACACAATGCAGAGGTGGGTTGCTCCCGGTTCGGACCGGTTCTATAGAACCGGTAGCAGGAATTTCTCCCTGCTCGCCAAACTGGGAGCAATTGCCGGCTGGCCATGCCGCCGAACTGGCTCTCTCAGTGGCGCTGTAGGCACCGCCATTTTGTTTTTGGCTTCTGCGCCCACGCAGAAGTTGTTTTTTGCTTCTGCGCATGCGCAGAAGCTTGTTTTTGGCACTGCGCATGCACGGTCGTGCAGCGCAGGAGGAAGCGAACCGGTAGCGAGGTAAGTTAGAACCCACCCCTGACACAATGTCTACCATGGGGGAACACAGCCCATTATTGATCTCCTAGAATGCCACCTACACTCCTCTAACTCCCAGAAAACTCTCTCTGATTTACCTCCCTGCCCTCCCATTTCCTTTGTGGTCCCTTCCAAAGAGAGGACTGGATAGCACTGACTTATTTTAATTCACCAGGAAAGCTTATTTTGCCCATTGTGGCTGTGAAGCTGGAGACTTGCTTTCAAACATGACACCTTTTTAAAAGTAAATGTTTTAAAATATAATTTTAAATTAAAATGTGAAAAAACAAACCGAAAGGGAATCTGGTTGAAGCCAAGGAAAATAATGTCTGCTAGCGTAATACTTGGGAAACCTCAGGTGTCCTATTGAGATTTCATATGGCCCTTTGGCCATTTATATGTATATCAGTTCTTGCAATACATATTGTTGTTTAATGATACACTTACCAGCAGATGTGAAACATTGAAATATACTGTATACATCAGAAAACTATAATCAACACTGAGGCTTGCACAACATACTTATGTTCAGAATGCTCTCCAGTCTACTGATTAAAAGCACTTACTTTGATAAAGAGAGATGTCATTTTTTCAGAAGTATTGTAATATCTGGAAACACTATGAATCATTCTTATAGCATTAATCAAATTCTGTATTCCATGGGCCATGGAAACCTAAGAGAAATATTTTGTAGAATTCAGAGTGAAAGATGGCATATTTTAAACTACCAGATGGGACTGACAATGGATGCAAGAGGGAGATGGCTGTTTTCAGAGCAAGTCTAAATTCCTAATGCCTAAAATGAGAAGTGCCAGGGTGAAGAGTTTGTTCGTTGCAGTTAAAAGGCAAATTTCTGGATGCAGTTCCTCCCTCCCATTTTCTTTGCACCCAACAAACAGTTTTTTAAAACGTTATTATTCATTTTGGAATCACTCTTCTACTCCAAGAATAATTAAGGCAATTTACAATAGACCAATAAAAATAATAAAACATAACTTATTAACAAGTAACTTATAAATTATTTTCTATCAAGTATCTTCTGTTGTATTTCATATGAATGTATTCCAGGTTCTCCTTTCAGTCTGGGTTATACTTAATTTAATTTAATTAATTTAATTTAATGGATTTGTATGCCGCCCAACTCCCTAGGGACTCTGGGCGGCTCACAACATATTCGGATCCATTTCGACAATACAATGCAATAAATACAATAGTTAAAAAACATATAACATATAAAAATTAAAAGAGTATCGTCACGCTTTCACCCCGCCTGCCGGAAGAGCCAAGTTTTTATTGCTTTCCGGAAGGCCAGCAGGGTGGGGATAGTCCTGATCTCCGGGGGGAGCTGGTTCCACAGGGAGGGAGCTCCCACAGAGAAGGCCCTCCCCCTCGGCCCCGCCAACCGACATTGTTTGGTCGACGGGACCTGGAGGAGGCCGACTCTGTGGGCCCTGACCGGTCGTAGGGAGGTATGCGGCAGGATGCGGTCCCGAAGGTAACCTGGCCCTGAGCCATGTAGGGCTTTAAAGGTAACGACCAACACCTTGAATTGGATCCAGAGACTAATGGGCAACCAATGCAGCTGGCGGAGAATTGGTGTTACGTGGGTGCATCTAGGAGCACCCACCACAGCTCGCGCAGCTGCATTTTGCACCAGTTGCAGTCGCCGGACACTCTTCAAGGGTAGCCCCATGTAGAGCGCATTGCAGTAATCCAGCCGTGAGGTGATGAGGGCATGAGTGACAGTGAGAAGTGCCTCCCTCTCCAAGTAGGGTCGCAATTGGTGCACAAGACGTACTTGTGCAAAGGTCCCCCTAGCCACAGCTGAAAGATGTTGTTCCAATTTAAGCTGTGGATCTAGGAGGACACCCAAATTGCGGACCCGTTCTGAGGGAGCTAATTTCTCTCCCCCAAGAACCAAGGTGGGACAGTTGGTCACGTCCTTAGGAGGCAATATCCATAACCACTCAGTCTTGTCAGGGTTAAGTTTTAGCCGGTTCTTCCCCATCCAGACCCTAACATCATCCAGGCAGCGGCCCATTACGTCTACGGCTTCCCCGAATTGTGACGGGGTGGAGATGTACAACTGGGTATCATCAGCATATTGCTGATACCTCACCCCGTGTCGTCGGATGATCTCACCCAGTGGCTTCATGTAGATATTAAACAGGATGGGCGAGAGGACTGAGCCCTGAGGCACCCCACATAGTAGGGGCCTAGGGCTCGACCTCTGCCCCCCTGTCAGCACCGACTGCGTCCTGTCAGAGAGGAAGGAGGAGAACCACTGCAAAACAGTGCCGCCCACCCCCACCTCTCCGAGACGACGCAGAAGGATACCATGGTCAATGGTATCGAAGGCCGCTGAGAGGTCAAGTAGCACCAGGATAGAGGAATAACCTCCATCCCGGGCTCGCCAGAGATCATCCATCAGGGTGACCAAAGCCGTTTCCGTACTGTAGCCGCGCCTGAAACCTGATTGAAAGGGATCCAGAAAATCCGTGTCATCCAACAGCCGTAGGAGCTGGAGCGCCACCACTTTCTCAACAACCTTCCCCGCGAAGGGAAGGTTGGAGACTGGACGGAAGTTCTTTAAATCCGCAGGGTCCAGGGAAGGCTTCTTGAGGAGGGGTCTCACCACCGCAGCTTTTAAGGGCTGCGGGACGGACCCCTCTCTCAAGGAAGCGTTGACCAACGCCTGGAGCCAGCCGCGTGACACCTCCCTGGTGGCCGAAACCAGCCAGGAGGGGCACGGGTCCAATAAACAGGTGGCGGAGCTCATCGCTCCTATGGCCTTGTCTACATCCTCAGGAGTCACCGGTTCAAACCTATCCCAGATAACCGGACTAAGACCTGCCCCAGACTTTGGATTATTGTCTGTTTCTTCCTTATTTTAGATTCCTATCTACAGCCCAATCTTGACAATTAATTTAAATCTACATCATCAACAGAAAGATGTAAGACATCAATTAATAATAATTATCCCTAAAAGTAAGATATTTTATGACACTAGACTATTTAGAATATAGTTAGATTTAGAATTTTCTGCTTATGATATACATTTTAAAGCCATTTATTTTACTGCATGTACTATAATAGAAAATGTAACTACATAATATACACAAAACTGTATGCAGGCATCTTCAAAATTTACTCACTAAATCGTAATTGTAGAGTGGCTGACAAACTTTTTCAAGTGTATATAGATATCTAACATTATCCTTAGATTCATTTGCTGTATCTGTTATTCTGGCATCCAGTTCTCGCCACAGCTATAGTAAAAACAACATGTTGAACTTTTAAAACACTGATATAAAATGTGCAGAATTCATGTAGTAGAAATGTAATTACATTCTAGCTATACTTGGAATAAATAAATAAATAAATAAATAAATAAATAAATAAATAAATAAATAAATAAATAAATAAATAAATAAATAAATAATATACTTAAAAGCCTACAGATTCAAATTCTTGATAACTATTTATTTATTTATTTATTTATTTATTTATTTATTTATTTATTTATTTATTTATTTATTTATTTATTTATTTTGTTATTCTTATATGCCGCCCAACTCCCGAAGGACTCAGGGCGGCTTACAGCAAGGAGAAATACAAGAATAAACAAAAAAAAATTACATGAAATTTAAAAACAAATACAAAAATTTAAAAACAATTATTTAAAACAACAAACTACATATTATTAATAAATTATTTAAAGAAAATGGTTTCATTTTACCACCAGTGATTGCACTCACTGTGAGACTAGGGATTATACTGTATATGCAACAAAACTATATTGTTTACTTATTAAATAAATGTATGTACAGTAGCTCCCCATCTACCAGGATGAAAACTTTTAAAACAACAAACAAGGTTGAGGCCCCATAAAACTCACATCATCCATCAGCCACCTATGTCAGTTCTATCCACATACTGACACTAGTACCTTGGGGGAAAGTTTTAGTATTTTTCCTGAAGGCCATCAGGGTCAGGACCATGTATAACAGGGATAAGGCATTAGATAGGTGCCATGACAAAGTAGCTATGCTGACTTGCAAGTTGTTCTGAGTGCTGAGGCAGCACAATAATATATTAGGACATTGCCATGCTACATTAATGCACTTATGTAGACTGAAGGGGAATACTTTCATACAGGGGAAGTGGTATTACAATGCACTCATGCAATGTTATGCAGCTAATTCAAGATTGTGGAAATAGAATAAAAAAACGGAAGGGCAGCTGCTTATAATGTTGTCTGCTGAGAGCAGTGCCAACCCACTGGCTGTCTCTCCAAATCTCTAGGTTCTAAAAGCTGTTTTAATTCAGTCATCAAAGTTGGACTTGGGATTTCCAAAAAATGTTAATAATCATATCTGAGTAAAGTTGCCATAAGTTAGCCCCAATTTTCGGAATGTTAGAATAAATCAATTATGCCAAATAATGGCAGTAGTATCAAACAGTCAACCAAATCATATTGCTGTCAAATGCAGTTCTGGCACTTTGAGAAATAGCTGCATTACATCTAAGCACTAGCGCACAGACAGAGACTACAAGGCAATGAATTTAAACCCAACTTTTGAAGAATCGAGGCTTTGTGCCAAATACTATGTCCATTTAACTCTATCCACTCCACATTTCCAAGCAGACATGTTAGATAAGTAGATTTATTGTGCAGAATTAGAAGCTATCCAACCAGTAGCCAGTCTTGCGCTCTATGTATCTGAGGGCCCAGCTTTAAATTGTGGATCTCTTTCTCCCAAAGTTTCTTTACTTAGCCTTGAAAGTACTGCCCTCTGTCCTTTATTTACAAAACAACTTTGATGTGAGAATCAGATTCCCATCTCACCTGCTTGGCCCTTACATCTAGATCAGGGCTGTCAAACTCCCAGCCCTCGGGCTGGATGCATCACGTGCTGGCCACGCCCGGTTTAGCGAAGGGGGAAAAAATCCCAATACGTCACATGACCCCGCCGTGACGACGTGAGTTTGACACCCCAATCTAGATCATAATTTATGTGTCATACCATTGGATTGATGTAATCATTTTAACTGATTAAATTAAAACAAATACTTCTTCTGAATTGCATGCTTATGAGAGTGTCACAATTCTAATATATGTTAGCAATTAGAGCTACACCAGGCAGATGTACCAGTTTAATTCTGAATCAATTAAACTAAATGGAAAACGTGTAATACTCCAAACATGTGATAACATGTTCTTGAAGTTAAGGAGGTTCAGAGTCAAGCTTAACTCTTGATGATTGCATGTAATTTTCCTGGCAGAAATATGAATGTATTTTTTTAATTGGGGTTTTTTTTACTTCCCAAGTTAGCCTAGTGTGATTTTCTAGTAGCCTCCCATCCACGTTCAAGGCAGGCCCAACCTGTTTAACTTGTTGGGCTCATCTCGGGCTGCTTAGGTATTGCCTCTTACCACAGATTTTCATAGAGATTGTATTATTTTAAAAAGGTAATGGGGATATATTGAAATAGACTGTATAAACTCATTAAAACCTCATTGTTTTTTTTAAAAAAACCCCAACAACTAAGAATTACCTTTATAATTTTGGAACGTGAAACGTTGAGAACATTTATGACAGATTTGCAAGGTTGTCTTTTAATCTGCTCAATAATAAAATTAAATTTGGCAGACATACGCTTCCAGTGCTCTAATTCGGTAAGTGGACCTGAGTCATCAGCTTCCTTTCTCATCTGTTCACTCTCAATCAAAACCTGCCAATGTTAAATTTGTACAAGATAAGTATCATGTCTGTGTTGCTATGTCACATTCAAGACTGTCACATGACATTTTGTTCCAATGGCGTCTGCAGGCCCTGCCTGCTTTCCTCAGAAAAATGAGGGCTGGCATACAGTACCATGTTCAAGCTGCATTCCAAGCTGCATGTAGACAACAGGTGAGGCTTGCATTGTCATGCTGTTTGCATCACTCTGATTCCTGTGCCTGCAGCACAGAAACCACTGCCTTCATTTTGCAACTTAAGCTGCAGAGCACAGAAGTGTTTTGGAAATCTTACAAGTGCTTCTGTTCCCTACTAATCACCACCACCACCACCACCACCACCTTCATCATCATCATCATCATCATCATCATCATCATCATCATCATCATCATCATCATCATCATCATCATGACCCTTACCTTCATCAGAGCTATTAGTTTGCTACTCTTTTAAGATGTCCAAAATTAGCTCCTTGAAACCCCTATCTTTGGCTGCCATCTTCAATTAATACTTACGGCAACTATCGGCTGAAATAATATTTGATTTGCTGAAATATAGTTGCATATCATTCAGGCTATTGGCCTTTACAACAGTTCCAAGAGCAAATTAGGCACCAACCTGTTTTGATCTGAAACAATAACTTCTTATCTTGATCAAAGGGGAACCATCTTCCTAAGCCTTCAGGGTAAAATCATAACACAAGCAAATGCCTGGTTAATCTAGAAAAGATTTTGCTTTAAAAAGCATGTTTGGAATGTTGACATAAACCAGTTTTCACCCGCTTGGAACTGTCAAGGTGTGGCTGTATTTTATAATGTGATTGGCCACCACAGTGAACAGTTCTGTGCTGAAAAAGATGTCACAGAAATGTCTTCTCCATGGCTCTTTTTTTTATGCTTCTCATACATACTCCTCTGCTTGTCTAGGGTACCAGAAGATGCTTACTTGCTCAATTTGCTTGTACCATATCATAAGTGTATCCTCCAATTGATGTATAATATCAGGATTGGCTGCTGCTGCTGTCACTTCCTCAAAAGACTGGAATTTGGAGAAGTCAATGTTATCTATTTTTTTCAGTTGAACAGTTCCCTGGATGCTCACTCTAGCACCTATGTATAATGAGAAAGAACATTTTCAGATTCCACCATTTGTTTCCTGGGCTGTTTCAATATAACAGTTTGTATTCTAGGGAAAACCATGTAAGATGTCCTTTTTTCAAGTCTTTGCACATTCTCAGGTGGTGCTGCACCTGGCAAATATTATGAATGAAAAGGTGAAAAAGAAAAGAATCCTACCTCAAAGATACAGATATATATAGACCACAGCTTGCCCCAATCTAGGAAGTTAATTTGGATGCTAAGAATCTGGTTTCACAGGGTTGTAAGTGGAAGATGCCAGAAGCAGAAGAAATGGGATCCTCAGAGTAGCCTGAGAGGTAGTGTTACAGATCACAGAAGAGATAAAGTGGCTTCTTGAGAGGCATTGTGGAGTCAGTAAGAAAACCAGAATTGAAGATCTCCAAGGGAGTGGGGGAGGTTGTTTCAAAAGCAAAAATGAAGCTCAGGATTTTAAGAAAGTATAAAAAGTTATGGAGCTGGGTATGCAAGTCTCAGAGACAGCTACAACAACAAACACACACAAAGGGTGAAAGGAAAGGAACAGAAAGGGCTTAACCTGATGCATGGCTAGGAAAAAAGAGAAAAAGGGAATGGTGAGTCTAGTAAGAGACAGCCTCAAGAAGTAAAGGGATCAAAATTTTAAATTAATGGGAGGAGAAAGATCGAAAAAGCAAAAGGGAGAAAGCATAAAGCATAAAGAGCTCTGGTTCAATACACATATATAACTACTTAACATATTAAGTAGTTAACATATTAAGTATTTTATTATTATATAAGTACAACAGCTTTGCTTAAAATCTAAGAAAATGAATAATCATACTGTTGTCAGGGGAAATCCAGAGAAAGAGCTCACTTGGGAAGTTTTAACAATGCATTTGTCTTATTAAACAAATTGTCATAGGAATGTGATATACAGGGATAAATGATTTCTGTAGAATTGACAATGAAAGTACATATAATGCAAATGTGAATTGCTTTAGATTACCTCTCTGCAATCTTTAGGAATGGCCTTAGAGTAAGACTCTTGGTTAAATGCACAAAATCTCTTGGTTAAATGCACAAAATCAAGTACAGTATTTGAGTTGTGGAAATTATCTTCACTTGTAATTTTCCCCTGAACTAAAATGCTCTGACAATTCACTGCTTTCCTTTGGTCATATTACTGGCTCACTCCAGTTTATTATTTCAGTCAGTCTTATGATGACTTTTCATATACTATAAAACAATCAGCTTTTCATATTTGAAGCAAGAGAACTATGATGTGTAAACTTTATAGTATTATGTTCTTCCCAACTCTACTTGGGGGAATGCATTTAATATGACCAGACAAGGTTTTAATGATTTTTACTGGATTCCCAGAAAGATACCTGTATTTTAAGAGGGACAGAAAAAATGCCATTGATTAGCCAATCAAGTCTTCCAGCTCTTCTTTTCTGTCCCCATCAGCAGTTATTTTGGCTAGCCAGGATAGAAATAAGAATCAGGATATAATATGTCCCAGCCAGACATTAGACAGTACATCAAGTTATCAATTATTTTAAAAAGTAAAATGGAAGGGTCAGCTTGTTTGTCTGTTTGTTTGATCTATTTGTTCTTACCATCCAAAAATGCCAAATATCTGTTCAAGGTTTCGATGAAACTTTGTTTCTCAAGTTCTCCCTGCTTGGTCTGATTTAAAGCACCCCAATTGCTTGTGGCAAGAATGGCAGGCAGAAAAATTGTTGCCAAGGTATTTTTGATGGCAAGCAAAAGACCTTCACTTCCATCCAATGATGAATAGTATATGTCCTAAACAGGGAAGATTAAAATACTATGATTATTAGATGTGGAAAGAATCAAAAAGCTATTATGCAATAATAGTTGACATTTCAAAATAAATATAATAACTCTCTCATTAAAATAAAGTTTTATGTTGCAACGAGAAGAATTTTTTCTCCTTGTATTTCATACTGCCTAAATTATGAAGAATCTTACAGTTGCTCTGTTCATATTCTCTACTAACAATACAGCAAACAGATCACATTATGGCTTTTTGTACTTTGTAAACCCAGACACTATAGCATTACATCCACCCACTGGCATCTACAGGATGGGTTGGGGTACAAATGAGGAAGTTGTATTGCAATGTCATAATGCAATCCATGTGGCTTGAATGTTTACATCTGACACTAGGGCCCAAGTACAAAAAAGTGGTGCTTATGTGGTTCAAATCAAATAACTATGCACTCACCCAGAATTAAGACTCTTTATAATTTATGGGCCTTATTTCTATTATTGTCCTTAAATTTGATTATCTTGCTTATTTGATGAGAGGGAATAATGAGAAAGAAGATAAAAATACCTCATTCATTGTCTTAATATTCACAGCCAAGTCATCTCTAGCACGTACAAAAAATAAGCATTGTCCTTTGAATTTGTCTTGAGATTCATCTACGTACAATTTCATCATTTTCGTTCCTTTCAGAATACCTGGAATTGCCCTCCCACACTCTAAAAATGAAAAAAAGAGAGACAAAAATCATTTAATCTTTTTAAAATTGATTTTATTATAATTTCCTCAATTGTTGTGAGCTGCCCAGAGTTGTTGAGAGTCAGGCGGTTGAATAAATTGTTGTTATTGCTGCTGTTGTTTAAGCTAAGTTTAACTGCTGTGGAATTACTTTGGCACTTCCTTTGATTAGGGTATCAAACTTCTCCTAGCTATTTCTTCATCAAGTCACTGCTATATAATAAATACATTGGTTTGTGCAAAAGAAGTACCGAGGTATAGCATTTTCAGTGCATGCACCCTTGGAAGAAATGAAGAATCAGGTTGGGAACAACTTCTCTTGGGCAAAAATCTCAGCTAAAAGTTGACACCAACTTGTCAATCAATCAAAATGTACAGGTCCTTGGCTAGTCCATATTAACTTATATTTACCCTCAATCTATAATTTAAATTTGTCCTATGCTGACCTATCATGTGCTACAAAACAATTGACTATTCCTACTTGATATTACTGAGCAATAACAACAGATATATTCTCACAAATATAGAATATAAAACTTTGAAAAAATAATTCATGAAAAACACTTATACTAATGCTATACCCTCATATAATTCAGGTTATATTTAAATTCCTCCATGGCACCTCTAAAATTAATACTGAACATGAATTTCAAAGCCATCATTTAGAAAATACAACATTATTATTAGCATTAGATTGTCCCATGCTATATAGCAAATCAGTAGCAGAAAATACAACAGTGATAAAATCCAATTTGTATAAATTCTTTATTATTCTATATGATTGGCTCTTTTTTGTATGCTTTTTATTAATACTTTAAACCCAAACAATTTACTTTACTCTGAAGTTGTAGATAAAATTATTTTTAACATTTACCTATGCCAGGAGCTTCACCCTCTTGATAGATAAACTTCAGTGTTCTGTTTCCTCCTTTGGCAAAAAAACTATCAAATGCTTGTAACTGTTAAAAAGGAAAGATATGGTGAAAATTCATCAGATTATTGATTTTTTTAAAAATTCCCTAAGGGAGTACTAATTGCCAAATATTAAAGGAAAACAATGCCTTTAAGGTGTTTTCAGTTGTCATTATGTTGTTATGTGTAAGATTCCCTTCTAGCTTGATCAGGAAGAAAACATAGGGATGGACCTACCTGGCAAAGACCAGCAATTCTTAAACTCCTGAGAACAGCTATATTAATAAATCCTATATGCCTTTTATTTCCTCAAATTAAATTAAAGGGTCATTATTTGGACAGGAAAAAACTAGAATTTAAATCTTGGAATACTGACTTAAAAAAAATACCTGTGATGGATATTATAAAAACGCACATGATGATCAAAGAAGAGTGTATAATTTATTTAATTTATATTTATTTAATTAATTTTATTTATATTCCTATAATTGGCTGGCTATATCAGAATAAGGCTGGATTATTTATTCTTATGTAGAGGGCATTTCAGAAAGTATTTGTATTCTTTATATTGTGACTTTTTGGTCTGATTATCTGAATCTCCCTGCCCTTCATTCCATACTGTGTGAGTATGTGTGAATAAATTTATGTGTATACAAGGGGATTCATATAATCAGACCAAAAAGTCATAATATAGAGTACAAATACAGTACACCCTGGTTATAACAGCATGCACATTTGATTAGAACAAAAATCAATATGTAAGTTGTTCATATGTAAGTTATTCTGGTGTTTATCTGGATTTACACATTGAATTTAATCATAATGCCTTACATTTTGGTGACTCTGATGCTGAAAATCTCAGCATAGATTGTATTATGATGATATTAGTTATAAATGTATTATTATTAAAGGGTAAATAAACAGAATGAACAAAGTTTTAAAAATGTTCCTTGTAAAACAAATGTAAAGTAAACTCACTGTTGGGCCATCCAGGATTAATTCTTCTACTGTTCCAATGTCTAATCCAAGTTTGTCGGATAGAATTTCAAAGATATATTTATATGCAGAATTAACCTTCATTTTTCTGCCTTCTCTTGCTTCTTTGTATCGTGCCTAGTTGGAAAAATTGAGGAAAAAATATGCAATAGTCGTATGTTTACTGTTTATTGTTTCTGTGGTACTCATATTTTATTTCAAATATATTCAATGGTATGAAACTAAATAATGACAATGTTCAACCAATTTATCCCTATTTCGGTTTCTCTTGCCTTTATTATTTCTCTTCTGTTATTTTCTAAACAGTTCTTGAGGTAGGGATTCTAAAATACTTACACAATAACATAAACGTAGAAATACATACATATTACAAGCTCTTAGAAATGCAAATGTATATATGCAAAATGTTGATCTGAAAAAAAATCAACTCTCTATATTACAGTTTATGTTTATGTTTTATATTGTTGTAGTTACAACTGATCCGGATATATTTTTTAATTTATTCAGCTAATACACCAGTTTTAAAAGAAAGAAAATAGATTACAGGAAGGAAGGAAGGAAGGAAGGAAGGAAGGAAGGAAGGAAGGAAGGAAGGAAGGAAGGAAGGAAGCATGCCACCTCATTCTTGAATTATTACAGTGAATTCATAATGGGACTAATAAAAAATGACGAGGCAGTGAGCCCCTTATTTATTTTTGCATTTAGTCAGTCAAAATATTTTGCATACTTCAGACATTGACTTCAAAATAATTCTTTTTAGGACTAAACTTCAAATGAACATGTTTTCCCTAAAAACAACAACAAATCAGTGGTGAACAAAATTCTAAAAAGAGAGGAAAAAAGAATGCAAAACAAAAAATGAATTACAATAAAAAGTTATTTATTTTCAAAGGTACAACACTATAAATCATAATGTGATCTTTCAACTTATGAGTAACAAAAATATTCCATCAGTTCTTCTGAGAAAAAAATTCCTGGCCTTAAAAAAAAAACAATCAATCAATGGCTTGGTTCCAAGAAGTGGTGCAGAGACATTGATGCCCCAGAACATGGTTCTGTCATCAAAATAACAAAAGCAGTGTTGTGCTGTAGGCCTTGAGCTTCTGGAAGTGTGTGTGATGCCGTGACATATAGAAAAGGGGTGGAGTTTGCATTGCAATGGTAGAACATGCTTCCTCATTCTGTTATCTCCCAATGCTTCCGCACCCCCACCATGGATGCTGCTGTACAGTTTCCATCAGAATCAATTGTGACAGTTATCCCAAATAGTAAAGGTTTCCGTCAAGAACCCTGGTATAAAATCCCCAACTATTTTTAACTGATATTTGCTTTCCAGTACTTTAGGAAATGTAAATAGAAATGTGATGCACCGTTGCCACTACATTGCACCATCTTCCCTGCTCAGTCCTTGAAAATATGAGTGCCATGAATTATCGATTTGACAAAATACAATGCCCTCCTAAACTCATTCATGAATTGCAACACTCTATACTGTTCTTCTTGCAAATATCTAATGGACCACTATATAATAATCCTTGTGAATCCAGGAATATATGCTTTGCCCTTCTTAATTATATTCTAAATGTTTTGGCCACTTCCAAGTTGGATGTTAATTAAATCAAACAATCTGAACAACATATTATCCTAACTGTGCTCCTAAGATTATTAGGGTTATTGCAGGGGTGAAATCCAGCAGGTTCTGACAGGTTCTGGAGAACCGATAGCGGAAATTTTGAGTAGTTCGGAGAACCGGTAGCAGAAATTTTGAGTTGTTCAGCAAATCGGCAAATACCACCTCTGGCTGGCCCCAGAGTGGGGTGGGCATGGAGATTTTGCAATATCCTTCCCCAGGAGTGTGAAGGAAATGGGGATTTTGCAATATCCTTCCCCAGGAGTGGGGAGGGAATGGGGATTTTGCAGTATCTTTCCGCTGGAGTGGGGTGAGAATGGAGATTTTGCAATATCCTTCCCCAGGAGTGGGGAGGGAATGGGGATTTTGCAGTATCCTTCCCCTGGAGTGGGGAGGGGATGGGGATTTTGCAGTATCCTTCCCCTGGAGTGGGGAGGGGATGGGGATTTTGCAGTATCCTTCCCCTGGAGTGGGGCGGGAATGGAGATTTTGCAGTATCCTTCCCCTGCCACGCCCACCAAGCCACGCTCACCAAGCCACACCACGCCCACCAAGCCACGCCCACAAAACTGGTAGTAAATTTTTTTGGATTTCACCACTGGGTTATTGTCATGGCAACAATTTATGAGATTTATACTTTTGCCCACATGACTGTCTCAAATTATACAATAATATGTAATGCAGAATAATATTAACTGAGAAGAAAGAGCTTTAAATAGTTGGATCAAGAGGCAGGAATCAAGCCTAATTTTGGAGAGTTTAAAAGTTATTACTGTGTGCATCATGATTACAAACCTGCTTTTCTTTCAGAGTTTCCTGCAGTGACTGAACTCCGCTGTTACTTCGGCGAAATTTAGACATTCTACGAGTTGCAGATTCTCCGCTTCCACGAACAGGGGGTTTCAAATGAGAACGGTCGGATAAATCTGCATCTTTCAGTTTTGAGAGAGGTTCATCCTCAGGTGGTCCAGGACCAGGCTCTATAATCTCTGGTAGTGCAGGGTCTGGATTACTGTCTGCTGCGTTCTCCATTTTTATTCCTGTGGTTTATAAATAAGACTTTTTGTAATTGTTGCAAAGTGGTAGTTTAGAATAGAAGATACCAAATGTCTTAAAGTGTGTACCATTTCCAAAAGAATTATATTTTATATCCACTGTTCCCTCTAAGCTGCGCGGCTGTGCGGCCGCGCACGTGAAAAGAAAACCCCGCGCACCAGTTTCCAACAGCGGCGCAGTGATTTAGAGGGGACATTGGCCTTAACACATGTGGAAAGGATCAGGTCGAGAAAACGCGTCCAGAGCCGAATAGCGCCCTCTAGCTCTATGCAAATGTAAATCCAGCAGTTTTTCAAACGCGCTGAGGAAGTTTGTCCTGTTTTTTGTGTGGGGGGAGCTCGATAAAAATGGTGGAGTCAACCACAGGTGGCGTGGCGCCCCTGGCCGACTCCTGTCATGCCTGCCGCCAACCAAGCCGAGCCGGGGAAGGAGCAGTGGGCGGGCAGGTCGCCGCCCAGCCAGCAAATGCTGCCCCATGTGCCCGAGTTGGCTCCCAGCGTTCCTTGTGCAGAGCCCCACCGCCCCAGAAAAGCCGCTGCAGGGGGAAGAGCAAGAGCTCTCCCGGGTTTCCCTCGTGCGCCCCATCTCTTTTTTCTCTGCTTTTGCCGCTGCTGCTGCTTCCACAAGCGCACACGCGCCAGGCCGCTGGCCAGCTCGCTCGCCTGCCTGCCTGAACCACAGTTGCCGCAAGGAGAGCGAGATCCGAAAGGCAGGCAGACCTGGCCATAGCCTTCCCTTCCTCCTCCATCTGCACCAGGTGCTCACCGGAGCCTTTCGGATTTCGCTCTCCTTGTGGCAATCACAATATATGACACAGTATATATATATATGTGCTGGAAGCTTGTTAGCAAGAACAGGGAGATATGAAGATTTACTATGAATGATGATGTAAATTAGTTTTAGCTTTTTTCTCTCTGATCTCATGCCTTTAATTTTTTTTATTTTCTATTACTTGTTTTTTGCTCTTGGCAAAACGTGACTTACCCCAATATGGAGCAGGATAAAGGATATATAGCAAAGAATTTTTATTTAATGCTGATTTATTCTATATTTGACCATCTGAGTTATTTCAAAATTAGAATACTGAAAAGAAGTAAACAATTATTTGTTTTAAATAAAATCTATTTAAAATCTATTTAAAATAGTTCTTTTCCTCTTGTAATGTTTAAGATGAGATGATCCTTCATATACTGGAAGATAGGGAATTAATCACTGGAATCTTCAGAGTTGCATAAAATCATTAATTTATATAATTATTACTGCTATCTTTAAAGAGCAGCACAACAGGCTCTTGGTAGAATAAGAGGGCAATGAGCTTGTGTCTAAATGAACCAACTTTCCTTATCTTTTTCTCAAACCAAACTCAAACCAAAATTCTTTCTTCACTGATCTTGTTCAAAAGGTGCAAGGAAATGGACAGACCGCTAGGAAGTTCACTTCATCCACTGAGTGTTAAGCAGTTTCCCTCTTGAGCTCAAAGGAAAATGAAGTCTAATAAAGGTGGGCGGAAGAATTTGTAGCAAAGCTTCCAAAGGCTTCCATCACTCAGCTGGGACTATAAGTGGAAGGACATGGAACCTTTAAGCTGTGCAAGGGCCACACTGGCAGTTGAGCGCAGAATCCATCAATCTAATAATGGGATGGAATCAAAATGCAGCATTACTGGCCAGCAGTAGGAAAATCTCATAGGTACTGTGCTGTTGCTGAAACAGATGGTTCCTGGAGTGCTGTCTTTTCCAACTTGCAAATATTCACAATATGACAAAAGGAAAAATAACACTTGGAATCAGCATATTTTTCTTGCTAACCACTCTATTTTTGTACTCACTCTTGGGGGAACTATTGCGCTGTAAGGAGACTTTATTTCAGCTTTGCTTCTAACTTATTTTTATAATATTATAGAATCTTGAGCATTTTATTTAATTCCTGTTCTCAGAAATATTAATTTTATATTGAATAGTAAGTCTCACATTTCAATTCTCCTTTAAATTTAAAACACTGCTATCATGTTGAATTTCTTTGGTATTGGAAGAACAGTAAACTCATTTTTCATACTTAAAACCTAGTGAATGCAATTGCCAGCTTGTCCTTTGCACAATTTGAAGCTGTAGCATTTGATTCTAAAATATGCCTGCCAATCACTTTTTGAGTTTCATTTTTGCTAGAAGCTTCAGAGAGAAATAATTCTAACCTATTAAGAGAGAATTGTGAGAGATCAGCCTGAGAATCCCTGCCTCTTGTCTGATCATGAATAAATGATCATCTGGATTATATTGGTTTTGTGAGGAACCAAATCAATAAGAGAACAAATTCATCATATAATTATAATATATAATAAATAACTTCTTCAAAGTAAGTAGTTTGTTGGTTAATCTGTCATTCTAACCTCAAAATTGGTTTAGCTACATCATGTTTAATCATGGGCATGCATTCTATATAAACACAACCTGAGAGAGTGCTGTGGTAAATTAAACATTCTCATTTATAAACCATAGTTTATTACCTTACTGTGCTGTATTAACTCAGCCAGTATCTTGGCATATCCTTCTAGTCCCTTTAAATCTAGACTCTCTTGATCAAGCCTGTGTGTCCTGGTAAAGGATGACAACATGATTACAAACGCTTCTGAATTACTGTTGTTGTAAGGAATATCCTTCTGGGTTCAGTTCCAAGTGGGAAAAAGACACTGGATTCATGGAAGTTGCTTGGAAAGAATGTTTAATGGTGGACAAGAGCCACATGGCATGAGTTCCTGAACAGAAAAGGTGGATCACATGCTTCCAGATGTTGGGTGAAGAGAAAAGGGAGGAAAAAATGCTGAATCCCTTGGTTTTATAACCTCTGTTTGGCCCCACCTCTTAGTTTCCTGTTCCTGTGTATGTAATGCATTCCAATTGGTGGTCAGACCCCCCCCAGGGGCGGGGGTCTTAACTAACCTTTTAGGCTGTCTCCCAGGCTTGTTTGAGTGCTGGTAATTTTCCAGGTGCCATGTGGTAGAGGGCTAATCCTATTGTAGGAAGTTAGCACCCACCCCCTCCTAGAAAAATGAAATAGCCTAGGAAACATTGAAAAAGGAAAGAATATGTTTCCCTGAATGAGGAAAGGAGAGACATGTTTTAAATACAAAGCAGCTCCCTGCCCCCCCCCCCTTCAGCTCCAGGGTGATGGGATTAAGATCTTTCCCTTAGGACATCAGAGGATTAGCCCTCTACCACCTGGAAAATTACCAAACAAACTTGGGAGACAGCCTAAAAGGCTAGCTAAAAACCCCGCCCCTAGGTGGGTTCTGACCACCAATTGGAGGGCATTACATACACAGGAACAGGAAACTAAGAGGTGGGGCCCAACAGAGGTCATAAAACCAAGGGACTCAGCATCTTCCCTTCCCTTTTTCTCTTCACCCACATCTGGAAGCATGTGATCTACCTTTTCTGTACAGGGGCTCATGCCATGTGCTCCTGTCCACCATTAAACCTTCTTTCCAAGCAACTTCCATGAATCCAGTGTTCTTTTTCCCCACTTGGAACTGAACCCAGAAGGATATTCCTTACAACACTATCATGTCATAAGGGTGAATGTCTTAATCCCATCACTCTGGAGCTGAAGGGGGGGGGGCAGGGAGCTGCAGGAAGCTGCTTTGTCTTTAGAACATGTTTCTTCTCATCCAGGAAAACATATTCTTCCCTTTCAATATTTCCTAGGATATTTCATTTTTCTAGGAGAGGGGTGGGTGCTAACTTCCTTCACTGTATTGTGCTATTATGCAACTTTTTCAAACATCTTAACAAACATTCAGTTTAAGATTAGGGTATGTTTCTTCAGAACCTTCTGGAAAGTTTATCTCATAAAGAAGTTAAAAATTTGCAGTAAACGTGACTCAGACTATTAATCCATTTTACTCAATGCAGATGTTGCTGATTATTATTGGCTTTTTTCAGTTATATTTTTTCCCTCTGATAATCTTACAGAGAATTCTAATAGATCTTTGAGATATACATATGACGACTTGCAATGCCTTAATTAAAGGCAAAAATGTGCTTCACTGAGGGCAGGAGTGCAAGCATTATACCTAAAGTGACCAGATATATTTTTTTAAGCGGGACACCATTGACGGGGGGGGGGGGGCGGAGCCGCCTGGACGCCGCCATTTGAGTTTTGCCCTCTGCGCATGCGCAGAACGCTGCGCATGCGCAGAGGGCAAAAGACAGCTAATGTCGGCGTCCAGGTGGGTGGGTGGGGAGGCGGGAGGCCTTTCCTCGCCTCCCGCCTCCTCTTTGGGAGCCGGCAGTGGCTTGGGCTGGCTGCCCAAACTTGATTTCAAGCAAACCGCGGGATGAAACGCAGCCCAAGACGGGGGAGGGGGGTGTCCAGTCAGGGGGAGGGCCCTCTGGCCGTCGTTACAACCAGCTTGCCCGGTAGGCCGGCGGGCTGACTCGTCTGCCGGATCGTGGCTCGGCTGGTCCTCCCCCTGACTGGAGCCCCACCCTGGGTGTCCCCCAGCCCCACGGTGAGGGTCGCAGGAGGAGCTCAGCTGCGGGCCGCTGCCGCCCTCTCCCTCCGAGCCACTCGGCACCCACGCCCTCCTCCGCCAGCGACCCTGGCCCACCCAAGAACCGCGCTCGCCGTCTGCGGCCGCCCGGAGCGAGTCGGGACTGCTATCCGACCGGCGCCGGCCGTTTTGGCCAGGCTAAAAACGCCGGGGCTCCTTTGGCCACAGCCCGCCTCGCCTCCCCGGCTTTGGAGACCGAGGCGCCGCCGACCAGCCTTGCTCCGCTTGGCGGCTGCAAACTTCGCAAAGGAGCGCCCGAGCCGCGGTCGGCGAAAGTCCGTCGGCGGAGCCAAGGAAGCGGCAGCCCCCGATCCCGCCAGCCCGTTTACCCAGCCCCACCCTCGCAGGTGAGCCCCGCCCGCTGTCGCCTGCCGCTACCTGGAGAGCCTTGGGCGCTCGGCGCCGTCTTCCGGCTTTCCTTCGGCGCGCGCTGTAGTCCCGCTCGCCGGGCAGAAAAGCGTCACCTTTCCTGTCCATTGGATGATTGCAATGCGCCACTTGCAATTATCCAATGCGCGATGTTTGGCGCATGCGCCACGGTTTGGCCACCACGGAGCCCGACATGGCTGCCTTCCCCGAGTTTTAACTCCCCCCAATCTCGCACGCACCCCTTTCAGGCTGATTTTTGGAAAGAATGCCCTAATCGTGCATTCTTTCCAAAAATCGGGACTTTTTAGAGGACGGGCGGGACGCGGGACAAATCATTAAAAAGCGGGCTGTCCCGCCAAAATCGGGACGTCTGGTCACCTTAATTATACCTCTGATGGCAGGAGTGCAAGCATTAAACCAGACATTCCCACCCCTGAGATTGCACTACAGATCCAGCTGCTTTAAGGAGTTGCAAACATGCACTCTCCAAAGCCACTTTGATCAGAAACCCTGTATAGGCTACTCTTTATAATGACAGTGGTCAGTGACTTTTTCTTTCCTGTGGGCATTTCTTTTTACACCATGATTTTTTTCTGGGAAGTTGGAATGATTCAGAAGTACACAAGAAGGATCAGGCAAGAGAAGTTTAAACTGAGTGACTGGAAGAATTATTTAGCCTGGAGAAAAGAAGGAACAGGACAGTACTTTGAAAAGCCCTGCAGAAAAAGGTTAAACCCTGCTTTCTGTTGTTCCAGTCTGCCAGACTAATCCAAGAAAATTACCCCAAGGTGGTAAACCAAAGAGTGTAATTTATAAATGATTGTTTGATTTACTATGCTGCGAATTACTTCTGCAAATCTTGCCAAGAACACTGCAGGGACTGCTCCAGACAGTTGCCAAGTCAATACTAACTTGAAGGCATGAATGAACAAATTGCTGCATTAACTGAGCCAACTCATATTTTATAGAATAAGCATTTGGCCAATGTACATGGGGACAATACTAAGTTGGAGAGCATTGCTTTAATAACAGTTTCTTCAATTGCAGCCTTCTGCTCAACTATTTATTACCGGGTGCCTTATTTGCTATAATAAACACTGACTTTGAAAACCAAAGCTTCACAGCTACCATTACATTTCAGAAAATTGGATTTTGAGAGAATACCAAACAAGTTAAAATTTTCCATTAAGTCTCCTGTAGCTGTGAAGTTTGTTACTCAGTTCTTTGCTTTCGAAGAGCATGAGTGTGGTTCAAATTTGATGTGGATCTAATTGATTGAGCTTTATTGGATGTACGGTATTAATAGAGTTTTTAAAATATTTCTTTTCTTTCAGTTCTCTGCAGTCGACTCCTGTATAAGTCATACAGTTGCTTTTGCTCTTGTTGCTCTTTCAACTACTATTCTAATTTTCCGGGCCGTAGGTCATCGCTCCCCTACAAAAGCGAACTCGCAGTAACACTTAGCTTCCTCATCAGTTATAGGGGATGAATCATCTTTTCTTTAAAAGGAACTGGGGATGCAAAGGAGGAGGGTGGAATTAAATACGCTTCTGCTGCAAAGAATACTGGGAATTGTAGGAACAACGGATTTGCCCGATTTGCATGCCTTGCCTCTATTGGCTGGAGAGCCTCTTCGCTCTTCTTTTTTCTCTCTCTCTCGTCGCCTCTAAAATACGCGTCAGGGAGGGGACGGCCTAGGCTTAATTCTGTGTGGCTATTCGGCTCCTAGGTTGCAGCATGTCGGAGCAAGGCGAGGTGAGCGGTCTGACCGATGAGGAAGCCTATAGCGCCTGTGCCGACCCCGATCCAAGCACGAAGGTAAACGGAAAGAAGTGACTTGCAAAGAGGAGGAAACTGTTGAACAAATAGCGAAAGTGGGAAGAAAGGGGGCCGCTCTTGATTTCACTGCGAGCGAATTTCGCTCCGCCGAAAGAACGAGTAGAGCTCGCAGGATTCAGGGGTTGCAGAAGCCAGAGTCCTTAGCCAAGCAAAAAGTGACCTCAAGTCTTGGCTGCCGGAGGATCAAGTCCTTCCCGGAATGCTGTTACCTCATATGCCAGCCTTTTCCAGCCTGAGGAGTCCTCGGTGGTCTCTGAGCTTGCTTGTTTTCTTGCAAGACGTTTCATTACCCAAACTAGGTAACATCAATGCTAGCCCTGATTTTAGCACTGATGTTACCTAGTTTGGGTAATGAAACATCTTGCAAGAAGACAAGCAAGCTCAAAAAGTATCAAAGACCCCTCCTTTCAACGCTGAGCGACAAATATTCTTTATTTTCCAGCCTGGTCCGTGTGCTTGGCCAGCACTTCCCATCATCTGAAACCTTGCATAGTGAGAGTTTTGGTTCCTATCTGGACAGCCCCAAACTGAGGAAAGCAATTCTGCACATTTACTTTATATTTTGTTAGCTATCCCACTGACTAACCATGATTTAGATATGTGTAGCCAATAAAGGAAAATATTTGTAGCTCAGGATTGAAATGAGGGGTCATTATTTCATTGGATAATTGTTTCATTATCCAAATGAGTGCTAGGCCTGATGATGTTACTTAGTTTGGGTAATGCAATATCTGCAAGAAAACAACCAAGCTCAGAGAGCACCAAGGACCTCTCATATCGGTTTAGGATTGTAAGATTGTACATTGCAACCTGAATTGATTACAGGTGATCCTTGAACTTACAACAGTTCATTTAGTGACCTTTCAAAGTTACAATGGCACTGAAAAAAGTGACATGGCTGTTTTTCACAGATATGACTTTTGCAGCATTCCCATGATCATGTGATCAAAATTCAGATGCTGGGCAGTTGGTTCATATTTATGACCATTGCTGTGTCCCAAGGTTATGTGATCACCTTTTATGACCTTCTGACAAGCAAAGTCAATGGAGAAACCAGATACACTTAACAACCGAGTTACTAACTAATCCACTGTAGTGATTCATTTAACAACTGTGGCAATAAAAGTTGTAATAATAGGGCAAAACTTACTTAACAAATGTCTCACTTAACAACAGAAATTTTGGGTTCCATTGTGGTTGTAAGTTGAGGACTATCTGTATTCTAGATGCCTTCTCAAGTGTTATCAGAATCCCTTGAGGTACTTTATATTCTTCTCTGTTAATAACCCAGTAGTGTTGGTATTTCTACCAAGTTTAGGAAGATTTTGCACAGGGTAGTGGATTGTAATCTTATTTACACATATCTCTGGGAATTAGTTACATTTAACATACTATAATATGCTTCTGAAAAGATAAAATAGAGGTATGTTGCAAGAGTTATTTAAATCAAGCTTCTCTTACTAATGGCTCCTCATCCTAGCACTCTGTTGCCCAGGAGCTCCTCAGGAGAAAAAGTGGTGAGAGTAGCAGTGACTTATGGGAGAGATTTGTTTGAAGCATCTTTGAATCTGAACACTCTACAGCCCTTCATTATATGAGGCATTGGTGATAAGTACTGACCAGGTAGTATTGTGCTGTTAATCTGATATCAAAGCAAATATTTTAGTCTTGGCCATTTTTTGTCCCTAGGGAAACTATATTCTATTTTGTTGAGTCTTCTGATTTACCAAAGTTGTATTTTTTGTAGGACTTTATTATGCAGCAGACAATGCTAAGAGTAAAAGATCCTAAAAAATCACTGGATTTTTATACTAGAATTCTTGGGATGACGTAAGTAAAAACAATTTACTTGTCTTCATTAGCATTTTAACCATTTAAAAACAAAAGAGTCTTGGATCTAGTCCTCCACTAATGTAAGATTTTAAGCTGCTTTAAACTGCTCCAATTATTTAGAAGGCCTTTGAGAAAATTTGGCACAAAAGAGATTAACTACTAGAGAAAGAACCAAAATATCTTTTCCTTTTCCTTTGATGAGAATCTCAACTCATTAAAAGGAGTCTTTGTTTTGTTTGTGAGTGTAATGTTTTTGTCAATAATTTGAGTGAGAAACATGCTTAACTCTGCCTTTTCTCCAAGGTTTGAAACACAATGTTGTTCCTCCCCATCTCACTCTGCCAGTAGATTGGAGTATAGTTAGGTGTGAGGCAGCATTCTTGAGTGGAAATCCCCAAGTATGCTACAGCCTGCAAGGTTTTATTTGCTGCATGTGATAAAAGGAATATGCACCCTACAAACTTGATTTATTAAGACCAATAACAAAAAATATCTGAAATAACAAGAAACCAAATGCTTTTGGTTAGCATAGTTATTATATATAGTCTGAATTAAAACTGATTGACATATTAAGTAAGGATTTGGGAGATGTAGTGTAAAGTGAATTTGTATCTCTGCTCAGAAGCAATTTCATTCAGTAATAAAAAACAAACTATAGGTTAATTTATGTTCCTCACAAATGTTCCTCCAAATATTTTCTGAGTGAAAATTGGGATTTTATATACCGTAAGCTAAAATGTTGTATTTTCTTCAACATTGCTATAGTAAGCGTCCTTCTGGATTTAATCTATGTAAGAAAACAATAAACTTCTTTGTATGCTTTTGTTGTCATTGTAAACCTCAGGTTTATTTTTGATTTTTTTCAATTAAAAAAATTACCAACAGCAGTCCTAAAGCTGATCATCAAGGGGCTTGGTTTCTAATGAGGAAATTGGGGGGGGGGGATCAGCTTTGTTTTGTGAAATATTTGATTGCCTTCAATTTAAAGCCATAGAGGTCTCTCTGAAATCTTGCGCCAAATGAATTTATTGATCTCTGAGGTGTGATAAATTTTGCTTTCTTAGTATATTTTTTTACTTCAAGAAATCAGTACATTTAGAGTCATGTAAAACAAATGATAGCAAATCATTACATGTTTAAGATGAAATAATTTGTATGTTTTCCCCCCTCAGTTTACTTCAAAAATACGACTTTCCTTCTATGAAATTCTCCCTCTACTTTTTGGCCTATGAAGATAAAAATGATATTCCAAAAGATAATAATGAGAGGATAGCATGGACCTTTTCTCGGAAGGCCACAGTAGAACTGACACAGTGAGTGTATTCTCTCAAATGTGGTGACTGTTGCATGTTGGGTTTTTCCCCAGTCCCCAGGTTTTCATCTATATAATTTTCAAACCTGGAGATCTGAGAAATGAATAAGGAGTGATTTTTTTTGCAAACTATGAATCACCTAGAAGAGCGAGGACACACTTAAAATATTTTTTTAAAGAAAGATCTGGTTCCTGTAGAGAGTATGAAAATGGTCTTGAAAAGGAAATCAACGTATGAGGGTGAGTCAAAAAGTAATGCCATTTTCTTTAGGACAGGTATAATTACCAACACAGGAACATGTAGCATACATCAAAATGAAACTGGGCCTCTGTGGATCACATCCCTACTTCTCAACATAGTCACCTTTTCTCTCAATAGCAATGTCCCACCTTCGAATGAGAGCATGTATCCCTGCCTTGTAAAATTTTGTTGACTGTTCTTTGAGCCACTTCTTCACTGCAGTTTTCACTTCCTCACCTTTTCATCATTCAGATGATGGACCCACCTGCATACATTGCTATAATCTATTCTAAAGTATTGTCCTCAAACACATTTTGTAATCGTCTGTGAATGTTCTCAGGGGTTTCCCCCTCAGCAACAAGGAGTTCAATCACTGCTCTTTGTTTTTGACGCAACTCTAAGGGGGCAGCCATTTTGAATTTCCCTTGCGAGTCTACAAACCTGAAAAGTAAGAAACAAAATATTTCAGAACGTAAATGATATAATCATTTATAACTGGGAAAAATGTCAGGTATTTTTATCAAAAACTTCACCTGAAATAAAGAAAACGGCATTACTTTTTGACTCACCCTTGTACATCATGCAAACAATAGTTTAACCCAGACAGAAAGGAGGAGATAAGGGAAAAAGTTAAGAATGCTCTACCTTGATTCTCTTTAGTATAAGAGGGGAGGAGAGACACTCAGATTTTCAGATTCTGATATTATACTCTTATCACAATAAAGTAGCATTCCAATAATTCATATGTTGTCTGTGTCAATTTGCCTACTCAAAGGGCAGTTCCATATAAAGGAATAAATATCCTGCTTTTAATGTGTGCTGGATCAACTTATTGTCAGATACAGATTTTTTTCAGTGTCTGTAATCAGTTTTAAACTGGAACAGGTGTCTGATTTACCAGCACTCAAAATAAATAAAAATGCTGGCCAAAGAATGAAAATAGTTCTCAATTCTACTCGGAGTGGAAAGAAATTCCAAGGATAACTGATTGCTTAACTGCTACAATTCATCATACAAATCATGTGACTGTCAGATTACATTAAAATAAACACTGGTTGTCCTTGACTTATGAGTGGTTGCTTAATGATCATTAGAAGCCCCCCAAAACTAGTTACAGCCTGTTTCAAAGTTTCTATGACCATCATCCATCCATCCCCCCCATCACGTAATCACATTTTGGGTGCTTGGCAACCAACTCACCTTTGCAGTTACAGTACATGACTGGATTTGCAATGTTTTTTTCCAGTTCCCAATGTTTATTTCCAGTTCTGACGGAAAAAAATGCCCATTGTGGAAAATTGATTTGCTTAATGACCATGGTGGTTGGGGGATGGCTGCTGCCCAGTGTGAGAGGGTGTACAAGCAGCTACTGGGGTGTCAGTTTGGGGCAGCAGAGTGCAGAAAAGCCAAAAAGATGGAAATGGTTAAGGGTAAATGAAGCAGCCCTACAATTGTAAATGCAAGTGGGCTACCAATCACTTGAATTTTGATCATGTGACTACAGAGGCACTATAACAGTAGTTATTTCAAGGCTGGGTATAAGTAACTCGTAACTCGAATAGTCACTAAATGAATGGTTGTTTAGCAAGTACTACCTATAGTTTTACAAGTTTGGGTACAATATATTTTATTGTGCAATATATTTTAAATATATAAATAAATTATAAGTTTATTTTGTTTGTTTTGGATGCGGCTCATTTTTGATATGGATTCTTTTATTTGTGAGATTTATATACCGCCTCACAGTGCAAGCACTCTCTAAGCGGTTTACACCAGTAAGCAATGTATATTTATATTTTAGTATATAGTAGCTTCAATTTTTAATCTAGATAGAATAGTAAAAAGCAGAGACATCACCCTGCCATCAAAAGTGCATATAGTCAAGGCTATGGTTTTCCCAGTTGCAACGTATGGCTGTGAAAGTTGGACCACAAGGAAGGCTGAGCGCCAAAGAATTGAGGCCTTTAAACTATGGTGCTGGAGAAGACTCCTGCGAGTCTCTTGGACTGCAAGGCGATCAAACTGGTCTGTCCTAGAGGATATCAACCCTGACTGCTCTTTAGAAGGCCAGATCCTGAAGATGAAACTCAAATACTTTGGTCACCTAATGAGAAGGAAGGACTCACTGGAGAAGAGCCTAATGCTGGGAAAGATCGAGGGCAAAAGAAGAAGGGGACGACAGAGAATGAGGTGGCTGGATGGAGTCACTGAAGCAGTCGACGTGAGCTTAAATGGACTCCAGAGGATGGTAGAGGACAGGAAGGCCTGAAGGAACATTGTCCATGGGGTTGCGATGGGTTGGACACGACTTCGCGACTAACAACAAGCTTTAATTTCTCTACAGCAATAATCCCAATATAATTGGATGTAGTTTGCTAATGGTTCAAATTTATATATTTACTGTTATCTATACTTAGTTTAGGCTTTTCTTTAGTTTCTTTAAGCATAAATGTTTTTTCAAAAAGTTTAGCTAGCCTCTAATTTGTGCTCGAACTGCTTAATTGATATATATTTGTCCTCCACTTGTTCCATTTGTCCCCTTTCTTTCAGCAACTGGGGCACTGAAAATGATGAGAATCAGGCTTATCATAATGGCAATTCAGATCCCAGAGGATTTGGTATGTTTTGAAAAAAAGCCAAAATGTATTATATGTTTGTCTTTTATTTCCAGAAAAGTTTATTAAACTTCAAAAAAAAAAAAAAAGAAAAGAAAGAAAAGAAAAAGAAAGGCAGAAAAACACTATTCCAGCTTCATTTTTAAAAAATCTTTTCATGGATGAAAATTTTCTCCATGAAATTTAACAATGGCATTGGCTTTAGGATCAGCTCTTTCCAATTTAATGCATCCGGTTGTATTCAGTTTCCACAATCTGATGGCAGCATAAATTTCCTTCTAGGCTGGGCTTCATTTGTCAGAGAAACCATATTTACAATTACTATGTAATTCTACTGGAGGAACTTCAGACAAAAACAACATTATACCTGATTATCATATTCATTACATCTGGATTGTATTTATTGTCATTATTTGCATACCACATCTGTATTACAAAACAGCAAAATCATAAAACTGCATATCACAGTAAAAAAAAAATATTGAAAGCATATTACTAAATAAATGGCAAACATACCAGAACTTTGAAGGCTTGTCAAAACAGCTATGTTTTAATGGCTTTTAAGAAGGCAACTAATGTAAAGAATAACTGGATTTTGGAGAGCAGGTGAGAATAAATCTCAAGAATAAACCCTTTATAAGGTCAAGTCAGCAGTGCAGAGTCTGCAATTTAGGTGTTACACAGGCAGCATATCGGTTTCAGCATTCTGCATATACTGAGGTGTCTTCAAGGGCAGATAAAGGAACAGTGTACTACAATTTATTTTGAAACAGCTCCTTTAATTTTTTTTAACTTGTGAGTTGACCAGAGTCAGAGATGGGTGACTATATAAATTGAAATAACTGAATAAAAACTAAACGCGAAGGAAGGAGAAAGGTATATTTGGGTAAAGTAGCACTTTTATTAAGAAGATGGTGTTACATGATGATAGAGTTTGTTCACCTGGGTCTAATTCTGACCAATTGGGAGATTGATGGAATGAATGAGTCAGGCACCTTGAGGCCAAGTGACTATGTTGTTCTGAAATTCACAAAAACAAAGGAAGGGGAAAATGGTGAATAATTAGCCATATGTACTTGGCTCCAAGAATTGAATGTAGTAAGGAGAAAGATGGGCAGCATGCTATAGATTGAAATCTTTAAAAGACAAACAACAATGTGGGACAGCCTTAAAAACAAGATACTGCAAGCACAGATCCAAGCAATTCCCAGGGGAAAAAACTGAATAAGCTTTAAGTATGCTGCATAGTTTAGTAACAGGGTGATAAGGAGTTTGGAAACCAAATCTTAGGAAGAATGGTTAAGCTTTCTGACTATATTTTGCTTACAAAAGGGAAGACTAAGGAAAGGCATGACGGTCTTCAAATGTTTACAGAAAAAGCCTGCTGTGTACAAGCATAGAGATAACTTATTCTTTTTTGAAATTAAGGATAGGAGGAGTAATGACGTGCTATTTTTAAAATGAGTAAAATTGAATATTTGTTTACAACAATAGGGGATGCTGCCCAGACATATGTTAGAGACAATTTAGTGCATGACTAAACTGGTCTTGGTCCGTGATCTGTTAGGAACCGGTCTGCAGAGCTGGACGTGAGTGATGGGCGAGCGAGCAAAGCTTCATTTGTATTTGCAGCTGCTCCCCAGTGCTAGCATCACCACCTCAGCTCCACCTCAGATCATCAGGCATTAGATTCACATAGTGCGAACCCTACTGTAAACTGCACATGCAAGGGATCTAGGTTGCGTGCTGCTCCCACTTCCCCAGTCCATAGAAAAATTGTCTTCCATGAAATTGTTCCCTGGTGCTGAAAAAGTTGGGGACTACTGGTTTAGCATATTGCAGAAACTAGGGATTGGACTAGATGTAAGATCCACAATGATACTCTGGTTCATTCAGTAAAGTTGTATCTTCTTGATAATCTCTAAATTTATTGGACTATAATTCCCATAATCCCATCATTCAGTTTCAGAACTGGGTGGAAATGATAAAAGTTGTACCAATGCATCTGGATCAAATTAGATGTAATTTTGAATACAATTAATAGATTTCTTCTGTATGTATTATGGAATAATGGTTATATTTCCGGTTTTTCAAAAAATGGATGATTTATATCAATGCTTTATGAACAAAGGCATTATTCACATATTGCCAAATATAGCACTGTTTTTGATTATTCTGCTGTTCTTTAGGTCACATTGGAATTGCTGTTCCTGATGTAAATAAAGCTTGTAAAAGATTTGAAGAACTGGGGGTAAAATTTGTGAAAAAACCAGATGATGGTGAGTGTGCTGTGAACTAATAATTGCCTTTTTCTTTGTATGTAGTATTGAGATTAGTTGGTGAATACATTGATCATGTCAAATTATATATACACATATGTAGGGTAGCATGATGTGTATCTCCAACCTATTTGTCTATCTCCAGCTTGCTTTTTGCAAATAAATGATAAAAATCTTGGCAAAGATATGATATTAATCTGGGAAAGTTGTAAAGTAGGATCCAATCTGGATCCATCACTGGGACCAGAGGTTTTGTCTTCTGAGTTTTTGGAATTGTGCTGGAGCCCATCTTCAGGGAACTTCTGGTGACCAGGACCCAGATTGGATCCTACAGCATTATCCTGTGACACAATACCTTGTAAAGGCTTAAAATGAGAATTACACTGGAATTTATTAAAATTATATATTCCTCTTTTATAGGTAAAATGAAAGGCTTGGCTTTTATTCAGGATCCTGATGGCTACTGGATTGAAATCCTGAACCCTAATCATATGGTGACTTTAATCTAGGTTATAAATAACAGCAATGCACTGTTAGTTACAAGAAACTATTGTAAACTTCTTTAAGGGAAAACAATTGATGTAATCAGGAAAAAAAAGAGTAGCTGATCCTGTATTCTGTTTCTCTTCTCCCTAGTTAATTTATGAATTTGGTTGTGAACTTGAACACTTTTAGTGTAAAACAGAAGACGAATCATTCAGATTGGAGATTAGGGAGTGAGCAGCAGTGTACTAATGATCTCAAATTCCTTTCTCTTTTCCTTTTGTGTGCAAGAAGAGATGGGAAGCTCAATTTTGGCTCTTGCATGCAATTTCCTACTCAATCTGAAGACAGAATATTCTATTTTTGAGGGGAGGGCATGTAAACCTAGGTCATTCTCAAAATCAGTGGTGTTAAGATCTTTATCAAGGTTTGAGTTTCCAAATCTATAAAAAAGCAGAGCTTTTAGCTTTTTGTTTTTTAGAAATTTACTTCTGTTTCTACTAAGCAGGGATCTTTTGGGGTAGAATAAACCTTCATAACTGATTTTTTAAAATGGCTAACCACAATTAATACAAATCATGTGTAAGTGAAATAGGGCCAACTTTTAAAAAAATGTATTATTTTGCCGTTAGTGCCTGAATGCAGTCAAATGTTCTGAAATTTTTCTTCTGGAAAAATGTTCACTATAGAACCCTTTTTATGGTTGGTGAATTCTGTAGTGCAATACAAATTGATTCTTGCTCCTAGCTTCTGTTCAGTAAATAACGGTTGCTGTATTTGGATCATTTTGAAGTGCTGACAAAATATCAAAATGACGATTTAAAACTGTTTTTTTCTGGAAGAAGATGGAAAATATTAAATACTTGCATACTAAATTGTGAAGTTGTACTCTTTTTTAAATTCTCTATTGCTGAAGCTGACTCTTCAACTTTGTGGAATCTTGTTTATGCTTCTTTATATTTGGCACTAGGAAAAATAATTTCAGGATCTGTTGCTTGCAAAACGAAAACTAGGAAGTTAGTAAAATGGTATTGGTTTTGGAGACTACATTGAGCCAGTTTAGTATATAGATATTCCTCTTACCAACTACTTGCTCAGCAATTGTTTGAAGTTACAAAGGTGCTTAAAAATAATTTTACAGCCAAGTTACCACCATTTAATACCTTCATAGCATTCCTTAGTCAAGTGATTATGGTTACACTCAGGCCATGTTGTCCTATGCCTGCCCTGTGTTTTTTTTCTCCCTTCCCCCTCTGCAGAGCAGAGAGATTGGAGAGGAAGGGATTGCAAGAGAGTAAGCTGTTTACTTTTCTACATGATTGAAACTAATACAACCATACAAGCAAGTTGGGTCTGAAAGCCACGGGCACATTACACAGATAGCTTACAGTACTCTTGTGAATTTTTTCCCTCCAATCTTTCTGCTCTGTGAGGACGGGGAAAACAAACAATTTCTATAGGCAATCTCTCCTTTGCCCGATTCCTTCCCGTTGGTGATGCACAAACATTGCTTTTGATGTGCAGAAGTACATAGTACTCTCTTGAAATCCCTTCCTCATCACACTCTGTTGTGTATGTGGAGTCAGGAAAAGGAGAGCTGGCCTACAGAAATTACTTGGTCTGCCTCCCCACAAGTGGAACGATTGGAGAGGAAGAGATTTCAAGAGTATTGTAAGATGTTTGCCTAGCATGTCAGCAGTTCCCAGCTGTGAGCTGTCAGCCCAATCATATTGCTTTTATCTATACAAGCCTTGGAAAAGGTGAGAATGATTAGGTAGACAAAAAACAAGGTATGAAACTTACTAGTCTTGTCTCTAGCTGAAAAGCACGGTTGTGGTTAATGATTTCCCATTTATCATCTGCTTTGCACAGCAGTGGAGTTGTTGGTTCCAGTTAGGGTCATTAAGTGAGGACTACTTATGGTTTTATTTGATTTCTACAGCTGCCCATCTCAACAAGTGACTTTGGGCAGCATACATCATAAAACATAAAAACTAAAACGCTACAAAAATAAATATATAACTTTAAGGCATCAGGCTACAAATGGGGAATGTGAGTTCTAGTACTACCTTAGGCATGAAGCCTGCTCAATTATTAGGCCAATCACTTTCTCTAGTCATAAGAAGCAGAAGCAGGCAATGACAAATCACTTCTGAAATCCTGCCAAGAAAACTGAGTGTCTTTCCAGGCAGTTGCTAGGGGGTCAGCACTGATCTTTATATTTTTCTTCAATAAATAATCATAAAATACAAAGATCTGCGAATAGAAGTAGAATGACTGGCCAAAAAAGCAAAAGTAGTACCAATAGCAATAGGTGCCTTGGTTGCAATCCCAAAACACTCATTGAACTCTATTGCCATTAACAAAATCATCATGGGTCATTTGGAAAAAGCACCTTTCCAAGGAATATCTTGAATCCTGCAACAGTACCTTTAACACCATCAAACATCTGCCTATCTCAGATCCTTGAGAAGGGCTTGATAGGTAAATAAAAAATCCAGTCTAATCTGACACTGACAATTTGGCAGACTGCGAGCAACCGTAATTGGAGACTACAGAAGAAAAAAGAGGTTAGTAATAGTATCTCTTGTACATGCAAGTGTGATTTTCGTCCTATAAACTGGTTGCTGCATTCTGAACCCTACATCAATGAAGAAACAAAAGCTCAGTTTTCACTGCATTATGGCATAAAAAGGGCAATGTGATTGTATTATAATTTTCATTTTCAAGGATTATTATTTTAACGTCACCATTCCAATTTGCTTAATGCACAGGATATTACAAGGAGGAAAGTTTGTTTTGGTTTATCCGGTCTACTTTTTACTGGGCAGAGAAATTGCAAATTATAGATGGAAGCAAGGAGCTAGAAGGCTGATGATCAGAAAGAAAAACATATCTAATTCCGTGCTAATCTGGACCTTTAAGACCGTGCCTATGTGTGGCCAGTGTGACCCTCACTACCTTTATATGTTGTGAAAGAAACTTATTTGAGGGTTGTCTCCCAAAAAACGAAAGCGCAACTGATCTTTGTTGGCAGCAATGGGCTACTTCCGAAAACAAGTTCCGAATCGATAGCATGAGCTACAGCTTAGTTTAACAAAAAATGAAATATTGAAATGAATCTCAGTTTCTTTTTTCTTAATTTTCGTCACAGTTCAAACAGGAAGATTATGTTTTGACCGCCCACGCTGGTGCTCGTCCGTCTGGCTTGACTTTCAGCTTTGCATTTGCAATTTCTCTATTGATTTTAAGGAGCAAATATTTTCAAGAGATAGATTAAACACGGTGTGACTCCCCCCCCCTCCATTTCTTTCTCTGGAAATTACAGTACCAGCGCCAAAAAGGAACAATTCCCCCCTCTACAAAATTTGTAGTCTTACAATGTCAGAGTCTCGCTTTCGTTACCGTCGCGATGACGTCGGCGCGCCGAGCGCCGGCGTTGCCAGGGTGACGTCAGTGCTCGCGGCGACGCCTGAACGCCACGGCCGGCGAAGGAGGAGGGGGGGGTGTCCTGCTCCAGCGCTCCAGCCGGTAAGTCTGGTGGCGAAAGGACGGGGGAGGGGGGGAGTTTCCTCGGTGTTCCCCCCCCCCCACGCTCTCGCTCGTAAGGCCGCGCGCAGGCGGCAAGCAGCCATGGCCGTTAACATCGGTTCGCCGTTCCCTGCCGGGCAACCCCGCGGCCCTGAGCATTTCTTAGCCACTCGGCGAGGTTATTTCATGGCAGGAAAAGGGCATCCAATGGGTATCGCGAAGGAGTCGTCGCGGGCTTTCTCTCTCTCTTTTTCTCCCCACCTCGAGACGTGCAGCAGGTTTCGCGCCCGGTTTTCCCGGGGGTTGCAAAGTGGCGATGGGGCTTCGCTCATCCCATAATGAAAGCGTACGTCTGGAATTGAGGTCTTGGTAGAAGGGGGGCGTTGTGTGCAATTGACGCCCTTTACGTACCTGGGTCTTTTATGCCTATGCTTTGGAATGTAAACTCCCGGGTTTTTTTTAGTTATTACTTACTGGGTTTGCGTGCAGCTCTTGGTAAAATAAAATAAAAGCTAAACTGCAACATAAGGCCGTTCGTGTGCCAGGACCGTATGTTTAATTAAATTTACCAGAACATAGCTGCAATTCCCTCCCCAAAACAACCTTAGGAAAACTATTCTAAATAAAGTAGTTGGTGACGGTTTAGTGATGTTGAAATTGGTATAGTGATGTTGAAATTGCATTGCTCTTGTCTCCAAAATTTCTGATCAGTCTTATGAAAGGTAATCATTAGATTCTTAGACTGCAACTCTCATCTATGTCATTTAATTCAGTTGGGTTTCTAAATAAGTATCTACGCTATAGAAATCCACTGTTAATGCTGTTTGTATTTTATATAGCACATGTAAAACTAGTCTTTATCTCTTATTTTCTTTTTTTAAAAAATATGCTAAAGTTTGTGCCAATTGTACCCATAGCAGATTGATGTAATGATTGAAGTCAGATCCGCCTTTAAATACTCACCCACCTATGATGCTCGCTGGCATAAGCATGTGATACAAAATGCAGTGATGAAAAAGTGACAACAGGTACCTCACACTGTCATAATGCAAACTCAAGCCTTTCAAATTTGTTACCCAATGTTTGATGTCACTGGGTTTGCATTGTGACATTACAAAACATGTTTCAGTTCTTTGCTCTCCGTAAATGAGGGTAACTCATAGTCAACCAAACAGTCAAAAGTATGGGGTATTTAAAAGGGAAGCTCTTGATAGAACCTTTTGAACAGATTCCTCTACTTTCTGCTTTTCAATCAGCTTAATCTATCTCATGGGTCGGCAACCTTAAACACTCAAAGAGCCACAAAGGTCCTAACAGGAAGCCTCCTGTTCAATTCTGGAGCCGACCAGAAGTCCGGTTCCCCCATCGTAGTCTCCTAGTGCAGCATTCTTTTTCCTCTGCTGACCGGAAGTCCGGTTCCCCCACAATAGTAGAGTCTCCTCCTAGCGCGGCATCCTTTTTCCTCCACCGACCGGAAGTCCGGTTCCCCTACCATAGAGTTTCCTCCTAGCACTGCGTCCTTCCTCTAACAGAAAGCCCTATCAATTGTGGAGCCGACCGGCGACAGGGAGCTGCAGCAGAGGGATGAAAGAGCCATATGCGGCTCCAGAGCTGCAGGTTGCCGGCCCCTGATCTATCTCATAGCACAGTGATGGCGAACCTTTTTTGGCTCCGGTGCCAAAAAGGTGCATGCGCGCATGATAGCCTACACGTGCGTGCCCACACCCATAATGCAATGCCCTGCACATGTGTACAACCCCCCTCGCTCCCCCCCATGCATGCGCACAGGCCTCACTGAAGCCTCCTGACTTCCAGTAGGCCCGTTGGGCCGTTTTTCGCTCTCCCCAGGGTTCAGGAAAGCCTCCTGAAGCCTGGGGATGGCGAAAAATGGCCCAACGGGCCAATTGGAAGTTCGGAAATGAAAAGAAGTGGAGCTGCCCTACTATTTACCTTCAGATAGCTGCAACAAGGCTTCGCACACCTCAGCCCATTTCATCTGCAGCCGGCAAGGCTTTCCTGAAAGCCGATAACAGAGTTCTGGATCGATCTGGAGCTCCGTTATCGGCTACAGAGGCCTTCAGGAAACCCTTGCCGGCTGCAGAAGAAATGGGCCGAGGTGTGGGAGGCCTGGCTGCAACTGTCCAAAGCCGAAGAAGTTCCTGAAGACCTCTGACAGTGAAGGGGGGGTGACGCACACAAGTGAATTTTCGGTTGGCCCATTGGGCCATTTTTGCCATGAGGAGAGTGAAAACAGCCAAAAAGAAGGCTAAAAATCAGCTGGCCAGTGCGCGCATGCACACTGGAGCTGACATAGGGCAACGCCTCGCGTGCCCTCAGATATGGCTCTGCATGCCACCTGTGGCACGCGTGCCATAGGTTCGCCATCACTGTCATAGCATTATGAGAAAAGATTACAGGGGAACCGCATGTAGTATCTTGACTTCCCACATGAGAGTGTAGGAAATTTACTAAAGCAGGTTTTTTTTCCATACAAATTTTCTGTCATCTATTGTCTGTGGTCAGAGATTCTAGCTTTGCAATGTAAATGTGTGTGATATATACATTGCTGTTTATTGTAACACTCAGTAAGCAGGGTGGATAAAAAAAATCAATGATTTTTAAAATAAAAATAAAAATCGGATTTTTAAAATTTAAATCGGATTTTTTTGATTTTTATTACATTTATTTTAATAAAATGCTTTTGGAGTAAAAATCTATCTTAAGATAGTTTTCTATTTAAGATACATTAATAATTTAGTTTATTCATCATGAATAAAATGGAGCCTAGTTATGTAGCATGAGGCTGTATATTCTGCAATATTGGGACTGTTGTTGAGTCAACAGTGGGTCAGAGGAGGAGCCACTGTGGGACAGAGATGACAGTTGCTCTTTAAAAATTATGATTTAAATCAAGTCGATTTAAATCAAGCCTTTTTATTAGTGAATTAAATCATTATTTAAATCTTGATTTAAATTGACTTTATTTAAATCAAATCCACCCTGTCAGTAAGGCATGGAGATATAGACCATACAAATTACATTTTCTTTTTTAAAGACCATGCTGTGCTTATCAATTTGTGCTAAATTCTTATGCTCTTTTCAGAATAATTCTTGTGGTTCCCTGCTCTAGGTAGTAAAAGGCAACATACATGAAATAAATAAAATAAAAATAAAAATGAAGACATGTTACCTGGGGAATTCTGGAGTTCATATCAACATATCTTAAGGTTACTGAGGTTGAGAAACACTGTTTAAGACAGTTGCCAACAGGAACTGCATAATGGTCCCACATGATCGAGAGCATCTTTTCCCCTTTGGATCTCACTTCCCCCACCCTAAAACATTATATTCTGTTATATTTGCATATGTCATTTTTGTAAGAAATAAAGGTTGGGATTAAAGTTATTTTTATTCTCATCGTAATCCTGTGTGATTGGTTAGGCTGAAAATTATTATTATTAGGATATGGTAATCCAATGAGAGATGGTGGACTTGGATTTGCTGACCCATCTGAGGTAGCAAAAATGTCTTGGCTCAGCCCTTTTTGTCTGTATATCTCTTCCCCCCCCTCACAATATGCTTGAGACAATGAATGGTCTCTTTACAGCTCTTTCAAGAATTGATTATTATATATAGACAGATATCTGTGTATGTTTGTGAAAATTTGTTTGCTAAACCTATGGCCAAGATATGAAATGTGTTTTGCACTAACTACAAGATGAAGCACATATTTTTATAATTTTATTTCCCCTATGCATTTATTATCTCTGTATCTGTTCCTTCTGGAGAGCTTAAACTAGAAGGCAGCATTCCTGAAGCCATCCTATTTTAGCCTTAAAGTAAATCTCTATGTGCAAATTTAAGAGAAACAGTTGGTTTCAGCTTCATGATTGAGGAGGATTTTGAATTCAAGGCTCTGATCTAGAATTAAACATTGTTCACTCTTTCAGTTCAGAACTACTGAGTCACTGTGGTTTTTGGGTTGCTTAAAAATTGTTTGCCTTATTTAAGAAGGATGCCTTGAAAACTGGGTAGATAATATTAACACACTAAGTAAAATTATGGTTTTAATAAGTTATAATTTATTTACCAAATTTACAGCCAATTGCCTAAATTTTTTTAGAGCTCTGCAAGATAAAATGCATAAGAAAATATATACTACAAAAGTACACAAATAAAAGATCCACATACAAGTGAAAACATAGAATAACATTAAATTTAAAACAATTACAACTGAACTAAGATGAAACCAAGGCCCCAGTGTGCTTTTGAAGAGCTCTGAGCAGTTTCTGAAAGGCAGTCAAGCTAAGAGCCAGTTGGAAATTCATTGGGAGGCTTCTCCAAAGGACTGGCACAGCTATTAAAAAGTAATGCCACTAACAGTTTCTCCAAAGTAGATTGAATTGGTTGGACCAATTCTGATGGGAGAATGCAGTCTTACAGTTAATCAGGCACCAAGTCATGCAGGTTAATATCAGCACTTTAAGTTGTACCTGAAGATCTATTAGTAATCAGTGTAAGACCCATAGCATTTATATAATATGCTTCCACAGGCAAACACCAGTCAGTATATCAGACAGTACAATTTGAATTAACTGCAGACACTATGAGATCTTCAAAGTCAGCCTCATGTACACCACATTGCAGTAATCTAAGGGAAGTCACTGTAGCAAAGTCCTCCTGCCCAAGTAGGTCCACAATGGTGCACCAGCCAAAGCTAGGAAAGTGCCCTCTTGGCAGTGGCTTTTATTTGCTTTTCTAGTAGGATCCAGGAAAGGATCTTCCAGGGCAGCTTGGCAATCAGTACAGCAATAAGCTAGCTTTCGATATGGCCCAAGAACTCGCAGCCTGCCCACTGCAGGACCAGCACTGCACCGACTGATAAGTGTCCCAATAAATCAGTGCCATTACCCTTCCAATGTCCCTGGCCTCAAGACTTGATGCAGGAACTTAGACCCAGCTGAGTAGACTTCATTCTCACCTTCACTCAGCCAAATTTCAATAATAACATTCAATAATAACATGTCTGTTCACATACCATGAATTGGTATGTTCTTACACTAGACCCGTGATGGCGAAACTATGCCACGCGTGTCACAGGTGGTATGCGGAGCCATATCTGAGGGTACGTGAGGCATTGTCTTATGTCAGCTGCAGCACGCATATGCGCATTGGCCAGCTGATTTTTGGCTTCCGGAGGGTGGGGGAGGTAGTTTTCGCCTTCCCCAGGCTTCAGGAAAGCCTCCAGAGCCTGTTGATGGAGAAAAACAGACCCAATGGCCCAACTGGAAGTTTGTTTCCTGAAGCCTGGGGAAGGCGAAAACGACCCACCCCCACCCTCTGGAATGCCGAAAATCAGCTGGAATCTGGTTTTCACCATGCACAGGCTCCAGAGGCTTCAGTGAGCCCTGTGCGCATATGTGGGAGGGGGCCAGCGCATATGCATGCATGCTTGGGAGGGCATTGCATTATGGGTGTGGGCACGCATGCATGCGCTATCATACACGCACACGCCCTTTTGGCACCCGAGCAAAAAAATGTTCGCCATCACTGCATTAGACGGATCAGGCATTTAGTAGCAGTACCAGGGGTGAAATTTAAAATTTTCCCCTACTGGTTCTGGGGGTGTGGCATGGGAAGGATACTGCAAAATCTCCATTCCCACCCCACTCCAGGGGAAGGATACTGCAAAATCCCCATTCCCACCCCACTCGGGGGGCAGCCAGAGGTGGTATTTGCCAGTTCTCCGAACTACTCAAAATTTCCCCTACCAGTTCTCCAGAACCTGTCAGAACCTGCTGAATTTCACCCCTGAGCAGCACCCTAAGTCAGATTCACCAACCATCTGGGTGAACAGACTATCTGGTTTCCCTTGCTATATCTCTTATGGCTATGACTCTTACATATGAAGTAATGGCATCACAGGAAATCCTTGAAGCTTGCACTTAGTAGTTTTCCAGGTTTTACACGGTAAGAGTTTCAGCTCCTTAAAAAAAAAGTTGTGGTCCACTGTTGACAGGCCATTTTCCTGGGAAATTTCTGACTGGCTCAGATAGAGAAAAGTTAATTGTTGATTTTAGGGGGAAATTTTTTTTCCCCATGTCCACTGTACGAAAATGGCAGCCCATAACTTTCATTGAAGAAGCCTTCGTCTTACAGTGGAGTGATTCACATTGATATTAATAAAAGCAGTTTGCTTTTATTTATTTATTATTTGATTTACTGTGAGTCTGAATGGATTCAGTGGTATACAGATCTAAAGGCGAAAAATGAAATTACTCAGATTAATTTTTTAAAAACCCAGCAAAATAGAAACAAGCTGAAGTACCAGGGATCTGCTCTTAAGGAAGTCTTCTGCAACTGCATAGATTTAACCAAAGGAAGGATAGAATGAACTTTCTCATATAAGGTGTCTTGTATGTGCAGAACAAGTTGTCTGAAAACTCAATCACTCTGTAGACTATGCTGAAATCTAGAAGTATTTTTATTTAAGATATAGATAGTTTAATAAATAGGACATTGTATCTTAAATCCATAATATCAAATACTGTACTTTAAATTCAATCTAGAAGCCATCTAGAGACAAATAGAACCAATTTACAATTAGAATCCCATAGCTCAATATTTTGTAACTTATTCTAATCTAGTTTCTGAAAATTCTTAAAAGAAGCATATTACAGTAAATTGAATTGCCATGGGTGGCATGAAAATATATTAATACAATAAAATTATTTTACTCATTCCTTTCGCTTTGCAGCTTCTGTTCTCCCTTCTGCTCCAAAGAGTAGCCCAACATCCAGAGCAGGTTTTGAGGACATTGAAGGAGCTGCAGAAGAAGAATTCTAGTTGACTGCTCTGCTGTCAGAGACATTTAATATTGTTCCATATATTTAACAAAGTAACACAATAACAGATTTGGAAGGGACCTTAGGGGTCTTCTAGTCCAACCCTCTGCTTAAGCAGGAGACCCTATATTTTACCATTTCAGATAAGTGGTTATCTCTTCTTAAAAACCTCCTGTCATGGAGCACCCACAACTTCTGATAACTAGCCATTCCATTGATCTAACTGTGAAGAAATTTCCTCTATTTCTAGGTTGGTTTCTCCTTGATTAGTTTCCATCCATTGCTGCTTCTTTTGCCTTCAGGTGCTTTGGAGAATAGGTTGACTCCCGATATAACCCCTATATCAAGGGTCCCCAAACTTGGCAACTTTAAGACTTGTGGACTTCAACTCTCAGAATTCTCCAGCCAGCTGGCTGGAGAATTCTGGGAGTTGAAGTCCACAAGTCTTAAAGTTGCCAAGTTTGAAGACCTCTGCCCTATATAACACTTGGCTCTCTCTTCCTTGACCAAGGAAAGTAGGCAGAGTTTGTCTGTGACCTGCATTACAGCTTCATAAAAAAGTTGTGAAACAGCTATAAAAGTTATCAATGGTTTTTTGAAGATCAAAAGGATCTTAAAAATGTTTTGATCGAATACTTTTTTTGTTGCTGGGTTTTTATTTGTTTGTTTTACATTTTGTGTCACACAGAATGAACTACTTTTCAGAAAACAACATTTCACTCTATTTTGGCTTAACCAACCTTCATGTTTCTTATGAACATATTGTTCTGTATAAATATGGACAAATATTAAAGAACAAGGAGCTATTTTTAAGTGGCTAAAACTCTTAGCTTTATTATCTGTCATTTGTGTTTTAGTTTGAAGTAATGTAAGTTAAGGTCTTATATCAATTTAAGATCTTATATTAAATGTAAGTAAAGATTTAAGAGTTGCATAAATACTTGCTCTCTGTACAACAAAAGATGATTTGATTATATAACCATAAGATGATATCAATATAATTGTGTATGCCTAAAATAATGAAATGGATATTCTATAGTTTTATTCTTGTGTAGATAAGAAACACTTATTGAAAATACGAATTGTTTATAAATGCACACAAAGCTTTATTTTCCCCCCAAAATAGGAGGGTTTTTTTGGGGGGGGGAAGTAACTTTAAGCTACATACTGTATGATAACATGAATGGAAAAAAAGGGCAAAAGTGTATGTTTTGCAAATGTCATGTCATGTACATAGTCCTTGAGTTATGATATTCATTTAACAACAGATCAAGGTTATGACAGTGCTGAAAAAAGTGACTTACGATCTGTCCAAGTTATGACCATCATACCAGAGCATGGTCATGTGATTGTGATTTAGGCACTTGGCAGCTGGTTTGCATTTACAGCAGTTGCAATACCAGTATCCTGCAGACACATGAACATGATTTGCTGCTTTCCCAGCTGGCTTCCGACAAGCAAAATCAGTAGAGAAAGACAGATTCACTTAATGGCCATGCTTTTGATGACTACGGTAAAAATGGTTGTAAAATTGGGTTTGATTACCTGATGAATCACTTAAGTTCACATTGCTTAATGACCAGAATTCCTGTCCTAATTGTTATCGTAAACCAAGGACTACCTACATTCCTTTCAAAGGTTTGTTAGAATATAAATAGTTGAGATTTCACTTTCTGTGAATGCTCTTTCCGATGAGATTGGATTCAACTAGAGCTTTGCAGGAAGTGAATAGTTAATTTTGCCTTGATTAAACTTATTTCTTAGGAAAATCTTCTAATATTAATAATTAAAAATCACTCTTATCTCCGTTTCAGATAATTAATTAGACTCTGGAGAGAAGAGTTCATAAATATTCATATTCTAGCTAATTATGCATGAAAGGTTACGTTACAGCTTTCAGTATTTGATTTGAGCACTCCTGTATAGGACCTAACTGATCTGCTGTGGTTACAGAATCAGTTTTAACTTGTAGAGAGTATACAATTGAGCAAGCACTATAACATAATTATTTGGTTTATTTTAATTTTTAGAAGGACCTCTTTATATAATTTATATATCAACATAACAGTTGTAGCAATGTTTTGATGAAAATATTGCTGCATTTTGTTTATATCTGTTATGTATGAAATTACATTGAAAAAATGATTGAAGTATTTGTTTTCCCAGGCCTTAGGATAGGCCAATTAAGTAGTTTTTTAACTGCTATACTAAGTTAATGAATTTTGGCTTTTTCTATATAAGTTGCTTCTTTCTTAATTGTAAGTCTCTCTGAGTCGCTAAGAAATAGGGCAGCCTCAAAATTAAATTAATCAATTAAATAATACTCTGCTTTTTTTCTAGGTGGTATTTTCTCAATTTCTTTTCCCACAAGAACATTGTGAAATAGGTTGAGTTGTAAGAAAATGACTGGTCTAAGGTCACCCAGTTAGCTTCCTTGGCAAGTTCGTGCACTTAATTCTGGGTCCTAGTCCAGTACATTTACATTTATGTTACGCTCAATTTATCATTTATAATGGTTTTCTTCAATATTCTTATGCTGTATTTTTTAGGTGTAGGATAAATATTTCTTGTACAACATGAGCAACAGTCATCCACTCCGACCTTATACAGCAGTAGGTGAAATAGACCACGTTCACATTCTGTCCGATCATGTTGGTGTTCTGATGAATGGGGAGGAATACAGTGACGTTACCTTTATAGTGGAAAAGAAACGTTTTCCTGCACACAGAGTGATTTTGGCTGCGAGGTGTCAGTATTTCAGGTGAAGTATAGTGTCCTATCAGATACACTTTGAATTTCTGGGTAAGCAAGATGAAATAAAAAGCCATTAAGAAATAACCTGATTCTATCTGTCCAACAATGCCTTTTTTAAAATGTAAAAAAATGAATGTACATTGCTCTGTTATACTTGACTTTACATAAGTATCTCAAACTAATAGGCTACATTTAATGGGGATTGAAATTCAGAATTCTTTCGAGCAAAAATGGCTTTAACAAAACAGGAGTTAAATGCTGTGAAGTAGATTATGAAATTTCCCATGTTACCTATTTGTCCCCAACTCTTTGAAATGCAAGAATCCCATAAAATTAGTTTCTGGTTGAGATCTGATATTAAAAACTGAAGAGGAAGGCAGTTTGGGATTAATGTTTCTTTTCCCTTTAATTCTATTATTTTTTCTTCTTATTTATAGTATTTTTTTTCTTTTTAAGTATATAGTTTATTATGGATCAATTTATTTTTTCTTGCAGCATGTATAACTTTCTATAAGACCTATTATCGTGATGGCGAACCTATGGCACGTGTGCCACAGGTGGCACACAGAGCCTTCTCTGCGGGCACGCCAGCCGTCACCCCAGCCCAGCTCCACCGTGCATGCGTGTGCGCCTCCCGCCGGCCAGCTGGTCTTTGGGTCTCTGCCACGCATGTGCGGGGGTGGGGTGCATGCATGAGGGGCACTCACATTGCATTTTGGGAGTTTGCCTGCATGTGCACGCCCCCCGCACCTCATTTTGGGCCTGGAAGGCCTGTACCAACCTGGAAGCCAAAACGGGGCACCGGGGGCACCGCGCACGGCCCCGTGCCCCATTTTGGGCCTGGAAATCCGCCTGCACCAACCTGGAAGCCAAAACAGGGCACCGGGGGCACTGCGCATGGCCCCCTATGCCCCATTTTGGGTCTGGAAGGCCGCCTGCACCAACCTGGAAGCAATAAATGGGTGAGGGGGTAGGGCGCATGCGCGGGGGTGCTTGCATTGCATTTTGGGCGTGTGTGCACACATACTTTGGGCACTCGGCACCAAAAAGGTTCACCATCACTGACCAATTATGTTGTCTAGTATGTAATATTTTTGAAGAAAATATAATAGTAATGATTTCAGAATTTGTAATTAATCCCCAAATCTAGAGCAAATGGATTGTCTGTGATGGTTAATTTTACCCATTTCCAAGGAATTTAATTTTTTCCTCAACCTCCCAGACTACTCCATATTTTATTTGGGAAACTCCTCCAAACCTTTGAATAACTACTCAAAGGCTACAGGCCTTCAGGGGAAGGAGGGATCAGAGAGGACAAATACTGAGAAGTTCCTTTCACTAGCATAGTGTTCAGTATTGCCTTGTCTCTTGTTTTTAATGCAAAACCTGCTGCATATAGTCTCTATGTTAAAGCAATATATAGCTGTGTCCAGGAATCAATTGCAAGTAATTTTTAACTGCTTGATACAAGCTGTCAATAGTCTCAAATCCAAACATAGAACTAAGTGTGAAGATTTTACAGTGATAAAAATATCACTTGGAGGTGGAAATTTTGGAATTTGTGTTTTTTCATTTTTTTTAGAGCTTGCATGATTTTATCAAATGCAAATTTTCCTCACTTTTCTTCTTTCTCTGCATTTGAACAGAGCGTTATTATATGGTGGAATGCGTGAATCTCAGCCTGAAGCAGAAATCCCTCTCCATGATACCACCGCAGAAGCCTTTACAATGTTATTGAAATATATTTATACAGGTCGGGCCACATTAAGAGATGAGAAAGAAGAAGTCCTGTTAGATTTTTTGAGTTTAGCACATAAATATGGGTTTCCAGAACTGGAGGATTCTACCTCTGAATACCTTTGCACCATTCTTAACATTCAAAATGTTTGCATGACCTATGACGTTGCTAATCTCTACTCACTACCTAAATTGACATGTATGTGCTTCATATTTATGGACAGAAATGCTCAAGAGGTACTCTCCAGTGAAGGCTTTCTCTCTCTTTCTAAGGTATGTCAACAATTTTGGGGTTTTTTGAAGTTACTTTTTTATATGTATTTGGAAATATTGTTGAAATGGTTGAAATAGAATTTAAAACTATTATCCAAATGTTTATCTTTCAGTGGACCACATGGTATTCAACAGTGATTTTGCTTTCCTTTTCCTGCATAAGCCCTTTCAATAATCAGTCATTCCTGGAATGTGTTCTACCTGAATAATCTTTGTTCCATTTTTCAATCACAATTATTCCTCAGTTCTTAATCTTTCCTTCTCTGAAATGGGTTGAAACTAGGAAGATGCTTCTTGAAAAGGCTCTGTGTTCAGGAGGGTAATATTTCTGTGCTTACATGCAATTCTGTAATAGTTAATTAAAAGTACCGTATCAATGTGTAATTAGAATCTGCTCCAATCCAGGTGGATTCTGGGTAGAGTAAAACAAAAACAATAATAGAAACAAAACCAAAAAGAACCCACATTATAATAAAAAGCATCTTTACAAAACAAAAATAAGTTTCAGTAATGGACCAGGATAAAAATTTTTCTCCAAGTTAATTTTATTTATTAATTTTATTTTAATTTTATTAATAGGATTGTATTGAACTACATGATTTATATCATAGAAATGAATAATCTGCTCTAGCTTCAGATACCTGAATGGTTAGTAAGGAACTGCTGCTAATATTGCTTTTATGTAGGAAGGGTAAAGTTTTTATGCAGATATGTGGGATGTTGGTATTATAAGCAAATGTTTATTGCCAACAGAATTTATTAGCTCGCAATGAAGAGCTTGTACTGTAGAATTCAAATACCGTATTTTTCTGAGTATAAGACGCACCTTTTACCTCCCTAAAAGTGGCTGAAAATTTGGGTGCGTCTTATACTTCGAATGCAGCTTTTTTTCCAGCCCTAACTAGGTGCTAACAGATCTTCCCAGCTCTTACCTTGCAGGCTTTTTCATTGTTACTCTCTCCAAAGAATGTTTTTCCAGCCCTAAGTTTTTGCAGAATTTTTTTTCATTGCTCTACTTACTCCGAGTAAGTTTTTTTCTAGCCCTAACCAGGTGCTAACTATCTTCCCAGCTCTTACCGGCTTGCAGGCTCTTTCATTGTTATTCCCTCAGAAGAAGGTTTTTTTAAGTCCTAACCAGGGGATAAAATAATGTGCTGAAGCTGCTCCAATAAGTTTTTTTCTAGCCCTAACCAGGTGCTAACTATCTTCCCAGCTCTTACCAGCTTGCAGACTCTTTCATTGTTACTCTCTCAGAAGAAGGTTTTTCCAGCCCTAAGTCTTTGCAGGTTTTTTTTTTCATTACTCTACTTGCTCCAAAGAAGGTTTTTCCAGCCCTAACTAGGTGCTAACGATCTTCCCAGCTCTTACTGGCTTGCAGGCTCTTTCATTGTTACTCTCTCAGAAGAAGGTTTTTTAAAGTCCTAACCAGGGGATAAAATAATGTGCTGAAGCTGACCAGACTAAGGATGCTAGCGAGATGAATACCTGGTAGGCAGATTGTTTTCCCCTATTTCCCTCCCCAAAAACTAAGGTGCGTCTTATACTCCGGTGCGTCTTATACTCCGAAAAATACGGTAGTATAGTTTTACTTGGAGCTGACTGACCAATCTTACATTACTGCCATTTCTTTTTACTTTTTAGCCAGCGCTACTCAGTATTGTACTGAGGGATTCATTTGCAGCTCCTGAGAAGGACATTTTTCAAGCACTGATGAACTGGTGTAAACACAATCCTAAGGAAAGTCATGCTGAAATCATGAAGGCAGTGCGCTTGCCATTGATGAGCTTGACAGAGCTTTTAAATGTTGTAAGACCTTCGGGATTGCTATCTCCTGATGCTATTTTGGATGCCATTAAAGTTCGATCTGAAAGTCGGGACATGGACCTCAACTATAGGGGCATGTTAAGTAAGTATTTTGATACTTGCAGAGGAAGGTTTTATACATTCCTTTTTATTACTTTTAATTTAATTTCTTTTTAATTAAAAATGTTGTTAGCCAACTGTTGCTGCTAAACAACTGTTAACCAGCAGAAATATGTAGCCTCTGATAACATTGTATATCCTAATTATATTGCCTGGTCCCAATTCATCTAATCCTCAGTAAACCAGTGAAATAGCAAAACCTTGTTTTTTGGTATTTAAAGGTTGAGTCAATGAAAAACTATTCTTGTAATTAATCCTATTCTTAAGTGGGTTGGGAGTGCTACTGCATGGTGTATGTATCACAGGAATTAGGGAAATGTTTTGTGAACTAGTTTTCTTTTCTTTTTATGATATAACTTCAGGAAGTTGTCTTAAGGTCACAAGGAAATGGGTGGCGAGGGAAATATTAGTTCTTTGACTGATCTTCTATTTATGGAATTTTGAGATAATACCATCATTTTTCTGTAAAAATTCAAACAATGAATTCATGTTGAATATTTCTTTATTCTAAATTTCATTAAATTAAATAGCTGTAAATTTTTATGATTGGGTTATTTTCTGTTCCCATATTCCATGTTCCTTTATTAGAATAGTGTTTTTATAAAGAGGCTGTTTCTATTCACAAGGTACCGTATTTTTCAGAGTATAAGATGCCCCTTAGTTTTGGGGGAGTAAAACAAGAAAAAAGGGCCTCTGCCTCCCAGCAATTTGCCAAACAGCAAACAGTACAGATGATATACTCTGTTTGCTGTGTATTTCTGTGCATGTGTGCCTGACCCATAGAAATAGCAAAGAATTGGAGAAATGTACATTATGGCAGTATATTAATCCCAGAAAGTTTTCTTAAATGTAGTCACACTAACTCCTCCCAAATATTTGAATAGATCTACTCCAAACATGACTAAGTCAAGGTTTAACTCAGCTGCCTTATTTTAATACTAATACTTAATACTAAAACAGGACATTTCAGATTATACTTTTACAGATCTTTAAAATTGATGTGGCTTTCTGGAAGTATTCTCTGCTATTTAAAAGAAGATACAATAGCACTGGGCCTCTTCAGAGCAAGCATTTATTTTAAAAAGCTTCTTCATTTTGTTGTCTAGAACAATAATAAAGCAGTCTTTAAAAATAAGTCTAATAATTTGAACACTCTACAAACATTTAACAAAATAACATATTAACAGAATCTGCCTCTACCTAGGATAGAACTCACAAACTCCTGATTGTGAGGCAAGAGCTCTACCTCTAGGCCACAGCAGCTACAGCTTACCTCCTTGCAATTTCAGCAGTGTAACATTGCCAGCAGTTTATCTCCCAGCTATTTGTCTCATTACAGCCACCATAGTTAGTTTCATTTTACCACATGGCTTGCAAGCCTCAGTCAGCTATAGGTCAGAGGCAGATAATCTCTTCTTGTGCTAATCAGGCTTTGCCCTGCTTGCTGCAAAGAGGTAAATTGCTGGCAGGCAGAGGCCAAAGGGTGGGGGTGGCTGGGTGGGGCTACATTCGGTGTATAAGACGCACCCAAATTTTCACCCTCTTTTTGAGTGAAAATAAAATAATATTACAATAAAATAAACAATGAAAAAGTAAAAGATGATACATCAGTATGACGTAAAAAAGATGAGCAAGTGAGGAGCAGAGAGCAAGCACTAGCACTATTACTTATATATTGTTTCACAGTTTTTTACAGCCCTCTCTAAGCAATTTACAGAGTCAGCATATTGGCCCCAACAGTCTCAGTCCTCATTTTACCAACCTTGAAGGATGGAAGGCTGAGTCAACCTTGAGCTGCTCAGAATTGAACTCCTGGAGTGAACAGTGGGTTAGCCTGCAATACTGCATTCTAACCACTGTGCTACCATGGTAAGGGAGAGAAGGTGGCATCTGCTGTCAATCTAGCAGCCACCTCCACAGTCTAATTCCCCCACTGGGTCCCCCAGACCAACTTGCAGAGCCAAGTCTTAATCAATGGGGCTTTGTTGTCGTGACTATCTTATTGCTTTCTTGATTAGTATTTATTGAACTTTTTTCATTGTTCTGGCAAAAGTCACAGGGAAGAGGTAGAGTATCTTACCAATCAATTGGAAATTTGCTAGAAAGAAAAAAATAAACTACTTTTCATTGCTGTTCTTTCCAGTACCAGGTGAGAACATTGCTACTATGAAATATGGAGCCCAGGTGGTTAAAGGGGAATTGAAATCTGCCTTATTAGATGGAGATACACAGAACTATGATCTAGACCATGGATTTTCCCGACATCCTATCGATGATGACTGCCGTTCTGGTATTGAAATTAAATTGGGTCAGCCATCAATAATCAATCACATACGAATACTATTATGGGATCGAGATAGCAGGTAGGTTCTAAGTCTTTTTCTTTTTCATTCTCGGCCTTTAAAAAATGATATGAGCTTGAGAACATGATCATTCTCTGTGTTTTTAGTTTTAAAAATTTAAACTTAACCAGAGAAGTACATTAAAAAATCAATAGGAACCTGAAAATATTTAGTAGCTCATAAGACATCATTAAACAGCTTGAACATTTGGATGTGTTATAACCCATTTTTTATTTGATGTTTATCTACTATAATGTTTACTCTTACTCACTTTATCAAATACATTACTGTATTTTATCAACATCCGTATCTACTTAAAACATTTATGTACTACCTGTCTTCTATAAACAGTTCAGAAGACACACAAAACTACAAGTATAAAACCTCCCCCCCCCCTTTGGTACCCTTTTAAGGCAGTATTAACTTGTGGTGACTATCCTAACTAGTCCCTGCAAGTTTTTTCACAGTATTTTTTAGAAGTAGTTTACCACTGCCTCTTCCTAGGGCTGAGAGAGAAAAGCTCACTCAGGTGGTTTTGTGCCTAAAGCGGAACTAGAACTCACAGGCTCTCTGTTTTTAACATGGTGCCTTAACCACTACACCAAACTGGTGTTCATAAAACAAAATTATTAAAGTAGTAATAAAAATATTTAAAACAGTATTTTTATAAAAGCAGCAGGGAAATTAGGCATTTCAAGGACTCTCAAATCCAATCTATTATGGTCAAAGACCAACATAATTAAAGCATTCTTAAAAGTAGAAAGTTTCGATCAAATTCTAGAACTTGTGTAACAAAATATTAATATCATTTTTTAAAATAACTGAATATTCCCACTTATTTTTTTACCATATCTTTATATTTCATTATTCTACAGTGTTATTTCATTTTAATGATTTTATGTACTTGAGATCACTCCCATTCAGATACATTTTCTTCAATTGAATTTCTTAGTGTCAGCTGAAGTTCTCAGAGTCTGAAGACAATAAAATGCTTTCTTTTATATCGTAAGTGTGTTAAATATTAGCATTTACCTGAAAGTGAGGTGGATTTGTTGTATACTTAACCATCTTGCCTCATAAAATTGATGGGATAATCAAATTGTTCATCCCCTGCATTCTCAGAACTGTTGAATATATTTTGGATCTTTGTAAGGAATTACAGAGACAGAAGGAAGCAAGATTAGCTCATTTGGCCTAAATATAGATTTTTTTTTGGTCTAACATTGAATGTAACATAGTGATCCCCAGAATTTATAAAACATTGTGTGAAATTTTTAGATAGATAACGGCAATATTTTTAATTTATTTGATCTTTAAAGGTCGTACTCCTATTATATTGAAGTATCCATGGATGAACTAGACTGGATTCGTGTAATTGATCACTCAAAATATCTATGTCGATCTTGGCAGAAACTGTATTTTCCTGCCCGTGTCTGCAGGTTAGTGTGATGTTACTGTTTTGATTCCATAGTATTTTAATATTAAACTAAATTGTTTTACTTTAATTGATTAGAATTAGATACAATGGTTCGTTCAATACGTATTAGAACAAACCAAACTAACATTTGAGTAGATATATTGAAATAACTTTAACTAAGTGGTTCAAGCTGCTGATATCCTGAAATATTAATAAAAGTAGCTTTTAGAAACATCTTATAAAATATGGTAATTGTTGCATTTGGTATCTTATAAATTAAATATTATAATAAAATAAAAAAATCTCAATTATGTAGTACAGTAGTTTAAAAGCACATTTTTTTCTCTTCAATTTTTCCTTAATTTTCAGTCTTTGAAGAGATGGTTGGTTGGTTGGTTGGTTGGTTGGTTGGTTGGTTGGTTGGTTGGTTGGTAGGTAGGTAGGTAGATGATAGATAGATAGATAGATAGATAGATAGATAGATAGATAGATAGATAGATAGATAGATTTCATTGCACAGTCTCTTTTCTTCAGTGCTACAGTCCAGCCCAAATTAATTACAGTGAAACCTCAGTTGTATGGAACAGAACAATGTTCCATATTGATTAACAAGATTGTGTAATAACATCATTATGAAAATACCACCAGTTGTGTACTGATATTGTACAGTCACTGTAGATAATATACCACTGCAGGTAATAACATTCTGTGATTAAATATACACATCCACCCCTTTTAAACACATTCCAGTTAGTCCACTAAAATGCTGTTTCACTGCATATTGTTTTACATTTTGCTACTTGGGGAATGGAAGGAGAAAGTAATGGAGAGAAATCCCGAGATGTTATGAATGGGGTTAGCGAATACTCAACATAGCAACAACATGAAGTTGATTTATGTGTCAGATATAAATATGGGAGCTGTGGTGGGAAAAAGGGAGTTGAACTCTGTATTTCTTGATCTGAACTTGGAATATGATTGTTCATATTTCTTGTGGCATTTGATATTTAAAATATGGGGAAAGGATAGGAAACAATGAATGGGTCTAACTGAACATAAGATGTTAATCAAAAAGAACAATCCTTGACCTGAATAGTCATGGGTGCATTTCTGGTGATATCCAGATGTTGGGAATAGTTGGAGGATTGCAAGAATACGTAGTTTCACAGTCCCACTTTCAAGTACAGTTTGGGAAGTTGGAATAGAATAAGCCATAACTTTGTCACAATGGAGATGGGGGATTATTTCATTGGAAATGTCCTTCCCCAAATTCACATATAGATATACTTTTTATTTATTCAAGGGTCTTTGATTCCATCCATAGCTGCTGCTTTGGAATAGATGAAGATACAAATTACTCAAGGCAATAAGAAAATTACAATCTAAGAAAAAATTTCTTTGGTGAAACAAGACAGGCTATGTTACCAACTTTAAAAGCTGCTACAAAGCCTTATGTCATCAAATTAAAGACGAATGCACTAATTATTTCTGTAAACAGGAGGAAAAGCGAGCCTTTTACAACTTTGTTAACTCGAAACTTAAAGACTCGCAAGTGATCCCACCCTTAAAAGGGCAAAACGGGGGTGATTGTAATGACAATGTTGGTCAGGCCAATCTTTTCAATACATTTTTAGTTCAGTTTTTGTGGATAACAATGGTTGCAGTTCCTCATTCGCAAGTTGAACCACAAATAGTTGTAGCAAATTGCTGAATATTAAATTTACAGTAGATAATATTAAACTAGCATTATGTAATCTAAAGCCATCGCTATCCACAGGTCCAAATGGATTATGTGCTTTTTTCTTGAAAAAGCTTGCTACTGTCTTAGCTGAACCTTTGTGTACAATTTTTGAAGTATCATTTCAAACTAGTTTTCTGCCTGATCTATGGTTATCAGCTATAGTTATACCAATCTTTAAAAAGGGTGACTCTAGTTTAATTGAAAATTATAGACCAATTTCTTTGTGTTGTGTTACATGCAAAGTTATGGAATCAATCATAAACCAATCCATCGTTCACCACTTAGAGACAAATAACTTGCTATCCGACAAACAGTTTGGCTTTAGGAAAAAACTCGTCCTGTAATTTACAACTTTTGCACTGTAAAAATATCTGGACTACATGTCTTGATAAAAGCAAAGCTGTAGATGCAATTTACATAGATTTTTGTAAGGCTTTTGATTCAGTAGTACATGATAAACTGCTGTTGAAATTAAATTCTTATGGCATTTCTGGACCTTTGCACAAGTGGATCGCTGCTTTCTTGTCTAATAGAAAGTCAAAACAGGGAACTCGCTGTCTAATCCTGCATCAGTTAACAGTGGTGTTCTGCAAGGCAGCGTCTTAGGTCCCATACTTTTCTTGCTCTATATCAACGATTTATGTGATCAACTTAAAAACAATTCCGTCCTTTTTGCCGATGACGTAAAATTATTTAACATTACAGATAATTCTGTTGTTTTGCGAAGTGATCTTGACTATGTATCTGAATGGTCATCCCTTTGGCAACTTCAAATTTCGATTAATAAATGCTCTGTCTTACATATTGGTAAACGTAATCAGAATGTCAAGTATAAGCTAGGTGGTATTGATCTAGCAGATGACCCTCAGATGACCCTCATTTTGTTAAGGACCTAGGTGTACTTATCTCTGACGATCTATGCTCCAAAGTTCACTGTAACAGCGTTGCTAAAAAAGCACTAAGAATTGTAAACTTAATTCTACGAAGCTTCTTTTCTGGAAACATTGCATTGCTAACTAGAGCTTTTAAAACTTACGCGAGACCAATCTTAGAGTACTGTTCAACTGTTTGGAATCCCTACCATATATCAGACATTAGTACAATCGAGTGGGTTCAGAAGTATTTTACGAGCAAAGTTTTGGACTCTTCTGTACATCTCTATGCTACTAGACTCGTAATTCTTGGTTTGGATAACTTGGAACTGCGTCACTTGCAGTCAGACTTAGGTATTGCATAAAAAATTGTATGTAGTAATGTTTTATCTGTAAATGATTTATTCTGTTTTAATCACAATAATACATGCTCGAACAGCTGCTTTAAACTCAATGTAAATTGTTCTAAACTTGACTGTAAAAAATACGATTTTTGTAATAGATTTGTCAAAGTCTGGAATGCTTTACCTGATTTAGTTGTCTCAGCTACAAATTTTCAATGTTTTAGTCACAAATTGACTTCTGTGAACCTCACTTCATATTTAAGAGGTCATACTTAAGAAGGGGCGTGCATAAGCGCACTAATGTGCCTATCGTCCCTATCATTGTATTATATTGTTCTTGTTTTTGTTTTTGTTTAACAAATTATAATAAATAAATAAAATAAATATCTATGATAGAAGCTATGCAAAAGGATGTTAGGATAGTTTAAAAGTAATAAAGGAGAATGGACAGATAGAATAGAAAAGAAATTGTAGGATATTTATATTCATTTATATCTGTTTTCTCTTTTAAATACGGCAAAACTATATTTGATATTGGGAAAGTATTATTTTTGTAGCATGGGAAATACTGATTGTTAAACAACATTAAAGAACTATTTGTAATCAAATGTACTATAAACCCATACATATTACTTAGCTAGAAAATTATTTATAACAGTATTAAGAGGCTAATGATGTAGGTCAGTAAATGTATTCATTGAAACAGATAAAAATAGATTTATTTGTTGTATCTCAGTCTGCTCATTCTGGATGGAATGCACTTGTTTGCTTGGAGTTCATGATGCTAGGTGAGAAGTTAATACAAGGTTTCATTAAATTCTCACTAAATATGATATCTTAATTTGTATGTAAATATGAGTCATATATGCTAAGAGACACTTAGATAAAAGTAACCTCAGTACAGTATTCCTGAGGGTATCATAATTAGTTCAATTTCATAGTGTCTTGGAAACAACAAAAAACTATTGCTTGTCCTTGAGTTCATTGAAGTTTCTTTGCTTTAGGCATTTACTTTGTGTTCTTAGTACTTTTTTCTTTTCCTAACTTCTTGACTGAGTTTCCAATAATAAAATATCATTGTGATGCTAAAGAAATTCTGCAAGATATTGTTTCACATAGTAAACAAATCGATAATTTATTACTTTTTAAATGAACTCTAGAATATTTACAATAAACACAAACTGATTTAATCTGCTCAATAAATCATTTGCTGCATTATTTGCAATGTATTTTAACAGTGCAAAATTGATTTTTAGTAGCATTTTGAGAAATCCAAATTAGTTTTCTAAGCTATGAATTCTGTTGTTATACTCTATGCGGAATGTATTTTAGCAGAAGCTTGCAATAGACCAAGCTATTTGCTTATACATGTGTTATGTGTGTTTGTCATTTGCTAATAGTCATTGTATTGGGTTTTTTTCCCCTCCAAGTGCCAATGCACAGGACAAACTTATAGAAGGGACTACTATACTGTGCTCTTTGTATTCTTTGATAAAAATGAAATTCAATCTCCAGATATTCTTGTGCAAATGAAAATATGAGATTTAATAAATGATAGTGTTTCCCTAAAAATACGCCCTACCCAAAAAATAAGCCCTAGCTTGATTTTTGGGGGTGGGTCTGATATACGCTCTACCCCCAAAATAAGCCCTAGTAAGGGGGTGAGCATGGCCAGCACAGGAGGCAGCCCTTCCCTTCCCCATCACCTCAGGGCTGCTTGGCCCCTTAACCGCGGCCCACAGATCAGCTGATCCAGTGAGGGCCATGGGTTCTTTCTCTCCAGGTGCCTGAAATGTTTCCAGCACACTCTTACTAGCCCCAGCCCTGCCCATAGCACCAGGCAACCTTGCAGCCAAGGCCAAGGTGAGAAATCGGCTCCCTCGCAGTGCCTCCTCTCTGGGCCTCACCTGCCTCAGAAGCCAGGGATCCTGCAGACATCCCGGCCATGTAAATGCCGCCCAAATCCCTGGGTTGTTCGTAACTCGAGCCAGCCGCGCAGCCTCTCCACCCGCCTGCCCGCCCACCACACCTGGGCCTGCCGGGCACTGTCCGCCCCAAACCAAGCGGCAGGGAGGCTTCAGGACAGCGCCCTTCTAGCACCCACCGCCAGCGTGAGGTGCATGGGGCATGTTGCTTGGCTTCCTGCTGTTTTTGTGGCTGCAATCGGCTGCAAAAGTGGCCACACTTGCTGGAGACAGCGGCTGGAGTGGCACCCACGAGGCAGCTGTTCTGTGGACGGAATTGTCTGCTGTGACTGTCACCGTTAGGTAAGGAGGGCGCGAGGCATGTGGGGCGCATCGCTTGGCCTCCTGCTTTTGCAGCTGCAATCGGCTGCAAAAGTGGCCACGCTTGATGGAGGCCACGGCCTGAGTGGCACCTGTGAACCAGCTATTTCATGGATGATGGGATGGCCTGCTGCGACCCTTCAGGAAGCTGGCATGAGGAGCCGCTTGCCCCACCCCCTGCCTCATACCAGTAGATGGGGGGGGGAAATAAGACCTCCCCCCAAATAATGCCAAACGCTTATTTCGGAGGTCAAAAGAAAATAAGACCCGGTCTTATTTTCGGGAAAACACAGTATCTTACTTATAGGGAAGAACCAGAATTTAAGATTGAATTTAACCTTACTCTCCCCTCTACATAAAAGGGAGATTACACAGAGACAATAATTCAAACTATTATAATAGTCCCAATAAATCTGTGCAGTTTTAAAGCTAATTTGTTGGAGGAAAAAATTCCTTACACAGCACTTAGCAAACATTTGTGGAGCAACAGCAGGAACTATTTTTCTTGGGTTTTTAGTTTATGGATTTCTTTCAGCATGAATCATAAGAGTCTATTATGGGCAACTGTTTGTTTGGTTTATAGAAATTACTTATGCAGAAGAAACTGAGCAAGTATAGCATTTATTCTTAAGGATTCATTAAAATATTCTCATTGGTGGTATTTTAAATGGAATGTTAGAATTAGATAATTAATTGGACCATTTTTGTATTTAAAATAGCAAGGTTCTATTTTTTTTTAAAAAAATCTCCATTTTACAGGATGACTCTGATAGTTGTATTCAGAATTCAAAATGCTTGGGAGCTTAAGATTGTTTCTTAAATTGAGATGTATGAAGTCAGCAGTGTAGTTGATAAACAGTGGTTTATAGCTTAACGTGATGTATGAACCCTGTCATAATTTTGGCTTCATGTACATCCTTCTAAATATTATTATTATGATTAAATGCTATAGTCTTTTTAAAAACACTCTTGTATTTTCTGTTTATCTTACAGCAAAAAAAACCAGCAGAATTTTACCTGTCATTCATAAAACAGTAAATCAATCTCAGCCAAATAGAACAATAATTTCCTTGTCAGAATTGGGAGGGAGAGAAAAACTATTGCAAATCTAAATGTAAAATAGCTGTAATAATAGTCTCAATGGTAATACTATTTTTTTCTCTGTGTAAAATGAGATAAATTGCTGGCATAGAAAAGCAAGTTAATTTAGATGCTAGACAAATCTCAGTGTGCTAAAATTCTGGTGATAATTATTTATATCACGGGTGTCAAACTTACCGTATGACATTGCAGTCATGTGATGTTTCATGACATTTTTCCCATTCACGGAGCTGGGGTGGGCGTGGCCTGTGTGTGCCTGCTGGCCGCCAATTTGGCACCCCTGATTTATATCCTTCTGGATAAGTTTTTAAAATTAGTTGCTAGGTTTAGAGAATAAGTGCTAAATTAGTGATCAATATCCACATTCTATGTGACAGTACAGGAAAATAAGCAAATTTGGACAAACTTCCTTCTCTAATCCACTTTATTAGGTTTGATTATCGATTTATTAGTTGTGCTTCTTAAATTGTAAATCAGCGAGGTCTCTATTTTCTTTCTGAATTATGTCTTTTTATAAAGTTTCATTTGTCCTACACAATGACAAGAAATTCAATTCAGCAGATAGCAAATTGGCATGTAGCCACATGGTGTCACTAAAATATAATTCAATCATCTAATGCTTTCTTTGCTATTTTGGGGGATATGCCTAATAAATTTACAAGACACTTTATTATTGTTGTTGTTTTATTTTTATCCCATTTTCTCTTCCTCCCTCTCTCCCACCCTCCTTCCCCCCCTCTCTCTCTCTCCTCACCCCCCCCACCTTAAATATATCTAATAGTCCTTCCTATTTCACCACAATAACAGCCCTTTTAGGTGGTTTGGGCTGTGTCAGCCCTCCCAGATAAACCATACAGGAACCTCAGCTATATGAACTAATTATCAGAATAACAGAGTTGGAAGGGACCTTGGAGGTCTTCTAGTCCAACCCCCTACTTAGACAGGAAATCCTATACTATTTTAAACAAATGGTGTTGGTGGTATCGTTTATGGTGGTATCCTTTATTGTAAGGCTACAGTAACAGAATCTTGAAAGTCTGAAAGTAAAAACTTCCTGCTGCTAGTTTTAATTTCCCAATTAATTAAGGTAGATCCTTCCTAAGTCTCTTCCCCTGATTGTTAATCCATTGGAGGCTCCTCCCTTCTTTGTTTGATTGTTTCCTAGGCAGCTTCTCTTCTCCTTGTCCCCCTAGATCATCCACACATTTCATTACATCCATTCACTACAGATCACTCAAGCTTTTGGTTAACAACTTGGCCAAATAGTACACATACGTTCACTTCCCCATCAATCATCAGGAGCATTCCTTATACATTTATTCATAAATGCATTAAAGAACCATGGGGAAATCAGATACCTTTGTCTTCGTCCTGCTCCTTATTGAACTACCGGTACTTGTTAAGCATTCAATTTATATCTATCTTATGCTTTATTTCTACCATATACTGACATTCAGAGACAAAACTTTAACTCCATATTTGTGCAAACATTCCATCATTCACTTTATCCTATACTTTGTCGTCTTTAATAAACGTGCAGCATTTGTGCAAACTTTTTTATATTCAAACATTCCTCAGTGATTACTTTTCCTCCTCCTCCTCCTCCTTTTCATCATCGTCATTTGTCACCTCATCATTTTTTCAACATTCTTAGAGAAATCCATTAGTTTCAATTCCATTTTTCCACGCCTCATTCCTTTATAGACTCTCAAATATTATTTCCAGCATTCCCTTCGTCCGTTTTCTTTCTATATTATTTCTTCAGTTTTATTTTGAATTCCATTCTTCCCTTTACTCACTTCCCAAGTATTTTTTTATTTCCATTAACATTTTTCTACATTTTCTTTGCTTAACCATTATTGTTCTTTTTGATCACATTCTTGCCAACTGTCCTTTTTCACTGTACAATGTGTTTCATTCTCATTTTTTCAGCAGTCATTTTTTTAATGTATTTCCATCTCATCCACAGTCTGTTTTACTTCATCATACTACTAAGCATCCTTTGAGAGGGGTCCTTGATGGTGTCAGAGAGCTACAAATATTCCCTTTTATTGGTATCATTTATTGGCATTCTTTTTTTAATCACCCATTTAAAATACTCCACATACTTGGTAACTCACAAAAGGAAAGTTTTGTTTGTTAAAGTTTACTCTTTAACAGTTTCCTTATCCTTTTTCCTTGTGGCCACTTTCACATTCATTCTTTGAAGAAATTAGTTTTTTTTTCCTAATATTTTTTCCATATAAGGATTTATATATATATTTTTGTTCTGCAGCCATCAACTTTTATTTTTTGCTGTTGTCTTCTTTCATTTCACTTTTCTGACAGGACCCACATTTGACACTACCCAGTAGCGATTGGTTCCACATTAACAGCTTCCTATCATACATCAAAATCTCCCTGCTACAGGTTGCTGACCATGGAGCTTGCAGAACGCTTTTGAAAGAAAGCAGTCACACACTGATAGATTGTATCAGGATAAAACAGCTAGATAAGAAGACCAGCTGGGGAGGAAAAGAAAGGGGAGCTCAGATTCTTAGTTTTAAAAATCTAAGCCCCTGCCAAGGTACATTATGTGTAAGAGTTTAGAAGGAAAAACATATTGTGCATGTAGAGGAAATAGAGTAAAAAAAAATTGTTCCTCTTCACCATTACAGTGATTGCAATACCCTGGTGGAATGCCGAGAGTTCACAAGGTGTAGGTTTTTGTACTTGTGCTTATGGTCTCATGTAACAGCTCTTCTGCCAAAGCTATAGTTGCTGACACTATGATTTCACAGCTTTGTACCTTTCATATTTCTGAAAGTCCAAACCTGCTATAAGTTTCAAGGAGAAAGAGGAGCAATGCCAAAAGGGACAAAAGCACTATTTCCAAGTGCTCTAATGTAGGAATAGCACATGGGGGGTGTTAATGTTTAGGATTTGAGCCAATGAAATCTGATTTTTGAGAGGACTGGGAAATCAATAAGATATCTGAAGCTGTTTCTTTTTGCTATTCCCCCCCCCCCGCCCCCAGGAAAATAGATAAAGAGTATACAGCTCTCTCTCCTGAGATTCAATTGTTTGAAAAAGCATCTTGAGATCTATAAGGTAATTAAGAGGTCCTTAAAGTACAAAGCAAAAATTTATGGAATGAGAAAAATATGTCCAATAAACCTGCCATAGAGACTGCACCTGCGGAAGCCACCCAGGTATAATCTAATGGTATAGATTAATTTTCACTGATAGTGCTCGATTTACAAGCATAATTGAGCCTGCCATTGCATTGTAAGTTATTAAACACAACCAATCTGATTTTATGACTTGTTTTTACAGCAGTCAGTAAGTGAATCATCATGGCCATTAATCAAACATCACAGTCGTTAAGCGAACCCATTATCTACATTGGGTGTTTTTTTTGCTGGAAGCTGGAAGTAAATATTGGTTTCCAGCAAAAAAAAAAAGTAAATTGTGATCATATGACTATGGGATGTTGCAAACAGCTGTTAAACGTGGGCTGGTTACCAAGTGCTCAAAATGTGATCACATGACCACAAAGGCGTGCAAAAGAAGTCTTTTGGGAGGGGTCCATCCTAACTTGAAATGGTCACTAAATGAGGAATTTAGTTGAGGAATTCTTACATTGTGAAATATTGGGATCTGAAGTTAAAACAACAATAGCGTTTCATCAGCATCGGTTAACTCACACTGATGTTACCTTGTGTTATAAAGTCCTGCTGATTTGCAACTATGTTTTCTGACAAGGAAAAATAAGTTTTGAATCAACTGTTCAGTATAACATTTGAGGTCTAATTATAAAGCTGCTTGAAGAATTAATTCACACATTGCAAATATTAATAATTCTGCAGTATGTCACAGGTTTGCAAAATTGTTATGCATTACACAAGGTTATAGAACTGATTGCTGATTGTTGAGTGAGGTTTTTTCCCATTTTCAAAGCCCTCTCTGTTCCCAATGTTATTTTTGCTGCCAGAGTTAGCTATACTAATCTGTCTAAATTTTTAATGGTCTAGTTTTGTTTTGGATTTGTCCATAACTTTTGAGTTTATTTTGGTATGTTTATCAGTGAATGCCATCTGTTGAATTAGTCTAATGCCATTACAAAAAAAATCCACGTATGCCCATATTTCTAAACAGATGACTATAGTTTGTTGATAGATTTTTGAAACAAACTATTCTGCTTAAATTCAGACTTGAAGTGCAATACAGATAATGATACAATTTCTTGGTGATCATGCATATTCATACCTTTATTATAGAATAAAAGGAAAATTGATGCATATTTGTTACTTCCAGGAGCCAAAAATTTTCAAGCCAGCTGTCAACTAGTATTATGTTTGCTTTAATTGTTGGCATGATTGAATAGCTATTACTCATATATTGCCAGGAATAAATCTGGCCTTTTATGTTTCAGCTTGATTCTCATGTGGTATTTCAATGCAGATTCCTGTAAACATATTTTTTTAATGATACATCCCAAATAGTTTGTGATACATACACTGAACATTGTATTTCTTTAGGGAAATAAATCTGGCATGCCACAGAAGAAATTTTACAGACATATTACAAATGCTTCTTTATTACATGTATTTTTTACCTTTTCTTATGGAATCCAAATTGGCATATATGAGGACCTTTTTTTATCCCCTCAACAACTGCAGTGTAGGTTTGACTACAGATGGTGACTGGACTTCCATAGATCTAGTGAATGTGTGAGGGGGGACAGTCCACAATCTCTGTACAATCTTAACTACTATAATAGCTTACCAAATAAAGAGTATCCTAAATTGTATAAATATTTAAATTAATTAATATTAATTTAGTGTCAGTATGGAAATTATTATGAACTATACATATATTACTTTGTTTCTAGATTGGCATAACATTTATATTTACACATGAATAATTTTGACTTCTATCAAAATTGTTGTAGCTTACAACAAAATAATATAGATTAGAAACAGTCACCATAAGTAAAACAAAAATGTCATGTTTTGGGATGTGCGTTATACAATATAGGTCTAAGGAGCAGGGGTGGGTTCTAACTTATCTCACCGCCGGTTCGCTTCCTCCTGTGCCGCGTGGCTGTGCGCACATTGTGCGCCACACAGGCACACACGCATGCGCAGTGCCGAAAACTCAGCTTCTGCGCATGCGCAGAAGCCTAAAACAAAATGGCAGCGGCCACGGACCCACAAAATTAAGCCACACCCACAGAACGGTAGTAATAAAAATTAGAACCCACCCCTGGTTAATATATATGGCGGAGATAATGCCAGGACGTTTGCACTGTGTCCAATATTTTAAAAAAGAAACAAATAAACTTTAAAAAAATAATAAATAAAATAAAAGTTTGCCTTTTTTCTGTTGCAAACTTTGTCTGACATAGTTCTCAGATGCAGAAGTTCAGGATAATTAATGAGGTAGAATTTTACAATGAGACCAAAAAATCATGATGCCTTGAAATAAAGGAACGAAGAAAACACATTTTCAGCAAACTGGGGGAATGAGTATTAAAATGACAAAGGCTGTTCAGCATGATCCTACAAAATGTTTAATTGCACCATGGCTTGCTAATTTCACATTGTAAACAATTGATTTCCACAAGACCCTCTTTGGAATAACAACCTTAATACAATTTGTTCTTGCTGTTTAATTATGAAGAATATAATCTTGGGAAATGGCCACAGCTTCCCAAATTGGTACTGCACATGCAGAATATGCAGAAAAGGCTGAGTCATGGATATTTCTGAGTAGTGCTAGGAATGATTCTTATCTTTGACCCATTGCAAGACAGCATAGGTTATGGAACGGTTGTCTAACTAAATAAAGGTTTCTTTATTCTTAACATTGTATGCAGAATTTTTCTAGCTTGTCTATATCGCAAATTGTTCGTGTTTACATCTTCTAATACAATCTTTATGGCCTTCATGTATATTTTAAGTAGTTCATATTTCATGTTTCAGTTCCTGTATAATTGCAATGATGGATCAGAGGTTGTATATATTTATATTCAGCCACAGTTGCTGTAAAAGGCCTTTCCTGCCCCATGAACAAAAATGTACTGCTCATTAAATCATTTTTTAATAGTATATTCGAGGAATTGCTATTGATTTAATAGATTTAATAGTTCATATACAAGTCTGTGGCACAGAAGTAATGTTCTGCAGTTGAATAGCTGCAGATTAATCCTTTAGACAGTTTCTAGAAGTATCTGCAAAACTGGAAAATTCCTTTTATTGTCTTGTACTTGGGCTACTTATATTTGCAGAATATTTCTGTTTATAGTGTATTTGAAATAAAATTAAGATGGCATGAACAAATTTAAAATAAATATGGAAATAATATAATGATTTCAACTAAATTCCACCAACCAATCTATATTATTTGTCTCTGTAATATATAAAAATGGCTGCAGTGCTAAGGAATATATAGAAACCCACAGAACAAATAGTCATGCTATGTTATTGTATGTGAAGCTTTGCTTTAATGAGATAAAATTCACTAGAGGGGGAACTAATTGCATTAATTTCTTGGCTTTTTTTGGATTCTCATAGTTTAAAGATAGGTATCTGAGGTTTTTTTAACTGCATGCACACATACAAATACAGTTTCTGGATTGCTAGCATGTGTTTCAAAAACAAAGATAAATGTATAGTCTGAATACATCAAAATAATTTACTATAAGTTACATTTAATTCTTGAACTTGATATAGAGGAAAACAATGTGCTTGGATTCTGATAGCTTATTTAATTTAGTTGAGTAATATCCCCATAAATATTAGTTTATAGATGATAATGATCTTTACCTCTTCCGGGCTTTTTGCAGAATGAAAGAATCATAAGTTGGAAGAGACCATAGAATTGATCCTACTCCCTGTTGGTGCTCTAATGGATCATATGTGGTGAATGCCATCCAGCCTCTCTATGAGAATCTCTAGTGAATATTCACTCTGTCATATGGAAGCTTGTTCTACTAGTTGGTACAGTAGTTCATGCAGTCAGGAAGTTCCTCCTGATCTCTCAATTTATTACAGCTATTTCAAAAAGAAAAGAAAGATTTTGCACAGTAAAGGGCCTGCATTACTGGATTAGAATAAACTGGGGTTAGTACTTTTGACCTAATCAATCCAGATACCGCCTTTCCTGAATCAGGAGTCCCTGTGCTCAGTCATTCAAGCCATAGTCATCTCATGTTTGGACTATTACAATGTGCTCTATATAGGGTTATCCTTGAACATTCAGAAGCTACAGCTGGTGCAGAGTGTGATGGTCCATGTAACACCACTGTTCCGCGAACTGCACTGGCTGCACTTGCTTCCAATAAATTCAAGATGTTGGAAATTACCTTAAAAGCCATTCATGGCATGGGTCCAGGCTATTTATGGTATCATCTCATCTCAGTGGGATTGGCCCTCCCCATCTGTGCTGGCAGAGGAGGCATGCTGTGGAACCATCAGCCAGGGTGTTCTGGCAGGCGGTGTCCAGGAGAAGAGCTTTCTCTGCCATTGCTCCTGCCCTTTGGAACATCTCCCCCTCCCCATGAGATCAGCTCTAACCTTCCTGCAAGAGCTTAAAGATCTGGCTCAGCCACCTGGCTGGGGCTTCAGTGGGGGGCAGGTCTTCATATTGGGAGTGACTGACAGACTAATAAGAGATCCCGCTCATCCTACTCCCTCCTTCCCCATCTTTTGGTTAGTGCTGTATATTTAACTTTTTTTATTATTTAACTCCTATTGTGTATAGGGTTTGTAAAATTTTATTTTTTTGATGTTGCAAACCGCCCAGAGTTACCTTGTGGTAAAATGGGTCGTCAGTAAATTTAATAAAAATAAATAAGTTACATAATTAAATTGATATGCTAGATTTCCCAGAACTTGACGTTTTCCAACATTATATCAATAATGGCAGTACATTTATTTCTTTTATGATGTTTTCATAGTGTATCGTAATAATTATTAGCATTCTGCTAAGATGGTTGGATGCACTAAATACATCTTTTTGTAACCAGACTGGATTGTCAAAACAGAACAAGCAAAGCAGTTGTGTTTACTTCATTATATTTGTTTGTAAATTGATAAAACTCAAGGATTGTACAAGACAATAACATGGGAGTAGTTCATATTTTCCCCCACATAGCCATTTTATGAGTGCACCATATTGTATAACTATAAATAAGATAAGAATTTATAATAATAAATTTTGTAAAGATAGTGCCAAACAAAGGAATCAGTTCTAAGATATTCTTTTCTAATACAATTCTAGGGTTAGGATTAACTCTATTTGTGTTGTTGCTAACTACAGTATAATCATGTGACAGTGAAAAAATTAAATGTTTTGCTTAAAGGATAGAAATATTCTAATAATAAAAAGGAAGAGTGAAAAAATAAATGGGATCTTTTTAGAAGACTTCCTTTTTGTTCCTTGTTTTACTCCTATGGGATTTTTTTTTATAAGCACAGAATAACAAACAACAAGTACCTTACGTCTTTAAAAATCCAGATGAAATTGCTACCATGAATTCTCATGGTGTAAAAACATTAATTTAGAAAAGGAAGGTTTTCTTGGCATGGATAAATTCAATTAATTCCAGCTGACAAGCTACAGGGTCCTCTGACATTCTTCTCCCTAATTCCTGCCCTTTTTTAATATGTGGAAAGTTATGATTTGTTACTGGTTTGCCTTTGGCTCTGGAGATCTCATTAAATGCTTAGGAAAATATATCTCTCACTTTGACACCTTTCTATTTTACCTCAACTTTTGCATCATCTCATGGAAAAGAGCATAGGAAGTATGAGGATAAAAACTATTGCATGATCAAAAATGGTTGTGGCATAATGTCTGAAATTATTTTAACTTTTTCTGGTACTTTTTAAATTGCTACCAGTGAAAATAATAATGTTTTTAATTCTTATGATTAAGAGTGCCCTTCTTAAGGCAGGCATGAAGAGGAGATAGCATTTGACAATTTACAGTAAGACTTCATTTGATCAGACCTGCTTTCTAGAGATATTTTACATAGAAGATTTGAAAGAGTTGAATTGGCATTCTAGTGTAATGAATTACCCTACTGACTTTTATGCAGGATTAATAATAGTTAATATATAGCATGTTGATAGTTTATATGCATTAATATACAATTAGCAAAAATATTGAGTTATTCTCCTGGTTAAATAATGCTTTTAATATTTCCTTTTTACAATTCAAAAGTATAGAAAAATATACAGTAGCAAATTACTCTGAATTGTGATTTTATCTAGCAAAATAGGATTTTAACTTCTGCCTATACCACTGAGTTTATAATTGTAAAATGTTTTATTACTTTTCGGGAAGTTATTATAATTATGTTGAAAATAAAAATAGTATAATCAGAAGATATTATATATATACTGAATGTCATGTTGTAGGGGGCCTATCACCAGATTAAATAAAACTATAGCACTTGTGGCCCCTTAAATATTGCTGGAGTCCATGTTTTAACTAATATGTATTAACAGTAACCACAAATGTGTGTGCATAGAGAAAAAAAGTAAACAAAGGCATAGTCATTTGGAATTAGGAAATTAGACTGAAGATTGATATTGCAGATATTTGCGGAGTTGTGCTGATGATGAATAATTAAACCTTATGACACTCAACAAGGAATAAGTCACAATAGTGAAAACATACATACAGTAGTTTAGAGTTGACAACAGGTAGTTACTGGGTTATGAGGATAATTGGAATTAGAATTTCTGTCGTTATGTGGTCGTAAAGCAAGATGTCACGTGAATGCATTGTTCAGCAACAGCAATGCTGGCAGTTCCCATCGCCATCCTTAACTGAATCTTATTGATTGCGAGGCAAGGACCTAATCTGAACCATTCCCATGCAATGTTTAGCAACAGCATTGGAGGGGTTCCCAGCTTGGCCTCCCCTTAGTTCCAAGCTTTGGTTAGATAAGGTATTGCCTTTTGTGAACTCCCCCCCCACCTGCCTCTCCCCCCCCCCCCCACTCTGAACAACAGCATTACTTAGTAGCACTCCTCACAAAAGCATCACTAGAAAACAGCATGCAATTTGGTGACGCTCACAAATGATTTGCAAAAGGGTCGTCGCAGCCTTCTAGCAAGCATTTTGGAAGGCCTCGGAAGCATCACGAGTGGCATCCTGAGAAGGCAGTGAATTCTTTGGAGAAGTGTGCATGTGATTCGGAGAAGGGCATGAATGGCCTCAGGAAGAAGGCTTGGCCACATCCAGCAGCTGTTTTGCATAGGGTGAGCCTGGGCATGCCTCATCTGCAGCAGGTAGAAGAAGATGGTGAAGGGCAGCTGGGGGTGGCAGGGCCTGGGAGTGGCAGCAACTTTATGCTGTGGTGCCAGGTGACTGATGGCAGTCCAGGGTTGAGTTGTCATTCTGCAGTGGCATTGGGGCTGAAGTAGAGGCCCAGGGATGGGTGCCTGGCTGAGATTGCAGAAGGTCCTGGGCCTTCTTCAGCTCTAGCATTGATGGCAGCACTGCTGGGGCCAAGAAGTGTCATCGTGCAGGGCAGTCAAAAGGGCAGAGAGAGAGAAGAGATCAGCAGACGGAGGAAGCTGAAATACCTCTGCAGTCATAAGAGGGGGCAAACTGTCAATTGCCCAAATTTTGATCATGTGATTGTGGTAGCGGTGCAATGACGGTAACTTTGGGGACCATTTGTTCAGTCCTTCCGTAACTTCAGTCATGGTTGTTAAAGTAGTTTTTAGTTGGTTTCTTTGTGTTCTTGAAGATGTTTCCTTGTGGCCTGTTCTTGTAATGAAACATCTGAAAGAAAAAGCGAACAAACTTAGAGAATACACAAAAATATCCAACTGGATTAAGTCAGGTACAGTTGATTTCAATAATTTTTACCTGTATTTTTTAGAGCAGCATGCTTAACTGAATCCCCCATGCCAGTTATAGTTCTTATATAGTTATCCTTATTGCAAATATAGGAACTGTGATGAATAGAATAGAATAGAATAGAATTCTTTATTGGCCAAGTGTGATTGGACACACAAGGAATTTGTCTTTGGTGCATATGCTCTCAGTGTACATAAAAGAAAAGATACATTTGATGATGTGATGGTGATTTATTTATTTTTTATTCATATTTACACTGCATGTCTATCCTAAAGGAAGTGATTCTGGGCAGTGTTCAATAATGAAATAAAAATAATATAAAAAATGAGAAGGCAAGTTTCTAATATTGGAAAAGGGATTTCCCCCTCAGCATATCTCATAGTGTAATGAAAATCTTTGAATTTACTACTTTTACTCAGTAGTAAAAATGGAATTCTTTAAATGGGCTACTATAATGAAAGTTTTGTGTTAGTTTTGGTCTAAATATATCAGGACTGTCAAATCCCGGCTCTCAGGCCGGATGCGTCACATGCTGGCCACGCCCATGTCCGGTTTGTCAAAAGAGGGGAGTCCCGAAACATCACATGATGTCGCTGTGACAACGCAAGTTTGACACCCCTGAAATATATAGTAACCGAAGCAGATCAAACTCGGCTGACTGCTGGCTATTTTCACTAATTGGGACCAGCCACACACACAAAAATTCCTATGGTTTCTAGTTTACCAAAATAAATTATTGTCTCTCCTTGGAATTGATCCCTCTGGTTCTACTGCTAGTAATTTGGCCTTATATTGTCTAGGGCAGCGGTTCCCAACCTGGGGGTAATTACCCCCAGGGGGGTAAAAACGCTATTCTTTAGGGGTAAAAAAGGCATCTACTAAATTTTAGTGGATGCCTTTTTTTTGTTGGTAATAATTAAAAAATACAGTACAGTAACGCATTTGGTTCATGTGGCATATGCTCTTTCTTGCTAGCGAAACAGCAGAGTGCTTTGAGTGTGGGAACGGGGTGAAAAGGAGGCACGAGGCGGGACTGCCGCCCGCGCCGAAGGCTGAGTCCTGAGTCACGGCGTTTCACGCATGCGGAATCCGCCGTGCTCGAAAATAGTACTCGGCATGTATAAACCTGTTTGAACTGAGAGCGGTCGGGCACTTGTTCCGACGCATTATCGCATTTGCGCTCCACAATCCGCATACGCCAGCGGTTCCCAACCTGGGGGTCGGGACCCCTTTGGGGGTCAAATGACCAGTTCCAAGGGGTCACCCCGGCATCCTCAGCTCCCCCCCCACTGCCACAAGCCTGGCCATATCGCGCCCCACAACCCGTGCCCCCACCGCGCTCCACCCCGCTGCCGCCATTTGGGTTATTTTACTGTCTGCGCATGCGCAGCATGCCTTGCGCATGCGCAGAGGGTAAAAGAACCCAAATGGCAGCGGCAGGGTGGGTCACGGTGGGGGCGCGGGGGCGGGGCGTGGGTCGCGGTATTAGGAAGGTTGGGAACCACTGGTCTAGGGGATGATTCCTCCTATATTACTTCCCAGGTTTCAATTTTTTTTAAGAGCTGTAACTATTAGAGGAGAACGTTGTAATTCCCTTTAGCCAAGACTTCTGGTGTTAATGGTTTGGGATTGTATTTTTTTTCCTTTTGTTTTTTGTTGCACTTGTATTTTGGTCTGTGACTGTAAATAAAATTATATATATATAGTTTACCAAAATAACAAAAATATTAATATTCATCAGGTTCTCTAAAATTTGGTTTAGCAGAGATTAATGTTTACCCAAATTCCTACCAGTGTGCATGTAATCATGAAGGATGCTGACAGCAAAAAAAGGGAAGAATAATTCATACCTAATTTAGAGAATTTGTACCAGAAAAGAAAAGAAATTCCTATTAATAGAGTTGGTTCTTAATTTGCAAGCTGTACTTTGGAAGGAATAAGGAAACTTTTCCACTGACTTATACAACTTGGAACTATAAGCTTATAAATAAGCTTATAAATAACTTTATTTGATTTAATGGATTAATGGAAAAATAAGTATAGTTTCACACACTTATATTAATGTGTAAACATAGGATTAGGATTTATACATATACAGAAACTAGCATTGTAAAGACTGGTTTTGCCATTAACAAACATTGAATGCAGTGATGTTCAGTGAGTTCCATTAGTTGAAGGTTTACTCTATGTCTGGATGTACAAGGATTTCAACACAAAAGGCTTGTTATTGTGTTTTTCACATTTGACCACTGGAGGGTGCTGTCTGTCTTCAAACTTTTTTTATTTTAAGGCTCAAATTCTTTCTTCTCTGTTCCCATTAAGGAGATAAAAGATTTATATTATATATGAGACCAGTTTGCATATAATACAATTCTTAAATCTGGGTACTATTTTGAATAGCACTATAATGACCTTATAGAATATTAATTGAATATTTAATATTCAACATAAAATAATTTATGGAAGATATAAAAAACTACATGAAAATAATTTACAATAACATAGCTAATTCGGTTAAAATAGTAAACTTTTTTCCTCATTATGGTTTCATAATTAAGGTTCTTGGGTGCATAAACTATGAAAGCATTTCATGCCATGAAGATTTTGTTAATTACACTTTTATCTTGTCTTATGCTCCTAATTATATAATATTTTAATTTATTTTGGTAAGTTGATTGTTTCCATTACAGTACAATTCCATTAGAGTTGTAATTTACCTTTCTTTTGGGGTATTTATGGAAGCCAAAGCTTATTCGATGGCAGATAAATTATTATTGTCCAGTAAATATTAAAAAATTGATTGAGTCAGCAATAGGAATTGCTGAATCCCATATGATCTACATACAATTTTGTGTTATTTAATGTAATAGATTCATACAGTAAAATTGTACATAATCATTCAATTCAGAATGAGTTTCTTGGAGATAACTTCTGAGTGGAAATTTATGTACCCGTTGGTAGTTAATAACAGTTAATAACAGTAAGTTATAAGTATTTGTGTATTAAAGCTGCTCATTCTTCCCTTTTGAGTAATTGCTACTGATGAATTCTGAGCTAGAATATACAGAAATGTACTTGGATGGAGAATTGATGATTTGCAAACTTGCTCAAATAAATATTGTTCATTCTCCTTTGCTCCTTTATTAGGCAAGAAGGTTATAGGTCTCTTTTTGAATATTCCTTTGGCCTGCCAACTCCCCCCGCGCGTCCCATTTTTGGCGAATGGGACGCATGAAGGGTTTGGGAGGCCTGCAGAGTACTCCTGGGGGCTGGGGAAAGCAAAAACCGGACGTGCAGAGGCCAAAAACTATTTTTTTTCTTGTTTTCCTCTTCGAAATTTAGGTATGTCTTATATTCCGGTGCATCATATAGTCCGAAAAATACAGTATTTCCTTTGCAGGGGAGGGCGGAGCAGTAGATGTTAGTGAAAATTAACCATCTTTCTTCTGCCTCTTGGGGCTGACCTCCTTTAAGTTGTAGAAATCAGTCTATGTCTAGTCTAAGATTTTATCATTAAACTTTTGGCTCATTGTTTATCAAAATCAGAGATTGTCAGCCTTACCAGGTAGACCAGACAGGAAATACGACCAATAAAGTAATTCTGTTTATTGTACTGTAAAACTAATGGAATCTTGGAAGCCTGAAAGTAACTGCTACTGTCATCTTTACAGCCTAAAAACCTAGGGCGGGTGCTTTCAGACCTCTTGCTCCAACCGTATGCACTTTCAGGCTACACTGTCTCTTATCTAACCATTCCCTAAGCCAGCGACCCCCAACTTTTTGGGCACCAGAGACTGGTTCCATGGAGAGAAGATTTTCCGTGGACTGGAGGGGGCATGTAGAGGTGGGTTCCTCCCAGTTCGGACCAGTTCTCCCGAACCGGTAGCAACCTGCTGGTGATGTCACAATGATGTCACGGAACCGGTTCGGTTCGTGGACGACGCCATCTTTTTTTTGGGATTTTTTTCAGCACTGTGCATGCACATGCGCGTGAAGCACGCGTGCGCCTACGTGGCACATCCATGCAGCACGGGAGGAAGCAAACTGGCAGCAAGGTAAGGTAGAACCCACCCCTGGGGGCATGGTTTCGCATGCTGTCTGAATCCCGCAGGTGGGGCTCTGCTTGTTTGCACAGCCCAGTTTCTGGCATGCTGTGGCCCAGTGCCAATCCACGGACCAGGGGTTGGGGACCCCTGCCCTAAGCAGCATCTTTTCAACCTGTCTCCCAAAGTCTTTACCACATACCATTACAGACACGTACAGAAGAAACCAGCCTTTTCAATTTCTGCTAGACCCTTCTGACTTAACACATTAATCTTCTAATCACATCTTCTGATTATTTTTCTTTGGTTTGGGATCCTCAACCGTTTTCCAAATACTTTTACATACTCATTATTGTGCTCTATTTTAGTTTTTATTATTATCTTCCATATTTAGTAAGAGTCTGATAAAGTCCCAAAACGTTGAAGTCTTTAGTGAAATGATAGCAATAACCATAGAATTAAATTCACACCAAAATTAGACTTATTATATATATTAGATGAAATAAAAAAGTTGCAAAGCAAAAAAATTACTACTTCATTTGCTTTTAGCATCAAAGTCATCATTGCCCAATAATTGAAATATGTGGAGATTCTTTCAGTTGAAAAAGAGTTTGCAAACTGAATATCCTTCAGGGTGCTTAGAAAATGTACCTGATATAAGATTGCTTAATACAGTGATGTGTAATGCAACATTAAAAAAAACAGTAAGTTACATTTGGTGCAAAAAAAAGTATAGTATGATAAAGGAGAAAAGTGACAGCAATCAGTAACCCAGAATATATAGTCCATATGCAATTTACTGAACCAGTCCCATTGCCACCTATGTCACCCATGACATTTTTCAAAATCAGTTTCATGGTGATTATTGTAATGACAGAAAACAATCTTGAAGAAAACTTATCATAATTATGGATAGATGGAAATATATGGAAAGCAGGAGAGATGATTATAGAAAGTGCAAATATATAAAGTAATTGCTTCTACTGTATATCAGGGATGGAGTAATAGATGTGCCTGGATATATGTCCATTTCTAGTTGATCCTGCTATTTTCTGTTTCTTGCCACAGTGTTCTTTCAAGAATTTCTTCTTAAATTATGCAGGTGCTTAATTTTGAATGTGAAGATGTTTTGAAAGTGAAGCTATACCTATTAAAAGCTTTTTCTGATTTGAAGACTGAACTTTTAACAAGCTTGTTTGCATTGTTAATAAAACTGTGACCTTTACAAAAAGCTTTGAGTTCTGTTAGACATGCCTTCCTATCTAAGGCCTGCATTTTAAAGTCTTTGTATATATTTACAAGATATTTTTTGATTGGACACGATGTGCATGGGATTTGGTTCTTACTTACATTTAGATTTTCTTAAAAATAGCCTGCTATCGTGTTGCTTTGGTGTATCCTCAGAAAAAAGAAAGTTTAAAAATATTGTTTGTGTATGTGCGCTTGATTCTAGACTTTGTTATTGCTGATATCTAATACTACTAGCCCAACCAGAAAGAATTTATGGATTATATTTTCAAGAAACAAATTGAAGTTTTTTTAAAAAAAAATATGGCATCAAGTAGTAGTGATGGAGAACTTCAATAAACTTGACATCTGTTGGAAGACAAACTTTGTCTAACAGTCATCTCAAATAATTCTGAAACTGTCTTTTTGGATTATTTTGTTTTCAGAAAATATGGTAAGATAAAACAGGGCCAGCTATTCTTGCTTGCTATTAATCAAAAACTACATTGAAATCCTTTACACAAGATTATAGAATCATTTTTGAGGGAGAAGATATGCAGGACCTTACTCCATTAGAAACTGCTTTAGGCCTAGCAACAGACCAGCTACGTGCACAAATAAAATGTCTACAGAACTGTTTAAAATCGCAGGACAAGAGATGGTTAAAGTACCTTAAATCATATGTAGAGAAATGCAGAAAAAAATATGGTTTAGAGATGGGAAAAAGCCACCTGTATAAAGAAGTTGCAAGAGAACTTGCAAATTATGGAAGAGTTGCATTAAGTCTTCATCAGATGTTTTGCCTAAAACATAAATAAAAGTTAATCTATGAAGAGAAATGTCAGGTTTCTGAAAAGGACAAAATTAGATAGTTAATATGTGATAAATTAATGGAGAAAAGATAATACAACAAAGAGTTTCTGCTTCACTGATTACAAAAGGCTTTGACTGAGTTGATCATGTCAGAATATGGAATAAAGGCTGATGGAAGTGTCAGAACACCTGATTATTTTCCTATGAAATTTTTGTAATAGAAAAGAAGTTACTCTAACAATTAAATCTGAAGGAATAGAATCATTCAAAATATGGAAGGCAATGAAACAAGCATGTTTACTATATCTGTGTCTAGTTAGTATATATAGTGAATATATCATAAGAAAAGCATGATTGGAAAATATGGCAGCTGGTATTAATAATTGGAGACTGAAACTCAGTTCAAGATATGCAAATGCCAATACTTTGTTATCTAAAACAAAGCAAGACTGAGAGGATCTCATTAAGAAAGTAAAACAAACAAAAGTGAAATCTGGGTTAATGTTAAATATTAAGAGACAAAGGTAATATCTTTCATGCTTGGTGAAGTTATTTGATGGCAAATAAGTGAAAGTCATGGCTAATTTTGTTTTGTTAACCTGAAGAATAGATAAAGATGGACAGTGTGCTTGAAAAATAAAGAGGAGATTAATCTTGAGAAAAGCAAGGGCAAATTTAAACAAGATCATAAAGAAAAGGGTCATTTTTGATTTCTGAAATATATGCAGGGGTGGGCTGCTGGGGGTTCGCATGGGTTCGGGAGAACTTCTAGCTAAGATTCTGTGCAGTTCGGAGAACCCCCAAATCCCACTCCTGTCTGGCCCTGCCACCCCACCCCTCCCAGAATAGAATAGAATAGAATAGAATTCTTTATTGGCCAAGTGTGATTGGACACAAAAGGAATTTGTCTTTGGTGCATATGCTCTCAGTGTACATAAAAAGACAAGATACATTTGTCAAGAATCATAAGGTACAACACTTAATGATTGTCATAGGGTACAAATAAGCAATCAGGAAACAATATTAATATAAATTGTAAGGATACAAGCAACAAGCTACAGTCATACAGTCATAAGTGGGAAGAGATGGGTGATAGGAACGATGAGAAGACTAATAGTAATAGTAATGCAGCCTTAGTGAATAGTTTGACAGTGGTGAGGGAATTATTTGTTTAGCAGAGTGTTGGCGTTTCGGGGAAAAAACTGTTCTTGTGTCTAGTTGTCTTGGTGTGCAGTGCTCTATAGCGTCGTTTTGAGGGTAGGAGTTGAAACAATTTATGTCCAGGATGCGAGGGGTCAGTAAATATTTTCATGGCCCTCTTTTTGACTCATGCAGTATACAGGTCCTCAATGGAAGGCAGGTTGGCAGTGATTGTTTTTTCTGCAGATCTGATTATCCTCTGAAGTCTGTGTCTGTCTTGTTGGGTTGCAGAACCAAACCAGACAGTTATAGAGGTGCAGATGACAGACTCAATAATTCCTCTGTAGAACTGTATCAGCAGCTCCTTGGGCAGTTTGAGCTTCCTGAGTTGGCGCAGAAAGAACATTCTTTGTTGTGCTTTTTTGATGATGTTTTTGATGTTAGGTGACCATTTTAGGTAGGTAGGTAGGTAGGTAGGTAGGTAGGTAGGTAGGTAGGTAGATAGATAGATAGATAGATAGATAGATAGATAGATAGATAGATAGATAGATAGATAGATAGATGATAGATCATATTTTAAGATGGATGATGAGAGCTCATATGTGGGCTCTTGCAGGAAAAGAAGTGAAATACAACCTTTTGAATCATGCTGATGATAGATAGATAGATAGATAGATAGATAGATAGATAGATAGATAGATAGATAGATAGATAGACAGACAGACAGACAGACAGACAGACAGACAGACAGACAGACAGACAGACAGACAGACAGACAGACAGACAGACAGACAGATAGATTCTAACCAAAGTAAAATAAACTCTGATACATGCATATTCCAAAACTAGTGCAAGTGCAATACTTTCTTGATAATATTTTTCGGTTTCTTTAATAGTACTAATATTAAATTCCACTCTGTGTATAATAGTAAGAAATAAATGCTTGATGCTATAAAATGTTTCCTAAATTACTGTCTCATCTAAAACTGCACTTCAGAAATGATCTGTAGCTTTAATCAGAACCCTATTACATGTTTCCCAGATAATCAGATTAGACTGTTCTTTCTTAAATTGGAAGTTGTAGGTTTCACATATCAGGATGCTGGTTTACATGGAAATTAAAGCTATATTTGATGTAAACATAATTCTTTTATATTAAACAACATAAATATGCTAAGTTATTATCTGTAGCATAAATCAGCACCCATATTAAATAGTGATAATGGAGAACATAGTCCAGTATATATGGTGGAGTACCAGGCTGGAGAGACTGGCTTATTTGTGTTTCAATTTGGTTATTAATATTTGAAAAAAAGATGGCAAGATGTAGCAATCTGTACTTGGCCAAGGTGGGGGAGATTCTTCACTCATCAAGAATCTTCTGTGTGAAGAAAGGAAGAATGAGGTTCAGAAGAAAAAAAGAGTATCTGAAAAAGAGAATGAATAATTATTTCTATTTTAGGTTCCTGGCCCACTTTGTCCTACTGCATATTTCAGGTTCATCAATCATTGATATATTGCTCCAGTAAATTACCTCAAAGGGAATTTGATGCTAGTCTTAAAAAGATTGTATTGATTCTGGTTTCATAGCAGCAACACGTGGTATTAAACAGAGGTATCTCTTTTTTTATGTGATAGGCTTGACTCTGAGAACCACTTAAATCTCCATTATCATGGAGTTCACAGAAATATATGCTGGAATACCACATGAGAATTCAAGGACTGAGAATTCAATACATTCCAATCATTTAGTTTAGAAGCTAAACATTCATGATGCCAAAAATCTTTGCTTTCTTTAAAGATAAAAATAATAACTGAACTAGAATGAGATACATGACAAATCCCAAAAGAGCTGCTTCCTTTGGGAATCACTGTCTGAACCATACAGTTTGTTTTTCAGGAATGCATTAATGTTCCCTTATCCCCTTATGCTTTAATAAGTCTGAATTGTGTTCTTTTCTGTCTTACCCATGGCTGGGCATGGAAATTAGCTTGGTGAAAGCTAGTTTAAAGATTAGGTTGCAACATACACAAGTTCATACTTTTCTCTTTGTTCCCTTACTGGTTAGTGGTGGACATTGATTGTGCCAATACACAAACATAAATTATTATCTGATCATATAAAAACAAGATTTCTTATTCCATTTAATTGAGGAAATGGATATAAGGCATCTGTGGATTTATAATCTCTAAAATGGAGAAGGTAGAAGTAGATGAATTAAAAACATTGATGTGTAGCAATCTAAACATAGACCTACAGGAAAAAAATATAAGAATGGTGAATTACACATTTATAAATGCATTTTCATATACGTTTTGTGGAAGAAATAACAAATTCAAAGCATCACTAATATATTTTCATTATTTTGGCTTCATTTCCAGACATTGGAAAGATCTTATGTGAATCAAAATATAATAAAAACTATTAGCAATGTTACTTAGGCCTTTTCCAAATTATAGAATAATACAAAGTGAATTGATTCAGAGATTCTGTAAGTATTTTTAAATTACCAGGAAGAGAGTCAATTGTATAAATAAATATAGGTGAACCTTTTCTTATTCATTTTAGATCAACATGTTACATTTCAAGTTAGGCAAACATTACACAATCTGCTTTAATACACAATGTGAAGCCAGATCCTTTTAACCCTGTTTTTTCGAACAAAGCATAATACCAAGTAAAGGATGCACAACGTCTATCAGTTCAACTTGGTATGATGCAAGTTTTGTGCATCATGCCAAGGGCAATGTTTGCAAGAATAGGTGTGTGTGTGTGTGTGTGTGTGTGTGTGTGTGTGTGTGTGTGTGTACTTTTTTGTTTATTTCATTTTTAAATGTTAATTTATATATATTTACATGTATTAACTTTATTATAATTTTTCACTTTGTTTTAATTTTTTAATTTTGTGTAGATTTTTGCAATAACAAAATCCTCCCTCTCCAAATAAGTTGCACGTCTGTTTTTCTCATTGATAATATCATTAAGACTGCAACTCTTAAGTTCCCAAAGAATGGAATAATCAGCTTCATTTGTAGAGATTTGGTATTTTAAGAAGTGACAATGACCTAAGCCTTTGTAAGGCATTTCCTGTGCTTTTTAACCTTCTCACTCTTGAATGCAAAAATGTACAAAATTTCCAAACAAACAAAACAAAACAAAATAAGGTCTGAAAACATCAGCCTACTTGTAACCTCATCCAACTCTTTTCTGGGCTGGATATAGAGGTGGTTCTTGACTTACAACAGTTCATTTAGTGACCGTTCCAAGTTACAACATCACTGAAAAAGTGACTTATGACCATTTTTCACACTTATGACCATTGCAGCATCCCCACAGTCATGTGATCAAAATTCAGACACATGGCAACTCATATTTATGACCTTTGCAGTATCTTGAGATCATGTGATCACCTTTTACGACCTTCTGACAAGCAATGTCAATGGGGAAGCCAGATTCACTTAACAACTGTGCTACTAACTTAACAACTGCAGTGATTCACTTAACAATTGTGGCAAAAAAAGGTCGTAAATGGGGGCAAAATCCATTTAACAGACATCTCACTTAACAACATAAATTTTGGGCTCAATTGTGGTCGTAAACTGAGGACTACCTGTAATCCCTCTTGTACAAAACCATAATGAATATGTCCATACATCATACTCACCAGAAAACAAATTACAATATCTCATTATCAACACAAATACTGATTTAGCACATGAATAACTTCATGACTATTTAAGGTGGAACTACTATATTTATTCCAAATCAAGAAATAGCTATATAGATCGAAGTGAAAGCAAAAGCTGAATTTTACATTTGATTTCCTAATAAGCCAGGTTACCTCCGGGCCAGGTTACCTCCGGGACTGCATCCTACCGCATACCTCCCTTCGACCGGTTAGGTCCCACAGAGTTGGTCTCCTCCAGGTCTCATCAACCAAGCAATGCCGGTTGGTGGGACCGTGGGGGAGGGCCTTCTCTGTGGGAGCCCCGTCTCTCTGGAACCAACTCCCTCCAGAGATCCGGATTATCCCCACCTTACTGGCCTTCTGTAAAGCCATGAAAACATGGCTCTTCCTGCAGGCGGAGTGAAATTAAGATCAATCCCCCAAGTTTGAATGATGGTCTGTTTTTAAATTTTTAAATTTTGTAATTTTTTAATCATTGGTATTATTTTTATAAATTGTTTTTTAATTATGTTGTACGCCACCCTGAGTCCTACGGGAGTTGGGCGGCATATAAAAATGACCAAATAAATAAATAAATAACTATTGTATGGTTTCTTAGAATTAGATATGAATAATATTAAAAAAGTAATTTGACACCACCTATGGAATGGTTCAAAAAAAATCTGAAGAATGTTCTTTTGCATCCCACAGAGTTCTAGAATTCTGTGGCCAATCATTCTTGATTAATGGTGTTTTAATCTTGTTTTCTGCTGTTGCTGATAAAAGCAAATGACAACCTTTCTGTCATGGTTTTCCTCAGTGACTTAATTATTTTTTAAAAAGTAAGCAGCTGAAAATTTGAGATTTCACTTTATACCCAGGAGGTAAGACATGTTAACTTGTTTTACATAGAATGTATTATTCAGATGATATAACTGCATTCAGGGTAATGTAATACTCTAAAATAATATTGAAGAATTAGTACATAGATGATCTAATTGTGTCTGTTTAATTTCAGCTCCCATTCATATATAATTACAATATATACATTTAAAGAGAAAACAATTATCTGGGTTAATTTTCATCTTAAGTAGAACTGACAGCTATGAAGAGAATTTCATTCTGATTCTGGTCATTATTCAGAGAGTCCTATAGTTTGCTTCACATGCCTTGTAGTGTTCTCAAAAAAAATTGTGAACAGCAATTCCTATATTGAATAGGAAGTAGTTTTCAAAACTATATCAGGAATAAAATAGAAAAGTAAGCTGAGTTTGACTTCTATGTTAGAGTTAGTTGGTTTATATTAAAAAAACAAAACAACCTACCCAAACACCTGGGAATGTTTGAGCTTGTAAGGTTTTGTCTGTTCATACAGCCAATATGATATTCATGGGTTTTAAATTGTTTAAATTGTTTTAATGTTTAATGATGTTTTTAGTATTTGTTTTGTTGTTGAGCTGCCCAGAATCCTTCAGGAGTTGGGCGGCATATAAATTTAATAAAATAAATATATAAAATAAATAAATATAGTATGTAATTCGTTGGTTCACTAAAGTGAAATGTAGTTGAAACAGGAATAAGCAGTTCCCAATTTACATCTCTATATGTACATTTACATCTACGTATTTTTAGCTATTTGAATATAAGCTTAGTATAGTTTGTTGTAATGCCAGTACATTGATTTAATGTAATATTTGGAGGGGAGAGATAATTATTAAATCTGAATGTTGGTTAAGTCTGAAGATTACCCCTCCCCCTTATTTTCCCTCCTCAGAGGTCAGCCAGGAAGACCAAGGGTTTTTTTTGAGAAACCCCCACAAGGGATATCATTCTCAGTGTCAGCCTTGGAAATTGCAAAGAATATTTTTTTTTCTCTAGCTAGCTGCTCAAATCAGCAAGAGACTATTGGGTCAAGTCTGTTATTTCACAGTGCTGCCTGGATGTATGTTTTTGTTATATTTGTATCCAAACTTGAGCTTGGTTAAAGCAAGAGCATTGCATCTGTCAAATTGTAGCTTGTATTAACGGGTGTCTTTCAAAAGAGAGCCAGCATACCTTAATAATTAAAGTGTTGGACTACATGAGAGTCATTCATTCAAGGCCACTCTCATTCAAGAAAAGCTCACTCAGTGTTTTGAGTCTTATAGGGGGGGGAAGGGAGGAGAGTGCTATTCAAACGACTTTGAGTGCCTGAAGGAAGGGTGGGCTATATAACTAACAAAGAAAACAAAATTAGAGATAACTATTGAAGAAGAGATTATGAATTGCGGGCTTGATTAAATCACAGTTTGCCCACCTGGGTCATCATAGCAAATTGCAATTTCCTGAAGTAAATGAAATTAGAATGTATAAAGGCAGAGGGTATGCACACATAGGGAAGATCAGGGTAGTAAATATAGGGAAGCTAAAAGCCAATTTATGAAAAGAGCTGACATAATTGTAACATTTATTTGCTACTTGTTTCAAGGGAGCAATATCTGTTTATTTTGATAATTATTTCTAGACTGTCTAGTTTAACAAGAGGGCTCAAGGTAGTTAACACTAAACATAAGAATTAAAACAAACGTGAACCTAATCCAGCTAATGATTTGTTATTGAAGAGTTTAAAATGCATTTTGTTCAGAAAGAGATTTGATTATTTATTTATTTATTTATTTATTTATTTTGTTATTCTTATATGCCGCCCAACTCCCGAAGGACTCAGGGCGGCGTACAACAGGGAGAAATACAAGAATAATCAAAAATTACATCGAATTTAAAAACAAGTACAAAATTTAAAACAGTTATTTAAAACAACAACATCCATTCAGCACATACATACTTGGGGGGTAGGCTCGGGTGGAATTAAGCTGTCCCCCCCACCTGCAGGAAAAGCCATGTCTTAATGGCTTTTCGGAAGGCCAGCAGAGTGGGGATGGTCCGGGTCTCTGGGGGTAGTTGGTTCCAGAGCACGGGGCCAGCCACAGAGAAGGCTCTCCCCCTAGGGCCCGCCAGCCGGCATTGCTTGGCCGACGGGACCTGGAGGAGGCCAACTCTGTGGGCCCTAACCGGTCGGAGGGAAGTGTGAGGCAGAATGCGGTCCCGAAGATATCCTGGTCCTAAGCCATGAAGGGCTTTAAAGATGGTGATCAACACCTTGAATTGGACCCGGAGACTGATGGGCAACCAATGCAGCTGGCGGAGTATCGGTGTCACGTGGGTGTACCTTGGCACACCCACCACAGCACGCGCAGCCGCATTTTGCACCAGCTGAAGTCTCCGGATACTCTTCAAGGGTAGCCCCATGTAGAGCGCATTGCAGTAGTCCAAACGCGAGGTGACAAGGGCATGAGTGACCGTGAGTAGAGCCTCCTTCTCCAAGTATGGCCGCAACTGGTGCACCAGGCGAACCTGTGCAAAGGCCCCCCTAGCCACAGCAGAAAGATGGTGGTCCAATTTTAGCTGTGGATCTAGGAGGACCCCCAAGTTGCGGACCTGGTCTGAGGGGGTCAGTTTCGTACCCTCAAAGACCAAGGAGGGATAGTTGTCATTAACCTTAGGAGGCAATATCCACAGCCACTCAGTCTTATCGGGATTAAGTCTGAGTCTGTTCCTCCCCATCCAGATCTTAACGTCGTCCAGGCATCGGCACATTACATCCACTGCCTCCCTGAAGTCAGACGGGGTGGTGATGTACAGCTGGGTGTCGTCAGCGTACTGATGGAAACACACCCCATATCTGTGGATGATCTCACCCAACGGTTTCATGTAGATGTTAAACAGGATGGGCGAGAGAACCGACCCCTGGGGCACCCCACATAATAGGGGCCTAGGGGACGATCTCTGCCCCCCTGCCAACACCGACTGCATCCGATCGGCGAGATAAGAGGAGAACCACCGTAAAACGGTGCCTCCCACTCCCAACTCGCCGAGCCGATGCAGAAGGATACCATGGTCGATGGTATCGAAAGCCGCTGAGAGGTCAAGTAGCACCAGGATGGAGGAGTTCCCCCCATCCCGGGCCCGCCAGAGATCATCCATCAGGGCGACCAAGGCAGTTTCTGTACTGTAGCCGCGCCTGAAACCCGACTGATAAGGATCTAGATGATCTGTTTCATCCAGGAGCTGCAGAAGCTGAGTCACCACCACCTTCTCCACAACTTTCCCTAAAAAAGGTAAGTTGGAGACTGGACGATAGTTCTTCAAATCAGCTGGATCCAGGGAAGGCTTCTTCAGGAGGGGTCGCACCACCGCAGTTTTTAACGACTGCGGTACGGATCCCTCCCTCAAAGAAGCGGTGATCACCGCCTGGATCCAGCCGCATGCCACCGCCCTGCTGGCCGAAACCAGCCAGGAGGGGCACGGGTCCAATAAACAGGTGGAGGTACCCATCGCTCCCATAGCCCTGTCCACATCCTCGGGAGAAACAGGCCCAAACTCCTCCCACAAAGATGGACTAGGACTGGCCCCTGTCAACTCTATGGACTCTGCCCTGCCAGAGTCCAAGTCCGACCGAATCTGAGTGACTTTATCCGACAGAAACTCAGCAAATTCCTCAGCTCTGCCTTGCAAGTGTTCCTCGCTCCCCCCTTTTCCAAGGAGGGAGCGAGTCACCCTAAACAAGGCGGCTGGACGAGAATCTGCGGACGCAATAAGAGCGGAAAGATAGGATCGTCTTGCCGCCCTTATCGCCACTAAATAAGATCTGATGTAAATTCTTAATAGTGTTCGGTCAGACTCGGCTTTCTTGGTCCTCCAGCGGCGCTCCAGACGTCTCTTCTGGCGTTTCATCTCCTGGAGCTCCTCGGTAAACCAGGGAGCTTTCCGGGATCCACTGCCACGGAGAGGTCGCAAAGGCGCAATTCGGTCTAGAGCCCCTGATGCTGCGGTGTTCCAAGCAGCCACCAGGGAGTCAGCCGAATTGTGTACCAGGGTTTCAGGTATTTCCCCAAGTTCCCTCTGGAATCCTTCCGGCTCCATTAGGCGCCTGGGGCGGAACCACCTAGTCAGTCCCGCCTCCCTGCGGGGGAGGAATGGGGTCGTGAAATCCAGCCTCAGTAGGAAATGATCTGACCATGACAGAGGGGTGATGACTATGTCCCTTATCTTCAGATCATCTCTCCACTGCCCCGAGAGAAATACTAGGTCAAGCGTGTGACCACCTTCATGAGTCGGACCCTGGATTACTTGGGTCAGGTCCATGGTTGTCATGGAATCCATGAACTCCTGAGCTATCCCAGAGGTTTCGCCAGCAGATGGCAAGTTGAAGTCCCCCAACACCATAAGCCTAGGGAACTCAACCGCCAAGCCGGCTACTGCCTCGAGCAGCTTAGGCAGGGCCTTACTTACGCAGCTGGGAGGCAGGTACGTTAAGAAAAGGCCCACCTGAACCCCTAAGTCCAACTTCAGAAGGAGCGCCTCACACCCAACAATCTCCGGGGCAGGGATCCTACGAGGATGCATTATATCTGACTTTGCTATTGATTTTATTTTAGGTACATGAACAGTTGTTGGATGTAAACATATTCTAAGCAGGCATACTAATAATATGGGCTAACATTTTCTGATTTAAAATTTCATTTTTTTTCAAGCAAAAAAACCAAAAAAAACCCTGAATTCTGCCTTCTCTATAAATTAAGCAGGTTGCATAATCCTGCCCAGTTCAGTTTATTTTATATATAGAATCATAGGATTGGAAAGGACCTTGGAGGTCTTCTAATCTCAAGGCAGGCGTTCTCATACCATCTTGGATAAATGGTTGTTCAAATTTCTCTTGAAAACCTCCAGCAATGGAGCACCCACAATTCCAGGAAGCAAGCTGTTCCACTGCTTAATAGTTCTGTCAAGAAATTCCTCATTTCCAGGTTGGATCTCCCTGTGACGGGCTTCAGCCCATTGCTTCTTGTCCTACCCTCAGGTTGCTATAAAGAATAAATCAATGCTCTCTGCCCTGTGGCAGCCTTTCATATATTGCAGTGTTTCTCAAATAGTGGGGTGCGCCCCCTTGGGTGTGTGTGGAGCGATGCCAGGGGGCACGTGTGACCCCGGGGAACATGTTTTTTGCTGCTTTTTTTTTTGCTCTCGGGCTTTTTGCCAGCTGTTTTTTTCCCCTTCCTTTTGGAAAGCCGGACTGGTGGAGCAATGAGCGCAACCTGCGGTGGAGGTGTCCTTCCCCCTCTCCTGTCCCCCTGACCGGCTGTGGTGGGGCCGGGAGGGTGCGCACGAGAGGAGAAGGAGGGGGAGGAGGAGGTTGTGCTCATTGTTCCGCCAGCCTGGCTTTCCAAAAGGAAGGGGGGAAAAATCAGCTGGCTAAAAGCCCGAAAGAGAGCAGGCAGGGCTTTCCGACAGTGAGAAGAGGCAGGAAGCGAGAGAGAGCCACACACACACACACACACACACACACACACACACACACACACACACACACACACACACAGTGTGTCTCTCTCTCTCTCTCCCCATCTCCTCCTCTCTCTGTGTGTATCACTGTGTGTGTGTCTTCTGTATCTCTCACTCCCTCTGTGTATCACTCTGTATGTGTTTCTCTATGTCTCTCTCTCTCCCCCCCCCTCTGCCATAGCTGGGCCAAGCCAGCAAGCTCTTTTTGGAGTGCTTCGCTATGTCTTTTATTTCTTCTTTTTGGAAATCCAGGCTGGCAGAGGAACGATCGCCAGCAGCAGCTTCCCTTCGGCGACCGTTCTCTTCCCCCCTCCTCCTCTCGCAACCTAGAACCTCGCAACACTTTTGCGTCTAGAGAGGAGGCAGGAAAGGGGACTGGGAATCCAGCTTCCCTCCCGCTCCTCTTCCTGCTCTCCCTATGTCTGTTAAGCCAGGGCTGAGGAGATCCCCTTGCGGAGAGTTGGGGGGCGCACGAAATATTTACTTCTTCCTAGGGGGGGCGTAACAGAAAATAATTGAGAAGCACTGATATATTGGAAGATTGCTATCCTGACTCCCCTCAATATTCTCTCCATTTAACTAAGCATACCTAGTTCCTTTAGCCATTCTTCATAGGATTTAACCTCCAAACCTTTTATCATCATTGTTACTCTTCCCTGCAATCTTTCTAGGGTCTCAGCTTCCTTTTTGTATTGTGGGAAGCAGAACTGCAGGGCTGGATTAGCTTTATTGGTCGCTGCAGCACACTTATCATTTATGTAAGATTTGTTTGGCATGACTTGTTCTTAACAAACCCATGCTGGCTTCTAATAATCACCCAATTCATTTCTGGGTACTCATAAACACATTACTTTTCCAGGATTTTGCAGGTATTGATGTGAAACTGATTGGTCTGTAGTTTTCTGGATTTACTTTTCCCCCTGGAATAACTCTACATTTCAAACAAAATTCATTCTTAATTTCAACAGAGCCAAATTATCTGGCACTGTCTCCATTTGTCCAACTAAAACTTCTGTTTTACTCCATTTTATTTCCATTTTACCATTAACTTGTTTTATATCTCCAGATTTGTTTACAAAGTTTTCCATCTTCTCAAGTTTTTATTTTATTTTATTTTAAAGCTGTAAATTTAGTTTCAAGTGAGTCAGCTACTTTTATTACTAAGTGGATCAAACCTTTTCTGAAGTATATCTAATAGAATTGCTTTCTTTGCAGACTGTTGTAACAACTCTTTTCTCTCCTCCAATAATGCAGCTTTGCAAGTTGTCATTGTGTCGCAGTCCAAAAGTGAAAGTCTCAAACAGGGGAAAAGGAAAAACAAAACTCCCCCCTTCTTTTCTTCTGTTTTTTTGTGCCTTTAATACCATAATTCTTGGCACATGACACATTTAGATCTTCATAGTTACAGTTAGTGGTCTAGTCTAGTTATGTTGCCCATATCTTTTGTTTTATAGATTCCAACAATTGCCTATACTATAGTCTTTAAAAGAAAGCAAAAAAAAAAAAACATTCTCACAGAATGTCTGAGTTAATTATCTAATTCAATTACAGTTTCTCCGATGCAGTTTAATAGAAAAAGTAATCTTTTAAAAATAACAATTCCTTTTATCCGTTTTAAGCTTTCTTAGATAATCCCTTATTAAACCTTTTGCCAAATATTTGTTATATATTAAATCTTTAAGTCTTCTTTTAATTTTGTCATCCTGAAAGAAATGAGACTCACTAAAAAGAATTCTTATCTGCTGTAAAAATAAAATGGAAACGACATTAATTCTTTCAGGGAATTGGGAATCACCCAAAGTTGTTGCAAGTTGAGTGGTCATCAAAGTCAAATAAAGAATAAAGAAGCCAGTCAACCTAGAAATTAGACACTAATAATTTCATATAATACTGTAGTTATATCTACCCTCTCCTTGCTAATATGCTACCTCCTTATCTATCTCAGACATTTAATGAAATTAAAATATGGTAAGGACCCTCCAAAGAATGCTAAGGTCTATTTAAAAAAAAAAGTTGAGGAGAAAAACAATAAGGCATGAGCAACTTTATAGTACTATTTTCGTCCTTGATTTTAAATATAATCTTTATATTATACTTTCTATAACCTTGCCATCTAGAAATCATGGATTAAGTGTTCACAATTCTTATAAACCTTAGAATTTTAAATAATTACAATAAAGAGTTGTTTTCTGCTATAATATGAAATATTTTTGTTTTTCCAATATGTTTCAATTATTACAACATTGTGGCTGATTTCTCATTTCAAGAAATAGTCACCTGTTTCTTCATCAATCAGCTCCTGTAATACAAGGTGAAACAAAATTACAAGAAGGTAGTCCATCTACTTAACTTATTTTGTGTTTTAGCTAACCAGAAAGATCAGTGCTGACTTACTAGAATCAAATGCTACCTTGGCATTTTCAAGCAATTAAATTCAGAGAAGTTCTTTAGTTATTTGCTTATTTAAAGGGACTTGATTCAGAATTAATGTGAACTGACAGAATATGTGAAAAAATGGGTGCCCAGTGTGTAAAGGATGAGCATGAAGCATACTATATGTGATATTTTGAATTTGTTTAAATTACATAGGTCAAGTGTGTAACAGAGAAGGCACAAGCTCCACATGCAGTTTTTCCATTAAGAGTCGACAACTTGCAGCCTGCATATGACAACTGATTATCAGCAGGAAGCTGCTGATTAACAATAATTTCTTCCATTTTCAATTAACAGGAATGTAGTCTTCACTTAGACTTTGAAAAGCTTGAGATCTTAATATTAGAAGATATACTCAGGCTTAAATTCCTTTTTTCCCCTGTAAATGACGCATTTACCCTTTCCAAAGAATGTACATACACTTCAGCTGAGATCCAGTTCAATCCAATTCAAATAGAGTAAATGATGTAATTACTTCTCATGAATTGAACATCATACTACTGCATATGAAATTCACAGCTACCTTTAATTCTCTTGTCTACCACAGTGCTTCACTCATTCTTTTAATTTCTGATTTACTGATGTTTTTCTTGGGCACAAGTTCTCTTATAAGCCAGACGTCACCCTATATAGCTCATCTGACTTGTCTCATTAACAATTTTTCTCTGCAGTAATCTCTTTCAATGTTTTACTAAATTTTCTTCAGTTCTTTCCCCTTTATTTTTTCAAATTCACGAAACCTGTTTTTGTAGGATTGAAGAGTTGGAATATAACATAGAGCAAGATCAACAATATTTCAGTAGGGGTGGGTAATTTTCTTCCTCTTTTTTGTACCAGTTCTGGGTTAATTTGATGAAAGAGAATTGTTGTCAGCAATGTTAAATTCAATATTAAATCATGATTTTTATGATATACAGAAGATGGAAGATAATCACTTATTTTTTAAAATAAATGGTGTAATAGATAAAAGACAATACAGTGAAAAATTTACATTATTTTGTATAAAAAGTTTACATTTCAAATTTTACCTGCTGAGCAAAATGACAAGGATGATTATAAAAGACATTCTGATAATGTTGCTAGATGCCAATCTCTAAAAATGACAAAATATATGTTTGTTTGTTTGTGTGTGTGAGAGAGAGACAAAGAGAGAGATGAAAAGATATGTTTTGATACATGTGTGTATAATTCCACCTCTTTTTTATTTCTCACTTTCTTTATATCTAAGAGTAAAAAAAAACCTGAAATTTTATGTTGTAATATTGTAAATATAAATGTATGTACAGCCATCTTAACTATTAATAGGATTTAATATAACTAAGTCTAAGAGCCAAGGTGGTGCAGCAGTTAGAGTGGGGTACTGCAGGCCACTTTAGCTGACTGTGATCCGCAGGTCTGCGGTTCAAATCTCACCGGCTCAAGGTTGACTCAGCCTTCCATCCTTCCGAGGTAGGTAAAATGAGGACCCAGATTGTTTAAATTAGATATCTTTTAAATTGATTAGAGAAATAAATAGAACTTAATATGATATTTCAAGCCATAAATACTTCAGGGCTAAAATTCCTGGAAGACTTCAGATAATAAACCTAGATTGCATGTAATGCTATTGGTTCTGGTGCTTTGTCTACTGCTGATTAATAACCCTGAAATATTGTATGCCATTTGTTGGCAATATAGTGTTTTTCGTAAGTCAACAGTAATTAGCTGTTAGCTGCAGACTACATTCCTGAAGATTTCAGGAATAGTATGTATGTTAGTGAGCTTTTGCTGAAAATAGGATAAATGATACTACAGTAAATGTATATTTGGCTAGTCAAAATGAGTTGCTGAGTATAAGAAATGGATTTTTCCCCCTGACCATACTCTGAAAATCAGCACCTTGAAAAGGATTGATTTTGTAGTATGTTACCCTGTACATTTTAAGGTTAAAGCTTACTTGACTTCCTTAGAATGCAGTTTTGTATTCTAGTCAATGGCTCTTAGCTTTAGCTCATTCAGTGGATAATGTGTCCTACCTCTTGAGTATACTGTTTCAAGTAATGCATTTTAGCTCTTCCTTTCTCTAAACTTACATAGTTTTTTTGAACCAATTTACTTCCCCCCCCCCCCTTCCAGGTCAACTTAAGTTGGTTCTTGACATTATAGGAAAGCAATTTACAGGGGGGGAAATCATAGTGTATCTTCTTCCTAGCTTACTTTCTTCTAAACAAAAAAAATGTTTAAAAGCAAGAGGCTAATCTGTTTCTTTTTTCTGTAGAAAGAGAACATTTAAGAGCAACAGTCATCTCAATTATTTCCATTTTCTATAGACATATAATGTATAACAGGACAATTTATTTTCCATTTAAATATAATGAATTTATGTTTCATTAGTGTGCGATTGTAATAGTATGAATGCCCAGTGAGAAGAAAGGCAAGACATAAATAGTGAAAATAAATAAATAGTGGAACAAAACTATCGGTATAAGACCAATATTGCAACAAAATGATTGGGCTTTATTGCAGTATAACAACCTGTTAACAAGACTATCTGGTTTTCTTTTGTTGTGAAAGAAAACTGTCTTCTATGATTAGGAAATCATTTTATGGGGGAGGTGGCCTCATTCCCCACATAATTTCTGTGTTGGGGCTGTAAATAGTAGTCTTTTCATCCCATATCTCATTTTTTATCTATTAGCAAATACTAAAGCCTCATCATTCAATTTTAGTCAGCAAAAGTTCATTAAGAACTACCTCTATGTTTGGGTGTGGGTAGGTGTGGGTGTTTATATATGTGTGTGTGTAACCAAGTAAATCAATTTCATATTCCTTTCATTGACTTTACTCAGCAACTTATCATTTTCTCTAAAAATACAAATATATCTCTTCTTCCCATATCTTATCTTATGTGTACAAACAAATTTTTAAAGCCTCATCATTCAAAGTTAATCAGAAAAGGTTCCATTAAGAACTATCAGAAACAGCAGCATATTGAAATTTAATCTGATCAGATAATGTTCTACAAATTAATTTTTTTATCATCTTTCTTCAGAAACTCAGAAATTTGTAAGTCATCTTCAGTTCACTATGCTTTCGCGGAATTAGAATTGAACTTGTTTTTAATGTAATCTATTTCCATGAAGTGTAATTTAGGATTGCCAAATTGTGTGACAACAGTGATTGGGGCATAAACCATGAATTATGGTTCAATATATATATTAAACTGTGATGATTTAACAAGTGTGAAAAAAAGGATTGTTCGGTATTTAGAAGAATATTCTTTTCTCTAAACAGTTACAGCAGTGCTTTTTTATTTCGAATAAGTTTGGTTCTTAAATTTAAAAGCAGTAATACTACAACAATGAGATATTAACATGCTTCTGAATATTTAAATGTAATGTGCTGTATTATGACACAAGTTCAATATATTACACTGAGGAAGTGTTAATTTCAACTGCATTCATCAATAACATAGTAAATGTAATTGTATTAGACTTTATTTATTTATTTTATTTTATTTGGTAGCTTTTCTATGCCGCCCTACTCCCGCAGGACTCAGGGCGGCGTACAACATTTTATACAAAAACTCCAAACAAAATTATTAAAAGAACTTAAAAACAATTAAAAATATAAATATACACACATCATACATACATGGGGGAGACATCAGGAATAAATCGTCTCAATTCACCCCTGCCTGCAGGAAGAGCCATGTCTTAATGGCTTTTCGGAAGGCCAGCAAGGTGGGGATGGTTCGGATCTCTGGGGGAAGTTGGTTCCAGAGAGCAGGGGCCCCCACAGAGAAGGCCCTCCCCCTAGGCCCCGCCAGTCGGCACTGTTTGGCTGACGGGACCTGGAGGAGACCCACTCTGTGGGACCTAACCGGTCGAAGGGAGGAATGCGGCAGAATGCGGTCCCGGAGATAACCTGGTCCTAAGCCATGTAGGGCTTTAAAGATGATGATCAGCACCTTGAATTGTATCCGGAGACCAATGGGCAGCCAATGCAGCTGGCGGAGTATGGGTGTTACGTGGGTGTATCTTGAAACACCCACCACAGCACGCGCAGCTGCATTTTGCACCAGTTGAAGTCTCCGAATACTCTTCAGGGGCAGCCCCATGTAGAGCGCATTGCAGTAGTCCAATCTAGAGGTGACAAGGGCGTGAGTGACCGTGAGTAGAGCCTCCTTCTCCAAGTATGGTCGCAATTGGTGCACCAGGCGAACCTGTGCAAAAGCCCCCCTAGCCACAGCTGTAAGGTGTTGATCTAATTTTAGCTGTGGATCTAGGAGGACTCCCAAATTGCGAACCCGTTCTGAGGGAGTTAATTTTTCTCCCTCAAGAACCAAGGAGGGACAGTTGTCATGGTCCTTAGGAGGCAATATCCAGAGCCACTCAGTCTTGTCGGGGTTGAGTCTAAGTCTGTTCCTCCCCATCCAGATCCTAACGTCGTCCAGGCACTGGCACATCACATCAACCGCCTCCCTGAATTTAGACGGGGTGGTAATGTACAGCTGGGTGTCGTCAGCGTACTGTTGGAAACTCACCCCATGTCTACGGATGATCTCCCCCAGCGGTTTCATGTAAATGTTGAACAGGATGGGTGAGAGGACCGAACCCTGAGGCACCCCATAGGTCAGGGGCCTAGGAGACGACCTCTGCCCACCTGCTAACACCGACTGCATCCTATCAGCGAGATAAGAGGAGAACCACCGCAAAACGGTGCCTCCCACTCCCAACTCGCCGAGACGATGCAGAAGGATACCATGGTCGATGGTATGGAAAGCCGCTGAGAGGTCAAGTAGCACCAGGATGGAGGAGTTACCCCCATCCCGGGCTCGCCAGAGATCATCCATCAGGGCGACCAAGGCGGTTACTGTGCTGTAACCGCGCCTGAAACCCGACTGATAGGAATCTAGATGATCAGTTTCCTCCAATAACCGAAGGAGCTGAGAGGCCACCACCTTCTCCACAACTTTACCTATAAAAGGCAAGTTGGAGACCGGACGAAAGTTCTTCAAATCCGCTGGATCCAGCGAAGGCTTCTTGAGGAGGGGTCTCACCACCGCAACTTTTAACGGTTGCGGTACGGAGCCCTCCCTCAGAGAAGCGTTGACAACCGCCTGGATCCAGCCGCGTGCCACCTCTCTGCTGGCCGAGACCAGCCAGGAGGGGCACGGGTCCAATAAACAGGTGGCAGAACTCATAGCCCCCACAGCCTTGTCCACGTCCTCAGGAGAAACAGGCTCAAACTCCTCCCATAATGTTAAACCAAGACTTGCCCCTGTCAACTCAATGGACTCTGCCCAGCTAGAGTCCAGGTTCGACCGAATCTGAGCGACTTTATCCGTCAGAAACTGCGAGTATTCCTCAGCTCTACCTTGCAAGTGTTCCTCGCTCCCCCCTTTAGCAAGGAGGGAGCGAGTCACCCTAAACAAGGCGGCTGGACGAGAATCTGCGGACGCAATAAGAGCGGAAAAATGAGATCGTTTTGCCGCCCTTATCGCCACTAAATAAGACTTAATAAAAGTTCTTAATAGTGTTCGATCGGACTCGGTTTTACTGGCTCTCCAGCGTCGCTCCAGACGTCTCTTATGGCGTTTCATCTCCCGGAGCTCCTCGGTAAACCAGGGAGCTTTCCGGGATCCACTGCCACGGAGAGGTCGCAAAGGCGCAATTCGATCTAATGCCCCTGCTGCCGCGGTGTTCCAGGCAGCCACCAGGGCATCAGACGAATTGTGTACCAGGGTTTCAGGTATTTCCCCAAGTTCCCTCTGGAATCCTTCCGGCTCCATTAGGCGCCTGGGGCGGAACCACCTAGTCGGTCCCGCCTCCCTGCGGAGGAGGAGTGGGGCTGTGAAATCCAACCTCAGTAGGAAATGGTCTGACCATGACAACGGGGTGATGACTATATCCCCTACCTTCAGATCATCTCTCCACTGTCCCGAAAGAAACACTAGGTCGAGCATGTGACCTCCCTCATGAGTCGGACCCTGGATTACTTGGGTCAGGTCCATGGTTGTCATGGAATCCATGAACTCCTGAGCTGCATCCGAGGTTTCGCCTGCCGAGGGTAGGTTAAAGTCCCCCAGCACCATAAGCCTGGGGAACTCCACCGCCAGGCCGGCTATCGCCTCCAGCAGCTCAGGCAGGGCCTTAGCAACGTAGCTGGGAGGCAGGTAAGTTAGCAAAAGGCCCACCTGAACCCCTAAGTCCAACTTTAGAAGGAGTGCCTCACACCCGACAATCTCCGGGGCAGGGATCCTACGAGGATGCAGATTTCGGTGCGTTATAATAGCCACTCCTCCCCCCCTTCCCTGGGGTCGTGAATGATGCTGCACTGAGAACCCGTCTGGGCAAATCTCAGAGAGGGCTACTCCCCCCTCTTGGCCCAGCCAGGTCTCAGTTATACACACCAGGTCCGCCCCCTCCTCAGTGATTAGATCACGTATCATGGGGGCTTTGTTGGTAATTGACCTGGCGTTCAGCAGCAGCATCCTGAGCCCAGGGCCCTGAAAACCCTGGTTGCCAGGTACTCGGGTTGAGCAAGATGGAACCACATCGGAGGGGCCGGAACAAGGGATCGCTTGTACATAGCGAGGTCTCATTCCCCGAGAGCGGCCCGCCCCTCTGCTCCCGCCATACCTGCCTCTCCCTATTATGACCGGGATACTCCGGCTCTCATCCCCTCCAGAGATCCCCCCTCCCCCCTCGCTGGTCCCCCTCCCTCCCTGCAGGCCATACATACCATTCTCACTGGGTCGGTTAGCAGAGCCCGGCCCCCCTCCGCTTCTGTTTCCACACTCAGCAGAGGGGGTTCGGACCCCAGTCCCCGGCTCACTCATTTTATCACCCATACTTCTATAATCTATACATTTATTTCCTCAATCGTACCCAAATCCATTCACACCAACACCCCAATCACACCACTCCCGGGGTAAGCTTAAAAGATAGTAATCAATAGTAAAAGAGCCAATAGGGGGTGCATACATGCAGCCTCCAGACCAGTCAAGATAAGATCTTAGACCTTGACTCCTGCACCAGGGTCTGCGTTAGTCATTAAAAGCATCCAGATGTTTCTGTGATTTGTCCGCTGCTCTCTCCCACAATGCTGGTAATAATGAGGCTCAAATCCCAAGGTAACACCTGAAAACACTCTTTTCAATCTCCTCCACAATTTCCACCATGGGGCCAAGTTCACCAAGTCTATCAAAAACTCAGGCCTTGATGGTCTATTCTTCTCAACCCTCACCGCCTCGTTGGTCACCTTCGTGGTAAAATTAGGCCATCCGTCTGGTTGGAACTTCACCCAGAGGGGCGCACAGGACGCCGGGGTTGCGCCGGCCAGAAAAGGCCTCGCAGCTCCAACGGTGGCAGCGACGGTAATAGTTCTCAGATAAAGACGTCGCTGCAATCGGGGGGGAGAAATTGTCCAGGGGGGCGGCCAAATAAGACCTCGCTGAGGCTGCGGTGACAGTAGTAGAATCAAATAAAAGTCATAGCTTTATTCTCTTCGGGGAAATTACTGACTATAATAACTTATTGTGTGAGTAACATTATGCTGAAAGTGATGGCTGTTTGTCAGCATGGCATATACTATTAGCAAGAATGTCTCACCCTTCTCCCAGTTTTGCAGTCTTTGGCATCTTTCCCACTCTATTTTAGAGGATTAGGAGGTTAGGTTCCAAGGCAGATATGTAAAGGGCATTTATTGTGTACTATCAAGTCAGTGTTTACTTTTAGCCACCATATAAATGTTCTATATGACAGTCTTTCCCTAAAGCTAATTCTTCAGGTCTTCCAATGGTGCACACTCATCATCAATGTATCTATCTGCCTTGCAGCTGGTTGCCCTCTTCTTTTGTTACACCTTTCCCAGCATTAGAGCTTTTTCCAGAAAGCAAGGCCTTCACATAATGTGTCTAAAATAGGATAATTTGAGCCTGGTCATTTGTGCCTCAAGTAGGAACTCTGGGTTGACTTGCTTGGTGATCCATTTATTTATGTTTTGGCTGCACAGGGTATCCTCAGGAGTCTTCTCCAGCATCAAAAGTGTCAATGCTGTTTCTATCCTGCTTCTTTAAAGTTCAATTAATTCCATAGTGTCACTAGGAATATCTTGACTTTCATAATTCTGATCTTTCTAGGTGTAGACATATGACATCTGATCTTTTTCCAAGGCATTCTCGCGGCTCTACTAAGTGCTAGCTTGTGGTGCATTACTTGACTGCTTGTTCATTTACTGTTGATGGTTGATCCTAAAAGGCAGGAGCTATCTACCACTTCAATATGTTGTCAATTTTAAGGCTGGTTGTTCTGTCTGTTTTCATTATACACAATCAAAGTTCTTTCTATAAACACCGAAGCACTCACTGACTTCCTTTGGATTTGTCAATTATTTAGCAAACATCAGAAATAAAATCTGATTTAAAAATTTTCTAAAGCCAACTTAAACCTCTGGCATCTCTTTTTCCATGTAGGGTTCTGATCTTTACTGGATGATTCTAGGCATTATTTTTATTAGCTTGTAAAATTAGGGATATTGTACAATAGTTTGTATACTCTGTTAAGTTTTCATTTTGGTATTACAGGGTACAATTATTAAAAAGTATAAAGTTACAGTTTTACAGCTATGCTTTTTATGATTTTAAAAAACTGATCAAATATCAAGTACTTGGCATTTCTGTACAAAAGCAGTATAAATAATGGTCTTTCAGAAATGTATCGTATATTTTTATCCCAGTCAGAGGTTCAGGGTAGTAGACATAGCACTCCTCCTCCCATTTCTCAAACAAGAGCTTGTAAAGATAGGTTGGGCTGAGGGAGTATCTGCCCAAAGTCACTCAGGAAGCATCCATGGGTAAGAGTCTGGATTTGTCTCTCTGGTGCAAGTTCCAGTACAGTATTCATCTTACTAAAGAAGTGAAAGATGCCAACTTTTGTATCAATTTTGCGCAGAAAAAAATATAATCTGCTGTTGCTTCAGTTAATAGATTACTGATTTTGCCCATGTTACAAGTTCTTTAATCTACATGATTTAGGTTATCTGAAAGAAAGTATAGATGTCACAGTTTAGAGACATTTAAAATTCTATTTCTGGTTTTCTGTAATAGGCTGTAATATGTAAAACTAAGGTGATAATACTTCCCATGTAACTCAATTAAAATAAGTCTTGTTAAAATAAATGTCGGATTTATCTCTAAATGTCTGAAGAATGGGAACGTAAGTATTTAGTGGCATATTTCCTTGAAGTAAAGGCATACTGGTACAGTAGTCCTCGCTTAATAACCCCAGTTGGGGCTGGAATTTCTGTCGCTAAGCTAGGAAACATCATGTGACTGCTTTGCTTCGTGACTGCAGTTCCAGTAATCCCAGTTGTGATTGTTAGGAGAGCATTGCGTCAGGCAAGTACCTCACATTTCTCCTGCCCTACCATGCTCACCTCCACTTAAGTCATTCGTTTTTCCCCATCTTTGTCTTTTTGGCCGCCCTTCACTCTGCCACCACTCCACCTCCCCCCCCACTGCCTCAGTTTACTTTCACTGTCCTCTTTCGCCAGCAGAGGCAGCTGCTGACCCATCCATCATTCTTATGCCTTTCCTCCTAATTCTGTTTTTAGATCTGTGTTGATTTAACTCCAAATTGCCATCATTTTTCCTATACATATATAACCTTTCTAAAAAAACTGCATCCATGAATATATAAACCATTTAAATTTTCAATTGATTGCTTCAACAGTAACACACAGGCTTGTAGCTGAGCATTATGAATGATTTGATAGTGAAAGAGGAATAAAGCATGACATGAAAGGTTCAGGAATTACTCAGGAAAATAGGCCAGGGTAATTTTTTTTTAAGTCCCTATTACATATAAAGGTCAGCAGCTTCAATGTTCAGTTTGTGAGCTCCTAACATTTATAAGGCAGAGATGTCCATTGCAATACAAAAAAGACTGTGTCTTTACTGAGAAGGACATTTCATTTAAATGGGTGTTTTTCTAAATAATATTTTTAATAATGATTCTGTTCTTTCACATACCCTTTCATGTATGTGTTGATTCAGCTGTGTGAGCTGTAAGAAATGTGCCCTTCATCTGGCAATAAATAGCAGCTTAGATGGTGCTGAATGACACCATTTCCTTTTTTAGGAAGAGACAATGAAGTATTGCCTTTTAATATCCTTGAGAGTTGGTCTGAACATGATGTAAATTGAAGAGCATTTCTCTTGCCTAAACAACTTTGTAAAGACAGTAATTACCAGATTGTGAATGTTGTTTGATTCTAATTGTCTTAGGCATGTCGGCTCTGTATTGCTGGTAATAGCAATTGTAAAATACCTCTCTAGAAAAGAAGATTGAAAAGAAATTTGGCCCTTTTATATCTTTGGGCCTATTGATCTGTGATATATTTAAACAAAAAACAAAATGAATAGCAAGATAAAACGAATGTTTATCTTAATGGAGTGTACAGACAAGGGTTTTTTTTCCTCATTTACTTTTACATTCTATTTCTTAATGCAAAATGTATGTACAGTAAAAAAATCCCTGCATATTCTTATATAACCTCCCAATCACTGTACTTCAACTTCTATTTGTTACCAAATCTATGATGTTTATAATGTTGATATTCAGCTCCAATGTGCCTACTTTTTTTAGAGTTAATACAACAGAGCTAATATAAAGGAAATTCAATTCTGAAATTCCTGTGACCACTCATGGGAAAATTATATTTTTTCTTTTCCCATGCCACCCCATTAATTTATTCCTCAAGAAAATTAGAGTTTTTCCAAACAGGCAACTGATTATATGGCAAAACTTTTCTTGGTCTCTGTTGTTTTAGCAGAGATTTGCAGAAAACAGAAAAGTATTTTGCTTTCAGCTTGGGACTGAACTGCTCCACTGGGGAAACCTGTCAAAATAGCCTGAACATCATGCACCCTAAAGAATATAAGTGTTCCACCATTGGGAAAATAATAGGAACTTAAAAACAAGCCACAAAAGGAATCTATTCTTAGGTTTTTTAAATTATATAACTTTTTTGTAGGATGGGGGTGGGTTGTGAAATGGTAAGAAATTTTAATGTAAAAACAAAGCTTTTAATTGTTATTCCTAAAAATGTACTGGAGCAGGAACAGGTTGCTGGAATTGGTGGTTGCTGGTGCTGGGTATGAGATGGGAAGATCTGTTCTGTTCTCACTGGTTTTATGGCCCTGACCACTAATTGGCACTGCCTTCCTGTTTGGGCACAGCTGCTTTTTATTTCACTGCCACCATCTGCCTTCCGGATGATGTAGGGGGTCCTTCCCTTTAAACCTGGCAGTAAGGCAGATGGGGAATCTTACAACCTGAATGCCTCACTAGCCCAAACCTGGGAACTACCACCACCATCATCATCTGAATTCTCTTATATCATCTCATGTCCCTTGTAGGTTTGAGGTTATTGTCTATTAGTAATCTGCTATATCCCTTAGGTTGATATTAGGTTGACTTTTCTGAAAATAACTTTGATTAAAAATAAGATAAGATGTAAGCAGTCTGAAGCAGAAACAATCCCTGTTGGAAAAAATGATTCTATAGCACTGCTAAAATAATATAGAATATTAGCCATGCAAAGTTTTACTGGCTTGTTCATTTTTAAAAATCTTAGATAAAAGAAGTTACCTTAAGTTACTTTAAAAAACCACAATTTATTTAGCAGACCCAGAGAACATAGAAACAATAAGTACAGAAACAAAAATCTCATAAACATTAATGCATTTAACTGATGGATACACATTAGAATAAAAGGACACCAAGTAAATGATGCTGTAGAGTTCTTGATCAGCCTTTTTACCTATATATGCTGGCTTTCAATCATAATAAAGGTTGATTGATATTTACATATACCTCATGTAATGTATTTCTGTCATAAAGAGTCCTACTGCCTTTTCTAAATCTTCCGGACTCCCAAGTGGTTTTTAAATTTCAGTTGGATCAGTTCCTTGTTATTCCTGTTCACACTTTAGCGTGTTGCTTGACTCTCTGCTCCCCACAGAGGTTACTTTCCTCCTTCCTCGGTGATCTTCAAATTAGTCAAAAGATTTTTCTTACCTATATTGGAAATGGTTGCAACATCTGATTTCTGTAATTCTCCAGAGGGAATTGCAAACAGACATTAATTGCTCCTCTTAAAGTGGCAACGTATATTGGAATTAGTGAAATCAGGAAAGGAATGGAGAGATTGCCATCTAATTCATAACAGTTATCCCTTTTTCATCTCATTCTTATTTTTATTTCAGCTTATTTTTTGTAATTTATGTTTTTTATTATTTCCGTAACCTGTAGTCCAACACTTTCTAGTATTTCTCTATAATTTTTTTTTAATTTTCTAGGCCCTGTGTTCTTTTTTGTCTTACTTTTGCTCTATATTCCTATCCTAGCTGGATTTTCTATCTTAAGTTTATTATATATTTATTATGTATATTTTTATTGTTACCAGCACCTGGGCTCTTTGAAGATGCCAATACCCGGCCTTATTGATACTTACTGGTGCCTCGGACCTTGACTAACTTTGTTTCCAGGTTGCCTGATTTTGCCAATGAAAAAGACAAAAGAGGAGATAGAGAGCTTTGTTGTTACTTCTGTCTGTTACCATCTCTCTCCATGCTGTGCTCAGTCCTGCAGCTTTTGTCATACTTTCTTTAGGTCCTTCAGCCCTTTTTTAGAACTTTATTTTCTTTGCTTCTATTTTCCTCTTCTTCCTCCTTGCCACTTCTCCCCTCTATTTGTCCTTCAGTTGCTACTACAATTTTCGCTTCAGTAGAACCTTTTTTCAATAAGACCTCTTTCCAGAAACATACATATTCAATTCCATGTTTGTGTGATCATAAATATTATGCGGCCTTGTAGATTGCAGAGGGGCAGAGTAAAGAAGCTTATTACATCTCCTGTAATGTACTGTAAGTATAATGTAGTATAAATATATGTCACAACTGTTAAATCAAAATGTTTCATTCAATAGTTTTGTCAACATTTTACACATTTTATCTAAGGAGTAAAGGTATTCTCTGCAAGAAGATACTCTCTGGAAAAATTGCATAAAATGCAAAATTGATAATTGAATTGGCATTTTTGATTCAGTTACTATATTAAAGTCAAGTTTCAGAAACAGTAACATATATTTAGGCAACATAAAAAAATCTAATTCTTAGGATTGTGGTCTATAGTGCATAACATTGGGATCTTAGTAGATAATTATTATAACTACTATTATTTATTATACTTTATTATAGTAAGAGTCCATTTGTAATGTTTATAAAAATCTGAATATATCTGCAAAGTCATTACTAATCCTCTGAAAATCTCTATCGCTTAATATTGTTTTTTATTACCACTCTAGATTTGTATAATTGAACTTATCTTTTGGCTAAATAGACTCAACACTGATTGAATTTGTCATTCAAATATGGTTAGTTTGTTCATAACTAAAATATTCCAAGCATGGAATTTATTTGGTTCACTAGAAGATTAGGTTCCTATTGTCAGATATTGACTTTTGAAATTATTTTGTTGTATTGGCTGAATGAGAAGCTGGATTTAGTGTACTGATTCTCTGATTGAAAATTCAATTTATAAATGCAAGTATAACTGGTTAACATAATAGACTTAATTATTTTTATAGAGAATAAATTCTTCCCAAAGTACTTTCTTCTTTAAATATAGTTACATCTTGAAGACTTTTCAATATTATAAAATATGCCAATCATTTTGAGGAATGAGAGAGAGAGAGATCTTTACTATTTTTCCAGGTGATTCTAGTTCTTTGAAACACTTTTTGATTTACAAAGATCTGTTTGGCAGCCCTATTTATCCTTCAAATAAACAGCAAATGTGATAATTAATTTAGAGTTGCAGTTAAGTACAAATAGTTATTTTGACTCCATGTCTGCAGGTTATGAGATGGCAATGCTGAGACAAAAGTGTTGATTAAATAGAGCATAGTAAATATAGTGAGGGAATATTTCTTCTGAGCTTTAGGTTAGTACTTTGTGCAACTAGCCTACTTTTGTATTTTGTCTGGTTTTGGAGTGCAAGTCATTTTTATGAGGATTAGATTTTATATATCTTATTGAAAGCTGTAGGAGGAAATTCTTGCCACTTTGTTTTCTTCAGAAATGTAAATCTTTTTAAACAATCTTTTAAAGAAATTGGAAATGGGAAAACTGAATACATTATTGTTCCTTTTTTTCCTTTAAGCTTTGGGGATTGGAATCATCTCTAATATTCAAATATATATACAGCATGTAAGAGAAAGTAATCCAAGCAATCTCTTGATCCTCAGCAAATACTTGAGTTGGTAGCCTAATGACTGGACCTAACAAAGAAGTTAAGCTGTTGCCATTTTTCCCAACCTAACAATCTCTTGGACGATTAAAATTAAATCCTCAGATAATCCAGAATGTAGCAGTGCAAGTAGGTACCGGTTTGCTAACCTTTAAGAGAGCATTAAAGATCTGGTTCTTCTCCTGTACGCTGCTACGAGAGTCCAAGCAATGGGTTAATCTCGATCGGTTGAATGGGAACGGAGTTATTTTTAGATTGAAGCACGCCCTCTGTGCACCTCTGGTGAAAGCCCTCCCAGTTTCAAAACTCAGTTGGTAAGAGCGACATGCTTCAATACTCAGCTCCTACAATCGATCAATTTTTTATTGCTTGGACTCTCTTTAATTTGATTTCTGCTTGGAAATTGAGGTTTGTATTTCTACTTGAGGCTTGTAACTGCCAAGGGGTTTGCAGGTTGGTACACTGACAAGAACCGCCACCTTGTTCAAGTTGCCAGCAGGAGTCCCTGCCTCGTGGGGCCATACTCCAAATGAATATCTTGGCTGGGGGTCCCTGCCCCACAGGGGCGATACCCATTCCGATGCTGCTATCGCCTAAATAAATACCTTGGCTGAGGGTCCCTGCCCCACGGGGCTATACCCATTCCAACACTACCATCACCCAAATAAATATCCTGGATGAGGGTCCCTGCCCCACGGGGCTATACCCATTCTGACGCTGCCATCGGCCAAATAAATATCATTCCGATGCTGCCATCACCCAAATAAATATCCTGGATGAGGGTCCCTGCCCCACGGGGCTATACCCATTCCGACGCTGCCATCGCCCAAATAAATATCCTGGCTGAGGGTCCCTGCCCCACGGGGCTATACCCATTCCAACGCTGCTATCGCCCTTGCTGTTGCGGCCACGTGTACAAGGGAATCCCCTGAGTTACCAGGGATTTCCCTTTGGCTGGTTGCTTTATCTGATTGGAGGAGCGATTTCGCTCCCAATTGCTTCACTGCTTCTGCTTTTAGCCTCCGGAGCCAAGCTGCTTCCTGCTGCTTACGAACCGTTCTCCCTGTTACTAGGCACATTGCTGACTCACTCTTTTAGGTAGGTGGCCATTTTGGAAGCTAGTCTCTGGGCAGATAACGTCAGGAAGCCGGTGGCCATTTTGTTTGGCCACTGATTAAGTTGTTCGACCCATTTAGTGCTGGTGGCCATTTTGGAAGCCCCTGTGGGCCGGCAGCCATTTTAAACAGCTGAAATTCGTTCAGTTTGCCATTTGCCTGCTGTTCTTAGCACGGCTGTGCTTCTTGATTGCTGAAGTGCCTGTTTGCAGCTCCTACTTCATCAATCATTTGGACATTATCACTTAGGGGTGTACTCACTTTTGTTGCCAGAAGTTTAGACCTTAATGGCTGTGTATTGCGTTGTTTTGAGGGGACAGCACATTTACACTGTTATGCAAGCTGTATACTCACTACTTTACATTGTAGCCAAGTGTCATTTCTTCAGTGTTGTCACATGAAAAAATATACTTAAATATTTACAAAATGTGAGGGGGTGTACTCACTTCTGTGACTTACTGTATATGTATGCTATCAGGATTTGAGCTGGAAGACACATATTAAGAAATTAAGAATATAATATGAATATAACAGTTGTAGGATTAATCTATGTAAAGAAGCTATAGAAAGAGGTAAAAGAGAAAACTGAATTTGATTTTTTTTCTTGTCTCTTGAAATGTCACAAAGAAAAGCTATCTTAGTGGCTTTTAGAAAAACTATCATGATACTCAAAGTCAGTGAAAGTCTTGGGCAACAAGAAGGATGGATGATAACTGAAAAAAAAAGACTTCCAATGTCAAACAAGAAAGGAAAGATTGAATGAACAAGAAGCTTCTAGAAGTACTTGATCCAGAAAAATACAGTGACACAAAAACAGAAAGGGAGACAAAGAAGTATGTTTCTACATATGTTTGACTTGTATAGTGAATATTTTTTAAGGATGACAGTCTAAAATGTTTTTAAAAAAATTAAGATACAGAAATGATTCATTTGGAAGAATTCATTGTGGAAATAAAAATAGAAAGTGAAAATTTTAAATTGATATTAAATAATATAAAGTCAGGTAATAGTACCCAAGATGATTAATGAACTTTAAGTGATGTGAAGATATAAAGATGCAAAATGTATTTCTGGCCACATACAAATGGAAAAAGTACTGGAAACAGAGAGAATAGTTTGAGGAAGTAAGGCTGTGACTATCAAGATCATAAAGATGCAGAGATTTCTATGCCAGTAAAGATCAAAAGGGTTAAGGGAATGTTTTTTTTCTGTTGGTAATTTCCAGTTTGGAAAGTTGGATATTAAGAAAGAGTGGACAGAATAGGTGCTGCTGAATTAATGGATTTGGAAATGGTTAATAATAGTATGGGCAACAAAACAAACAAATAAATCTTGGATAAAATGATGAGTGGCTACTAATTTGAGATTAAGAGCTAGAGGTAACAATTTACAGAGTATGGGCATGTGATATAAATCGATAACGTGGTTTTTTTGGGGGGGGCTTCGCAAGTAGATGAGGAAATGTAATAAGATGAACAGATAGGGTCAACGCAGTTCTTCTAAAAAATAACTTTAAGAATAGTGTTAATAACTGCTGGGGTAGGTTCATTTGGTGAATATTGGATGTATTTTAAAAACATTAGGAAGTATTGAGCCTTTTAATTGTTGGTTATTATATTTATCTGGACTTAAATAATATCTGTGTTTATCCTTTTTACAACAGATGTATTGTTATTCTTACTGAAACTTTGATTCTCATCAAAGATAGGCAATCTGTTCAATATCTGCCATCTCCAGCCATGTTTAAGGTTTAATTATCTTCCATCTGTTTAAGTTGTTTGGGTGGTCCTTGGAGATAATAAAGTATATGCACACATTTTTCTCTCCATGGAATATCCCCCAAAGATGGATGTAAATTGTTTGTCTGCAATGCCTTTTTTGGTTTGGAATATCAGAATGCATTTGAAAATGCTATCTAAAAATCTCAAATTTTCCATTCAGATACACTATTTTAGATATAATATGCATCATCAGGGACAGAAGGTTATAAACCAATTAGTTTTCTCACACTATTTCCCTTAGCCATTTGTTTGCCATTATAGCAGTTTATCATTTGTTATCTGACAGAAATCTTTACAGATATTAACCTTCACTTTTTTCCCCTTCACATTCCCTTCTCTCTAAGGGAGAAGGGAAGTTTTGTCTTTGCCCAAATGTTTCAGTTCAGATCTTAATATGGTTAGATATTATTTAATAGGACTTAACTAAACCATTGTGGACAGTAATCAGTAAGTGAAATCTTATTGATTTTATTTACAGTCATCAACTAGCCAACAAACAGTTGCTTGTATCTCTATGAATCTGAGTTCTATTTCAGTTTGGTTTACATGTCATATATAATTCCCCACCATCCAGTCAGCGCTGAAGAAGCTTCTTGGATGAGAAGCGAAACATCTTCGAAGAAAAACCAGAAAGTCCAGTTGCTTCTTGAAAAAAGCACATGTCATATATAACTAACCATTTATAGTTTTGTAAAGAACAGTCATGTGTGAAAGCATGCATTTTTCCCCAGTTGGGACTGTATATCCAATTGTCGTTATTTGTGCTTGAGCATGATAGGCATACTTTATGTCTTACTAACAATTTCTTAAAATATAGTTTGATTCCAATACTTTGGATGATTTTGACCAAGTTACAATTTTCTCTGAATATAGAAACTATGGAGCTTCAAAATGTTGGTTCACTTTCTCTCTTACAACGCTTCCTTCTGAAGGGTTTTTAAGGTCTGGAAAATTCACAGGAGCGAAAAGAACTTTGCAATTAAAGATATATAACTATACAAGTATTCCGTGTAATTTTTGTAGTTTCTGGAGAAAAAAAGAATAACTTTAAGAGAGCAAAATATTCATTTTAAAAGAAAGAATAGTTAATGAAATACTTATAGTTTGGTGCTGAACAGAATCCACAGAGGAAAAAAAGAAAAAGGAATGGAAGAAAATCACAGCATTCTTTAAATAAAGGAAGAATCCCACTGAAGCACAACTCTTGAAAAAAAAATTGTGATAAACCTGTATTAGAAAAAATCCCCAAATATTCAAAGAAATCCAAGCATTAAAAAATATTAATGAAAATCTAGTTTAAAGAACCCCTTTTCAAAAATCTATTCTTAATCTAAGCTTTTCAACATTAATAGTATGGCAAATAGCCCTGAAGTTAAATTATATCATCTTCAAAGAATATGTAGCAAAATCCTAATTGTATTCTTAAAATGTAATTTCTTTTATGTAGATAGCTGTTGATTTAATAACATGCATTTTTCACTTCGGATGATAGGAAATTATATTCTAATAATTTTATGATTTTTTTAAATTCCACTGAGATATTGTATATTATTTTCCTTGGGATTTTTCTGAACATTTATTAATAATCTAATTTCATTAATATCTGGACTCATTCTCCCATTAAGAACAAGAGGAGCATATTGATTCAGTGTTAATTCTTGTAGAAAGTTAAGTCCTGAGGGCAAAAAATACTTCCTGTCTTGATTTCTGCAATGTGCTCCACATAGGGCTGCTCTTGAAGAGCATTTGAAAACTTCAAGGTGCAGAATGCAGCAGTACATGTAAATTGCATAAGTTATTCATTCCCCAAGCCCCCTTGTCTGTGTAGAGACCTGCTTCTGAGTTGCATTAGTAATTTGGATTATGATGTTTCCTTCCTGCTTTTATTTATTTTACTTTTATCTTTTTCAATGCTTCTGATTGTTTTCATTTTATATTAATTCTGCTTGCCAGTCAAACACTTGAGATGGATGGCCATATAAATTACATACATACATACATACATACATACTTGAATGGGACATTATTTTTAAGAACTCCGTCTGGGTTTGCAGTGGTATCCAGGAGTTCACAATATCTTTAGCTAACAAAATCCAAAGGTTTAGCAACAAATAACAGGGTTTTACACACATTTCAGGCCTTTTGTAGGATCTCACATATAGCTAAAAATCTGTTAAATATTTGTGATCCTTCATCACAACTATGGTAGAGAGAGCTGCAGTTGAAAATGTAAAAACCAGCTTCTTGTAAAGTAAAACTTTTAAACATACACAAAATACAGTGTGTGTCTGTGTATATAGGAGGGGGAAGAAAAAGAGGGAGCGTATTTATAGCATGGAATGAGAGTAGGGGCAGTTAAAAAGAGAAAGGTTTATTCTTTACGTGAGGAGGATTGATTTATTGTCTTTGTCTTTGATTTATGGAACCTTTCATTATGATGAAAAAGTGGTGAATAATAACATTTCTTTGTGTCTACAATGAAAAATGGAAGCATGCATCATTTTGTAGTTTGATACGAGTGTGTATAATGGGCATATTAAAGGGGTTGGGTTAAATTGCCTTTTCTCGGCTTGTTTTTTGGTTTATAAAATTCAATCTGATTTTTTTAAAAGGTAACAAGAACAAGAATAAATTAAGGTTTTATCTTTAAAAAAAACCTGCATCTTGCATGTTTATCTTTCTCTTACAAGTATGTCTTTAAAGTTTCTAGATACAATATGGAACATTGTAAAGTAAAACATACATATATGCCTATCACCCTGTACTTATTGGAATAAGTAGCTCTATGCAGACAAAGAAACTATAGGTGAAAGATGAAGATAATTAAATAAAGAAACAGAATTTATGCCAACAAAATGTATTGTGTTTCCCTTTTTTTCCCTTACAAACCATCCTTGCTTCCATTGGGTCCATAAACTGCTTCATACGTTGCCTTTACTTCTTTAAACTTCTCACCTCTCTCCATCCCACCACAAATTTCTTAGTCTTGTTCTTGTCAACCCCATATTTTTTGGCAGTTTAATCCTTATTTCTTCTCTAGATCAGTGGTTTCAACATTTTTCATGCCACAGGATACATTTCACGGATGGGACATTTGAGTCATAAACTGGAAGTCCCATGACATCACAAGTTGCTGGGACTTGGGAGGGGAAATGGAGTCAATTCACTCTGGTGATATCATAGAGATGGGGTTCTGGCTGTGGATCAATTCCTGTCATTTGCTTTGGCTTGCTGATGTGGCACAGCCACAGACATTTCATGGCACACAAATGTTCTATGGCATAATGGTTGATAACTCCTGCTCTAGATGGTTAAAGCATCATTATAGCTTTAAAAAAATTCTAGAATATTCTGCTCTTCAATCCTTCTGTACAAATTTAAACATTGATAAAGGGTATGTATCAATAATCCAATATTGCATATACAGTAGAGTTAGTTTCTTTTCCTCATGCTGATTGGTGTGATGATATACTGAATTATAGTTTTACCTCATTCCTGGGGTAAGCAGCAGTCTCCTTTATCTTTTGATTTGGTTGCCTCATTGGTAACTAGAGTTTTTTTTTAAATTCTAAATTATTGACCTGCACTGGCTTACGTTTGATTAATCAGAGGCCTGAAATCAAGAAGTCAGACAAAATAAGTCTCCCCCATCTGATTGATAATAGACAATCTAATAGTTTTCGCCAATCTAACCTGCATTTAGAAGAAAAAGAAAATCAAACCAACCTTTTCACTTTTTAAAAGGTCATTCCTGCAATATACAAAGTTGTAGAATGTTCATTTTATGCAGATAAAATATCAAATATCAAAATCAGAATTTTGATATTGAGAAAACAATAGGCTGAGCTGAAAAGCCTAGCATTTTATTAATATAAAGCAATTACTCAGCTTGAAAACCCCAATAACAATTTGCAAGAGATATGACAATGTTTGAAAATAGGTAAACAAAAATCTTCAGGATGAAGTGACATGGCTCTGTTTTTTTAAAGAAATCATTTAGTTATAAACATTCTTTATACCACTGAGCAAGAACACTGTACAGTGGTATTAATGGAAGGTTGTATGTATGTATGTATGCATATATGTATATAGTGTGAGGAACCTGTAGCTAAACTACAAACTACCAACTGCTTGTTTATTTGCAACTTTACCTCTTCAAGAAATAAGATATTACTAAATGTCGGCATAAAAAGAAAAGCTTATGGATAGATAGTTGGTATTCTTTGCCCAAATACTGTAGAGGGATATAATAATGCCTCCTCCGCTCAGTACTATAAAACTGATTTTGAAATCTGGTAATATCCTGTTGACTGGACATTCTCATTTAATTTCCTTGTTAAATATTGACACAGAAATATCGACAGTGACTCATATATTGGCTCATATATTAAAAACTATTATTCTAACTCTAAACCTAAATTTTAGTTATCTATATTATGACTATCATTTCATAATGGGATGTTAATTTTCCTGACTTTCAAGCTTTTGCAAATCAAATGTTTTTAGTTTAGTTTCTCTTTGGAAGACAAGCGCTCAGGTCAAAAAACTATTCTGGGGACAATTAAAATATTATATGATCCAGTAAATACAATGAGTTAGAATTTGCCATATGAAAAAATCATTAGCTAAGAGTTTTAAGGAATCTTAACTGATAAGACTAATTCATGAAAATATTTTTTGACATGTTTACTGTTACCCCAGAAAATGTTTAAAATTGAGTGAATGACAATGTTTTTAATGTTCTAAATGTAAATCAGTGAATCAATATGACATTACAGAGATCAGGAGATATAAAGATGCGAATATATTTTTAAATATTCATGAAACTTGGAAATTATCAATATATAAATAATTGATGGTTTTATTAAACAATGTGGGTAACAAAAATATTGCTATTCCAGAAAAAGTCCTTAATTATCATAATACCGGGTTTGCAGTCTTGAATTATCTATAAAGATTTGCTGTATTTTTATGAATTGGCTCTCAATGTAATGTAAGATTGAACACGGTTATTTAATATGGTCATAATGGTCAAGGATTTATGATATGTTCAGAAATTAGAAGGAATGATTTCCTATATATATAATATATGCTTTTATTATTTTCTTTTTTTCTTTTGACTTCATGTTTTTCAACTTTTTTTTCTTTATTAAAGCGTTAAAGAAAAGATTGCTTCTCTAATGTTATGTAATTGTTTTCTTTTAATATTGTAAGTTTTGACTCATTTTTATTAAGGTTTTCCCTAAAACGTTTGTTGTGTTGTTGTTGTTGCTGCCACAGTACTAAAAAAAAAGGTTTTTGCCAAGTGCTGATATTATACTCCTTACTAGATGGGATGGGGGTGTGGGTTGGAAAGGAGGAGATATTTCTCATATAGCTGGAATATTTATTTATGCACTTACTACAAGCCTGTGTTATTCATTCTGTTGGTACTTCAGTCTCTCAGTACAGAAATAAACTAAACTGATCTTTGCAGCATTAGTAAAGATCAGTGCTATGTTGCATATTTCATTCTGTTGATTTTTGTTTTGTTTTGTTCTTACTTACAGGTATATCAGAATAGTTGGAACACACAACACAGTAAACAAAGTTTTCCATATTGTGGCTTTTGAATGCATGTTCACCAACAAAACCTTCACTCTTGACAGAGGACTAATAAGTAAGTGATATGAATGGGAATTATATTACCAATGATGCACTTTATCATTTGTTTAAAAAATATACCCAAATGAAATAAACCTTTATTATTCCTTGTAACTCACCCTCCTTATGGTGGTCTTTGAACTTTACTATAGTCAAAGACCAGCATAAGAAGGGTAAAGTATAAGGAATTTAAAAACATATAAAATGCAAAATGAAAAATGAAATTACTTAAAAAGCTACAAAAAAATAAAAAAATCTAACAGAAAAGATAAAAGCAATGAATAGACTAAAATATGACAAATTAAATCTATCTACCGGTACAATAAATCTAATACAAAACACTATAATAATGGTCTAGATCAGCGGCCCCCAATCTTTTGGGCACCAGGGACCAGAATATTTTCCCCATGGACTGGGAGGTGTGGTTTCACATGCTACCTAGATCCTGCACATGGGCAGATGAAGCTTTGCTAGTTTGCTCGGCCAAGTTCCTATTGGCCTGGTGGCCCGGGGATTGGGGACTCCTGGTCTACATGTTTTTAAAACAGCTTTGTGACATAGGTCATCTTCTGACATATTTTGAGTGCTGCTATCGAGAATTGGCAACATTGTATATTGTAGCAGAATTGATAAAGTAGCAGGGAAGTGTAGAATTGTCCTGTGAGCCTTGAGTATTTGTGAAATAATAATGAAATGAGGCTAAAGGTATAGAGCAGTGTTTCTCAACCTTGGCAGTTTGAAGATGTGTGGACTTCTTGTCCACACATCTTCAAACTGCCAAGGTTGAGAAACACTAGTATAGAGTCTGTGTGGCAGTCTCTCATGTAAATGCCAAATGGTAGCTGCAAATCTCACAATAAAAATTGATCATTTAATTAATATTATCCTTAATGGTATCACATTAGGTAGCAAATCTTGCCTGAATTCTGGGCTGTTCATAGAGGTCAATTGTTAACCAGTAACTGGTTTGCAATTGCAATTAACATTTGGCATAAAACTGAAAAAGAGAGATTTTGCCAATGCTAGAAATGTGCAACACTGGCAAAACTAATCATATTTTCATAATCAATCCATCTTATGTAAAATGGTTTTTCAGCTTTTGCAATTTTCCAGAACCATTTTATCAATCGGAAGTTTACTTTTGTACTGATGCTTTTCCTTTTATTGTACTGGAAAGATGTTATTTTCTTCTAAATAATCTTGGATGTAGTCTGCTATAATGCCTGTGTGTATTTAAACATTGTCCATGAAGATTCTCAGTCATCCAGCTAGAGTTGTCTGGAAATTGAGTTGTGGCAACTGGACTTATTTTTCTGTTGGTTCAAAATGTTTTGGTGCTTATCCAAATCGCTTCTTCAGTCTGAACAAGTTGGTTTGGGGGATTCCATATATGTCCTCCAGGGTGGTTTCATTTCTCACCTAATCTGAATAGGCTTGTTAGGTGAGTAGGCAGAGAGTTGTTGGAATGTAAATGTTCCAAATCCTAAATCCTTTCCTGTAGGTGGGTTGTTAAGTGTGGCCTCCCTGGTGAACCTGTGAAATGGTCTTAATCTTCCTGAAGACTGATGAAAGAGCAGCATAAACAAGAGGCGACCATGGCCTCTACCTCTATTGAGGGAAAGATTTTCCACTTTGGCATAAATGGATTCCTCTCGCACTTCCACTCCTCTCGCAAACTGTCTATCTTCCCTGTCCTAAATTTAGGAGTTGGAACATTTACATCCCAACAACTCTCTGCCCACTTACCTAAGAAGACTATTCAGATTAGATGAGAAATGAAACCAATCTGAAGGAGTGGTAGGAATATATATGGGGTCCCCCTGCTAGTTTGCTCTGAAGAAGCTTCTTGCATAAGCAGCATATGTTTTGAAACAAGAACATATTTAAACATTGTGTATAAGCACGTTATTGGCCTATAACCGTGATGGTGAACCTATAGCCATATCTGTCGGCATGGGAGCCATTGCCGTAGATCAGCTCCAGTGTGCATGTGCGCGCTGGCCAGCTGATTTTCAGCTGGCCACGCCCCCTCCCCTCCCAGGAGTCTCCATGTGGCCCATTTTGAGGTAAGTAAAGGGCTCACGCGGAGGCTCTGGGAGGGCGTTTCTGGCCTCCAGAGGGCCTCCGGGGGTGGGGAAGGCCGTTTTCGCCCTCCCCAGGCTCCTAGAAAGCCTCTGAAAAACGGGCCTACTGGGCCCACCATGCCATCGCATGCCAAAAGTGGGGGGAGCATGGGGGGGTCGCACGCATATGAATTATGGGTGTGGGCATGCACGCACTCGACCCCCCCCCCACGCTCCCCACGCTTTTGGCACACAACGACAAAAAGGTTAGCCATCACTAGCCTATAGTTTCCTAGTGTTGTCCCTTTGCTAGTTTTTTAAAATCAGGTACAGTTTGTCAATTATTAACCAATTGCTGGTGTCTGCTTTATGCAATACTTCATTGAGCTTTTAGCTATCATTGGATGTAACTAGTTAGATTTTTGAGCCAAAAGCCATGCAATCAATCATTTCCAAGAGATACCCAGTTTCTAATCCCTTTCACTTGATTTTAACCCTTTCTGCTATTATTATTAGGCCTTCCATTTGATTTTTGCTACATTCATCTTCATCTAGCATTTTCGTTATAGTCATATTGAATTTGCCATCGATCTTTCCAAACTGGATTGTTTCCTTTTTGTTTGGTTTTCCATTTTCAGAATTTCTATTGCCATTTATATAAAATTTATATAGAATATAGAATTGCCACTGGTCTGTTTATTGTTGTTGATATTCTACTATCTGGTGTATTATGATTTGATTGTGGTTGTAGCATTTTATGTACCATCCAAAGTGACTGCTGTGAGATGGACAGCTATGTAAATTGCTTAAAAGAACAAATGAATAAGATTATTTGCTCAGAAAAGATCTAAAGTTCAAAAAATGTACAGGTTTATTTTTTTTTATACAAAGATAATGAAAAGTATAGAAAAACATTATTTTATCCAGAAAAGAAAATTACTTTCTTAATATATTTATGTTTTGTATTCTGAATATCTATGACATGCTGAAGAATAACATTTACCAGATACATAGGCATGAAGAAGTGCTAGGAAAATATCTAAACCTAATAGCTAGGTAGACTAGGGGTTGCTGATGAAAACAGAATACAAAACAAAAGGTGAGGAGGAAACGTTACATCTCTCCATTTCAGAAGACAACAAATTGAACAAATAAAAAAAGCAAAGGAATCTGGGCATGGAAATTGGATTTAGACTCCAGACTACAGCAAAGTTTTTGATAAAAAAAAACAACAACAACCCTCAACAACTGTTATATTGTACAACAGTATAACTACCCTGTTTCCCCCAAAATAAGACATCCCCTGATAATAAGCCCAATCGGGCTTTTGAGTGCATGGCAATAAGGCCAAGCGCTTATTTCAGGGTTCAAAAAAATATAAGACAGGGTCTTATTTTCAGGGAAACATGGTATAACAATACAGTTTCTTGTATAAGACCATTGGCAAGAAAGACAAAGAAATAATGCTAAGCAGTGCTTCATCTGAGATCCAAAACTACACTTTTGAGGGAAGCTATGCATTTCCCCTCCCCCCAAAAAACAGTTGCAGACACGTGCTACGTTCACATCTTGAATGTGGTGAAGTAGTTTTGGAGAATTTTATCCAAAGCACTGCACAAACCTGCAAGGAAGGAGAAAAGTTGTGTGCATATAATATATGAAGCAATGTATTGAAAACTATAAATGTATATAGTAGGAGCAAGGATGTTTTACAATTAAAAAAAAGCTATGGAGAGGAGTACTGTAGTGAATGATGGTGTAAATGAGTCCTCATCTTAAAAAACATATATACATTTTTTACTCTTTCTGTACTCTATATAGCAATTTTTACTTTCAAAATTCTGGAAATCTCTGGTGTGGTGGTTTCTTGTAGTCATAGCACAATAAAAAGTGTGGCCCACAGATAGTGGTTAGAAACTTTTCCATAAATTGGCAAATGATTTCATTCTATTTTGTTTAAACTCTGTACACTCAGTTTGCTTTAGGAAAATAATAGGAACTTCTTGTTAACTTTAAATAATTGAATAACTCTTTATCACGTAAAATGTTTGATACAGTGTTAAAAATACCGTTTATCATTTGTTAGATATTTTTGGAAGGCAAAGTTTAGTTTATATAGTTATAGGCACAACTGAAAATCTCTATCTTTTCAGGTGCCCAAATTATAACCCCTTCTTTATTCTAGTTCCATAATACTCGGAGAGACGGAAGAGTGACTAATGGTTGCAGACCAAACACTGGATATAAAAAATGGAATGTCCTTGGACATCCTCTAGAGAAAGTTTTCTAGCACGTATGAATCACTAAGGCTTCATTTGCGTATCTTTTTGTGCCTGGCAGAAATGGTTTAAAATGTCGGGAAAAGGAGAAAGTGAATAAATGCTCATTTCTCTCTTGCTCAGTAGTGGTTATTATAGAAATCATTTAAATGTCCAACAAAAGGAAAAAGTCAAATCAATTTCTTAGTAGTATTACCTTGGTGTTGTAAAATATTGCTCTATCTTTCACTTAGTGAGGCATTCTTTGAGCAATTTAATGTCTTCTCTATATGAAGCTGTTGCCATTCAGTTCTCTTTTCTCCTTTTAAAGGTCTTTCCGGTCCGTGGTTGCATTTCTTTTTCTTACATAAGAGATTGGTGCAGTGAGTTTGTTACTGACACATTCTGTTGCATCCAGATAAGTTATACACTAATCTTTTCCAAATTCTGGATTACACAGTCTTCTTCCATGTTTGCTGTCAAAGAGCTGATAATACTTGAATAGCATCTCCTACAACTTTTAATGGTGGATGTTTCATCTGTGCCTGACACTTTCACATTTGATTTATTTGCTGATTTTATTACCTCTTGTACTTCTACTTTTCAGTGTTTCTCTAAATGTATAATCCTTTTTGTAAAGGGATTACATGTAGTCTTTCCTTCTGTCTTTAACTTCATTTGCCACTGTTTTCTTCCATAATTATTCTTGAGTATCCCTGCTTAGCTGTAAGTTTTCCCATGATTCTTCTAATCCAGGGGTTCCCAACATTTTCTATACCCCACACCCCTAGAACACTTCTGATATATTCTCGCATCCCTTACAAAAGTAAATAATTATATGCATATAATTATGCATATGCACTATAATTTTGAAACTTCTAAAGCCACGTTTTTGCACCCCCTGTAATATCGTCTCACACCCCCCAGTTGGGAACAATTGCTCTAACCTCTTTTAGAAAAAATATTTTATTTTATTGCTATTTTCCTTTAATTGTTGACATCCTTGCTTGAGATGGCTTTCCATCCTTGCTTAAAACTGGAAGTCTTGATTCAGTGGCAAAATATCCTTTTTGTTTCTCAGCATATTCATCTTCTCTTTGTGTATGTGCATATGCTATCATAGTAAACTGTTTTGAAAGCCACTCAAATCTTTTTGTCTCCGAATTAGGGTTAGGGTTTTATTTTCCTAGATCAGTTTTCATGATGCTCCTTAGATATTTCCATGGTTCCCTTCCATGTTTTCCAGGACATACAGGTAATCCTTGATTTACGACCACAATTGAGCCCAAAATTTATATTGTCAAGTGAGGCATTTGTTAAATGAGTTTTGCCCCATTTTACGACATTTCTTGTCACAGTTGTTAAGTGAATCACTTGCAGTTGTTAAGTTAGTAACCCGGTTGCTAAGTGAATCTGGCTTTCCCATTGACTTTGCTTGTCAGAAGATCGTAAAAAGTGATTACGTGACCCTGGGACACAGCAACTGTCATAAATATGAACCAGTTCCAAACATCTGAATTTTGATCATGTGACCATAGGGATGCTGCAAAGGTCGTAACTGTGGAAAACAGTCATAAGTCGCTTTTTTCATTGTAACTTTGAATGGTCATTAAATGAACTGTTGTAACTCAAAGACTACCTGTACTTTACTACTATACCTACTCTCTTTAAACTTTAATCCATGTATTTAACCCTAAGAGCCTAACATCTTTTCATGCACCTGAAAATAGTAACTGGATTACACTTCCCCTTTTATTTTGTATTATGCAATCTATTTGATTTCAGTCATATTGATTTTATGTGTAGAATCTGCATTGATGTTGCATGAAGTATGTATTATTGGCAATAAAACCATCTTAGTAAAATTCAGTTAAACTATCTCCTATATTATTGCATTTACCAAATCATTTTTTCCTATTTTCTAGAATCCTCCACTTCTACTTAACAACTAAATTGAGCTCAGAAGAGGGAAGCTTTAGCAGCAGTCTGAATTGCTGTGCCATATCAGCTTTCTTTTCCATTATCTTGTATTAGATAGTCAATCCCATGTTAGCTCATGTTAGAATGCTGTATCAATTTAATAATGATGTCTTCTCCATTGTAACGATTTCATTATCTCAGGGTGATTAGTGGTCTTCCTCTGTCAGTTCTTAAGAGTGATTATCTCTACTTTTTTCCATTTATTCTTCTATCCAATTACAACCAGTAGTATTGAATTGCCTCTGACTTAGCAGTTATCAATATTTCTTGAATTTCCTATTTCTGCCAATTCCATATAAAAGAATGTGCTAAAGGTTAATACAGTAATTATTTTTAGTCTTTAATTATATAACAAAAGAATGTCAATTGTTTTGTCATATACAGAAATAAAACTAAAATAGATATTGAGGGTAACAGCTTAGACTTTTATCATCATAAAATTGTCAGACATTGTGGAGAAACCCTGTGCTTTTCTGTTCACATGTAAAGCATAGAAGAAGGTTCAGAATGTGCACAGAACAAGACATAGTATTCGATAACTCATGGAATTTATAGTTCAGCCATTGTCTAAAATGTGTCCTTTCATTAGTATTTTCTTAATGTATTGAAATAAATATAAGAAATTTTAGTCAAACAAAATCCAATTAATGCAAAAAATATTTCAGTAAATAATATTCTGACTTTTTAAAAAACGATTGTCAAATTGGAAAAGAACTAAAGATATATGTCTGTTTTTTTCCTTTTGCTCATTTTGCATTAGGTATTACTGAAGATATATATTTATGTATATTTATATGTGTGTGTGTGTGTGTGTTTGTGTATATATGTGTATACATAATATACATATTTATTTATATTTTATTTATAATACACACATGCATACATACATATATTTGTGTGTGTGTATATATAAATTTTACACACACACACACACACACAATTTTAAGGTCATGTCTTGGAAATAACATTATTTTTAAATGTTACTGTGTCATAATATATTGTCTATTGGCCACCTGTTGCCTGATATGGGCCAGAAAGAATAACATGAAATTTATCTACCTATTTTTATTATTTTGAAAATTTTATTTATTTATTTATTCAATTTCTATAACCGCCCAACTCAACCAAGTGACTCTGGGAAACTTACAATTCTAAAATTATAAAACAATTTAAAAAACACTAAAACAAACATTTTGTTTCCTTCTATGGTGTATTTACATTAATATGGATTGTTTTCTATTCTAATGGTACATTCAATTTGTGAAGAAATATGTTCTGCAAAAATAATATGTAATAAGATATAATCCATATTCTGTTTTCCATTTTATAACCTGTTACATATAATATTTAGTTGAAGGACAAAAAAAAAAACCCTCAGAAGCAAGACAGTGTTGTTTCTGGTAGTGCATTTTTATAAACAAAGTGACACAGATTGAGAAAGAAATACCATAGGGAAAAGCCAAGGGAACCAAAAAACCTGAAATGCTTCACGGAATGACATCCCTTCCAGATGGTGTTTTTAATACATTTATCAGATGGATATGAAAGACAATAATGAACATTCAAAATGGGGAGTGGCAATCCTCTCTTGGGAACTGAAACAGCATGATACCTTCTGTGTGCTGAAATTATTTGATTAATCTCTAATATCCTATTGTATAAAATAGTGCAGCAAGTTTTTCCTTGGCATGTATTAAGAATCATTGTGGACAATATTACTCATAAATAGTCCATTTTTAATAAATATAGTTTGTTTTCATATAGACAAGAGACTAATTAAACAACAAAATCAAGTTTTGGGAATACCTTAGAATCAAAACACCCCTCGTCAAGTTTGATTGATTAAATTCATTTATGAGTGAAATCCTCTTAATGTAAAAGCTGTTTGGAGTAGTGGTTAAGGTGCCAGCCTAGAGCCCAGGAGACTGGTGATAGGCCACTTTAGGCATTCCCCAGTCAGTCACTCTCAGCCAACTGAACTCACAGGGTTGTTGTTGTGAGCAAAATAGGAGAAAATATTGGTATGTTCCTCACCTTGTCTTATACTATATATGCAGAAAAGAGAGGTGAATAAAAACTTTTTAAAATCTTCAGGTATATAACATCAATTGAAAATGTGAGAAAAATAAGATGAATTAATAGATGATTAATTATGCTACATCTTCGGAACTTGAATTTTGTTTCTAAAAACTGCACAGATAGGACGTATGCATCTTTATCTGTACAATGCATGTTTTGATTCAGTAGAAATTTAATGATACTTCAGATGCTTGGAAAGTAACAGAAGAAGGACTGCTTAACAACCATACTTACATTGTGGCTAGATCTATTACCTGTCTGGTGTGATGGTTATTGGTCTCTTTATTTCTCTCCTTGACAGCCTATTTAGCCTCATCTACTTCTTCGAAACAATTTTTGATTATGGATTTAAATGCATAATTCAAGTTTGTTAATCACAGTAATTGTTACTGACCTTGTTACAATATGTTACCACAATTGTTACCACAGTAATTGTTACTGACCTTGTTACAATATGTCTAAACGTTTGTTTGCTGAATGTTTTGTTGTATAACTAGTTTGAAGTTAAAAGATTTCTGGCCTTCACTGATACAATTCATTCATTGCTCATTCATTTTTAATCTTGCCTCTGAAATGTATCCATGTTTTCCTGTGTGTTAGCAACATTTTTGCTTATTTTTATTCTTCCCCAGATAGAGAAACTGATGGAACTGAGTTGCCTGTGCCTTCCTTTGATTTCTTTTGTATTTTAATTTTCAGTTCCCACTGAGAATGTTGCAACAGTTGCAGATTGCGCCAGCGTGATTGAGGGCGTGAGCCGTAGCCGCAATGCTTTGTTGAATGGAGACACAAAGAATTATGACTGGGATTCCGGGTATACATGCCATCAGCTAGGCAGTGGTGCTATTGTTGTACAGCTGGCGCAGCCATACATGATTGGATCAATTCAGTAAGATTTCTTTTTTCATGTAAAAATAGTTCAGTAATGAGAATGCATGCCTCCTGGTAGCTGCTGTGAAAAGTTCATATTTTCATGCACTGATAGTGTTCTTAACATACAAAACCTAAGTTGGAAAGCAAACCAGTCTGTATATGCATATAGACACATTTGATATGAAAATAGTGACATAACTTGAGGGCAGTCAATTTATTTTGTGCTGAGAATAGCATCAGAATCAGAATGCCTCCAGTTTGTGTTATTTTATATTGCTGTGTGATTTTTACATCTGCATAGCCTTGAGCTGATGAAATATTTATTTATCTCCTCAAATTTATCTATGAGTCAGTGTGAACAAAATGAAATGTTAATGTGTTAAATGAGAAAAAAAACCTAGAATAAACTTCCTGGGTATCCATGAAGCTCAGTATATAATTTCTGACCAATTGCTACCTCCCTTCTAATTGTATTTTTATTTTTAGTTTTTAGTTTTGGTATGGGGGCAGGTTGGAGGAGGATAACACTATTTGTGGAATAAGACCAAAGACAGATGTGCATTGCTTAGAGGTCTTTGAGAAGGCAAAGGGAAAGTTTCTTAAAGATGTGTGGTAAAGGTTTGGAGATTACTGCAAAATATTCAACTCTAAAAAAGAATTTAGGATTTTTCTTTTTGTGTAAGTTATTATAATCCTTTAAAAAAACAAAAGGGTTTCACCATAGTATACCTGCGATAGAGAGGCATAAAGAAAAAAAATCACATCCTTCCGATAAAATAAAATATGCTTTCTTTGTTTTTTGTTTCTTATAGTTTGATATTAAAATGGTGAAGCTATGAGAGGCACTTACATAAATGAAGGACAAAATAATGTTTATATTTCAAAATGCTTGACATTGAAAATATAGTCATAAAGATGGCATCCTCCAGATGATTTGCCACCCCCTTTTTTTTGTAACAGTGATCATTGTGCTGGCCACATTGACTTTTAGAGATCCCATATTTGCTGTGTCTCTCAGCTCCTGGAAATGGTGCCAGATCTGCTTTTCTTACTGCACAAGATAGACCTTTTCAAGTGCCAGTAATGTCATTTATGCATTAATAATTAATAACATATTTGCTGAAAACAAAATACTGCATTCTAACATTTAACAGATTAACAGAGTTGGATGGGACCTTGCAGGTCATCTAGTCCAACCCCCTGCCCAAGCAGGAGACCCTATATCTGCCTCTACCTAGGATCAAACTCACAACCTCCTGATGGTGAGGCAAGAACTCCACCTCTAGGCCAAAACAGTCTTAACCTAGTTGTAAAACATGATAGTGGAAATATTGTGGATTGGGACAGTTTTACAGCCTCAACGCCCGGATGATTCATAATCACTGAGAAAACAATGGATTCTTGATTGTACCAACAAATCTATAAACTAAGATATTCTCCAAGGAGTAGAATATACTATCAAGGTCTGAACGGATCTCAGGAATTTGGATCATCTACAAACAGAAATGTGGATCATTTACAGCACCAGATCGGATGGGCACAGTTCTTTTCTTAATCTAATTTACATTTCTAGTTCACAGAGCAAGTAGATGGATATTTTATTTCATGTAAGGCAGAATGTTAGTTATTTTATAGCCCTGTGCTGATCTCCATTGATGCCTGAAGTCCTTCCCCTGCTCTGAACGCCCAGCTTTTGGGGCTAAAAAGGCTCCTCTTGTTGTAAGCTCCCTTCTAAAACAATTCATCTATTAAAGAGCATTTTTGAAAACCACCATTTACCCAATCATGTCTCTAATAGGAATCTACAATTTACAACTCATTTTTGCAAACTATATTTCATCTTTAAGATGTAACAATTCATCTGTTCCCTGCCCCTTGTACGCAGTTACATGAAGGAACAAATGCTACTTTAAAATAATACCTTTTTTGTGTAAACTAACGAGACAGTCAGATCTTTTAATTAAACCTTAAATTGCTTTTGATAATATAGTCATACTGTTATTCAGATGTCACCATTTCAGGTCACCTACAGGAACCATCTAAACTAGCTGCCAAATGCTTCCTAGTTGTCCAAAGTTCAGAAGCCTCCCATTTTTTCCAAGAATTGTTAGTATTTTCTGAAACAGCTGGATCATGACAAAGACTTCTACATTTGCTGTGCTGACCATGATTACTAGAAAACCCTTCATTCCTGCTGCTGTTGGGAGGCCACATATGGCTTTCTATCAGAGTTCTTCCTTTCAAACAACTGCCTACAAATCTGGAAGCCAACTTTATTGAACCAGTCTCCATAACTACTCAAACCAGCCCTGTAGCCTTTTATCTATAGCTTCCAGCCACACTGAAAGCAAATTCCATTTTCCCCTTCCTAATATACCTCCTTATGCAATTCTGCTCCACCATTTCCTCCCAACTTGAAGGAGAGAAACAGTTTCAAGTGGAATATATTTTGGATTGTCAGTACAGGAAAGGCAAATCGGAATATCTGATTCATCAGAAAGGGTACCCAGATACAGAATATTCATGGGAAGTAGCAGATGATGTACGTTCCTCTTACCTATTTTGGCAGTTCCATTTTCAGTGCCCTCAGAAGCCTAAATCACCTGGTGGACTAAATACTCAGAATTCATCACCTGCCAACATTTCTGTCATTGAGTGGGAAGAGGACATTGAAGGAGGAGACATTTGAACAACTACCAAGAGAGAAACCATGAGAGTGAGATGGAGACTCCTAGAATGGAAAGGAACATCATGACAAAGAAATATAACAGAAGAGCTATCTCTCCATTTCTGCTGACTTCTTTAGACAGAGAGAGAGAGGCAGAATGCCCAGAAAGGAAAGAGAGTTCATTAGCTTCAACCAAAAAAGAGGAAACTAAAAGAGCAATATGCTCTCCCGCCATCCATGATCAGATAGAGGAAGGGGAAGAAACATCTGATGAAAGGAAAGGGGAGGAGACAACTTCTGGTGGCATGAAGTATGAAGTTAATAAAGCATGGACTAGTGATCTTCCAGCTAGACAGAATTTTTATATAAAGACTAAGAAGCTCATCTCCTAATCTCAAGGTCTAATTTCACACACTGGTAAAAGCAAGAAGAAAATAAACCTTGAATTCAAACTCTGGAGGAAACATATAGAAAACTTGATTTCTGCACATATATGGTTTGTGTCCTGTCTGCATTAAAACAACTTACCTAGCATTGTCATGCTTGTGAACCACTGCTATAAGCAATGTCCTGATTGCAAAATAAAACATCTGGAGAGTCAAAATTTATTGCTGGGCCTGGTGTGAAGTCTGACACACTTTACTAAAGTACAATTAGCACATACAATTTCAGAAAGAATTTCAGTGGGAGATTAAAATGTTGCATTTTTATCTTTGATACAAAGAACCCTAGGGATTTTTATCATTATTCACAAAGGCAAGAAAAGGCAGTTTACAAAGTATATAATTTATCTTAAAGCAAAATTATTGAAAAGATTTATGTGTTTAAGTATTCAAGAAACATTATTCTAAAGTATTTTCTCAGCATCTCAACTTGCCTCTTCAGAATAATTAGACAACGTTCAACAGAAATAAAAATTCTTGTTCCGGAAACAGACAAACCTGCAGGACTAGTGGTCCAAAAGCAAACTATTAAAAGCAGGACCTCTATGTAACACTTTTAAATGCAATCTGAAGGTAAATTGAGTCTAGCAGAATATTAGAAAGGGATAGAATTGCCAAATTTCACTGATGAAAAATATCAGTAATACAAACAGTCATACATAAATACATTCTCGGTCAACCACATATATATTTTAGGATGGGACAGAAATAATATGCTCAATAAGCCATAGTATAGAACTGGGATTATTAACCAAAGAAAATTAATTTTATGACTACCCTCATTTTTAAGGTATAGCTCTTGTGCTTCACTTTTTTTAACAGGTATACATGTTTTCCCTTAAAGGAATAGGCTCAGAGAGGCTTTCTAAAATGTGAGTGGATGTTATCCCATTTTTATTAGAGTCATTGTTATTTATTTTAATTAATAAAATGTGAACAAGGTTGCTGCAACGAATGCAAATGTTTAATATTTTAGATATTGATGAAAGTGAGCTGTGCTGATAACAAAAACCAGTTCATTGTACTATAGGGAAGATTTCCGAATATATGTGGAAATACATCCTTCTGCCCCTCCCCCTTTATTTTCTTTTGACCTTAGCCTATCAATCACATCATAACTTTGCTTTTTCAAGCTCTTTATTACTGTAGATTGCTTTCCTTTGAAGGTTTAAGAAATTTAGCCACTGGATACAACAATGTATATTGGAGAATATACAGTTATCTGGGAGACATATAGCTGTAGTGATAGATTAAAAGGGCAAATAATGCATGTTAAATTATTGTGTGCTATCAAAGATGGCGGACTTATGTAGTGTTTTTGCTTCTTAATGAAATAACATTTTTTAAATGTAAAGAGTCAGATGAATAGCCATGTTAGTCTATTTTGCAAGAAATAAATAAATAAAAGCTATACAAAGAGAATCTGAAGGTCTAAAATATTTAGCATGGCAAAAGCTGTTGTACTTTTTTCATTTATTAGCTCTATGTTCCATCTTTCCACCCAAAAAAAGGCTGATGCTCAACATAATAAATAGTATTATGCACATTGATCTTAATGAAGGAATAACATCATTCAGAAATTTGTAGAAAAATAGTTTAATATACCACAACATTCCTTTGAAGGATGCAGGTGTTCGTTTAATTTTGTTCTTGTGAAAAGTTAATATATTTATTCAGCCTGTATTTAACATTTAATTGAATTGTTACTGAGTTTAGGTTTTGCATTCTATTTTATTCATTTTATTTATTTATGTTTTACAAATTACTCATTATTAACCATGTGTGATGTCTTTTATTGCTCTCTGAGCTTAACCCATGCATGTACACTCCTGCCAACTGAGGAAAACATTTCTTCTCCTTCTTCACAAAAATTTAGGCTATAATAAATCAGTAATTTTTAACCTGTTACAAGACACTTTATACTGATCATAACATTTTGGAATAAATTGCATTTTTTACCTGACTGAGTATTTATAGTCTTACACAATTGGCATACTTCCAAGAAACTAAAATAGCTTGAAGCATTGCATATATTATCTATCATTTTGTTAACACTGCATAAATATTCTGTCATGATCAACCATTCTGCTCTTTACATAAATATTACATATATACATAGTCTTTTTGTTCTGAGACTGTCCCCTGCTAAGTTGGTTTTTAGTTAAGGTATTAAGCAGCAAAATTGTATTATCTACTGATGTTCAATTGAAAGTAATTGATTTTTTGTATAATTTCTGTTACTCTGTCAATTTGAATCAAGGAAACTGCGGAGTCCCCAGTTATAAAAAATGATTTCACTAGAAAATCTAATTAGATTATTTCCTTTTTTACATGTTTATGTTTCAGTACTTGTAATTCTTCAAAAGATTTATCCCATAATTAAAACTTCTGCATTGATTTACAACTATGTTTATAAGCTCAATACACATTTGAGATTTTGTCCTTAAGTTGACAGATTTTTTAATAAGCAAGTTAGCTACAGTTTTGCTTAGAGCAACCAAAAGACATTTGTGCTAAACATAAAGCCAGTAAGTGAGAAAGCAGAACTTTAGATAGCTGGATGTTTATTCTAACCAAATGTGGAATGCTGCTTTGGGGAGTTTTAATGGAATCAGCTCTGAATTTTTAATTTGCAGAAACTCAGCATTAATGAGAACTAAAAGTTCAGACTTCTTTTATTTTGGCTCTTAAAATTATTTATTAATAACACCCCAGGTTTATATAGAGGGTTCTACAGTAGGTTTTGGAAATCTTGTTTGCCCAGTATATCAACCTAATCAATATTAAAAGATTTACAGTTCTGAAGAATGAAGCTTTTTCTTATTTTTATATCACCTTTAATATTTTTATAAAATAAGCCCAGTTCTAAATCAGGGGTTATTTTCTTTCAAACGAATAAGTTTCTTTCCTAAAAAAAAAAGCACCAACTTTTACAACAATCCTTCAGCATTAAAACAAAGCATTTAAATAGCTATTAGTGAAGAATGAAATGATTAGTGAAGAATGAAATGAAGAATGAAAGCAATACTTTTTTCAGCAGTTGAAAACAAACAAGGAGACTCTAATGGGGAGGAGGTGATTCATCATATAAAATATAAATAGTCTAAGACGATTGTTATAACTGCCAATGCAAATAACATCTTTTCTCATAGGTTTTAATTAATATTTGCTTATTAAACTAAAGTGTCCATTTATTCAAGCAATCATTGTTCTCTAAACTTAAAAAATAGGAAATTCCAGAAGAAGGATGTTCTTGCACCATGATGGCGAACCTATGGCATGCGTGCCCGAAGTGGCACGCGGAGCCATGTTGCCCGGCACACGTGGCATCTCCCGTTCCTCTTCTGGGTTTCTGGCGCACATGTGCGCCCGATGATCAGCTGGCCTTTGTACGTGCGGCAGTGCCAGAAACTAGAAGAGCTGGTCTTCCGTTTTCATGCATGAGCATGCACACCGGCCAGCTGATGTGCGCCAGAAACCCGGAAGACTAGCTTGCTGTCACGTGTGCCGGAAACCGAAAGTTCATTTTCGGGCACGCACATGCGCCCTGGGAAGCTCCTCTTCTGGGTTGCGGCCCAGACGAGCGCGCACACGCTCCCTTTTCGGCACTCGGTGCCAAAAAGGTTTGCCATCACTGTTCTAGCACGTCTAATGAGTAAAGTATGAAAGCTGCTATGGTTAATAATGTTGATAGTTTTAAAATTCATCTATTGCTATTTATTATTTCCAAGATCAAGAGAATATATATTCCAGTAGTCACAAAACTCGTGCATCACAATCGATATGTTAGCCCAGTGATGGCGAACCTATGGCACGGGTGCCACAGGTGGCACGCGGAGCCATATCTGCCGGCACGCGAGCCGTTGCCCTAGCTCAGCTCCAGTGCGCATGTGTGTGCCCGCCAGCTGATTTTTGGCTCGCGCGGAGGCTCTGGGAGGGCGATTTTGGCCTCTGGAGGGCCTCCAGGGTGGCGGAGGTGGAGCGTTTTTGCCCTCCCCAAGCTCCAAGAAAGCCTCTGGAGCCTGGGGAGGGCGAAAAACGGGCCTACCGGGCCCACTGGAAGTCGGGAAAAAGGGTAGTGGGATGGGTCGCGCACGCATGCACAGGGGGGTGGGGCGAGTGAGGGGCTTTGAATTATGGGTGTGGGCACGCACGTGCGCGTGATAGCGCGCACGTGCACTATTTCGGCACTCGAGGAAAAAAAGGTTCGCCATCACTGTGTTAGCCTCTCTTTTTTTCCTAGAAGAAAATTATCAAATTATTTACCTTTGGGGACTGGGAACATAACAGTATTTGGAATTCTGAGAAGATATCAGGGCCATCTTCATAAAAATGCTGCCAAGAAACAAGGCAGCTTCAATTTAAAGTACCTCTTACTAATCCACATATAAACAAAACAAATTGATAAATTCAGTGCACAGTAGCTGAAAGATTTTTTTCAGAATTACTATGAGCTAGGAATTCTGAAGTGGGATAATTTTAGAAACCCAAATTATCAAAAACATATCCATAGTACAGGTAGTCCTCGACTTACAACAGTTCATTTAGTGACCGTTCGAAGTTACTGAAAAAAGTGACTTATGACCATTTTCCACACTAATGACTGTTGTAGCATCCCAACGGTCATGCTGAAGATGCTTGACAACTGGTCCATATTTATGACGGTTGCAGTGACCTGGAGTCATGTGATCACCTTTTATGACCTTCTGACAAGCAAAACCAATGGGGAAGCCAGATTCACTTAACAACCATATTTCCAATTTAACAACTGCAATGATTCACTTAACAACTGTGGCAAGAAAAGTTGTAAAATGGGGCAAAACTCACTTAACAAATGTCTCACTTAACAACATAAATGTTGGGCTCAATTGTGGTCGTAAGTTGAGGGCTAGTTGTATTTGAAAGGCTTACCTGTATATTTAAGTTTTTGCTCTTGAAAATTTAAAGCTAAATAATACAGGTTATTTATTGACAAATATTCTGCAATTAATTTAAAAACTCAATTATTAATACAAAATTCCATATAGAGGTGACGTTTGAGTTCTTTATCTGCCCTTCAGGTTACTCCTCTGGGATTGTGATGATAGGAGCTACAGCTATTACATTGAAGTTTCTACAAATCAGCAGCAGTGGACCATGGTGGCTGACCGAACAAAAGTTTCTTGCAAGTGAGTTTCATTTAAATATCTAAATGTCTGGATCAGATAACATATAAATCATAAATAAAATAGAAGCTTTTGTATGGTATTGTACTTAGGCCAAGATCAAAATTAAGAATTAAAATCTTGTGAAAGAGGTTTCATTGTTATTCTATAAGCCAGGGGTCGGGAACCTATGGCTCGCGAGCCAGATGTGGCTCTTTTGATGATTGCATATGGCTCGCAGATAAAACAAAATATTCTCACTTGTTTTAATTAAGGTGACCAGACGTCCCGATTTTGGCGGGACAGACCCGCTTTTTAATCATTTGTCCCGCGTCCCGCCCGCCCTCTTAAAAAGTCCCGATTTTTTAAAACAATGTCGGGACATCTGGTCACCTTAAAACACCCACCCATGCCTTTCTCTCTGCAAGGCGGGCGCAGAGAGATGACGTCGCTGCTGTCGGCGCCCCACGCTGATTGGCTGTTGAAGGGTGAGCGGCGGCGGCGACAGCAGCAAGCCGGGAGCGCTCGCCCAGAATTGGAGTCAGCGAGCAGCCGGGCATCGGGGCTCTTCCCCTGCCTTCTCCATCCTCCAGGGTCGCCATGGCGGGGGTTCCGTCTCTCCGGTGGTGCCTGCGTTGGAAGGGAAGGGGGGGAAAGAAAGGCAGCCTGCGGGGCTTGGCACGGCTGGGAGTTGCGAGGCGGCGTAGCAACCGGGCTGTTCCTCCGGGTGTGCTAAAGTGCTCGAGTTTTTTCTCTCTCACACACACATGCACAACCTTCCAACGACCGGGTCGGACTGGATCTCCCAGCACGACTTCCCAGTCGTTGGAAGGTTGTGCATGTGTGTGTGAGAGAGAAAAAACTCGAGCACTTTAGCACACCCGGAGGAACAGCCCGGTTGCTACGCCGCCTCGCAACTCCCAGCCGTGCCAAGCCCCGCAGGCTGCCTTTCTTTCCCCCCCTTCCCTTCCAACGCAGGCACCACCGGAGAGACGGAACCCCCGCAGTGGCGACCCTGGAGGATGGAGAAGGCGGGGGAAGAGCCCCGATGCCCAGCTGCTCGCTGATTCCAATTCCAGGCGAGCGCTCCCGGCTTGCTGCCGCCACCGCGCGTGAACGCGGTCCGCGGCGGGAAGCGAGTTCAAGCGACCCTCCGCCGCTGCCGGCCTGCAACCCGGCACCCCGTCCTGCGTGCCCCGCCCCGTGCCCCGTATGGTGAGTGTTATAACAACATTATTTAAAAGAATAAATTCAGAGGCTTATTATACTGACATTTAGTTGAATTCACTTTTAAAATATATTATATGGCTCTCACTGAAATAAATTTCCAAATTTTTTGCTTTCATGGCTCTCTTAGTCAAAAAGGTTCCCGACCCCTGCTATAAGCATTCATCCTTTGAATCACAATAAAGAAGGACATTTCTGGTGAATCCAGTTTAAAAAGTAAAATTTTAAACAAGGACTGATTAGTTCTATGGTATTTTTTAATGTTCTTTAATGTGTGATTGAATAATGGTATTTTCCTTCCTTGTTGCTTCCTATTTGCTTAATCCAGCATTGATGAGCTACATTGCTTGTATCCTTACGATTTATATCAATATTGATTGTTTCCTGATTGCTTATTTGTACCCTATGACAATCATTAAGTGTTGTAACTCATGATTCTTGACAAATGTATCTTTTCTTTTATGTACACTGAGAGCATATGCACCAAAGACAAATTCCTTGTGTGTCCAATCACACTTGGCCAATAAAGAATTCTATTCTATTCTATTCTATAATCCTTTGTTTATGGAATTAGATTATAGTATAAAGAGTACCTGCAAAGTCCCAGCAGGAAAAATAAGACAACACCATTTTCAGCAAACCTCTTTGATCAGTGAGAGTGCCAAAGAAAATAATGAGAAACAAAAGAGAAGAAAATGAAATTCAGTATACATGTCAGGAAATGCATTTGATAGTCTAGTCAAGTGTGAAAACTTGTTTTCAGGTCTGCATATGCTGCCTTTGGTTGGTTTAATTGTATTTTAATGTAGTATTTTTTGTGTAAATTAATTATTTAGAACTCAGGACCTGAAGTGACAGGTTATTCTTAAAGCCTTAAAACCTTTCCTACTAATTCTCAAAATGCTGGTGATGGAAATGTTGGCGTATTTATTATCTTCAGAGAGGAAGCTTCCTGTCTTCTTTAAATGGAAGCCAATTAATGCATATTGGCCTTGTAATTGTCATTTTAAATGCTGCATACAGGTTAAAAAAAAAGTCCCTTCTGGAAAAATTCTGTTTTCTCAACACAGCGTGACAGTAATGAAATGGATTCATGTTCCCTTTTCTCTGAAAGGGCAAATATTTCTGATGTTTGGTTTCTTGGCTCTAATAAGAGAAATGCGTGGTGCTAAAAAAATTATAGAGGAATATACTAAGCCTATTTCATACAGGAAGAGTAAAGTAAATAAATAAATCTGAACAATAACAAACATAAAAATAATCCGAATCAGTAAAATCATTCTAAATCTGCCAACCCCAAAGGCCATAATGTCTGAAAATATCAGGGTTGAAGTTATGTTGACCTTCTTAGGACAGAAAGTGATCTTCCACATGAGCACTGAAGTTGATAAATCAAGCTCTTAAATTTTCTTTGCCCATTCTCAAACATACTCATGGTTGTCTGTAAACTTTCAGACTGTTCCTAATCTTTTTTTTAATGCATTTTTTCCCTTCCATTCAGTTGTGTCCAGTTCTCAGAGACTGCTTGGACTCCTTGCAGCTTTCTTGGCAAGGTTTTTTTTTAGAAGTGATCTGCCATTGCCTCCTTTCTAGGGCTTAGTTGGCTTTGTGCCTAAGGTGACTCACAATCTCAGTTTGTGGCCTGATGCCTTAATCACGACACCAAACTGACTCTTAATGTAATTATATCATCTACATTAGATCAATCAAAATTATTCAACTGATCTTTTTGATGCCTGCTTGTTTACTTCTGTAGAACTGGAGTGACAACTTTTTTTGTGTGACTTTTAAAAAAACCAGGTTTTGGCTGCTGAGAGAGAAAATAGTGGGTTGATAACATTACCAGAGGGGATATCCAGCCCAATTAACTCTTTTCTTAGGCTTTGTTTAAAAATATAGGAAATGTTAATAGGTTCATCTAATCTGTGAGAGATTTAATGCAACTATATAAATTGTTTTGTTTTTCTCCAAATTTGAGTGCAATTTTTCAGTGGCATTATTGTAAGTCTGACTGGGGAGAAAAGAACTGTGGACTACCGACTTTGCCCAAGCCTTTCTGTACATTTATAGTCTATATTCAAGTATTTGGTTTTTCAGTTTTGCAGAGACTAAAATCTACCTCTGTTACATGATCCTATTTTCAAAACATTGTCATTGCAGTCTATCCAAGTGTATGACAAAATAGTTTCCTTTTAAAATAGGCTAACATAGACTTAAGGATATTACTTGCTATGTGTAACAGATGATTAGCAGCACACTGATGAAACCAAACCCCACACTGGTTTCCTAGTGGTTTCAGGTTAAAAAGGAGAGGCAGAAGACTCGAGCCCTGGGGCACCCCCACATTGCGGGGGCTTAGGGCTCAACCTTTCCTCTCCTACCAACACTGACTGGAACTTGCCATGGAATACAAATTATAACCACCATAATACAGTGCCTCCTATTTCCAACATCCAAAGCCAACCCAGAAGGATACCATAGTCAAAAGCCACTGAGAAATCCAGAGAGTCCATCTCTGTCCAGAGTTCTCCAAAGGGCATTGATAATACAACCAATATCATTTCAATTCTGTGCCCTAGCATGACTGTGAAGGTCCAGATAATCCACTTCATCCAGGGCCCTTTGAAACTGTGAGCCAACCACCCTCTCAGCAAATCTTAAAAGGGAAGATTGGAGACTGGACAAATATTGTCCAATTTTGTGGATATTTCATTCCATGATCATGTTCTAGATCTGTGCCTAAAACTGAATATTCTTTGCATGGAATGTTAGAACAGAAAAAGGTTTGCATGCCGCTAATAATAAAAGTCTGTCCCTGCTGTCTTCCAAATAGCAAACAGAATTGGCTTTTACTAGGAAGTCTGTAAGCTCTGCTGAGTGTTGATTTCACAGAAATTATTATTGTTAGAAATTATTTTAGCTATTTGCTGTAAACACACTGAGCATTTTGGCTATCAGGCAGTTTATAGTTTTAATATAAATTAATAATCCTCTGTAGCAGAGTTCCCCAACCTTTCCGGCTTTGCAAACTGGCACGGGAGGGGGGAGGGGGGATGGTTCTGCACGAGCGGCCAGCAAGCGCGCAAGCACAGGTCTATTTGTGCAAGCAGAATGCACACTCGCCCACAGCTCACACAAATGGAGTGCGTGTGCACATGCTCATGCATTGCTCACGCAAGTGGGGATGCGTATGTGCATGCTTGCCTGCAGTTTCCACAACCCGGTTGCAAACATTTCACGGCAGCCCAGAAGTTGGGGACCCCTGCTCTGTAGAATACCTTTTAAAAAATGCACATTACTTTTGTAAATAAATAAACATATTCTTTCTCTAGCTTTAAATATCAGCATGCTGTAATGTATATGGTTTTTTTTTGTTTTTAATTGGAAAAACAAAATGAGGGAAAAATACATAGAGATGAAAAGAAAATAGACCAGGGACAAAAATAATGGTGAGAAAAGAAAACGGCAAAAAATAATATAAAATATTTGTATAAATAAATTATTTTGTTAGTAAAAACACAAAGGCTAATAAAGTTATAAATGTGTTGGATAAATGTGACCTTCATTGTAGTGTTTCCCAGAGTTCTTTGTTATTGTGTTCATTTTTTCATTATTTATAATTTTAAATGCCCCTGAGCCACTGGAAGATATGGTTTTCCTGTATTTTATAAAGAAAGTTGGCAGCTAGCAATAAAAAGTGAATCAGTTTATTAGGATGTACTCATTTATATATCTTAGGAAAAACAGTCAATATACCAACAGCAAGATCCTTTAGGAAATTTTGTAGGGTTGCCCATTTCCATTTCCTCAAAATCAAATTATTTGGCTTTTCATAAAATATGATATTGTATAAAATAGAATGGGAAGTTAAATAATATCCCAGAAGAAGGTGCTGGCAAAACTGTTCAGTAACCATCAAACAAAATTCTAAGGACTGAAGCCATGAAGCCACTAGAGACAAATCTGAGAGAACTTTTACTTTTTATAAAGCTATTTCCCCACCATTAGCAAAATCTAGACACATTGCAATTGTTTCATATGATCAAAGTCAGTGTATTATCCAGACTATTGTTGGTTTGTTTTGTGAATTATGTAAGTCATAAGAAAAAATGAAAAAGGTTTTTTTTATTTTGCCTGATGTGTGTGTGTGTGTGTTACATTAATTAAAAAAGAGAAGAAAATTATTAAATATTTCCTATTCTATGAAGTAAAAATTCATATTGTGGGAAACTATATGCATGGGATAAATGTATGCATTTTAGGAAAAATAAAATTCATAAGAATATGCATGATTAGAATGTGAAACGAGGAATAGTTACAGGGATAGTACAGTTATAGATGTAAACCACAAGATGGGGTCACTGTAACATGCAGAGCTTACAGTATTTAAAATTTAATTCACTTTCATTTTTAGTGAAATCTGCTAGAAAAGAAAGTCAAAAACTGTATTCATTACATGAACTTATTGCAAAAAAAACCACCCTTTGGCAAAGGTAGCAGCACTTTAATTATGTGATTCTAGCCTCACCTGAACTCCTATTAGCCAAGTTAATTAAAGACAGTTTTTAAGATTTTCAACTATATAGTAATCAAGTCCAAATATTATAACAAGAAAGGAAATCTTTATAGATGTTTAATAAGGAGCAGAGATTCCAGAGAAAGTTTCTTCCATATTTAGATGAAAAATAGAAGAAAGCAATCTGAAAGTTTAGATACAAACCCAATTTCCTGGAAATACTCATCTATGAAAACAGGAGTTGGGCGGCATATAAAAGCGACCAAATAAATAAATAATTAATAAATAAATAAAATGAGGAAAATGTTAAAACAAAAATGACGTAGTGAATTCTGAGCCCTTCAAATAGAAAGTAAGCAAAATAATAAAACAGAGTGCCATACAGAAGGGGGGGAATTCAAAAATTATGTTTGTGAAGAGAAGCCTAAATCTATTCAGACATGCTCAGGCTAAGCATTCTGTCCCAAAAGACTAACTGAGGGGAAACTTGTCAACAACAGGATTAAAACTGAAAAAATAACAAATTTAAAGTAAGAAAATATTTCTTCTCTTGAATAGTCAGCCCAAAGTCTCAAGGGCCCAAAGTAGAAAACATTTTTAAATCCTAAGAGAAGAAAAGATAACAGGGGGGAAAGGGGGGGGGAGATGAATCCCCTATAATTGGATTCAATTGTTGGATTTTTCTGGTGATCTATTTGATCTATCACTGTATATATATTTGTTTATATTTCAAACAAACTGTCACCAAATGGGATAACAAACCTTGTAATTTTCATTGTATTAGTAATTGTAGTTGTGTGCCATACACCTTCATCTTTGGCCCTCCATCAAAAGCACCTGCAAGATCCACCACTACCCTGTGGTCAAAACTGGAGCCCTACTGTTTTTGTACATGTGTGTGATGTCATGGTTCATGTTCAAAAGAGCTTGCATTGGTTCAGTGCAAAGCTGCTTTCATCATTTGCACCTCCCTTCCCCTTCCATATTGCCCTGATGGGAAGCTTGGAGAAAAGCTGCTTAACAGCTGCATATCAGAGGTGGATTCTAACTTATATCGCTGCCGGTTCGCTTCTTCCCGCACCATGTGGGCACGCCTTGTGGGCGCATGTGCAGTGGCAAAAAAATTCAATTTTTTTTTAAAAAAGCAGAAAACAAGATGGCCACTCGGCTTCTGTGCATGAGCAGAAGAAAAAAAAACCGAGGAAAAAATTTAAAAAAAAAGATGGCAGCGCCCATGGACTGGCACCAACCGAACCGGTTCCGTGATGTCATCATGACATCACCAGCAGTTTGCTACTGGTTCGGGCGAACCGGGGGAAACCCACCTCTGCTGCATATCCATTCTTTACCATAAACCAGGCAAGGAAACCAATGCCATGTAGGTCAGCACTATTTTTATTGTAAAGCTTTGGTAACAGAATCTTGCAAATCTGAATGTGTTTCCCACCTCCCTCCCTTTAGCTTTGAATGAAATAAGTAGGGGTTTCTGTGAGACATTTATTGAAGGCCATTTCCTCTGCCCTCTACAGTGTTTTACAATATTGAAATTTCAAAGCATATAGATATTTAAATACCGGTAGTCCTTATGATCATTTGTTCAGAAGCCGCTCAAAGTTAAAATGGTACTGAATTAAAGGATTTAAAACTGGTCCCCATAGTTGTGGCCATTACAATGGTCTGTAGTTACAAGATCAAAGTTCAGGCACTTGCCAGCCCACCTGCACTTATGACCATAGAGGTGCTGCAACTCCCCACAGCCACCTCTTCCCCCTATCTATGTCCTTTTGGCCCTCTGTAGTCCATGGCCCCTGCTGCTCTAATTGGCCTTTCTTGCTTCTGCTGCTGACCAAGCATGCCAGCCGGACTTTCTTCCCAGGTTCATGCATGCATTTTGTTCATGACATCTGGAAATGGCTTCATGTGGACAGTTGCTGCCTTGCAAAGGGCCTGGATAGGCAGACATTGTAAGCAGTGGCAGCAAGAAGATGGCAAAGGTGGCAGAGACTTTGGAGTGCAAAGTGGTGAGGTCAATTGTGACTCGACTGGGGCAGCTTTGGTTTCCCAGGGCATTGCAACTTTGTTTGGCATTGCGGGGGGGGGGGGGTGTCTATGACAATTCACCTTGGCCAACTCGCCTTAGCCAAGTTGCTGCGGCCAACTCGCCACAGAATAACTAGCCATGGCCAATTGCTGTGGGACAACTCGCCACAGGAAAAAACTTACACTAATATCAAAGAAATGGTGGAATAGAATCATTAAAGAAAGGATGCAAAATGAGGGAGAAAATGAAATGTGAATGATAAAAAATAAAATAATTTTAATTTATTTTAAATAATTAAATTGAATTGTTCAATTGTCCTGTGGCAAGTTAGCTGTGGTGAGTTGTCCTGCAGTGAGGTGGCAGTGGTGAGTTGGTTGCGGCGAGTTGGCCCATTCCGTTGCTGGGATGGCTGGAACTTTCTGGGGCATTGCAGCTTTGCGCTACACAGCTGGGGGTTTTTGGAGCACTGTAGCTTTGCACTATGCATTTGGAGTTTCCAAGGCTAGTGCGGCTTTATACTTTTGTCTTAAGGTTCTTTCTAACACAAAGAGATGGCATGTGGTTTTTATGAATTAAAAGATATATGTTAGAAGTTCCAGTTTTCTTTTCACCATTTGAAGCATAGAATAAGTCAGAGGATGGTGCAGCGGTGGGTTGTTCCCAGTTCGGCCCGGTTCCGCCCACCCGCCCGGGATGCTCAGCCCACCTGCCCGGGAAGCTTCTGCACATATGTAGAAGTGTCGTGCATATGAGCGCGAACCGGTAGCAAACTAATTTAGAACCCACTACTGGGATGGTGGAATGGAGGAGTTGGTTGCCATAACTATTTGGTTTAATTGTGAGAAGATAAAGAGTCACTTCAGCATAAGCATCAAAATAATGTCATTTTTCATTTATTTAAGCAGAATAATGGAGTGTATAAATTTATTTCTCAATTTAGATCCCATCCAATGTATCCAAATCTAGATACATTGACTGCATATCTATGGAAGTTAAATCATTTTTAGCCCTTTGTATACAGACAGCCACAGTGAGCTTTTTTGTATATACAGTGTGCTCTTTCCTTTCCGTCCAAATAATTGAGAGAAGGGTTTAGAACTTTAAACTTTTTCTTAGTAACAATTTGTCATGTCATATGGTGTAACCTTATGGTCAATTTCAAAGAAATATCAAATTTTGGAAAGTAATTTTAGTTAGTGCAAGAAATTTTCAGAAGGGTTTAATTGACCTGTTTTTGTTAACCACTTAGAATAGAAGGAGGAACCCACAAATCTAAAATTAATTATCATTTTTTGCTATGAAATGCCACGAGAAAATTAAGCCCTACATACCCTTGCTAGACCAAATAAATGTATAATGCAGTTAAAATAATCCATCCAGGTACATTTACTTGGAAAATGTAGTGTACAAAATTTTATCTTCCATTTGTTCTTTTAATATTTATAAATGTTAAGCAATATAAATTATGGGATTTCTGAAGCTGAATAACCATCGTGAAGTCCAAAATGTTAAAATGTTTTTCTAAGTGGTGTAAATACATCTATTTAGTAACTGGATTCAGCATTTTCCTTAATTCATATTGCCATCTTTAAAAAGCTGTCAATGCTAAAGATGCATGTGTCTTAAGTTTATACAACTTCCTAGTCTAGTAATAAATTATTGTTGCGCATAACTTAAAATATAAATTAGTGCTTATAGATCAGTGAAAATTCACATAATATTCTTAGCCATTAGGACATTGAATATTCAACTTTCAATTCTGTAAACTGTGGAACATATGGGATTTTTCATGGTACAATGAAAGGAGATTATAGTTTATTATAATACATTATTACATTTGTTCCAGGACATAATTTTTCTCTAAGTTGCTAGTAAAATAAAAAAACCTCACTGTTTATATATTATTACACTACTTTTGTCTCATTCGCTATGTAGTGTTTATGAATTTAGACATTCATATTTCAAGATTTCAAAGAATGCTTTCAGGTTTTTTCATTATTTCATAGCTCTTATTTTAAGTAAGACCTATTCTGTCATCCATATGTAAGGTACTTTGAATCCTGGCAGTATGTCATAACCTAGAAGTAGAAAATGCAGCATCTTGCTTTAGAAGTCTAAACAACATTAATGAGCAATTACTATATTCGGCTTATTCCAGAACTGAGAAAAGTGGTACATTGTGATTTTTGGAATGATTCAGCTTGCAGTGTTCTGTGGAATTGTCACAGAAGCTGACTGAGTCCAAAAATTTAGAAAAGGACAACATGTTAAGAATCAAAATTGATTTTTTTTAAACTCAAAGAATACAGTAGTTCCACCATTGGCAAGCTTGGGTACTAAAAAACCCAAGTCATCAATTACCTATCCCCTTTAGGCAGAAAGGCAGAATGCAATTAAAATGATGATGACAATGAGGAGGATGACAACGACAGTACAGTATTCACCAATATTCCTCAATTTACAACCACAATTGGGACTAGAGCTTCAATCACTGAGCGCTGTGGTTGTAACGTGAGATGTCACAGGACCACATCAGGTGAGTTTAAATGATAAGAACATGGATTTCTGTTGGATACCAGTGAGACAGTCTGAATGGCAAAAATTATTCAACAATGGAGCAGGCCTTGAAAGGTGATGGACTCTTCTTCATTGGAAGTATTTAAACAAAGACTGGATCTATCAAAAATGCTACATAAAAATGCTACACTGAGCAGGATATTGGACTAGAATCATTGCCAAAGTTCCTTCAATTCTTAATTTTTATATGATAAGAGTAACTCAGAGGTATCTTAAGCCAAATATAATTTCCCCTAATTATTTTTTCAAGCACCATGAGAATATTAATACATGATTTTCAGAATTAGAGTATGTCTATGTTTGAATGATAATTTAATAGTTAATGACAGTTGTTTTATCACCATAGAAATTGCACACTATTATCTGTTAAATGAGAAACTGGGCAAAACACACCCAGATATAGCAATACAGTACCACTTGACTATGCTCTCTTGTTCTAAGAAAAATATTTTAGAGAAGTACAGTATGTCATAATTGTCAGAGCATTAAAAATAGAAAGAACTACAGATAATGTGTATCGATTACATGTAACAGTCTTCAGAACACAAAACAATTTGCTTCCAGTGAGGATTGATATTGAATTGGTGTCCATGAAGGAATGGGGACTGTATTGCAGCATAGATTGGTGGCCAGGTGATGAATTCTGGCTAGAAAAAGGAAAGATTGTGAGATTGTCCATTTGCACTCCTGACAGCTGCTCCTAATGATTATATTGCAGGAACTGAAGTTTTTATGATTGACTTGTGAGTCAAGCAGTTGGAGTCATTTTCAACCAAGCTCACAGTTGTAATGTAGACTATATGGACATAAGGTTCACCAGGCCTCATTTCTTAATCACTTAATGATTCAATAGCAATAGCATTTAGACTTATATACCGTTTCACAGTGCTTTGCAGCCCTCTCTAAGTGGTTTACAGAGTCAGCATATTTCCCCCAACAATCTGGGTCCTCATTTTACCCACCTCGGAAGGATGGAAGGCTGAGTCAATCTTGAGCCTGGTGAGATTCAAACTGCCAAATTGCAGTCAATCAGCAGTCAGCAGAAGTAGCCTGCAGTACTGCATTCTAACCACTACGCCACCACAGCTCTTAAAAATGATTAGAACATTGTTTCTGAAAAGTTACAAACACACTAAGGGGCCAGACTAAGAGGCCAATAAGATTTTGTAATTAATTATGAGAATCCTTCCTGTGGAAAAATGCTGTTGTTCTGAATTCTTTAAAAAAAAAAAGGCTAGGATGAAAGTCTTGTCCAAGCAGGTTTTTTAAAAAAGAATTCAATCTTTCGTTCCAGATGGAACGAAAGATTGTAATTAAAAGATTTCATTTAAAAGTACAGCTTTTGTAATTTTAAGTTATGAAGCAATTGACAGCTTCCTAAAATCAGTTGATTTTTTTCATTCTTATGCAATAGTTTATATCCTAACTAGAATATTGATTGCTATTGAATATTGAAAATCATAGTTCATACCAACTGCTGATGTAAGTCTTGTGAATCTTTTAACATCACCTATCTGACATAATGCAGTTAAAATTGTACAGTATTAAACTATTGATTCATTCTAGAGAAGCTTTTACCGGTATAAATTAAATACATGAATCATAGAAATCAAAAAATAAAGGAATTATTAGGTCTTCAATTTTTCCCCTGTGCGGTTACTGTGAGATTATTCTATAAAGTATATTTCCTCAAGTTATATTATCAGTCCGGCTTCATGGGTCTCTAATGATATGGCTTTCATTACTTCCCATGAACAATTAAATCATAATTTAAAAGGTAGTAGTTACAGTTTCTCTTTCTCTGTCTCTCTCTTTCACACACACACACACACACACACACACACACACACACACACACACACACACACACAAATACACATACACGCACATGTAGAGAGATATTTCAGGGCATCTCTCTCTCTCTCTCTCTCTCTCTCTCTCTCACACACACACACACACACACACACACACACACACACACACACACACACACTGAGAGATATTTCAGGGCAATTCACTATTTTTTTTTCTTTTTTACCATTGATACCTCAATAAATGGTAACTAAATTAATACTATTTTATTCACAATGATTACAATTTAGTAATTATTTTGAATGATCTTCTTCTAGGTAAAGGAGACAAGTTCCTCTACCAGAGTATGATGATAGCTCCAAATTTATCTTTTATCTGAATGCACAAATTAAGGCTTATAGCTGGTGCAATCTTTCCCTAATTCCTTTATTTCCTTTATGTGGTTTTCCTCCTCTCAATGATTAACTACAGTTAAAATTTATATCAGATATTTCATGTTAACACTAATAAGGACTTTAAATCAGAATTTGAAGGTACTTTAAACATCAGGGTCAATATAAAATATTATGATTGTGTGGAGAAACATGCAGCAGATTGATATCCAAGCTGAAGTGGTGCAGTGGTTAAATGCTGCGACTGCAGGCTGACTGCTAGTTCAGCAGTTCAGCTGTTCAAATCTCACTAGGCTCAAGGTTGACTCAGCCTTCCATCCTTCTGAGGTGGGTAAAATGAGGACCCAGATTGTTGGGGGCAATATGCTGAACTCTGTAAACCGCTTAGAGGGGGCTGTAAAGCACTATGAAGCAGTATATAAGTCTAAGTGCTATTGCTATTGCTATTTTTGAAGCATATGTTCTTGGAAGTAACTCAGCTACAATTCTTATTAGTTAGGTGGCTTTGGTTCTTAAGCTTGTTTTAGCAAGTAGGTAGAAAAAGAATTATTAGCAAACTTGAATTCCTGCATATTTGCTAAATATGGATACTTATTTATCTTTGGAATTCAGTGATAAGTTGTACAACTATCACTGAATTCAAAAGATAAATAAGTATCCTCATTTAGCAAATATGCAGGAATTCAAGTTTGCTAATAATTCTTACAACTTGAGTTAGGACCAGTAGGGCTTGGTGAATACTACTAAAAAATTCCAGCTTGGTTAATACTTGGATAAGACATCACTAGGGAATCCCAGGACAGTTATCTATACTTCAGAATTGAAAAGATACCCAGAAGAAAGTAATTGCAAGCCATTTCTGAATTCTGTCAAGAAGATTACATGAATTATCATCTTCCTAGTGTTATTCCCACAGGTGCAAGGTCTGATTTTCGGATCATTGAACACCATCTTGCCCGATCAAATGCAGCATCCGAATCATGTCTGCATTTTGACGGAGATAGCTGTAGATTCATTGGATGCAACAAAAAAACTGACCGACTGGCTTGTCACCTGGGCTTCATGTCAGAAAAAGATTACATGAATGTGCCAGAAAATAACCAGTTGTTGAGCTTGACTTACTTCACTTTTTAAAAGATATCACTTTAGATAATTACTGGATTTTGTATTTTTTTTAACTGAACATACTATAAATTTTTACTTTTACTTTTTGAGTTATATGAGGAGTTATGGGCAGTAAGGAAAAGTGCATATACAAATAACCTAATTAGGTGAGATATTTCCTCAGATAACCTGGACCTGTGCTATGAAGGTCTTTAAAGGTGATAACCAACACCTTGAATTGGACCAAAAAGGAAACTCACAACCAGTGTAGCTCGTGGAACAGAGATGTTACATGGCCACCCTAGGGGCCATGTAACTGCCCGCATGGCTGCCTTCTGTACTAGCTGATGCTTCTGGATATTCTTCAAGGGTAGTCCCATGTAGAACGTGTTGCGATAGTCCAACCATGAGATGACCGGGGCTTGAGTGACTAAGCACTGTCAAGGTCCTGGAACCTGGAGCTCCATGCACCCAAGCCATTCAGTCTTACCAAGTTGTAGTCAAAGTCTGTCATCCCCCATCCAGACCCTCACTGCCTCCAAGCTCCACAAGATGGCAGCTTATTAAAATATTGGCAGTTGTGGGGGCTACAGGGCTGAGGGAATTGCTGATATCTATGTCTTGATTCTTTTCAGCTATCAGAAATCTTCAGTGGATAGAGAAAAACTCAGTAGTTGGATTTTGCTCTACTTTTTACGCATTTTGTTCTGTTTCTGTATTTTCAAGCATGATAAGAACTTTATAGAAAAATGCTAAGAGCTCAATCCAGATTTCATTAAATCTTTTTGATAGATTTTCTGTTGCAATAAATATGCATTGTCCATTCTGATTTATTTCTATTATAAATCACTGAGCATAAAATATTGTCCAGATTTACACAAAAATTCCCTCATTGATTATTGTAGTTCTGTAATTTTAGAAGTATAAAATGATAGCCTCACATTCATACATGGTAGGTAGATATTTTATTAGTAGAGTCTGAATCATATAAGCAATCTATAAGAATATTTCCTGTCTACAATATTATGATAACAGCTTAATCAGTATGAGTATTGGAAAAAGTCAAACTGCAAAATTTGATTGAGTATATAGGGCCTTGGGTGATAGCCCAACATGGGCTCATGTTTTCCTTGCCATCTAAAGATGAGGAAATCAGAGTTATCTTTATGAGCCCAAAGTAGAGTTGGCAACATCTGCCATTCCCTATGTTGCTGAATTCTGGTTCCCATCAGCCCTTCCCAGCAAAAGCACATGGAGATCCATACATTTCCCACTCTTTGGCCAAATGGCTGATTGTCTTTATTTAGCAGTGGAGATTTGAAAGAAACATTATTTTGCAGGTCGAGTATCACAACATTGGACTTACCGTATTTTTCAGAGTATAAGACGCACCGGAGTATAAGACGCACCTTAGTTTTTGGGGAGGAAAATAGGGGAAAACAATCTGCCTACCAGGTATTCATCTGGCTAGCATCCTTAGTCTGGTCAGCTTCAGCACATTATTTTATCCCCTGGTTAGGACTTAAAAAAACCTTCTTCTGAGAGAGTAACAATGAAAGAGCATGCAAGCCAGTAAGAGCTGGGAAGATAGTTAGCACCTGGTTAGGGCTAGAAAAAAACTTATTCAGAGCAAGTAGAGCAATGAAAAAACCCTGCAAAGACTTAGGGCTGGAAAAACCTTCTTCTGAGAGAATAACAATGAAAGAACCTGCAAGCCAGTAAGAGCTGGGAAGATAGCACCTGGTTAGGGCTAAAAAAAACTTATTTGGAGCAGCTTCAGCACATTATTTTATCTCCTGGTTAGGACTTAAAAAAACCTTCTTCTGAGAGAATAACAATGAAAGAGCCTGCAAGCCGGTAAGAGCTGGGAAGATAGTAAGCACCTGGTTAGGGACTAGAAAAAAACTTACTCGGAGCAAGTAGAGCAATGAAAAAAAATTCTGCAAAGACTTAGGGCTGGAAAAACATTCTTTGGAGAGAGTAACAATGAAAAAGCCTGCAAGGTAATTGCTGGGAAGATCTGTTAGCACCTACTTAGGGCTGGAAAAAAAGCTGCATTTGAAGTATAAGACGCACCCAAATTTTCAGCCACTTTTAGGGAGGAAAAAGGTGCGTCTTATACTCCAAAAAATACGGTACTCCCAAAGTCATCTTTTATTCATAAAAGCTTTATTACCTCTTTCTTGCAATTCACAATCAAAAATAAATTATAGCTGTTTGCTTACCAACTTCTTATTTCTTTTTCCCATTTTATGATTGTAAGTCTTTGGGGCAGAGAACTTTGGGGACTTTTCTTTCCTTCCTTCCTTCCTTCCTTCCTTCCTTCCTTCCTTCCTTCCTTCCTTCCTTCCTTCCTTCCTTCCTTCCTTCCTTCCTTCCTTCCTTCCTTCCTTTCAATAATTGCAAACTTTCATGCTGTATAAATCTGTTATATTGGAGTAGTTTTCTGGGCTGAAAACTTGAAACATAAAAGTAAGACTATAAGGCCCTAGCAGATTCATTTTGTACAGACATGACAATATTAACATCTCACTAAACAGTATTTCACACTTGTACGGTAAACAGGGTGGACAGATAATCTCCGGTATTTTTTATGGGTTTCATTTTAAGTAAATCAATTTCTTATGGTGTTTGACTGGTTGAAACATAAACAACACCTTAAATATAAGCGTATTAAAATAAATTAGATTGGAGAAGCTAAATATTATTTCATTATTTGCAGTGTTTTGCTAAATATTGTTTCTTTGGCCCAGATGGAAGAAATAATGTATTTTGGAATACCATAATATTTGATATATTAAACTTTTTCAGCTATTTCAGAGCTAAACATTTTTTTTCTTTTAAAAAGTGGAAACTTTGGTCCAAGATAGCTGTGTAAATTATGCTACTTTCTTCAGAACACTTTGTGATCTTTTGACAGCTTATTTATTTATTTTGACCTTTGAATTAGGATATGAAATTATAGTGATTTTGTCCAATTTCACTGAATAATCTACTGTATATGTGGATTCAATGTGCATTATTATATTACAGTTTTCAATTTCAGAGATGAAATGGTTAAATAATCATCCATTACAATTATTGCAGATAAGTTTAAATTATATATTTCATTATCTTAAAGGCTTTCCCCTGTGGTGATGCATATTACCTCATGTATTTCAAAGATAAGCTATTTATCCCCTCCCCTCCATGATTTAAAACTGCTGTATTGGTGAATGGTTGTGTGAGTAATTTGGCAACTTAAATATATAGAAGGTTAATTTGACCCAATTACAAAACATAAAAAAGCCTACAATATTTAATTTGGCTGGTCAAATATGTTCATTATGCCTACTGAGTATCTATTCTAGAATTATCTGAAGTCTTGAATATGGCAAAGAGTAACAGTTATTCCTTCATTAAATGATGCATGATAAACTAGTATAATAGCAAAAATGTTATAAGAACTTTGCTGGTATAAATCTGGCACAACACAAAATGCTTAGGTTTCACAAATAGTTTAGCATTTTAGAGTTTCATATTCCATAGTTCAACTTAGCTTCTAATTAAAAATCAAAATGGCACTTTTAAAAAGAAAATTCAGGACTAACAATAGTAAACCTATTAAGTTTTCAATTCTCCATATTTTGAATTCCATTAATTTATCTCAGCAATGTGGAGACAGAATGTTTAAAAGTAAAAAAATGGAGCAATATTGTTTCCTCTTTGGGTATTTTGCCAGAAGATCACATTTTGCTCCCACTCATCCTCATCTTTTGCCATCTCCATTCAACACATCTCTGGCCCTACCAAACCTGCCCTACTAATTAAAGGACTCTCAAGAGCAGACTTGGTATCTATGCAATATAAAAGATAAAAGACAACATCTAGTTGTGCAAACAAAAGACCAGTTGTGGAATATTGAATGGAAGCTATAATTAGGGGAGAATCACTGTGACCAAAAGTAGTATAGAGGCCTTCTGCTCACCTTCCACCTACTCTAACTTTTGGCCGACATTGTATGAAACAGGCTTAGTTCTCTTTGTGTGAATTTCTTTGATGCCTTTGTGTTACTTTATACTTGACAGAACTATAACAAAGATCGATATTCTAATCTAAATAGATAAATTGTAAGCGATGAGTTTGCTTTCCAAACATTTGGAGTCACCTATTCTGCAAATAGGCATAAACCCTTGGCTAATAAGAAGAAAAGAGGGAGACAGAGATATCTTCTTTACTCATCTTTTCTAGGCAGCATGCTAACTCTTGAATATGTTCTTGTAGTTTTTGCAATTTTTAAAAACATTGCTGTGTTAAATACTATTAGTCTGAACATATGTTTCCATCATGCACCCATCTCTTTACCTTCCAAGGTTTATCAAGAGGTATTTTTTCAGCAGTGTTTACTTAAAGAATTTTTATCTAGAGATTGATATAAGATCTTATTCATGAAAAACATGTGTTCCACATTGGGCGACACAGCTTCTCTATAGAAGTCATTGCTACATCATTAAGAACCAAGAAGTTGAAGTAGATTGATACAGGATTTGTATAGTAGAATGCTCTTCCTACTTTCCTGTTTATGATTTATTTCATTAATATGAAGACAATATCAATATAAAAAAGGCAATTTCAATAGCAACCTTTTAAGTTGTAATTATTATTACAGATTAATGACTGGTTGTTTTATCCCTTTAACCTTGGTTTATCTAAAGAAAAACTTCAGGAAAAATTAAACAGAAATGTGAATAATTCATTGCATTTATATTCTGACATTTTCTCCAGGAGCTCAAAATCTCCCAAATATCAATTCTATAAGAAAATTGAGAGAGAATAGCTGGCTCATAGTCATCCAATGAGTCCTATTTTTCTGTGAGGATTTGAGCCTTCTTCTTTCTAATCCAGGACCAATACTTTAATCACTTTAGTAGCTGATCAGTCAAGTATTTAACTGCCAAAAACATTTAAAGTTTTCAGGAACAAAAAAAACTTTTATAGGGAACTTTTATCCTTGATAATTGTATCCTTTTCTACCTCCCAAATAAAACAACAAAAAGCATGAAGATTACATTTTGAATTGACTGGATGCACAGAGCCGCGGAATTTGTTAGTGACAGCTGTTGCTGTTTGAAAGATGAAAGTACTTGGCCCAAGAGTCTGTTTATGTGTTTGAGCAGAGAAAGCAATATTCATTTCAAGGAGCTCTGAGACAGACAGATTCTGAGAAAGAGAACGCAAGGGATAATTATCTAAATTATGTTCAGGCTATTATTGAAGACGAATATAGTTAAAATGTAATTAAATATGATGGGCTCACAGGATGCAAGCATGACTTTGGAATGCTAATCAACAATTATAGCTCTCCTTGGGGGACTCAAACAGAACAAGAGAGTTGGGAGGGATGGCTGAGGTGAAATATGAAGTATTAAATAACATACCCTAGGGCTGCAACGAGGCTAATTTCTTTTAAAAGATGAAGCTGTGGCACTGGGGGACTTGTGCTGGTTGTGCATCATGCAGTCTTGCCTTTCAGGTTGAGGACCCTCATATCAGCATAGGCTCTTGATTGCTGGTCTTGTTGGCAAAGTGTAAGCCTTAAATGAAAGTATTGATTTCCCTAATTACAAACTTTTGATTTTTATAAGTATATGTTTTGGAGGTTTACAAATTCCAGCATGTTGAGAGATGAAAATAAATCTCATAGAGGCGATTTGGATCTTTGCTTGGAATTCAAACAGTTAGAAATAAATCTGAGATTAAAAGTCTAATAGAAATATTTATTTTGGTACAAAAACAATAAATCCTGAATAATTACATCTTCGCTAAGAAAAGCCACCGTTCCAGTCAAGAGCCAAGTCAAAAGTAATTAATGGTGGATCAGGAATGTGGACATGCGTACAAGATCATATCACGTGTTCTGCTTGTATTGGAATATACCATAATATTAGAATAGGGGTGCATCACCCTGCATAGCCATACAACTGACAATATTCACTACGTGACACAGCAGATATATTTTTTTGATCTTTTGGATAACATCTTCATTTCTATTTTCTCTCTATCATTTGTGGTAGAAAAAAGAGTCTATCGTCCATTGCTGTTTTACTAAACCTACTACATTAGTTGTTTACTTGTTAATGGCTATTCCTGGAAAAAAGTAGCACAGAGAATTATTGACACAAAGGGATATTGAGTTTTATAGTGCATAAAAACTGCATAATGGTCTCTCTTCATTTGTAAATAAATTCAGTTCAATCTTACAGTTCAGTTTGTAAATGAAAAGGTTTCATGGACACAGTGAGCATGCATTTAATACATCTTCTCATTCTGTGTTTCTAGCATGTAGATATTAATATTTTATATACCCTAAATTCACTTTTGTTTTTTGTTTTTACATAGACACTGGAAAGACTCTAATTCACAACGCCAGGAATTAGAAATCTCTCATTTATTTTTAGTAGTTCAGATGTTCCCATGAATATTTTTATATGCCACCCTGAAAGACAGAATTGTATCTTTTCAGATTTATTTTAAATAGTTTATTTTAAATAGTCCATGGATGAATACATTTTCCTTCTTACTGCATAAACATTTCTAATTTTGCTAAATTTGTATGTCAGTATTTTCCCTAGAAAAGTGCATTTAGAATGACATATTGGAAATAAAAAAAACTTGCTCAGATTGAACTGATTGACTCAAGGATACACAATTAAAATTATAATCCCTCACTGTTGAATTTGTAATTATCTAGATTATATAAACTTGATAACCTGTAGTTAAGAGCTAATCTTCAGGAATTGTTTGACTGAAAATTGTCTTTTATCCTAAATTAATTATGCCTCACACAGCTTTCTTAGTTAGAATGTATATGGCTCCTACTACCTATCAGAGATAGAAAGGGCTCAGTTAGAATTTGGATAAGCCTCTGAGTGCTTTTTATTAGAAGTAGATCTTTGCACTTTGGCATTTTAGGAGCCGTAATTCTTGTGGTATCCAATTAGATGGGCATAATGCCAATGTCTGTATATGTAGTTTTTTTGTGCAAATTGATTCTGTTCTACTGTATTCTAGTATTAGGTAAATAATATACTAGAAGTTCCAGTATTTGCTAAGATACTTTATCTTCTCTTTAATCTTTAAATGATATTATAGGCTTGTAAAAGGGCATAACTCTGTTCTTGTCTACAAATGTCTACATAAGTTCCCCCCCTTTGGGGGGGGGTAATCAGCACAGATTTCAACTACAGAGAAGTAGTTTTATAGTAGGTGGCATATCAAAAAGCTGGTTTTTTAAATTGGGCTCTAGCTATAGCTGATTTTGTAGTTTCCTATCCCAAGAAAAAACAAACACCAAAAATAAAGAAAAAATGATAATGCAAGCCAGTTTGGTAACACATCTGGACATCAGGCTAGAAACTGAGAGATAATGAGTTCGAGTCCCGGGTCGGTCATTTTGTCTCACCTCTAGGATGCAAGCAATGGCAAACCATTTCTGAAAAGCTTCCCCCCCCAAAAAAAAAAACTGCAAGTAGTAGACCAGGCACTCCACCAGGAATCAATACTGACTTAAGGGCCTCAGAAAAAAATGTGGCATATTCAGGAAATTGAAATTCATTTAGTCATATATTAGAGTAGATATATTGAAATCAGTGTGACATAGCTAATTTACATGTTTGCTCTTTGCATGACAGCATCCAATGTGCCTAAGCCTTTTCTATCCAGCTAGATGCTTTTCTAGCAAGTCTGCTAGTTTTGCTTTAATAAACCAACACTATTAAAGTTATGTTAGAACTAATATAGATGGCATTAGAAAGATACAACTATTGCTGGACTGTATTCATGTGATTTTGCATAGAAGAAAGCAATTTGTGTGGGTGTGCTTATTAAGATACTAACTTTCTTCCTGGTAACGTTGATGTCCTGAATTTATAAAAGTGGAATTATTTTCTGCTTCACTATAGTTCTGAAGCCCAATGGAATTAAAAGAATAAGTATGTGAAAATGTCATAAAAAGTTTGCCTAGATCAGATCAACTCTTTCTTACAGCTTTTTGCTATACTGTACAATATTCCAGCTCAAATCTTGGCTATAAATGTAACCAACAGCATTGCAGTTCTTTCAGTGGTTTTCCTTTCCTTTTCCTTTTGCTTTTTAGTAGTATGTAAGAATCTTTTGAATGCAATGCTATCCAAATGATAACCTCCTTCAAAAGTTCATTGAATTGCTTTAGCTGTCTTATTATCATTTCTTTAATTATATTAGGTTCTATTATGCATAAAGTTTGTAATTCTATCTTCAAATTGATTTCAGGAGAAAAGATAATCTGATTATGTATTAATCCAATGTAAGGAGTCTACTGTTTATAAGGAAATATTCAAATCTTCTTTCTCTTTCTTTCTTGAGAGAAGAAAGACGTGCCAAAAATTATACTTGGGTAAAGGCATGGTCATGAGCCTTTTCCAGCACCATAAAATAAAATAACACCGTGTTAGACTGCAACAATTTAAAAATCATTATGTTAGGTCCTTGAGGTACTGCAAATTCCACATTGCTGATTCCTTCGATATGAGTAATTATATCCTTTTTGTTAATAAAATTCACATATTATGCTAAACAGTAAACACAGTTGGTTTAGATTTAATGTGATGCACAAACCCAGTTGTAGTTTGGTGTGGAGAACACACAGAATTGTAATTTAAGATAAGAAAAAAACCACAGTTCTTTTCCAAAATAGCAGAAGAGGAGGAATCTAGAAAGTCCTAGCTTTGAGGCCCACAGGAATAACACAACCCCACCTTTTTGCCATTGTTAGAACCCTGTTCAAACGATTGGGTGTGTTAATATATGATTAAGCCACAAAACAATGTTATGTGTATATTGCTTTAAATGCATTGTGGATGATTACTATATAAGTAAGCAAGAGAGCATGCTCAGTGTGGTTGGTGGTTGATGGTTGATGGTTTGTGGTTGGTGGTTTGTGGTTCAGTGTAGTGAGTGGTGTTTGACGGTGTGTTCCGGATTGAAGACTCTCTGCTGATTTACTGCTGAGTAGATTACTTTATGACTGTGTGGAATTGCTGTGAAGAGAAGAGTAACTATCTGTGATAGTATAGAATTGAGAGATAGCTGTAATCTTTGTTTGTGAGTTAAAACAAAGATAGGCAAGAAGAAGAAACTTCGCATTGACTGAATAACTGTGTATGACTTGGACTTCCTATTTAACTTTGCTACTATTCAAGTAAAACTATTTTGTACATACTAAAGATATTCTGTTTATTGACTGAATAGCATTCATATCAAACGGCAACACTGTTACTACAACACATTTCGCTGTGTATGTGCTTAATAGCACAATAACTCCTTAACATCCATAATTATCATTTCTGTTTGAAACCTTAGGTTTTCAAAAGCCAGGTGCTTTTTTTAGTACTATATAACATAGATCCTGCTTATTATTGATCCATATTTATCTCCAGAATAACTAGGCTCAGTTGAAGAAATCTGATTTCTTCCATTTATAGCAGTTACAAGAAAAGGCACTTTTATGTGGGATAAGAAAATTTGTACTTCCTACCTCTTCTGAGCAGTTATTAGAACCATAGAAATTCTTGTTCTTTCAATCAGTTATTCCTTTATTTTGCTTAAAAGTGAAACTAGCACCAACAGAATGTGGCAACTGCCAGCATTTCAGTTGCTTCCACTTGTGAAACCCGACATTAGATGAAGACCAATGCCATATCCTAGAAGTGATTTAGTTTTGCTTAAATGTTTCATTATTTCTTTTACATATTATTTACAATATGTTCTCATATTTTATTTTCCAAAAATACAGTACACTAATATACACTTACCTGAGTACAGGTGCATTGCTCTTTTGAATTTTGTGTTCTATACTTCTGACTTGAGATGATCTGCTTTTCTGCTTTTATTTATGATATAGCTTCTTTGTCTCCCCCAGAAAGGTAATGCTAGCATTGAACAGATAAAAATAAGTGTGCATACTAATGCAAGAATATGGTGGATCACTATAGAAAAAAATTATCTACATTTTATAAAAAAAAACACCCCAAGTGTGCAGTTGTTTTAATTTTCTGTGTTCCTTTTCTTTCTTGTGCAGATCCTGGCAACTTGTAAGTTTTGATAGACAACCAGCATCTTTTATCAGAATTGTTGGCACTCACAACACAGCTAATGAGGTAATGTAATAGATTACATTCTGTGGCATGCTGAACACTGAGTTATAAAACATGTCACCCAATTATCCTTACTCAAGATTATACAAGTATTAACTTCTTTCTGTTTAAAGAATCTAGTGAAGAAGAAAAATACTTCTTTTAATGAAAAGATACAGAATGTATTGGGGATTGAAAATGTTTCCTGCAAGTGTAGGGATATATACAGAATCATTGAATGTATATACATATACATAACACTACTTAAAGTTGTTGAAAAAAGCTTAAAAAGCCAAGAAGCACTGGGTTAGAGATGGATTGTCATGGATAAAATGTGTCTATGTGGTCTCTGAGAGTTAGCATTGACATGCAATATTGCAAAAATGATGCATCACCCATGTAATTTGAATTTGAATATTTGCAAATTGAGTATAGAAAATCTCCAGGAGAAATAATTTACTATTAAAGTTACAGTGGATTGGTCATCTACCTAATGATAAGCTAATTTAATAGGAAGCAACCTACTCTCTTTGTTCCAAGTGTTGCCAAGGATTCCATTCATCTTCCCAGGATCAAGTCAGAAAGATGAAAGGATATGAATATGAGTAACTGCAGTTGGGTGGCCACAGCAGATCAGAGATTTTGTTGGCATATCAAATGTTTGCAGACAGAGCTGCAATGGCTGAAATTATTTTGGGAGTTCTTCAAAGTTTGAAAGTTAGATTTTGTTTTTCTTTTGCTTGCTGCCACAAGCATACCAGGATAACTGGAGATATCCTAGCTGCACTAGAACATTTGTGGGTGATATTTATGTCCTCTTTGTGCAGGGCTTAAAAGGGGGCAGGTTTGGCAGGCAGATTGAGGTGGGGGCTGCTTTCTTGGTAAGCTAGAGAATATTGTCTACCAAGAAAACGGGATGATTGAAGACGCTGAAAGAAAGAATAAAGTGGAGCAGAAGAAGATATCAGAACCAGGAAGTTCTGAACACAAAACAAATGGTGTGTAATGACCTCAAGCAGTTTCCAACCCCTGAAAGAGAGAAGAAAAGTTGGGCAAGTGAACAGAATAGCAGGAAAGCTGGGATGCCATGAAAAAGAGTTGTGGAGCAGAAGTGCTGGAGAGGGTGGTCCAGGTGCTGACTTTTCATAGAATGGTTTAGAGGGGAATGTAGTTCAGAACAGTAAATAAACCTGGAATTCTTTTCCCCCTCATGCCCATTTTTAATATAACAAAGCAGAATAATTAGTGAAACGATTAAGAACAGAAATAATCTAAAAGGGATAAATTAGAAAACTTAGGTGTTAATTTATTTAGACATTAGTAGAAGTGGGGAAGAAAGTTAAATGAATAATAATAAAATAGAATTAAAAGTAAAATTACTTGAGGATATTATTAGAAAATGCATTTGCACATAAGTGGAAGGAGATAACATTTTATTCTAAAGACAAAGGCACAAATTGTTCAATGTAACAATTATGCATTGTCCAGCTCTCTTGCTGTCTCTAGCCATCAATAAGAGGAGTTGGTATTGGATTTGGGGCTGAGATTCCTCCAGGCTGCCATTGCTTGGCGATTTCAACATCCATGCCAAAACCAGTCGTGTAGAATTGTATCAGGATTCTGTGGCGATTTTAATTAATTAATTTTTATCCCACATTGATTACTCAAGGTGGTGAACATACATAATACTCCTTCCTCCTCCTGTTTTCCCCACAACAACCATCTGTGAAGTAGGCTGGGCTGAGAGAGAGTGATTGGCCCAAGGTCATCCAGTCAGTTTTTCATGCCTAAGGTGGGACTAGAACTCACACCTCCTGGTTTCTAGCCTTGTGCCTTAACCACTAAGTGGTTCTCAATCTCATGGCCATCATGAGTTCATTAGCCCTGTCAAAATGTGTACATACATACACAGACACCCAAACAGGCTATATGCTAGATTTAGTTTTTTATAATGAGTTGATTATACCATGCCTGGAGGAATCCAAATTTTGAATGCATTCTATAAGTTAGCTCCTTTGAGGTACCTTGGTTTAAAAAAAAAATTGCCCTGAGGTGTACCATTTCGCTCAGTTAAAAGTTACAGGAAAGAGAGCTTTAGTAGTATACATATTGTTGTATCCTAAACCAGGGGTCTCCAACCCCTGGGCTGTGGCCTGTTCGAAACCTGGCCTCAGGAGAGATGGGCAAGTGCACGCACACACGAAGCCCCATTCACGTGAGCGAAGGGCACTCACATGTGAAGCTCCATTTGCGTGAATGGAGCTTTACGCACGAGCACCCTCCGCTCAAGTGCCCTCTGCTCGCGCGAGTGGAGCTTCGCACGCAAGTGCCTACCACTCACATGCCCCCCTCCCATACTTGTCCAGGTTGCTAAACTGGAAAGTTGAACACTGCTGTCCTAAACCATCGTAGGCTGGCTTTATATGGAGGTATATATTTGATAAGAAATGTGTATAAAAATATGTGTCTGTGCAAAAGATAAATCACAAAGTAAATATTTGATAAGTAAATATATAAAAGAAGATTCAAAGGAAACCCATCTATCTGAAATGGATAACTCGATTCCTTCTTACTTGCTGATGTTTCAGATAAATCTTTTAAGCAATTATTTTACAAGCGTTTTTTTAGCAGTGAATTGATTGTGTGGATGCCCTGTTATGCTAAATTAACTTTATAATCTTGCACATGATTTTATTTGTTTTAATCTAAAAAAGAATTGTGTTTTACTAAAAAGAAAGGTATTCTTTGCCCAATAGAAAGTTAAAAATGAATATAAGCATTTAAAATCCCAAAGAGATATATGCCCTGAGGAATGTTTGACAATATATTTTGAAAACAACAGTTCAACCCTGAGCTACAAATACTCTTCCCTATCTTTGGTTTCAAGCTACATATTTATTCTCAGAAGACAACTTAACTATAGATAAAGACACAGATACAGATGTTTCTCCAGATGAAATCCTAGGCTGTTTTGAGGGAAGTGTATCCTGTAGGACATTCCCTGTCTTCTATTCAGTTTTTATTGTGTTTGGTAGTAGAAGATGCTTTGATCTTAGAAATGCTTGTTCATTGTGCTACTGGAACCTATATGCTTTTGTATATTTTATTTTTGCATATTTTATTATTTTTTAAGCTAATTAGAGCATTCTATTTCCAAGATTGCATCCTTTTGACTAAAATAAGAGCACATAGATTTTCAGTTGTTACTATCTAGGCAAGATGTGAATTTTACTGAAAAATAATTGAGGAATGCCATATTTTTTGCTATCATGTTTTCACTTATATAACTGCAGACACCAAAACTCTATAGACCCCAGTATGATTCAGGTAAAAAAGTGAAACTGAAATAAAACTATATACTCAAGTGTCTGAAGAGTAAGATTTTATGTACCGTGTTTCCCCGAAAATAAGACCCTGTCTTATATTTTTTTGAACCTTGAAATAAGTGCTTGGCCTTATTGCCATGGACTCAAAAGCCCGATTGGGCTTATTATCAGGGGATGTCTTATTTTCGGGGAAACAGGGTAGGATTAATATGCATATCATTTTAATATTCCAGGAATTTAAATTTAATTGATATAGTATACCAATTCTGTGCTATTTTTATTTGAAAAATACCACTCAAGTATAAAGATGGTCACTGAATCCCTTGAAAAACTTATAATTCTAAAATCACAAATCTATTGTATAAGACCAGTTGGAAGCCAGTTTCTTTGGTCCTTCATTTGATCTTCGTATTCTCTGTGCAATTGGACTTATCATACATAAGCTTCTTGGTATATCCCAAAGGTGCTTTTTCAAGAGGCGGACTTTCTTGTTTTTCTTTGAAGATGTTTCGCTTCTCGTCCAAGAAGCTTCTTCAGTTCTGACTGGATGGTGGGGAATGGAAGGATTTATACTCCTTGCAGACAGCTCATCATTGACAGCTGGAGGTGGCCTCAACAACTCTCTAAAAGAATGCAAATGACCAGCTGTCTGCAAGAAGATTAAATCCTTCCATTCTCCACCATCCAGTTAGAGTTGAAGAAGTTTCTTGGGGTGAGAAGCGAAACATCTTCAAAGAAAAACAAGAAAGTCCAGTTGCCTCTTGAAAAAGCACCTTTGGGTCAACTATGACCTGGATGACTGAGAATCTCCATAGACTTCTTGTTATATATGAATTGACTTTATAGTTTAAGTGAAGTAGTGCTAGTTGTTAGCTATTAACAAATTTCTCTTTCTTCATATTTTTCTTGCCTGTTTAATACTAGTTTGCTTACCACCTGGTGTGTTGCTTTTATTAAGAAGCTTCAAAGATTTACAAAAATTGTGATTATTAAATGAGATTCTTTGATGTTGCCTTCTTCCTGCTTCCCCCCCCCCCCCCCACACACAAAATGTTTCTGGAATATTAGTTCGTATTCCTGTGGCATTTTCAGTTTTATACAAGGCAACTGTGAGGTTTCATTAGGTTATTAATGATTTGATTCCTTGATCACTTTCTCAGCCTGATTTTGATGTCTTCAGTATCTCCTTTGGGATATGCATGTCAACTTTTGCTGCAAACTCAGTGGCAGTAGCAGACGTTGACTGGTGGTATAACAGTGATGGCGAACCTTTTTTCCCTCGGGTGCCGAAAGTGTATGCGCGCGCACTGTCGCACGTGCAAGAGTGCCCACACTCATAATGCAATGCCCCTCCTACACGTCCCGTCCCCTTCACATGTGTGCACGACCCCCCTGTTTTGGCCTCACATCCCAAAACAGTGGTGGGAGGGGGGGAAAGCCTCCTATCCCCAAACGGAGCTGGGAGGGGGGGAACCCTCCTTTCCCCAAACGGAGCTGGAAGGGGGGGAACCCTCCTTTCCCCAAATGGAGCTGGGAAGGGGGGAACCCTCCAGAGCTGGGAGGGGAGAAAAGCCTCCTTTCCCCAAACGGAGCTTGGAGGGGGGAAAGCCTCCTTTCTCCAAACGGAGCTTGGAGGGGGGGAAAGCTGCCTTTCCTCAAACAGAGCTGGGGGGGGAGCCTTGCGTGCCCAAACAACGCTGGGGTGAAATCTTCAGAGATCTGGGAAGGCACGCCGCAGAAAGTGAGGAGAAAGCATGCCAGTGTCTGACCTGAAAATCAGCTGGCTGGCAGGAGGCACTCGCACATGCACAGTGGAGCTGAGCTGGTCAACGGCTCACGTGCCTGCAGAGAGGGCTCCGCATGCCACCTGTGGCACACGTGCCATAGGTTCGCCGTCACTGTGGTATAACATTGTATACAATCCAATTCTATCTTATTTATTTATTATTTATTTTGTGAGATTTATATACCGCCTCACAGTGCAAGCACTCTCTAAGCGGTTTACACCAGTAAGCAATGTATATTTATATTGCCCCCAACAATCTGGGTCCTCATTTTACCTACCTCAGAAGGATGGAAGGCTGAGTCAACCTTGAGCAGGTGAGATTTGAACCGCTGATCTGCGGATCAGTCAGCTAAAGTGACCTGCAGTACTGCCTCTAACCACTGCGCCACCTCGGCTCTTCCAACTTAGTCTTTAGATATTTAAATATCTTATGGGGAAGTGTGCCTTTGAGTCAATTTTTGACTTCTGGCAATTACCTGGACAAGTCCCTGCAGTTTCTTGGCAAGGCTTGTCAGAAATGGTTTGGCATTGCCTGTTTCTTGGAGCTGAAGAGAGAGGCAACAGTCCAGCTGGCTTTATGCATAAGACAGAACTAGAGCTCAATTTATGGTCTTGGTTTTTAACCTGACTACTCAACCATTACACTAAACTTGCTTTAAATACATGTTGTTGTAGCATAATTATTATTTCTTAATTGCTTGGGAAATACAGATAATTTCCAGCTGTTCTTTATCTTTCTCATGTAATCTGTTGTCACGCTTGATAATAGTATCTCATGTTTTATTTTTCATCTTGGATTCTTGTTTGGAACAATGTAGACTAAAAATGAAGATGCCCTTAAGCTGAGTTTGTCTATTGATGACTGTCTGGACAAAGTAATGGGGTTTTCTTGGCAAGAATAAAAGGTGGTTTGCAACTGCTTTTTCTTAAGATGCTTTTCAATTTCCCATCGTAGCCTAGAGGTCTGGAATTCCTTGGCTGTTTTCCAACCCTGCTTAGCTTCTGAGCCTAAATGAGGTTGGGCAGGTACTGTTGCCTGCTGTATATCATTGTTTAGTTAACATAATTGTTTCCCTGTTAATTTCTGGGGGTGGGTGGGAAGCATACACATTGTACAATCTCCATCATATACCAAGAAGATGTTCACATATTTGAAAAGGCCTGTTGGGTTTCAGTCTTATTTATTTTGTATCTTTCATTACTTTGATCTTACAGTGTTCCAATTTTCTACAGCTTTTCCCTTGTAAAAGATTATTGTCTCATTAATATTCCTCAAATTCACTTAGTGCTGCAATCATCCTTATGTTCTTCTCATACTTGGGCTTTTTTCCTGGTTATTCCTGTAAGATTTCTTATAAAAATTTAGAACATTGCTGACGTAGAACTCAGGAGACATGTTTTTTTATATTAGTGCCAGGTTTATTTTCCTATATACGTTGTTTGGCCCAAAGAAGATTCTTATATAAGATTTACCCTAAAGCTGATAATATCTGTTTATTTTATGATTAGTATCTGCTGAGTCTTGTAATTGTTGAGAACTATATCACAGATGTACATGATCTGTGACCTTTCCAGTCTTTAAAATTTCAGGTCCCATAATTCATAAGTGATTTTCAACTCCAGAGTTTTTGGATGAAATACAGTAGATATCCCCTTCATTCTAGCATTAGGCTGAGTTATGGGACTGAAACAGTTTTATTATCTTGGGTGATAGACCTTGACTGATGAACTAGATTAAGAATGTGCCCCCATTGTCTGAGGTTTGGAATATGTTGCTGTCAACTAAATATCTTTCCTTGCTGTAGCTTAAGGATACCTTTAAAATTGGCGATAGACTGAATATATAAGCAAAATGAAAGATTTAAAAATGTTTCTCCTTGTCATGAGAGGGCAGCAGTGCTCCTGATCAAGAATAGCCTCCAAGCTCTTACCTCTCCATTGGTAACAACTCTCCAGCTTTGAAATTGTGTTCTTGTGCTCTTCCTCCTTGCTCTGGTTCTGACCTTGGGTTGACATTTGGACCAGTTAATGCAATTCTCTGGCACTTGAACCTGAGCTGTGACAACTCGCGTTGCTTTCCCTCCGTTTCTCTCCAGTTTGCAGATTGTTAGAAGCTCAAGTTACCAAGTTACCAAACAGGTTACAAACTCTGTGAACTTTCAACCGTGCCTTCCTTTCTCCTTTACTTGCTCATACACATGTACGTACCATGTCCTTATTCCCGCCTTTGCTCGCTCATGCCCATCAGTGTCCTCATTCCTGGGCCTCCCAGCACTTGCACACACACATGTACCACCAGTGTCCTCCTTCTGTGGCCTCCCTACACCCACACATATGCACTTATTAGTGCCTTCCTTCCTGGGCCTTCTTAGAGCCTACTGGTGGCACAGTGGTTAGAATGCAGTACTGCAGGCTAGTTTTGCCGTCTGCCAGCAGTTCAGTCCTAACTGGCTCAAGGTTGACTCAGTCTTCCATCCTTCCGAGGTCGGTAAAATGAGGACCCAGATTGTTGGGGCAATATGTTGGCTCTGTAAACCACTTAGGGCTGTAAAGCACTATGAAGCGGTATATAAGTCTGTAAGTGCCATTGCTAGTGCTATTCCTGTGCTTGCATGCCCAGTATACCTTCCTTCTCTGGCCTTCTGAAGCTTGCAGCGTTTGCACTGCAGCACAACAGCCCTCAGCCCCAATTTGCATGCAGCCTGTTTTTTCCCATGCCCTGTTGCTGCTTGTCAGGGAATCCCTCCACACTTCCCACTTCTCATCCCATGAGGTTTGGGGTTACTACAACAACTAGTACTGCCTGTATTGCTATAGTCACATCACAGCATGCTTTAGGACCACATTGCTCATTGATGGCAGTCGTGGTCCCAATTGCTATCTGTAACTGAAGGACTACCTGTCCGTTACTTAAAGTTGCAGGAGTAAATTAGACATCTTTTAAATTGATTAGAGAAATAAATAGAACTTAATATGATCTTTCAAGCCATAAATACTTCAGGGCTAAAATTCCTGGAAGACTTCAGATAATAAACCTAATTCAGCATTAATGTGGGTGTTATTTTCCAATATGCTTGCTGATATCACATATACAGCTTATGGGTTTATATTTCCTCTGAGAGAGAAAATTGTTTCTTGGGGGTGCTGGTTTTCAGTGTATCGGTTTGAAATAGATATCTTCAGCTGATTATTTTATGTGATTAGTGTTGTCTTTCTGTTTATTAGGATATATTTTGTTGTGATAATTTTATTACATTTAGTTAGTTATATGAGAAGTTATTATTACCTGCCCAGGGCAGGATCATTTTGGAAAGGAATTGCTAATATATTAAATACTAAAATTGTGCTGAAGCAGCTTTTAGACCTTTAGATTTAACTATTGATTGTGCAGCTTTTCCCATGAAAAGCACTCTGTTTGAGATAATTGATCCATTTACTGAAATTCAATTCCCAGATTGTGATAGTTAGAAAAACGGTAGCAGCTGTTGTTAAAAAAAAATGAAAATTGTGTTTCGCAAAGTGTCTTCAAAGCAACAGATCCACACATTTGGAAATGAGAAATCACTCAGATAATTGAAGGAAGAGCTGTAATATAAATACAGATAGAACTTTGGAAGTACATGGCAAAGTAACAGCTGAACAAAATAATAAATAAATAAATGAAAAATCTCTTGAGGACTTTGACAGTAGGAATGTTTTTCTTTCTCTTTTCCTTTGCTTTTCTTCTATATTTATATTACTTTATCATTTATAAGATATCAGCATTTAAGTAATCAGTAACAATATGCATCCCTTCCCCAGTTAAAATTTAGTTACAAGAGCATCCTGTAATAGGAACTTTTGCCTTGTGCTATTTCTCTAATGAACATGAAGATCCAAACAGAGATGGAATAACAAGAATAGCACATTCAGGCAGCTCTCCAGGCCAAAATAATATCAAATATAAACAACCCCAAGTCAGATATATGATGACACACATTCTTGAGTAATGGAACAGCCCATTGCTATTGGACTTTAAAGAAGTATCTTCAATTACTGAGCCTGCACATCCTTTTGAACAACCAAACATCATGTCTGAAGATGTACTGGTTTCATATGTATAGTTAGGCTTCTGGATTCTGATGTAGAGCATACAGAGACTGTATAACGCAGGGGCTGGTTATTACTTGAATATGTCTGGTCAAGGTTCAGTGACACTTTAAAAACCTACTTGGATTTTTGGCTGCAGCAAAAATGAGAAAACAAGGAGAAAGTATTCTAATGCTTGAAAATGTGATGTTACATCAGTTATTTGTTTTCGCTCTCTCTTCCATAGAGCTAGCAGTCAGATATAATCATAAAAAAAATTCTATTACTATTAAAAGAGGGCTGGAGATAATATTTCTACAATCCACAGATAGAAATAAAGTGACAGGCATGGTCAAGGTATTTACTGGGGGTTTTTTTTAACTGCTTGGATAATATTTATTCATTTCCGGTGTTATTCTGTGAAATTAATTGGCATTAACTATCAGATTAAACAGGAATGTTAAAAAAAACATTTTACAGATTACAAAGTACTGTCATTGGAATGATTCCTTCTGGTGCTTTACAAGAGATTTACTTGTATTTTAAACCATAAGCAGAAAGATGTTAAGATATCGGATATTATTAGCTAATCTGTTTCTGTAGTTTAAAAGAAAAAAAAACTTTTCTAAAAAATTTAGCGTCTTCCTCATCAATCTAAAGCAAAAGTCCAGACAGACAGATTATAACTGTTAATCATAAAAGTGTATTACATATTTTCCACCTTAGGTAGCAATTTTATTCAACTAGTAGCATTTTAACCACTTTTTATAATTCATATTCAAGTGGTATTAACTAAATTTCAAGTTTGGTTAATACCACTGGTGGCACTAAAGTTATTCAAGCCTTTATAATCTCACTCCAGTGGCACATATTATCCAGTTGTCTTTTCCACAAATATATAGAACAAATAGCAATCAAAACTATATTTTTAAGTCTTTGACAAATTATCTCTTACAAGATATATCTGTTGCCAACGAAGAGCCTGAGAGATAATTTTCAAAGCTTTTGTTCAGTGACATGATCAGAGAATTACTGGAATTCCCATTTTTCAGTGAGCTAAAGGCAATAGATATGCTTCACATACCTACAGTATTTAAAGTCTTAAAGTCTTACAGATGAGATCAAGCTGAAATAGTGAATCTGAAGCCCCAACCAACTACTGAATTAACAGAGCTCACATGTGCAAAACACCACCTATTTTATTTCAAAGTAGGCACAAAGGTAAAAAGGGGCAGGTTTCTATCATGCTGTGTCAAATAATTAAAGTTGGTTAAATGTCTTTCCATACAGTGTTCTAGGTTGAAAGAGCTTTTTTTTCATACATTTGATGTTGCTTATTAAAACATATTTGTACTTGATTCGAATAAATCAAACTTTGTTTTTCTTTTCATTCAAAATTCTACTACTTTTGACCAGAGCCGATACTGCTCTCAGTGGCACAGTATAGAAATTGCTACTTTACTTTACAGATGTAGCTAAAGATTATTTATACCATGGAATACAATTATCTGTCTGCCATAGGCTGGTGGTGACAGGGGTGGGTTCCTACCGGTGCGGTCCAGTGTGCAGCTCTGGTAGGGACCCGCCGATTACGCAATTTGCACACGACTGCACCGGTGCCGTCTTCACCGGACAGTCTCACACGTCGCCATCTTTTTAAAAGAATTTTTTGGCTTTTTTGCTTCCGCGCATGCGTGGAAGCAAAATCTCGCCAAAATCTCGTGAGGGGACGCACGTGTGAGATTTTGGCAAGATTTTGCTTCTGCGCATGCGCGGAAGCAAAATCTCACCAAAATTGCGCGTGTGCACATGTCCCCTCGCAAGATTTCAGCAAGATTTTGCTTCCACGCATGCGCAGAAGCAAAATCTCACGAAATTGCGTGAGGGGGCATGTGCGCGCGTAGCGAGCACGCACACATACGAAATGTGGAGATGCGCACGCAGCGCACCGGTATCGGTAAGTAGGCAACCCGCCCCTGGGTGGTGATTATATCAAATTCCTATTCTATTCTATTCTATTCTATTCTATTCTATTCTATTCTATTCTATTCTATCTATTCTATTCTATTCTATTCTATTCTATTCTATTCTATTATATTATAAGAGTTCACTTTAGAAATATATACTTATTCATATAGTATATTTTACTCTTTTGAACAATTCTTGTTTCAGAGAACACTTTCCACATTTAAAGAGAGCAGTAACAAACATACTTTATCGATAATATTAGGGATCACTAAATTATCATTCTCTGCTTCATGAATCTGCTTGAATTCAACAATTGACACTGTTTCTGTACATGATTGGAGTCTTCCCTACTAAGGAACAAACAATTTTGCAATTTTGGATTCTTTTAGTATAGTGCCTTACATTTAGGCCTGTCTTTATTAGATAAAGAGTTGATATAATGTCGAGCTTTCCCAGAGTTGTTGCCATCTTTATAAATAGGCTATTAAACCATAGCCATGAAATATAAGAATTATGTTTTTACAGCCCAATATTTATTCATACTTAGAAATTCAGTTTGGACTATGAATTAAAGTGCAATTTATGTTTGCCACAATTATCTAATTTTTCTGTCAAAATTAAATAAATAATTGAGACAGCAAAAAATACAGCAAATTAAAACAATATTTTAAAACTTACAAAATCTATAATTTTATTAAGGCAATGAAAATTAAAGACAATGCAAATGCATCAGCAATCAGAAAAGTATTGTAAGTAGACGCATCTGGAAAAATCTGATGGGGAAAAAATAAGTACCAGTTGTTTATGAACAAGTGAGTAATTGTGAAATTCAGTCAACTATGTATGTTTTCTTGGTTATCACTGTAGCAAAGGAAATAGCCATGATGAAACATCAGAAATTGTGATCACATCACCACAGCTTGCTGTGATGTTGTAATTGTGAGCTGGGCAGTGAGTGCTCGGATTGTAATCATGTAAACATGCTGCACAGCCAGAACTTGGAGGACAAAGTTCTGGCTGTGTCAGAACAAAAAATGCTGCACAGCCAGAACTTGGAGGACAGGTTGTAACTACCACATGTTCGGCACGGTTGTTTGAACAGTCACTAAATGCATGGTCATTAAACGAGGACCACCTTTAATCACTTAGGCTTTTGTAAATTATAGTCAGCTTCATCACATTTAGGGAACATAGCCCTGAGATATTGATAGGAAGATTACTTTTTCCCCAAATAATGATGAAAAAGTTCTCATATAAATTGAAAAGAAGTTGCTGCTGAAAACAAATTAATGACTGCAGACATTGTTGCTGGAAAATGTGGATGTTTTTGAAGATTGGACTTAAAAGAGAGCGTTTAACACTTTTTGTACACCCCAACAGAGCTTATACTTCACTTCGTAACTTTTGCTTGCTTCATAACCATCCAGTTTTGTTCCCTTCCTTTCTTATTTCCCTCTGATTCTATCACTATCTTTGGTTTTGGAGGGTTTTTTTCTGTTTCCAGAAGTAGGGAGAAGAGCGGCTGTGTGCTTGTAGCTTTATGTATATCAGTGCGAATTTTCTGTGTATGGTTATGATTGGAATATGTGATGGGAAATTAGTTTTATAAAGGAAGTGGTTTATTGTATGGCAATTGATTTTAATCAATTATTATTCTTTCCCTGTATTATTATTCCTCTTGTCCTATGTTGTTGTGGACACTGGTTTCTTACAGTTATATGTAGACACATAGAAATAGGTTGTATGTACATTTTTATTGTGAGGGAGAAAAAAATCAGGATTATTTCTAGATAGAAGTGCCCCCCCCCCCTTATGTTAACAAGTTGGGAAACCTGGCGTTGCACCATTTTTGTATTTGCTTGTTTGGTCTACTTTTCCTTTTTCTAATGGATCATCTTAAATTCAGGATGATCCTTCTAGATACTGAGACTGTGCAGCAGTTCTGAAGTGCCTTATATAGCACTTTGTCCTAAAAAGTTGCAGTATAGTATAATCTGAGGAAAGTTATGTTTTATTTCAATGCTCATATAGCCCTGAAACATTTTTTCTTATCAAATTGAAAGTGCTGCATAACCATGTATTAAATTGATATTGTTGTTGAGGGAAGGAAGCGAATGTGGCCCTTAGTCCATGGAGAAGGAATTAAATAAATTAAGTTGTTTGGTCTGTCTATATGTTCCATGTTTAAGCTAGATGCAAATCATTTAGATCTACCTTCGCTTGTGGTGTTATTTTAGTAATTTAAGTTTCTCTGTTGTTCTTTCAGGTATTTCATTGTGTACATTTTGAATGCCCATCCCAAAACACTCTACAGAAGGAAGAGACTAATGAAGAAGATGCTGGCCCATGTGGACAGCACCTGGCAACCTGCTCGCCTCAAGCTTCAAGCACCAGTTCTGTGCATTCTCTCCCAGGATCTGTTTCATATCCATAATTGCAGCAGCAATTTTATGAGAATGGAGAAGAACGTTTGAAATCTCAGTGCCACAAAAACATTTTTCACTTTTAACCTGCAAGCACCTCTTCACTTTCTGAATGAACTTTTCAAGGGGATCATAGCATCAAGCAGCTAGAGGTGCTTCGATTTATAAGGCTGCCTGGAGACAAAACTGGGCCACCACATTGCACTTTCCATTGATTAAAATCAGAAGTATGGGGGGGGGGGAGAGAAAATAGTCTTTCTCATCAAGTTTCCTATTTGTACCCTACCTCTTTAAACTAAACCAAATCAGATAGAGCAGAAAGAAGCAAAACCACATCATTTTGTTATATAAATAGGTTGTGTTTACCATATCAAAAAATATTACATGTGCTTGTAGAAAGGAGTATTAAAAATGAACCTTTTTTGAGATGTTTATTAAAAAAAACTATGGAAACCACTTTTTATTTAACTTATTCTTAATCCATGTCCTTTGTAAATTGTAAACCATTTTCACACTGTGTATATATTTATACAGCTAAATTTCTTCCCTTGTTTTTTCCCCATCATATTCTGATAAAACATTTCCTTCTTTATCATGGCATATGTGGTAACTCCACTTGACAGATACATCTATCTGATAGTTTGGCATCTAATAATCTTACTCCATTACTCTGTTTGACAGAGGAAAACCCTTAAAGAGATTGTGCATAAAACAATTCAATCCAGGGATACAATATTGGAATTTTTAACTATTTGACATGATGTATAAAATTGTCACTTTTTATCCCTGATTACCTTGTACCCAAGAAGAGAGATGTATTGATCCTGTTAAAAAATATTAAAGTGCTTTAATTCCTGCAGCAGGGATCGATAGGTATTTCCAAACTTTTCTTTTCTTGAAAAACAATGTCTTTTTTTTTAGCAAATATTGCAGCTAAGCTTCATGTGTGTGAATACATAGATAGCAATTTATATTTGGGCTACTGTGTCTGGGCTACAAAAAGCTGACATCGCTAGATGGAAATAATGAGTTGTTATCTGCATTTGTTCTCTGCCATCTAATGCAGGGGTCTCCAACCTTGGCAACTTTAAGCCTGGCAGACTTCAATTCCCAGAATTCCCCAGCCAGTTGGCTGGGGAATTCTGGGAGTTGAAGTCCACCAGGCTTAAAGTTGCCAAGGTTGGAGACCCTTGATCTAATGGTCATTCCACATTTTGCGCTCCATATCTGCTAGATCTAATAAATATTTTACTGAAATATTTGTTTTAAAAAAGCACAATAATATTCCAATATGACTTTAAAAGAAATCCTTCTGAGACTCTTTTGATAGAATCATCATATGCATAGATTGAATTTTATGTTTGGATTTTATTTGCATTTGAGTAATTTGCATTCAAGCAGTAGCTATCCTTTGTACTTTAATCGGATTGTTGGTTTTGATTATTCTAAAAATGTTCATGTGTAGCATTCTCTATTTTTTCTGCCTCTTTTCTCACTGGGGGGGGAAGTTAAAAAAACTATACATTTTCACATGAACATCAATGCCATTAATTCATCCTGTTAGGAAATGAAATGCATTTGTAATGAAGTTTGTGACTCTGGAGAATATTATTGTTAATTATTTTTTAATTTGTGTGAAATAATTTGGTGCAAATTGTTTTGAATATGGTGATCTATAAATAACTTTGCAATAGTTAAATGTAAGTTCTTGCATTCTGCTAAAAGCTGTTTATAATAAAACTGAGAAGAATTAGATCACAATTATGATTGCAGATCAATAAACTAAAAAGAAGTTTTTCATCTGCTATTAAATAAACCAATCTGGCAAAAGAACTGCAGTATGAAATACAATACCAACATATGTGCTTAGTTAATGAATGAATAGCCCAGCAACGATTGACATCCATATAGACTGGAGAATGAAACCTTTTGATATATCTGCAAATGGGCAGTTGTGTATCTGTCTAAAAACAAAAAGAAGGAGTAATGGAGTTCTTGGTGCTCTCTAAGCTTGGTTGTTTGCTTGCAACCATTTCCTTACCCAACTATGTAACATCATTAATTTGAATCCTTTAATGCAGGGGTTCCCAACCCCCAGTCTGTGGATCTGCACCAGGCCACAGCATGCCAGAAACCAGGCCATGCAATCAAGCAAAGCGCCATCCGTGGGATGCAGGCAGCACATGAAACCACACACCCCTCCGGTCCACGGAAAAACCTCCACGGAACCAGTCCCTGGTGCCCAAAAAGTTGGGGGGGTTTCACTGCTTTAATGTCATCTACTAGGGTAAATTAAATGTCTCTAATCAAACAACCACATTTAGAGAGCACCAAATACTCCACAATTCAACCTTGAACTACAAATAATGTCTTCTATTGGAAGGAGTAATGCTTATCCTGTTAATGCTTATAGTGTAGATAAATGCCATATATTGTTAAAATTGGGCAATATCTGTGAGACTCAAGTTAGGCTAGTCTTTCAAGGAACCCTAGTAGTTCTAAAACCAGGAGGGAGTGTTGATTTTAATAGTCACTTAGAAATGTCTTAAGTGTAGTGAATAGGTTTGAAATAGATTGTTAGCAGCAATCAAACTGATTCTGAACAAGGGGGTTTCCAATCTATTTAAGTCCTAAAGCTGCAAATTTTCCTTTCATTTTCCTCTTTAATAGAATTTTTATCTAGGGCCTTCCTATGAAGACAATATGAGATATAGCTATTTAAAAAGTACTGCTTTCTCACTCAAGCAAGGCAAGTTTCTTATGTATGATTTAGAGAGAGGTGTAGAGCTTAAGGATAGGCTGCAAGATAGTCCTAATCACTTTACAAAACTGAAATGTATTTATTTGATTTATAATCTGTATTTTTCTCCACACCGATACTCATTATGGCTAGCACTATCTTATCTGATCAGCACCATCATTCTCTGAGTTTGTCTTCATTCAGCCCATGGCTTCCTTGAATCTCAATCTTGTGAAACTTTTAGAAAGTCTTGTGTTAGTTATTCATCTTATGAAATCGCCCATGAAAAGTGGCAATATCACATTTTCAGAAAAGTGAGGGGGGGAAAGCTGCTCACACTGGATCTTTAATCTTTCTGCTGCAGTTCAGAAATAGGATGTCAGGAACAAACCTCAAAAGTTGTATTGATTCTTCTTCTTATGGATGCTTTTAAACTGACACCCAAATCCTCTAATTATTTTCTATAGCCTCATAACATAAGCACTCCCTTTATGGAATAATGTAATATGGTATATCATCCTCAGCAGTGACTGCACACAATTCTGGCTAAAATGTATGGAGCTTGCAATTACACCAATCTATGCTTTTAAGAATTGATACTTTTACCCTATCAATATGCCTTTTCAATTGTGATTTTCACTAATATACAGTAAGTTATTTCATCTGTGAGCAGAGACTTCCCCACCCCCATCCCCACATACACAGCATCTTCAGAGTGAGGGGGAAATGCAATTACTGCCTATTTTCACTTAACACTAGGAAACCTTTTAAAGTCTATATCCATAATGGACTGTTTTCTTCCATATTCAAACTGCTTTTTTGAAAACTGACCACAATTTTATTTTTTTAACAGTTTGGTGATTGAGCAAGAGAGTTTTTCACAGATGAAGACCTCTTAACTGTTTATAAGAGCTCATATTAGTGCAAGCTCCTGTGAAATGTACGTAATTAGAATAATTAATGAATTATGGAAGTGCCATGGTTCATTTTTTGGAAATTCAGTTTCAAATAGTACTTTCATCCCCATGGTATCTTTATCAGAGATTGAAAAGCTATATTTCCTTTAAAGAAAATGTCATAAGTAAATAATCTAGATAATATGTATTTAAATTTCTAGAAATATGTGGCGCAACAAACGTGGCCTTTAAAAGTTGCTAAGAAAATTCTTTAGCTGAGCAGAAATTATTCAGTTCTCTTGTTTAGCAATACTTAAATTATTCAACAAAGCACGGGGAAAAACTATTTGTTTTAATAGTGTGTGATTTAAGGGGGAAAAACTATAAATGCATGCCTGCTTTATTCTGAATGATTGTGATCCCTCCCCCATGGCTGTAGACATTTAGCAGCATCTGCTTATTTCTTTTTCCCAAGCTTCCAACTCTAAACAGCAAACACATACACAGAGCCCACAGTGGATTAAGCTCTGAAAGCAAGTATGCTGAAGCCATTTTGTGTTTTATATTTAAAAAGATAATAATATGGAGTGAGTGGATCAGTAGCAACCTCAAGAATCAATTCCCTGGGGAAAGACAACCCAACCAAGCACAGCAATAATGAAATTAACAAATGAAATTAAAATATCAGCAAACAGTATAAAAGAACCAGGAAAAACAATCCCAAGTTAGACAAAATTAAATCTGCCAACATGATTAAAATGTACAGGTAGTCCTCAGTTTATGACTGCAATTGGGACAGTGGTGGGTTCTTACAGGAGCTGTCCGGTGCTTAGCTCCGGTAGGGAGCAGCCAATTGCGCAATTTGTGCGCAATCGCTCAGGTGCCGTCTTCGCTGGTCCGTCACGTGTGTCGCCATCTTTTTGTGAGAATTTTTGGGCTTTTTTGCTTCTGCGCATGCGCGGAAGCAAAATCTCGCCAAAATCTTGGGAGGGGATGCACACGCGTGGGAGATTTCGGTGAGATTTTGCTTCCGCGCAGCATGCGCAGAAACAAAATCGCATGAGGGGGTGCGCGCGCCCGAAATATGGAGATGCGCGTGCAGCGCACCGGTATTGGTAAGTGAACAACCCGCCCCTGAATTGGGACCCATATTTCCATCACTAAATGATGTGGTCATAGAGCAAGACCATTGCTGCAATAATCCCAGGATTGTCTGGGTGTTAAATAGGAAGAGGCAGTGTTCCAAGCAAGTGTGGGGAGGCTACAGGCAGGTTGGTGGGAGCTACAGGTGAGTTGAGAATGACTGCCAGTGGGCACTATGACGTATGGGTGGGTCAACGGAGCCCTGAGTTGGATGATGCACACTATGGAGCACAGATGACCGGGGGGGGGGGGTTGCAGGTGCACAGGCTAGAGGCTTTTATTCCTTTCTCTTTTTCTAAGAGTGAAGCACTATTTGGTTTCCTTTTCAGCATGTCATAATAAAATAACTAGGTAGCGCTGAAAGTACATACATCGATTTGAGGAAAAATAAGTTCCCAAATCTGTCTGATATGCTGATTTATACCTGTTGACTAGCTTATGAGGTGAATATAGAGGAGAGATAAATGGCCTTGTCTGCTATTTTGTGTTTGGCACTTGTGCATATCTATTTTGATATCTAAATTCCCAATTCACTTTTGTCAGTAAAAACCTTGAAACGCAGGAAGATGTGCCACTGAAGAAGGTCATGAGGAGTGGGAACAATGTTTATCAAAATATCTTGACATTTCTCAACTGGATCTGTTCCCAGCCCAGCCCCGTTCAGCCAATGTACAAACAGATATGTGACTGGAGATTCAGAGACAGGCACTCATTCCCCTACAAAAACACACTTTTTTTTCTGAACCAGATCAGAAATCATGTTCCTTTTTAATTCTTTATTAGGTTCAGAGCTTCAGAAATCCTTTAGAAGCTCATACTGTAGTGCCCTATACACTTGTAGGGTATGTCAAATTTTTCAGCTTTCAATTTCCAAACATTGGGTGCTCAGAAGTTGTGACATGCCTTGGGGATTGTAAAGATATTTTGGTTAATTTAATATAATTTAGATGTGCTTGGCAAGTAACTTTTTAACATTTTGTTTGTTTAATATGCAGCATTACATCCTCTCATTTTTGCCTACAGTAACCGTCTAACATTGGTCGGGCTGAGTGATTACAGTAGTTCAAAGTCATCCCATAAGTTTCCATGGAATAAAACAGACTTGAATCTGGCTGGTCCAGCACATTAACTGAAATGCTGCACTGCAGTAAATCTCTAATGGACAGTATTTTGTCTTTTTAAAAAAACTATGCCGTGAAATGCAATTTTTGGAAAACATTCAACTACCTTTACAGAACAAGAGTTCTGAAAATTAGAAATTCTGTGCATATAAAATACATTTGATGCAACAGTAGTTGTACAATCTTCAACAAACAATGTTTCCATTTTCAGGAAATTTGAGAATTGACCAATTTCTTGCTAAACTTTCATGTGATAAAACTGCTAATGACTCTCCTAGGCCCCCATTAACCTACAGGGAAATTTGACCTCATGAATTGTTATGGAATCATTTTTAGTTTGTTTGTGATTAGTTGTGATAAAATTTAATGCCCATTATAATTGGGAAATAATACTAGTATAAACAGTAAACAAACTACCAGAATTTGTATATGTAATCCTGATTCATTGGTATGTTCTGGTATGAGAGTTTAAGACAAATCTTCAAAAATGTACAGTATTTTGAACTAATTTCATCTAAAAAAATTTAAATCACCATCTACTACTCTCATTTAGTGATGTAGCATGATAAAACATCATTAGTGCACAATCACTAATTGATCAGAAAAGAATCAACCTAGTTGATCTGAAAACTATATAAAAATAATATTTATTATGTGAAATAATACAACAATCAGATATTTATCTATCCATTGTGAGGGTTTGTTGTGGGACAGCATTTCATAAACATGTCTGATGGTGGTTTTGTAATGCAACCCAACTCAAAAATGTCAAAATCATGCAACTGCAAGAACTAAAACTCCACCACTCTGTTTTTAATGTCCTTATTAAAAAGAGGTTGACTGTGTCTTGTGTCTTCCATCCTCACTTTTTTGGCATCTCCCTCCCCAATGGACACCCCTCTATTACCTTGTTTCAACAGTTACCACTAGTGCTGCCGATGTTTGGAGACTGAGTTGGTTGAAGTGCTTTCAACTTTGCACAAATTTTATTCATTTAGCAATAGCAATAGCACTTAGACTTATATACCGCTTCAAAGTGCTTTACAGCCCTCTCTAAGCGGTTTACAGAGTTCAGCATATTGCCCCCAACAATCTGGGTCCTCATTTTACCCACCTCGGAAGGATGGAAGGCTGAGTCAACCTTGAGCCGGTGAGATTTGAACAGCTGAACTGCTGAACTGCAGTGCTGCATTTTAACCACTGCGCCACCTCGGCTCTTTTGTTTATTTATAAGATTTAAAAATATCCAGTTCTATATGATTCTGCATGCTATATACAATAAAAACCAGTGTAATCAATAGTAACAAAATATGTATTCAGAAATACCATGTAAAATGGAACCAAAATATGTCAAACAAAATCTTACAGGGGTTCACAGATTATTCTGTCCCCAAATCTGTGAAAAATAGCCAAGTTTCCATTGTTTTGTGGAACAACTTCAGAAGGAGTTGTAAAGATCTCTGGAGAAATATTATTCAAGTGTTGGGCATTGCCACTGGCAAGGCATGTCTCTGAGGCTCCAATAGATGACTCTGTTTAATAGACAGGAGTTGAAGTACACCCTTCTACCAGATCTTCCAGATGGGTAGACACAACTGGAGGCATGAGTGACAGTCTGGAGAGCCTCCCAATCCGGAATGGGCTCAATTGATGCAATTTAAGCAAAAAATTAAATTGGTACAATTTAAGCTGCCTTGCCCACAGCTGCCACTTGCTCTAAGAACTGTGAGTCCAAGACAACTCACAGACAGTACACGTATCTCAAATGGGGGAGGATTTCCCCATCCAAGACTAAAGATGGAAGCTCCCCAAGACCTGATGAGTGTGTCTCTGTCTGTGTGTAAAAATCCACAGCATTTGATCTTATCAGAATTGAACCTGAATTGTTCCTTCCCATCCAAAAGTGCACAGAATCCAGACATTGTGACAGATCGTCAACAGCAATTCTTGCTTCAAGATGTACAATTAGGTATCATCAGGAGAATTATCCTAGAGTAAGATGGGCAGCCAATAAATTTGATGAGAGAGAGGGGGGAGGAGGAGGAGGAGGAGGAGGAGGAGGAGGAGGAGGAGGAGGAGGAGAAGAAGAAGAAGAAGAAGAAGAAGAAGAAGAAGAAGAAGAAGAAGAAGAAGAAGAAGAAGAAGAAGAAGAAGAAGAAGAAGAAGAAGAAGAAGATGATGATGATGATGATGATGATGATGATACTGGACCCAAAACTGATGGATGACTTCACCAAGCAGTTTCATCAAATGTTGAAAATGCGTGAAGGCATCATGCATCTGCTATGTTAAGGCGATTGCTCAACTGGCCATTTTTCAGACTTCTGTGCAAATTTGGGATAGAAAGGCTGTTGCTGCTTTATGAGACATATTTTAAGAGACACATTCGCTTGCATGAGTCCATTCCTTAAGCAATAACTTTATTTTCCTGACTCTTACTCTATCAAATAGCAGCCTAGTGCTGTGAGGGTACAAGGTCTGAAGGATTTCTGAATTGCTTTCAAAACAGAACAGACCTACTTTCTCCTGTTGCGGTTGTTTTTTTAAAAAAAGATGAATGGTGTCTTGTATTTTTTGTTGCTGGAATTGTTGCCACCAGCAAGTGAATTGCAGTTTTCCTATAGCTTCTTTAGATCACGCCTTATCTCAGGAAATAATTTTAAATAAGCTTATCACAGGACATTTTTCAAATCTGTGGGTTTAATAAAGGCGTCTGAGGTGTTGTGGGAGTTTAGCTTTCCTTATTTTTAAAATGTTAGAGTAACAAAAGTGTTTTTTTTAAAAGTCAGTACACTATTTATTAACACAAGGTATGTTAACTGACAGCTGCAACATTTTTCCCGTCTTGTGGGAAAAAGAATATTGCCTTGTTTCCACTGGATGACTACAAATCTCATCAGATGGCAGTTCGCTTTCACATCACTCATACTAATTACTCTCATTTTTATTTCTTTAAGCTACGTGAATGGTGGCAGGCTAAATGAAAAAAAGTACGCTAGCATTAATTTTTGTTCTTCCACTATAGCACCCCCCAAACAGCTTATTTTTGTATTTTGTAGCAGTTTTAGAGTGTATTCTTTACAGAGATCAGATCAATGAAAGTATTAGCTCAGGGATCAGATAAAATAATACAGCCAGGGACAAAAGCTATGTAGTTGGGGAAAACAGATATAAGTAAAGAAGCTTAAGGAAGTGGTTGTTTCCACAGAGGGATATCTATGGCTGTAAGCATTTATCCTCTTATTCTCTGTGATGGTACCATAATATTAAGAATATAAAATGAAATTTAAAAAAACCCCAGAGTTGTCAGATTCTTCTTATTAATCTCAACCAGTTCCCTGAGGTGTAAATTAGTGAGAGAATACAAATTAATGTTAGCATACTTTTATTTTTTTTTAGCTACTCTGAACTCTGTGGAAATGCTTTCTTACTATCTCTTCCAACTATTACGCTGAAAGAAGTTAAAGTGAAGTGGCATCTCAGAGATCTGATTTGTGGCTTGAGATTAGTAAATCAAATCTGTTTTTTTTTTAATGTATTTTATATTCTTAATATTATGGTACAGTCACGGAGAAGAAGCAGAAAAAGGCTTACAGCCATAGGTACCACTCTGCTTTTTAGCACTTAGGTTTCAAAGTAGTTTGAATAATCATGACTAGGACCTTCCTTGATTTATAGCAGTGGTCCCCAGAGTGTTTGAGGAAATGGAGATGCCACAAATGGAAAGCTAAGCCTATAAGAACAAGTCATTCTGAAATCTGAAAGATCTATAGTAGTGAGGTAAATGCAGATGACACTGCATATATTAACCTATAATTCTGGTGAGGTAACAGCAGAAAGAAAGCCAGTGCATTGACAAAATCTACTAGGAGAAGCCAATTTCTTCTCATAAAAATACATCACCTTCCCACCTCAAACCCCATGTAAATCCAGACCAGTGTCATAGATGCCAAGCAGGTTTGGCCTGTGTGAAAATGTGCCTCTTTAAGAGTGGTGATACTATTCTTATTTTAGGGGCAAAATTAACAGTGCATGCTGAAGGAATTGTCCTGAACAGGTAACTAGTTTTCTATGAGAAGGTCAATCAATTTATATGCTTTTTTTTTTACAATAAAAACTATGACATTCAGATCTGTTGTTTTCTGCACATTCCTGTTCAGATTGCCTTTCTCAGTTATTGTAATGAGAACATGAGACAGAAGAAAGTGATAGTAGACAGTCTTCAGAATTCCAAATTTAGACCTATAGGACACTTTTCTCTATATACGGTAGATACTCTATATAGATAACATGAAGAGTAGTAGGACATAATTTATAGGAGGAATTGGTGATAAGATTTAAATCAAGGATAGGCGACTTGGTACCCTTCAGATGCTTTGGATTTCAATTCCAGTCTCAATGTTTAAGCAATGGCAAAAGGATCGTGAAAGTTGTAGTCTAAAACATCTGGAGGTCATCAGCTTGCTTGTTCCAAGTCTCTAGGAAAAATAACTTTAAAGACCTGTGCTGTTAAAGGTTGCCATGAGATCTATTAAACTGTTAAATAAGAAATCAGAGCATTAGCTCATGAAGTTCATGAACTTCTTCTGTCTACACTCAGAGTATGCAAAATAAACAAAATGAGCACGAACTCTTAGTATAGAAAAGCAAACACAATTTAATAATTGAGTCTGGCCAAAGAAAGAGAAACAGAAGTAAAGGTGAAGGATTTTGCTCTATATCGTAGAAGTATCTGCTGTAATCCTGCTCAAGAATCCTGCTGAATGAACTTGGCTTAAAAAGCATCAGAGTTAAAGTATGCCTAGTTTTGCCTATTATTGTCTACCCGACCAAGGAGAATGTACTTTTTAGAAAAAATTAGATTTTTCAAAAGGCTTGAAGTAGTAATGATCAGGTGAAAGACTAGTTTTGCCAAGCATAAACTTTCTTGGAATTTTCTATCATGTTAACAAGTATCTCTTTCAGACAGTGGGGAAAAGTGCAAGAGGTTCTGCTTTTCTTGTCTAGATATTTGCCACTAGGGAAGAAGGAGTCAATGAAGTGGAAGCATTAGGAGAAACTGACTGTGTAACTCTTGATTTCTTGATTTGAAGGGAAAATAAAACTAAATATAGACAAATGAGTCTCTGCGGTTGCAAAAAAAGCAGATTGTAATAAACTCTGAACAGTTATAAGTAGGATTTCTTGGCAGAAAAAGCTAATGGGAAAAGGAGCACAAAATTGTTTGGAACTCCTAAAAACAAGATGGGAAAACTTACCGTATTTTTCGGAGTATAAGACGCACCTTTTTCCTCCCTAAAAGTGGCTGAAAATTTGGGTGCAACTTATACTTCGAATGTAGCTTTTTTTTCCAGCCCTAACTAGGTGCTAACAGATCTTCCCAGCTCTTACCTTGCAGGCTTTTTCGTTGTTACTCTCTCCAAAGAATGTTTTTCCAGCCCTAAGTCTTTGCAGAATTTTTTTTCATTGCTCTACTTGCTCCGAATAAGTTTTTTTCTAGCCCTAACCAGGTGCTAACTATCTTCCCAGCTCTTACTGGCTTGCATGCTCTTTCATTGTTAGTCTCTCAGAAGAAGGTTTTTTAAAGTCCTAACCAGGAGATAAAATAATGTGCTGAAGCTGAACAGACTAAGGACGCTAGCCAGATGAATACCTGGTAGGCAGATTGTTTTCCCCTATTTTCCTCCCCAAAAACTAAGGTGCGTCTTATATTCCGGTGCGTCTTATACTCTGAAAAATACGGTAATTGCAAGCAATCCTAATGAAGAGGAAAAACTGATGGCAGCAGAAAAAGTCAAGGTGGCTGTACAAAAAAACTTACTGACAATCTGAAAACAGAAAAGGGCACATATAGGAGGCCGAAAGAGGAATAAGGAAGAGGGCACAAAGAAAGCTTAGAGGTATAATCAGAAAGGCTGAAAACCAGAATGAACTGACAAACAAAGGATATTGAGAAAAATGAAAAGAGTTGCAAAAATGTTCACAGTAAAAGTAATTAAAGAATCAGTATACCAGCTACTAATTACAATTGCAAAATGTTAACAAAAAGTCCACTCCTGTTTTCACTCAATCTATGCAAATACAGGTGTTTCACCAGGCATTTGTGAAAAACAGGACAAAGGGGCAAGATTTAAGTTTAAGATTGATAGAAACATATATTTACTTTGAACTGATTTACAATTCTAGTTCCAAATGAATTACATTCTAGAAAATTGAAGGAAATTGCTCATGGTCTGTCTGAACTTGATGTGTAATTTCTGAGAAATTCTGAAGAATGCATGAAATACAGAAGAGGACAAAGGATTTTACCTTTAAAAAGGGGGAAAGGAGCAGCAATGTAACTGCAAACCAGACAGTCTGACATCAATATTTGGAAAGTTTCTAGAAGGGAACAGAAAGCAATCATCAGTAGACACCTTGAAAACAATGTGATCCATATCAGAAATAATCATGGATTTGTCATGAACATCTTGACAGACTAACCTTGTCTTGTTTTTTGATCAGAGTGATGCTGGACTTGTAAATATATTTTGTTTTCAGCAAGCCACTTAGGAAGTAATCCATAGCATATAATTGTCAAGTGAACTAAGCGTGGATGGATGGCCCAAGGTTAAAGAAGGAACGTATCTGGTTCAAAAATGACGAAGACCTCATCAAGAGCTTTTCCTCAAATGGAAGGGATGCTCATCCTGCAATATTATAAGGAAGTTATGAGTTTTATAAATTTCAATTTTTCCTCCTTAACCACAATGAGCAGGTATATTTATAAAATTTGCAGATAACACAAAATTGAGTAGAATAATTAAGGCCCAACAAAACTGAAATAAAAGTTAAAATGTTCTTAAGATTAGGGAGTGGAGTGAAAAATACTAGATACAAAATGCTTCACTTAGAAAACAAAAATCAGATACACAAATATACAGTGAGGATACTGGGGTCTGGTAATAGTACATTTGAAAAAAATAGGAATAAAGGTTGATTAGAAACTGGCTGTGATGTGACTGTGAAAAGGCAAATTCAAACTGAAGCCTCAGAATTAAATCACAGAAAACAATAATTCCACTTGGTTTTGGATGGTTACATTCCATGACAAAGAATATGCCCAATTTTGAGCACACACTTTAGGAAGAATTCAGACTCTCAGTGGTGAAATCCAAATTTATTTACTACCGGTTCTGTGGGCGTGGCTCAGTGGGCGTGGTGTGGCTTGGTGGGCGTGGCTCGGTGGGCGTGGCAGGGGAAGAATACTGCAAAATCCCCATTCCCTCCCCACTCCTGGGGGAAGGATATTGCAAAATCTCCATTCGCACCCCACTCTGGGGCCAGCCAGAGGTGGTATTTGCCAGTTCTCTGAACTACTCAAAATTTCCGCTACTGGTTCTCTGAACTACTCAAAATTTCTGCTATTGGTTCTCCAGAACCTGTCAGAACCTGCTGGATTTCCCCCTGGACTAGCTGAAACACTTTTAGAGATGGGCATCAAGAACTGAACTGTAATTGAACCTGGACCGAAGGAACTGAGAATGTTTTAGGAAGAGGGAATATGATATACCAAAAAGTTATTAGAGAAGATGATTCTTGATCCTCTGTATTCTCTGCCCTATTGTCTACCCTTCCAAGGGGAAGGACATGGAAAAATGGATTTAAGTTATAGGAGAGTCTAGTTTTCTAATAGCAAGAGAACTTTGACTGTGGAGCCAATTACTAGGAGATTAGATAAGCCAGCCTTTCCCTGAACGAAACAGACTGGACTGCCATCTGTCATGCATGCTTTAATTTGAATTCCTACTTGGAAAAATTCTAACTTAATGGTGCAAATGACCTCTTTGATGTCTATGATTCTACCTGGCATGGTGATATTTGTAGTTTAGAAGTCCACACCTGACTATTTTACCTGCCACAAGCTTACTTATAACTACCCGTCTGTCATATCATCAGTTTTTATGGAACGGAATAATTTATATACTATTGTAAAAATGACATGAATGAAAGTGTACCTGCAGCCCTAGCATAATGTTTCCTAACTCTCAGAACTTCCTCTTTATCAATCTGTCTTCACTCCTAACTGCTTCTCATTTTCTGTTTCTACATATACTGCACACATTATGCTCTCCTTTGCTCCACCTGCTCCCACCTCGGCTTTTGATCACACTTTCTAGGAGCTTCTTTTGAAAGATGACAACATTATGGAAATTGAATGCTCCAGCTGTCTGTACTATATCTGACTGTTACGTAGCTCTCCTATGCCACTCCTAATTAAAGAGAAAATGTCTACCAGAAGTTCCCAAACTTAAAGTTTATGAATTCTGAATCTCTGCCCATAATGCTATCAATTAAACTCTTGCCAACTTTTGATTGCACGCTCCTGGGTTGTGCTTTTGATTTCTCATCACTCAAATCAACAGAAGAAGGTTTGCCTGCACATTATGCAGATCTATACCTAGAAATAATTTTTTCCCTACTGCTATAGTCTCTAGTGTGTGTCCAAAGAAATATGGGATGGAATAGGGCAGAGCACTGGAATACTGGACAGGCAGACTTGATTGATTGACTGATTGTGTACAATCAAGTTAGTGTCAGCTCTTAGTGACTACATACCGGTAAGTCAGTAAGCCAACCTTTTTGTGATCGAGTACCACTTGGAGGTCCCATACAGTCGCCGCGTACCACCTGGTTCCAGAGAAACTAAATTCGATCAGATATCACTTTATTTCCATAATTGTACAAGTAGAACACGCAAACCAACTACGAAAATACTAAGTATATAAGTATACAAAATAATAATAAAAATAGTAACATACACACTGAGATGCAGTAATGAATATCAAAGGGTAACTTGAGCAAGAGAACATAGTGCTAACAATAACAGAGTGAGATTAACCTTAGCTCGAGAGCTCGCTACGACGCGCACCTTCTCGCGAGGGTTCTATTGCACGACTGCTGAGAGTTCAGAACAGTCACCGTTCCTTTTTGGCCCCGCGCATCCAGCAACTGGATTCTCGGGCCGCTGGGACCAGGTGGGTGGCGTGTGGCAACAGTTGCAAATTGTTGCCAGATTATCTTGTGTTAGGCAGTAAACATTTTTGTGAAGTAAAAAATAACTAACTAAAAATGGTTCATGACCCCGAAAGTGTTCGCATACCACTTGGAAGGCCCTCACGTACCACTAATGGTACACATACCACAGGTTGGGAACCACTGCGGTAAGTAGATTTTCTCCATAACAATCTATTTCTAATCTGGTCTTTCAGGTTTTCTAATGGTGCACTCACCACTGCTGAAACTGTGTGTATCCACCTTGCTGCTGGTCATCCTCTTCTCTTTCCTTCCACCTTTCCCACCATTAGAACCTTCTGCAGAGAGCTAGATCATAATATGCCCAAAATAGGATAATTTGAGGCACATTATATTAGTAGGCCTGGTAATTTGTGCCTTAAATGAGAACTCTGGGTTGATTTGTTCAATGATCCTATTGTTTGTTTTCTTGACTGTCCCGGTATTTTCAGGAGTCTTCCCCAACACTGAATTTCAAAAACATCAATATTCTTCCTATCCTGCTTCTTCAAGCCCAGTCAAAAGATAAATGGAATGGAATAGAGCAGAGTGTTTCAAATCCCTGACAGGAATACTTTATATACCAACACTTATGCATAGGAGTTATTTTTGATCAGTCTTTCAATAATGCTCAGTCAAATGTCCCTGGGAAGTCTGCAAGGCAAGCAAGATCATGCTTGCTATCTTCTGCTACTTTATCCTCATTCAGTCAAAGGTTGCTTCCTTAACCATCATAGCAAAGCCACTGACAGGTTTCTCTTTGAATACAGTGTGGTCCCCTTTAAAAATTGTAGCAATGATGTCTGCTTATGGATTTGGTCCAGTGGTGGGTTCCTACCAGTGCGATCCACTCTATAGCACCGGTAGTGGCCCGCTGGTGATGTCACAGTACCGGTGTGATTGGTTGCCAGTGCCTGGGTGCCGCCATTTAAAAAATGTTTTTTAATTTTTAATTTTTAATTTTCTTCTGTGCATGCCCAGAAGCCGAGTTTCCGGCACTGCTCATGCGCTGCCTTCCTACCCCACAGTGAGTCCAAGCAGGGGAGGATGGCTGAGGGAGCACGTGAGATGCTGAAAGAACGGGCGGCAGGAGCTATCTCCATTCCCCTCCCTTCAGCAGTCCGAGAAGCCACGAACGCGCGGTGATGATCCTAGGCATTTTCGCACGTTCGAGGCTTCTCGAGCTGCTGAGGGGAGGGGGAATGGGCAGCAGGACCTATCTCAGTTCCCCTCCCTTCAGCAGTCTGAGAAGCCACGCCCACCTGGTCACATGGCTGGCAAGCCACACCCACAAAATAAGCCACGCCCACAGTGGTAATAAAAAAAATTAGGAACCCGCCCCTGATTTGGTCCTTAGTGCATTCTGTTAAATGAAACTGGAAGTTTTACTCCCACTTTAGGCATGAAACCAGCGGGGTGATCTTGGGCCAGTCTTTCTCTCTTAGCCCTAGGAAGGAGACAATGGCATATCCCTTACAAAAAGCCTTGCAAAGAAAACTTCAGGAACTAGTCCAGGCAGCCACCAGGAGTCAACACTGATGTGAAGGCAAACACAAGATGCAGTGCATGCTGACTGGGGAATGCTGGGAGTTGAAATCCACAAGTCTTAAAGTTGCCAAGGTTGGATATCCCTGCTCTAAGTTCTAGCAGTCTGCACTTCTAATTCTTCAGCTGTGGGAAAGAGAAACTGAGGTGCTGAGGCAACACCTCAGTTGAGGCTAAGAGGACAGTAGACTCGAGGCTGACATATACAGGTGTGGAACCAGGAGTGGGTTCCTACTGGTGCGGTCCGGTGTGTGCATTCCGTTAGCAGCCCACTGGTGACTTAATTTAGGCGTGACGGCTCTGGTACCATCTGTGCCAGTCCGTGCGCGCAGCCATCTTTTTTTGTAATTTTCGGCAATTTTTTCTGTTTCTGTTTCAGCTTGAGATGTCCTTCTGAGCATGTGCAGAAGTAGAATTGCGAGACGGGACAGCTTGAAATGTTCTTCTACGCATGTGCGGAAGTAGAATCACGTGACGGGACAATGTGCACCGATAGCAAAGGGTAAGTGGAACCTACCCCTGTGTGGAACCATTTCTTTTCAACCCATGATTCACAGTTCTTGGTGAGATCAGCAAAGTTGTCTTCTTTCTAATAGTTGCTCTCCTGTTGTATACATGGTGAATGGGGTGTGTTGTATAATTCTGGCCAGCTCAAAAGTCTGGATATTTCTTTTCCTTCCCTCCTTGTTGAAAAATTACTGTGGGTAATTTCCAGGTTTCTTTGGTTTCTTTGCACCCAGTAAAATCCCTAGGTCTAAATCAGAGCAGGCATACCCAACACTCAGATCAAGTATCAAATTTCCTGCCCCCCTTCCATTCAATTGTGTCTGATTCTTGGAGACTGCCTATACAAGTCCCTGCAGTTTTCTTGACAAAGTTTTTCAGAAGTGGTTTGCCATTGCCTCCTTCCTAGGGATAAGAGAAAATGACTGGCCCAAGGTTCCCAGCTGACTTTGTTTTTAGGAAAGGACTAGAACTCACAGTCTTCCAGTTTTTAGCCTGATACTTTAACCAGTACACCAAACTGGCTCTAGCAAAAATATAGCCTGATGTTTATTTGTTATCTGGGACCAAAAACAGGAAAAAGCAGGGAAAGAGAAAGAGAGAAAGGCAAATATTCATATCTCTGTATTTCTATAGCTATATCAAATGGCCCAGAACTTTCCAGACCTACTGGAAACAATGCTCTAGATTATTATCATGAACAGTCCCCAAGCCTTTGGTTATTCTAGTCTTAATCCCCTTTTTGAAAAGATAATGTCAGGAAAAAAGAGACAAAAAGTAGAAGCAGGTGATCCATTCTGCCATTAAAAATAGAATCTGGCTGCCAAAGACTTTAATTTTAGATGTCTGGAGATGGATTTTGTTTTTCTTTTAATATGCCAAAGGGAAACAGCACCAAAATAATTTATTGGCTTGAAATCCATACATCAGGACTAGGGCACTTCTCTAAGAAAGTGCATTATTACATTTTGGAGCTTTGATTTGAGAAAGAATAGACGCAATATTACACTGCTAACCAGAGCATACAAAACATTTGTTAGACCAATTCTGGAATACAGCTCACCTGTCTGGAACCCGCACTGCATATCAGACATTAATACAATCGAGAGAGTCCAGAAATATTTCACAAGAAGAGTCGTCCACTCCTCTGCTCGCAATAAAATACCTTATTCCACCAGACTTGAAATATTGGGATTAGACCATTTACAACTACGTCGCCTCCAATCTGATCTAAATGTTGTTCACAAAATCATATACCAAAATGTCCTTCCTGTCAATGATTCCTTCAGCTTCAACCGCAACAATACACAAGCCCGTAATAGATTCAAACTTAATGTAAACCGTTCCAAATTCGACTGCAGAAAATACGACTTCAGCAACAGAGTGATCAATGCCTGGAATGCTCTACCTGACTCTGTAGTTTCTTCCCCAAACCCCCAAAACTTTAACCTTAGAATGTCTACAATCGACCTCTCCCCATTTCTAAGAGGTCTGTAAGGGGCGTGCATAAGCGCACCACTGTGCCTACCGTCCCTGTCCTACTGTCCTATTGCCTAATTTACCTGTACCTACTTTGCTAACGTTTATGTTTATACCAATACCTACTATCTTGTACATGTTTGACAAACAAACAAACAAACAAACAAACAAAATAAATAAATAAATAAATAAATAAATAAATAAATAAATAAATAAATAAATAAATAAATAAATAAATAAATAAATAAATAAATAAATAAATAAATAAATAAATAAATAAATAAATAAACAAACAAACAAACAAACAAATAAATAAATAAATAAATAAATAAATAAATAAGGGAAGAGTCCAGGAAATATTGGACCAATTCAGTTTAAACCCTCAGTTTAAACTTCATATTTTAAACTTGATTTCCAATGTCAAATCTTCATGCTTTTCCATTCATTGTTAACAGCAAAATGCTGTTATAATCACCAATCATTGTTATAATCATCAATAAGTGATGATTTCCTATGTGGCAGAATGTGTTTATTTAGTCAATTATTAGTCTGTTTTCCATGAAAGGTACTCTGAATTTGAGCTCAATTTTCAGGAATTATAGCCTCTTTAGCGAGTGTGACACAAGCTAAATTGGAGACAAAACAGTGTTTTCTTTATCCTTTAAAAAAATTGCCACTATTATTTTCATTTCTTAGTGGAACTGGAAATGATGCTTAGGCATTATTGCCCTTTCTGAGGAAATAAATTCTGTCAAGGTTCATGTGAATAGGTTCAAGGGTTTTATCAGCACCCAACCAATATTGGTATGCAAGATCATGAAAAATGCTGCCAGATATTTGGCTAAATTGAAATGATGAAAACCTGGTTCCATTCCACAATCAAATCCAATAGCTTACATCCTTTAACACCATGAAACCTTTAACACCATGAAACCTTAACATCTGCCTATCATTAGAAAGACTCCATAGGTTGATAAAAATGTCAAATCTGGTCTAAACATCTTGCTGACTGTGCAACCAACCATAATAACCATAATAACACGGATAGTCCCTTGTTATGAAGAAGAGTTTCATGCTCTAATGAGGCTGAGACATATGCTGACAATAGTGTATTCTTTCAGAAGGATCACCCACACCAAACCGGTCTCAGCAGAAGAACTAGTCTAAGTGTTAACCATCAGTCCAGTTACTATGGTGACAACATAGAAAAAGAATCATATACTGACTTAGTCATTGCCCAGGTCAACAAAGACACTGTCAGATGTTAAGAGTTCCTCGGCATGGCATCTGTGGTAAACCGGCAATAGAACTCGGGAGCTATGGCTGGGTAACTAGGGCTTAGCATTGTAGGATTATTGGTAGAACAGCAACCAATGACAAGGCAAAAGTATATTGTGTTTGAAAATCATACTATTACCAATTAGTTTTGTTTCTACTTGGAAACCGCTTTTGGACTTTGTGCTTGAGGTGGAAAAAAGTGAAACTTTGATTTTGGGTTTTGCTAATTATATAGGTTTGTTGATATAGAAATGGCTAGTATATGTTATCACATAGAAGTAAAAAGTTGAGGCTTTATCTTACTATCTTATTCTACTGCACCCAAAGGAATCAGAAGTCAACGCCTTTCTTTTTCTTTTCCCCTTTAGCCTACACTTTTATCTCTTCCCACTTTTCTCCCTTATTTTCCCTTATTTTCATTTTCTTTGTACTTCTATTTTATATTTTGATAAACTAACAAAATATTAGACACGGGCCAAGAAAATCATACTATCATGTTGTTTCATACTATAATCATACTATACTGTTATTTTAAATCATGACCAACAAAGAAGAGTTGCTTAAAGTGAATTTTTGAACTGTGGAAAGGAATTTATTCAGACTCAAATATCACGGAACAACAATTAGCAGATCAAAGGAGATTCATTACCAGAAATAAAATATTTGGGGATGCAGATCTGGAAGAAATTGTGAAAAATTGTGAAAACGGAAGACAAAATTTTGTAAGTTTGAATGTCTGTCTCCCCTCCCTCCCTTTATGTTCTTGAGAACTATGAAGGGAGGGAGGGAGGTCTTATCTGATATACTTTCTCAGCTTACAGTTCTGCCCTGAACTCATATTTTTCTTTTATGACTGTTGTCTTAGCTCTTTTCCTGTTCCTCAAGGTTTTTTCTTCTTCCCGTTACAGGTTGAGAAACACTGCTCTATGGAATCTTAACTTGAGTTATAGCTATCAGATTTGGATTACTACTAGTTGGCAGCAAAGAATTAGAGTTTAGAATAGAATAGAATTCTTTATTGGCCAAGTGTGATTGGACACACAAGGAATTTGTCTTTGGTGTATATGCTCTCAGTGTACATAAGGAGAATAAAATTGCGAGGGTCGCGCCCGTCCCCCTCAGTCAGGTTTATTGTTTTATATGTCTTGGTAGCGATTTATGTTTAATTTTCTTCTTTTTTTAATATCTCCCTGACCAAGGGTCGAGCCCTCTGTTTCACTTCTCTCTCTCTTTAGAGGCTTGATTTTACTTTTTCAATATCTCTATGCTCTGCAGAATTGCTTAAGATATGCTTTATGTGAAAAATAAAAAGATGTTGACACGTTTTTTGAACAAACAAGAAAAAGGGCGTTGTTACTTACCTGAACGCCCATTCTCGTAGGGTGGCGCTAGCCTCCAAGATTGGGATGACCTCATCCATCAGCCAATCAGGACTGAGTCTGACCTCATATAAAAGCTGTCGTCCTGCCATAATCCCCCTCTTGAGACGAAGGACTAGGTCAGACCCATAGTTTATTCCCCACGCACACCTTCAGTATGTACAACACCCAAAAGGGAGAGACTTGGAGCCTAGCGCCACCCTACGAGAATGGGCGTTCAGGTAAGTAACAACGCCCTTTCTCCATAGTGGGTGGCGCTAGCCTCCAAGATTGGGACATACCAAAGCCGTATCGTCTCCTAGGGAGGGTTGTCACCAGAATCGTAGACCCCGTCATGAGTCACCATGGTCTGCAAGACCCTGCGTCCAAAATCTGCCTCAGCCGAGGCAAAGGAGTCTACTTTATAATGTCTAATGAAGGGCAACGGAGAAGACCACGTAGCCGCTCGGCACAGTTCCTCTAGGGAGGCATTAGTTGTCCAAGCTGCCGTGGTGGCGGCACTACACATTGAGTGTGCCGTCAGATGTGGTGGACGAGGTAGGTCCTGCTGGCGGTAAACGTCTGCGATCACCGCGCGGATCCAGCGACCGACCATCGCCGCTGATGCCTTGCGGCCCATTGACGAGGCATGGAACCCCACGAACATGGACTCTGAGAGACGGAATGGTGCCGTGCGAACATTGTAGATTTTGATTGCCCGCCTGACATCGACAGTATGCCATTTGTGCTCGGTTGGCGTGGTGGGCGGGGAGCAGAAGGACGGAAGAACCACCTCCTGCGCCCTGTGGAAGTACGTATTGACCTTGGGCAGGAACGTGGGGTCAAGGCGGAGCACCACCCGGTCAGGATGAAAGATACAAAGATCGTCCCGGATGGATAGAGCTGCCAGTTCGGATATTCTCCGGGCTGAAGTGATCGCTACCAAAAAGGCAACCTTATGTGTAAGGTGCTGCAGCGAAACTGTCCGGAGCGGCTCATAAGGGGCCTCAGTCAGTGCTAGAAGAACCTTCTGCAGGTCCCAGGTGGGGTACCTATGTACCATTGGAGGCGAGATATTGACCGCCGCCTTCAAGAAGCGAATGACCAAGGGATGCGTTGACAAGGGCACAGAAGAGTGGCAGGAAAGGACCGTTGAGAGAGCCGCCACCTGCCGCCACAAGGTGTTGGGTGAGAGACCCTTGTCGAGGCCCGCTTGCAGAAATTGTAGGACCTGTATGACCGAAAGGTCAACCGGGTTAAGGCCGGCCCTGACACACCATTCGTGAAATGTTCTCCAGGTGGAGTTGTAGATGCGTATGGTGGAGGCCCAGCGGGAAGAGAGGAGAGTACGGATGATGCTCTCGGGAACCCCGCATAGAGTCAGGGTGCGCCGCTCAAGCGCCAGGCGGTCAGTTGGAGCCACTGCAGATCCGGGTGCTGTACTGACCCCTGGGAGAGCGACGATGCGGTCAGCGGGATCCTCCAGGATGGGCCGGTTGATAGTGACTTGAGATCCGCAAACCATGCCCGGCGCGGCCAATGGGGGGCCAGCAGCATCAGCTCCGCCTGCTCGTCTAGCATCTTCCGGATAACTCGGGGAATGAGTGGAGGGGGCGGGAAGGCATAGAGGAGGCCCCTCGGCCAAGGGCAACGGAGGGCGTCCGTGTCCACTGCGCCGCACATGTGGTACTGCGTGAAGAAGCGCGGGAGCTTGGCATTCAGCGGGGTCGCAAAGAGATCGGCCACCGGAGTGCCAAACCGGGCTGTCAGCTCCCGAAAAATGTCTGGGTTCAGGGCCCACTCTGCCGTGTCTACATCGTGGCGGCTGAGCCAGTCCACTGTGCGGTTCGACACCCCCGAAATGTGCTCCGCTTTGAGCGAGAGGAGGTGCCGTTCCGCCCAGAGGCCCAATTCCTTGGCCTCGCTCAGAAGACGGCGTGAGACTGTCCCCCCCTGTCTGTTGACGTGGGCTTTGGTGGTTACATTGTCCGTCAACAGGAGGACATGTTGCCCGGCCAGGAGGTGCTGGAATTGCCGGAGGGCCAGGGACGCCGCTCGTAGCTCCAGGAGATTGATGCTGGCCGTTGACTCCGCCGCAGTCCAGGTGCCCTGTGCCACATGTGACGATGTGTGAGCGCCCCACCCGTAGAGGCTGGCATCCGATGTCACCGTCACCCAGCGAGGCTCGAGGAAGCTGGAACCCTTGCTGATCGCCGGGGACCGCCACCAATGCAGAGATCGCCAGACCGCTGCCGGGAGCTGGACCTTGGCCGATGAGTTGGACTTGTTCGCCCGCTGAAACGGCAAAAGAAACCATTGGAGGTCTCTGGAGTGCAGTTGTGCCCAAGGTGTTATGTGTATTGCGGATATCATCTTTCCCAACAGGGAGGACAGGAGGCTCAATGGTATCCGCCCCTGTCCGAGGACCTGTTGGGTCAGAGAGGAAAGACTGAGCTGTCTTTCCAACGATAGATACACCCTGCACTCCAGAGAGTCCACAATGGCCCCCAAGTGAGTGATGCGGGTGGAGGGGAGCAAGTGGCTCTTCTCCAGGTTGAGGGAGAAGCCATGGAATTGTAGAGCGTCCATGGTGGTCTGCAGGTCCAGCTCCGCTCGGGCCAGAGAAGATGACTGGATTAAAATGTCGTCGAGATAACACTGGATCCTAATCGGGACTGCCCTTAAGTGAGCTGCCAGGGCGGCCAGAATCTTAGTAAAGACCCTGGGTGCCGAGGAGAGGCCGAATGGCAGGGCCGAGTACTGGTAGTGCTCGTTATTGTATGAGAAGCGTAGGAACCTTTGGTGGGAAGGCCGAATCGGGACATGCAAATAGGCTTCAGTGAGATCGATAGAGCACATAAAGTCACCCTTATGGATGCCGTCCAATATGGACTGTAAAGTATGCATCTTAAATTTCTTGTACACCAAGAACTTATTGAGGCGCTTGAGGTCCAAGACCGCTCTCCACCCACCCGATGATTTCTCCATGAGGAATAAATTGGAATAGAATCCTTGCCCCCGCTGGTCCTCCGGGACCCGCTGGATGGCCTCAATCTCCAGCAGATGCTGGATGGCTTCAAGCATCTGGGCCTGTTTTTGCGGGTTGGAAGACTGGGAGCACCTCATGAAGGAATCTGGGGGGGTGGAGAGGAAGTCCAGGGCGAGACCGAGTGACAGGGTCTCGCGGACCCAAGCGTCCGTAGTAATCTCCTCCCACCGCCTAGCGAAAAAACACAGGCGACCCCCAATAGGAGAAGCTGGGTCCACTATTTGTAGCGGCGGAAGGGGCGACCACCTGCCTTCCGAAAAGGGCGCTTGGAGGATTGGCTGGAATTGGCCCTGTCCTGACCCTGAGTCTGACGGGCCGAAGCCTGCGATCTGTTCTGATTGTACGAAGGCGCTCTATATTGGCACCTGGGGAACGCCGGGGCAGGGTTCTGAGGCTTGGCCTGTGCCTTCCTGGTAGAATTGGGCAAGACCTTGCGCTTGTCCTTAGTCTTGATTAGGTAGGGATCAAGGGCCTCACCGAAAAGCGACTTGTTAGCCACCGGAGCCCCGGCGAGCCTCCACTTGTGACGACAGTCAGTGGGCCAGCTCCTCAGCCAGTGCATTCTGCGTGCCACCACCGATGTCCCCATGGCCCTGGCCACGAACCGGGTGGCCTGGAGCGTGGCGTCCGAGGTAAACTGCGAGGCCGCGATGAGCTTGTTGATGTCTTGCCTTGCTCGGACGTCTGAAGAGGGCAGGTGGTCCTGGAGAGCCTTCAGCCATCGAATGGACGTCCGGCAAAAAAAGGATGCCGTCGCAGAAGCCTTAACGGCCCAAGCGGCCGCCTGGTGAGTTTTCTGCAGGGCTTGTTCCGTGCACCTGTCCTCTGGGTGGAGCAACTCCTCAGAGTCTCCGGGCATCTGTGCGGGGGAGTACAGAGCCTTAATGGCCGGTTCCACCGGGGGAACTGGCAGATGTTGTGCCAGAGCGGTGGAAACATTAAAGAACCGCTTGTCCACTGCAGAGGGGGCGATGCCGGCTGTCGGGGAGGCCCACTGCTTGAGTACTGACTCCACAAACAGTTTGGGAGCCGGCACGACTTCCACCTGTGAGGTGGTTTCCTCGAAAAGAGGGTCCTCAGGTTCGTCCCCGGTGGGCGCCTGGTCCTTGGAGGAAAATTTTGCCGTGGCCCTGGCCTTGTGGAGCAGCGACTTAAATAAGGCAGGATTAAACAACTCAGTGACCACCGGGGCCTCAGGGGCAAGGTCCTCGTCCTCTGAGAGTTTCAAGTCTTGTACCTGATCGTCCTGCCCATGGAGCGACAAGGGTGAGCCCTGGTCAGCGTCGGCCGTCGGAATTGGCTCAGTGGCTGGAGCGGCCGATGGACGGGACGGAGGCAACTGAGGGGCCATGGGTGGAGGCGGTGCCATGGCGGCCACGTGCTTCATGCTTGCCTCTATGCCTTGCGCGATAGCAGCCTGGATCAGGGCCTGCACCTCAGGAGTGTATAATTGCTGTGTGGCGGTGGGCGGGTGAGCTGCAGCTGCGCTGGAATCCAGCCTGGGGTCCTCCCAGATATCATCCTCCCCAAGGCACAAGTCCGGATTGTCCAGCAAGAGGGTGCCTGAAGAGCGCCAGTCCCTCTGAGAGGGCTCATGGTGCGCTGGGGAGGCTGCAACAGCAGGGGGCAGCGTGGAGCGCTCCGGTACCTTGGGGGCCTTGTCCTTGCTGACATGGGTGCCCTTGGAGGAGGCCTTGGCTTTATCTGAGCCAGGCCTAAGGGGGGAGCGGTCACGATGGCCCGTTGGTGGGGGGGGGTTGTCCAGACCCGCCCTCCCGTTCCCTGGCCTGCCTGGGCTTATTCCTGCCTGAGGTGGCCTTCTCTGTCATTGTGGGGCTTGAGTGAGTTCAAGCAGCAGGGGGAGGTGGGTGCTTTTACGGCCCGGCGCTGTTCGTCGTCCCTCGCCGAAGAAGACTGTGAGAGCCCCAGGAGCACAGCAGCATTGACCGCAGGCATCTCAAATGTCTACCGGCGCCGTGTCCTTACGGTGCTGCTTCGGCGGCAAGGAAAAAAGCCGCGGCGAAGGTCTGTTTTGGGCGGAGGGCCGCGGGCCAGCTGGTGGTGCCGCACGTCACAGGGAGTTCCCCAGTGACGTCAGGAGCTTGATTGCGGCTGCGCAGGAGGCCGGAGAAGCCCCACGTCGGCCGGAGGACCCGGAAGTCGGTCCGATGAAACTGCGGCTGCGCGAAGCTCCAACTGAAGCAATCAGCTGGAGGGCAGGTGCGTTGCTCCTCCGGGCGCCAAATGTATCCAAGGGGAGGGTGCGGCCTGTGCAGCTGATGCTACTGCCGATTAGGCCACCGAACCTCCCAATAAGGCCCCAATTAGGCCCCGACCCGACCAAGGGGGAATTAGGCCACGGAGGAAGCTGGCAGACGCTAGTTAGTCCTCAGTGAGGAGGGGCGGTTCCGCAGGCCGATGAGCCGCCGACTGGACCGCCAACGCTCGCCCTCACTGAGGAACGCTCCCAAGGGGCAGACAGACAACTGCGGGCCCACTTAGGGGAGTGGAGAGGACGGGAGGCCCAGGCCGCGCTAGGCTTCTGCGGGACAACCGAGAAAGGGCCTCTCTCCTGCGGAAAGTGGCAATGGCCACCCTGGCTGCTGGTCACCCAAGCGGCAAGCTTCTGTGACAGGTGATGGAAAAACAGGAATGCCAGGCTGCGCTGTGAGGATGGAAGCCAACCACATAAAGTGGAGGCAGGCCGTGGACTAGGCCGAAGCCTGTCCAGGAAGTCCCAACACCCCCGATGGACAGGACAGGTGGGGACTCACTCACAGACAATAAAACAGTTGATAGTTGATCTAGATCTGGAATCAGTAGAAGGTGAGAGAAACTGCGAAGTTGGGGAGAAACAATCCTAGGCCTAGGACTGAGTCGAAAGAGGGGGATTATGGCAGGACGACAGCTTTTATATGAGGTCAGACTCAGTCCTGATTGGCTGATGGATGAGGTCATCCCAATCTTGGAGGCTAGCGCCACCCACTATGGAGAACAGTTTATTTAAACACAACTTCTCAGTAAATGTCAAATGAATTTGTTACAGCCACAACCAGCTATTCAATTCTTTTTCTTCTTTTCTTCCCCTCAGAGACTTTACTAGCCCTCCTGACTAAATGTAAGAAAACCCAGTTCTTCTTTGAATTAAGGCCTATAGATAAGAGCACATTTTACCATTTATCTCTATCTACAAATAACACAATATATCAATCACTAAGGTTCCCTGACCCTGGCACCTGCTTCCCACAGAACTGCCTAGAGCCTATCTTCCCTCCTGTTAACTTCCCTCATGGACAGTTAAACTCAGGCAGAGAATATCTATAAACCTTCCCTCTTGGAAGTTACCACACACAGAGCTCTTCTCAGCTCTTCACACTAAACCTTCCCTCTTGGAAGTTAACACAGACAGGGCTCCCCTCAGCTATTCCAACTAGGCCTTTTATAGTTCCTGGCCCTGCTATCTAAGCACTGGGATAAACAACTCCCCCTTTCTACTTACCACACATTTAAAAAGCTGTTTGGCTCCATACTTACTTGTTTAAACAATTCCTTTTAACCACATTTTAACTTTATACAACAACTTACTCTTTTACATTCAGTACCTGTATGTGGGCACCACAAAAATACCTTTCATTATTTCACTTTGCCACCATCTAACAAAAATCTGGATCTTTGCAGCCCAAATCCAGTAGCCCAATTGTCACAAAGATTTCTGATATGCCTTCCAATCCCTGCAGTTTGATAAATATATGGCGGTGGGGGGGAGGTGAATAGCAGACCAGGAGATCATTAAATAAATATCTTATGTGAGTAAATACTGAAAAAGTGACTCCATAATTAAAAATACTGTTAGCTAGTCAGGATGAATTCTCACATGGGACATGCTGCAACATCTTGATCTGATTCAAGTCAGAAGAGGCGTTTTTGCCTAACAAGTTAGCAGAGAGCCTCCTTGAGAGTCTCTCAAGGTATCTGTGGTGGGTTTTTGCCCTGTTTGTCATTCAAGGGAAGAAAACTAAGCATCAGAGTAGGACTGCAAACATGCATGGAGTGCAAATATATTAATTTATGAACTCAACTTTGATTAGTTTCTTATTACATATAAACACTTCAGTATAAACATTGCAATTTGAATTTCCTCTTCTTTTTTTCCACACTTCAGTGTAATAAACGAAAGTCTCAAAAACTACACTTGATAGAAATAAAAATAACCATGAAAGAGTCTTGAGGCATCTTAAAATCTCACCAATTTATAATAGCAATAGTTTTCACATCTGCTTTCATGACTGTTTTTCAGTGAAATGAAACTAGTGAACTAAAAGAGATTATACTATTGCCCTGTAACTGCCCCCAGGTCCACAGCTTCTAGGTTATTTCTGAGCTGAGCTCTCCAGCTTCCTTGTTTTCTTGCTTATTGAGCAAGAAAGGTCAATGGTCAAAGTCTTTAAATCAAGTCCTATTCTCAAGTGATGCTTCTCCCAGATAGGAATTAGACAATCACAGAAGCTAAAAAGAAAGCCGGTCTAAGCAGCTCTGGTATAAGACATTAGTTATGTGTTCCATAATAAGAGCTATTTTATTGCTGGCTTGTAAATCTGAAGGACAAATGAAGCAGTGGATGTTTGAATCTTTTACAAAAGAGGCTCTTTTTCACTGGGTTAAAGTGCTTATTCCCAGTCCTTAAGGCATAGAAAGGTAAACTAGCATGATTTGCACCACTATCATCACTAATGCCTATTATATGAGCCGAGGTGGCGCAGCGGTTAGAGGCAGGTACTGCAGGCCACATTAGCTGACACTGATCCGCAGGTCAGCGGTTCAAATCTCACCGGCTCAAGGTTGACTCAGTCTTCCATCCTTCCGAGGTAGGTAAAATGAGGACCCAGATTGTTTGGGGAAAATATAAATATACATTGCTTAATGGTGTAAACCGCTTAGAGAGTGCTTGCACTGTAAGGCGGTATATAAATCTCACAAATAAAATAAATAATATAAATATCTCAGTAACAAGGCTAGGAAGGTGTGTTGTCATTGAAGTTTTAATATGGGACAAGTTAAGGGCACTAATTGATAGAGATACCCATGGATTCCCATGATGCATCAATAGCCAGCTATTGCTCCCCTCAACATGGGTCTGGGTTGGATAATAGAATTTATTATAATTAAAAATAAGCTAAGATTAGAAGGTAGAAGTTTAGGATTAGGTAATCTAATTGTATTATTAATATTAACAGTGTGTTAAAATATATTGTGAACTTAAACTTTTAAGGATTAGAAATTGTGGGGACTTTGAGATAGAATCCCGAGATTAATTAAATTTTGTTAATATTTGGCCTTATTAGAAGTCCTAGACATTTGGGATATTGAAATTATGGTGGAATAATGAGTAATTTTTAAAATATTAAATATTAGTGACTTGGTAGGGGATAACAAACACATGGTGCAAAGAAATGTTATTTATGTTTAAATGAATTAATGGGGGGGGGGATGATAAAGAATTATAAAGAGAGAATGGTATTGTTGAAGTTGGAAGATTAGGATTATGCATACTTATTTGTATTATTATTGTTAGCATTGTTTAAAAAGGACATTGACCCAGTCTATACACTGTCCACAAAATATGTATGGGGTGAAAGGAAAACTGCAAATAAAACAGGAATTTAAAAAAAACAAATAAAGGAAGAGCATTGCAGCTTGTCCCAAAAGTGCTTTTCAAAAGGCAACTGGACTGTTTCTTCTTGAGGACATTTAGCTTCTGATCCAATTAGAACTGAAGAAGCTTCTTGGTTGAGAAGCGAAACATCTTCAAGGAAAAACAAAGTCCAGTTGCCTTTGGAAAAAGCACCTTTGGGACAACCATGACCTGAACGACTGAGAATCTCCATAGACAGCATTACAGCTTATTAAAAAGATACTTTGAATGCACCTGCAGAAAACACACTAATACTAACTTACTTGTGCAGGGAGAAAGGGAGGAAGAAGGGCTGAAAGAGTCAGCCCTTTCCTTCTCCACAATGCTCCTTCCAAGCTGCCCTACCAACCCAACACCAGTCTGGATGAATGTTTACCTCTCTTTCTTCTATCTCTGTGCAAGAATTACTTATCGCCTGGATTCTTTCAAGCTGCAGCCATCCTAAAGAGAATGGCCTTCAAACCTCTAATTGTGAAGAGGGGAAGGTTAGCAGCAGGAAAAGTGAAAGCATTCCTTTTAAGCTTTGCAACTTCCTGCAGGAGGAACCCTTGCTCTTAGCTTTCCCCACCTGATACATTCTCTTCTCTCTCCATTTCTCTCTCACGCACACATCAAAGTTCTTGACATCATTTGTTTCATTTGAAACAAAAGAGAGATAATTCTCTTCACTTCACTAAGTGCTAAGGAATATTGTATGTTTCCAAGGAGATATGCACAACGGTTATTCATTTATTTTAAATCCAGTGTATTTACTCCTGCTTCTCTTGCCTGCTCAAAAATCTTAGTTTGCCATTCCTGAATCGGAAGTATATCAGAAGGACAGCTGGAAGTTTGATATAGGAAGACTTTAGGCTGAGCCATCATGAGAAGAAACAGAAGAACCTGGGGCCATAAGAGGGTCTTCTTAGTCTGCTTCTCCCTACCTCCTGTTGCCTCTGCAGAAGCCAGGTATCTTAGACATGATTTAGACTTAGAATAACTTTATTGTCACTCTGAATGTACACTAATCGGCATACATTAAAATGAAATTTCGTTGCATACAGGTCTCAAAGGGTCACCACCTCCAATATACACTACATAAACACGAATAAATAAATAAATAAATAAATAAATAAATAAATAAATAAATAAATAAATAAATAAATAAATATGCACATACCCTCATATATTATATGACACAGAGAAACGGCACAGTCTAGTTCAGATGTATACATGTACATGGCGAGAAAAACGAATCTAGCGAGTTTACCAGATGGATGGCATAGGGAACAAAGCTGTTACAGAATTGGATAGTCCTGCTAGAAATACTTCGAAACCTCCTCCCACAGGGGAGCAACAGAAACAGACCGTAAAGTGGGTGTGTAGGGTCTCTAACAATGCTGTGAGCTCTAAGCACATAGCACTTATAAGCAGTATCCTGAATAACAGGAAGCGAGCTTCCTATAATCTTCTCGGCTGTCCTTACTACTCTCTGTATGGACTTTCTATCTGAGGCACTGCTGCCACCAAACCAAACAGTGATGCAGTTTGTTAAAACACTCTCAATCGTACCTCTGTAAAAAGGGGCCAGGACAGAAGGAGAAAGATGTGCTCTCCTCATCCAATGCAGGAAATGTAGACGTTGGGTTGCACACTTCATTAAGGATGTGTGGAGAGACCAAGTTCAGATAGTTATCTGCACCCCCAGATACTTAATACTGTTGACCACCTCTATAGCTGCATCCTTGATATTGAGTATAGTATGACTATGCCATCTCTTTCTAAAATCTACAATGATCTCCTGATCTTTCCTACAGATCAGGCTAAGATAGCCAAAATAGTGAAGTAATGCTATGCAACCCAAAGCATGGGGACATAACAGCCTAAAGTGGCCAATATAAACTGGGCATTTCACCCCTGGCATTGGCTTTCTGTTTTCTGCTCTGATATTTTATTGATCAATTTTGCAGAGTCTTTCTGTTTTTCATGTAATATTAACAGATTAGTGGTAAGCAAATGGATGCTAGAATCTGTTTCCCTTTCCATTAGACCGAGAGCTATGGACTGTGGATCAAGAAAAACCTTCCTGTATTGATTTCCTGTAGCAGAAACATTCAAAACATGAAAATGGAAGGTACCAAAGAGGTCATCTAATCCAATGCCCCATCTCAGTCACAGGATCCACTAGAACAGTGATGGCGAACCTTTTTTGGTTCGCGTGCCAAAAAGGGAGGGATGCGGGGGATCACGTGTGTGCGTGCCCACACCCATAATTCCATGCACCCCCGCGCATGCGCGCATGAACCCCCCACTTTCAGCATGCAATGGCACGCCCATTTTTTGCTCTCTCCAGGCTCCAGAGCCTTTCTAGGAGCCTGGGGAGGGCGAAAACGGCCTTCCCCACCCCATCTGGAGGCTGGAAACAGCCTGTTTCCTGACTCCCAGTGGGCCTAGAAGGCCCAAAAGTCAGCCGGTCGGTGCACACATGCGCGCCGGACCTGAGCTCGCGTGCCCACCGATATGGCTCCGCGTGCCACTTGTGGCACCCGTGCCATAGGTTCGCCATCACGGCACTAGAACATGTCAGACAAATGTCCATCCAGCCTCTCTTTGAAGACCTCTAGCAAAGAATTCATTACTTCATGTAAGCAGCCTGGTTGACAGTTCATAGTCAGGAAGCAACTCCTAATTGCTACTTTGAACTACTTTCTTCTTGTATCAATTTACTAGTTCTGATCCTGACCCCTGAAAAAAAAATAGAAAATGACTCCACTCCCGTTTCTGGTTGTCAACACACTATGTATTTGAACACTGCTATTCTTTAGGTTAGAGCCAGTATCATTTGACTCTTCCTCATAAGGCTTGGCCATTCCATAATGAACTTTGGCAGCATACCCTCAACAGTCCTGTGCTTTTAGGTTCTTGTGCCAATAAGCCATTTTTCCTCCTGTTTGTCCCCTAAAACTCTGCTCTTTCTAGATCTAGAAGCTACCCACATGCTGAGTGCTATTACAAACATGTAGAAGCAAATAACCTGTGTTGGAAGAAAGCATCTTTATTGTCCACTGAAGACATTAAAGTTGAATCTTGATATGTAGGGCATCTGTAATTGTGAAACAATATAGGATTTTGCTATGTTTCCATTTCATATTGCAAAAGACCACGATTTTTCAGCTGGCCAATGAGATAGCATCAAACATGGCTTACTGAAACCTCATCCTTTTCCTAGCCCCACTGTGCTTGTCTCTCCCCCCCCCCCCACAGGAAGACCTCCCTCCTAAGGAGGAAAAAGATGTTGGCTCTACAAGGATGGAAAGCATAAAGTACCAATGAGACGAGGATCGGCACAATTTCTGACCAATGGGAAACTGACCTGCCCCAAGTCCTCATATTTGGGACAGTCAAAATGGAGATCATTTTGTTCAGTTGTTTTGTGGAATACTAGTATAGTGCTGCTGAGGAAACCATGCCAAAGCCTTTGTGACATGCCTAGAGAGATAATGAGAACCAATTTGGCCTAGTGTTTAAGGCATCAGGCTAGAAACCAGGAGACCCCGAGTTTTAGTCCTGAGTTTTAGGCATGAAAGCCAGCTGGCCGATTTTGGGCCAGTCACTTTCTCTCAGCCCAATACAGAATTGTTATGGAGAAAATAGGAGGAGGGAGGAGTATTAGGTATGTTCGCTGCCTTGAGTTATTTATAAAAATAATGAAGGTGAGGTAATTTTTTTTTAAAGGTTAAACTTCAATACTATAGGCCAATGTTTCTCAACCTTGGCAGTTTGAAGATGTGTGGACTTCAATTCCCAGAATTCCCCAGCCAGCGTTGCTGGCTGGGGAATTCTGGGAGTTGAAGTCCACACATCTTCAAACTGCCAAGGTTGAGAAACACTGCTTATAGGCTAATAAGAGTTCTCACTGAAATGGAGTCTCACCTTTCCCCCACTTTCTCACTGCCATCCTTCATATCCAAAGGGCTCTTACACCCCAAGAGAGGCATTTCGGGAGACAAAGAAAACCACTTTGAGGCAAAGGAGGAGAAATTTTTATTTTTTTGTAGCTTCCTTACATTCACATTGCATTATGTAATATGCAGAATATGCCAGGCCATGGACAGTTCCTGAATTGGTGCCTACATAAGCAGAGGGCTAGGCTTAATGTGTGTGCGTGTGTGAGTGTGTCACACACTGATGCACACGCATACACATACTCACATATATTGATGGATGGAAAAGAAAGATGCTTGCCCTGGGCAAGGTTGAAGCTGTCAGCTGGCAGTTTGATAAGTCCATCTAGTTTAATGAGGCATTAAGGTATCATTGCATCACTGGGACAAATTAACATAATTGATGTCAGCATTGGAGTTTGAAGAATGGCTTGTTATCAAGCCATTTAATAATCCAAATGTATTAGTTTTCTGCCTTAGTAATTGCTGAACTGGAGGTGTAGAGTACCCTTAAAAAAACATTTTCTTTTCCAGGCTTCTAGGAGAACCCCCCAAAGCCATCCTGTTGCAAATTACATGATGGGTAACTTTTGAGAAAACAAATATGTATTGTCAGTTAAGGAAAGGGACCTGTGACATTCCTGCTTCCTTCTGTTATAAGGAAATATCCTTTTAGGTTCAGTTCCAAGTGGGGAAAAAGACACTGGATTCATGAAGGTTGCTTGGAAGGAAGGTTTAATGGTGGACAGGAGCACATGGCAGGAGCCCCTGTACAGAAAAGGTAACTTACATGGTTCCAGGTGTGGTGAAGAGAAAAAAGAGAAAGAGGAATGCTGAGTTCCTGGTTTTTATAGTCTAAGTTGGGTCCCACCTCTTAGATTTCCTTTTCCTGTATAGAAATGTATCCCATTGGCTCTCAGACCCCCCCAGGGGCATGCTGGGGTGGCTCTTGGCTTTTGTCTAATCCAGCTTTGGCTGAATGAAAGGGCCTTGGGCAAATCCTATTGTGGTTTTATCATGCAAAAGACTTCCAGTCCAAGTGAGAGGAATATGTGAGCTTAGCAGGGGTGGGGGTTTCCAAGAGGAGTCTTTTGTTTGTTTAAAAGCATGTTTCCAGATGTGTTCCACAGAATATTTCCTACATTTTAATATCTCCTAGGATATCTCATTTCCTAGGAGAGGGGTGGGTGCTAACTTCCTACACTTCCCTCAAGGAGGCTGTGTACCATGTGTCCTTGCAGGTGCCTTCTCTCTTCCCATTTTCAGGATCTCACAGGACAGACCCTTCATCATTCCTCTTCCAGTGACAGCACTACAAGCTAATAGATCTCACTAATAGCAACTGCAAACTGACAGCCATCTATTAATGTTAAAATAAACTGGCCAAGCAATTCTTTAGAAAGTTTTCTGTTTTGAATCTATGTATGGAAAGATTTATGGCCTCTGGATTGACTGACACTGATGGTCATGTTGATTGTAAACTGAAACAGTGCCAGGATTTTGTTGTTGTTGTTGATTTGTTTTGGGGAGAGCCTCCTAGTGAGTAAAATATTATTTGTCAAACTTTCCAAAATGATGATGATGATGATGATGATGATGATGATGATGATGAGGAGGAGGAGGAGGAGGAGGAGGAGGAGGAGGAGGAATGTAGCTTCTGGAAACCTAGATGAGGATTATTAGACCTGCCAACCTTTAAAGCAGGAGGAAGCAGGATTTTGAAATTCTGTACCATTTTATTAGACCCATATAATAAGTAAGTTGGAACTTCTATGAGGTGAGCTACATCAGCGTTCTCCAACCTTGGGCACTTTAAGACTTGTGGACTTCAATTCCCAGAATTCCTCAGCTAGCTTGCTGGCTGAGGAATTCTGGGAGTTGAAGTCCACAAGTCTTAAAGTGCCCAAGGTTGGAGACCCCTGAGCTACATTACCATAAACTAAAGAGTGGTTTACGGGTGGGCCTTGTTATCTCAGGTTTTTCATATCTGCAGAGGAGAAATGGGGAGGACCTCACATAAAGGTTTTCATGTATCTGGAGTTCTGGCCTTGACTTTTGTTAGTTCATGCAGGAGAAAATGGTGGGTATGTTTTGCACTCGCTTAAAGTATTTTTTGAAAAGTTAGGCTTATGTTGTGTAATGGATTTGCTCCTTTTTGTCTTCACTCAGTTTCAACAGTTCTTACTTGGGTCATGAGCCTCCAAGTGGTTTTGAGCAGGTTGATGATGACAGGTAGAGCTATCGCAAAGACATGCCTCATGTGATCATCATAATGAGCTTCAAGAAGTCTGTGAGAAGCATTTTTGTCCAATGTTGTGACTGACAATGCTATTGCAAAAATGCTACACAGAGTGGAGAAGCCAGTGTAAGCCACCTGATATGAGCAGAGTGACTATGTCTGTCACTAGCCAAGACATGGCTTCAAAAAAGAAGGCCACCTGTCACAAGGAAGTCACATGGAACCCTATGCCTGGGTTGACCCACCAAGTGAAAGAGAAGCAAACATATTGTTCAAATTATTTCAATGGGAGGAATAAAAAAATGACCAAAGAAGGAAGAAGGTTCTAGAACTTACTCCCTATCCCCAATTCCCATAGATACAAAGTCTTATCATTTTTGTTTTCAACTCAGCACCACATTCAAAGCAGGAGTTTGGAAATCTAAATTTTGTACCTCATGTTGGCTAATAAGGGAAAACCACAAACAATGGTTGGTGTTTGTTTTGTTTTACATTTTAATCAAATAGGTTGACATTTGAAGGTATGAGTAGCTTTTTTCCAGAGGGACAATATTTGCCAGTACCAAACTTGGGACTTAAAAATACCGTATTTTTCGGAGTATAAGACACACTTCCCCCCCTAAAAGAGGCTGAAAATTTGGATGCATCTTATACTCCGAATGTAGCCCTGCCCACCCACCGGCCCACACCCTTTGGCCTCCGTGCGTCCTCTTCCTGGCTGCAGAGATTGCCACAGACAATGGCTTGTGTTTTTGGGCTCCGTGCCTCGCGTTTTCAGCCTCCGCACACCCTGTTTTTGACCTCTGTCACATCATGTTTTCGGGGGGTGATTGGCAGCAAAGCCCAAAATGGCAACCCGGAACAGTTGCTGCCTTGTCTTACCGCTTCCACACTTCACCTGCTTTACTCACTGGAGCTCCCTCCGATGATCAGCTGTGCTTTTGAAGCTGATTAGCAACCCCAATGCGGTGCAAGCGAGCTAAGCGATCTCCCTCCGACAATCAGCTGTGCTGTTGAAGCTGCTTAGCAGCCCCAACGAGGTCACAACTAGCAAACTAATGTGCTGAAGCTGACCAGGCTAAGGATGCTGGTAGGCAGAGGCAGATCCCCCCCTTATTTTCCTGCCCCAAAACTAAGGTGCGTCTTATACTCCGAAAAATACTTGAATTTGAGTCTACCCTTAGTTTTCATTTCTCTTTTTTCTCTTGAGCACTGGGATTTCAGCCTGAGTCCCTTTGTAAAGAGGACTCATGGTCTATTTTATCAAACTTAATTTGAATTTTGTTTCCAAAGTGAAGAAATTTAGCACTTTTCTCTGATAAAATTCATTCTGCTTGTTTTCTCCAATTTTTGTAATAGTTTTGAATTTAGTCTTCTAGGGAATTAGCCATCCCATTCAATGTTGTACTATCTACAGATCAGATAATTATGCACTCTACTGCTTCATCCCAGTCAGTAATAAAAATGTTGAAGAGCAGTAAACTCACTAAATCTCATTGCATACCATCCAGTCTAACTTAACTCTTATGCCTTGTACTTACCATATTTTTCGGAGTATAAGATGCACCGGAGTATAAGACGCACCTTAGTTTTGGGGGAGGAAAACAAGGAAAAAAGACCTCTGCCTCCCAGCAATTTGCCAAATAGCAAACAGCAAACAGTACAGATGATATACACTGTTTGCCGTGTATTTCTGTGCATGTGTGCCTGATCCATAGAAATAGCAAAGAATTGGAGAAATGTACATTATGTCAGTATATTAATCCCAGAAAGTTTTCTTAAATGTAATCACACTAACTCCTCCCAATTATTTCAATAGATCTATTCCAAACATGACTAAGTCAGGGTTTAACTCAGCTGCCTTATTTTAATACTAATACTTAATACTAAAACAGGACATTTCAGATTATACTTTTACAGATCTTTAAAATTGATGTGGCTTTCTGGAAGTATTCTCTGCTAGTTAAAAGAAGATACAATAGCACTGGACCTCTTCAGAGCAAGCATTTATTTTAAAAAGCTTCTTCATTTTGTTAAGTTGTCTAGAACAATAATAAAGCAGTCTTTAAAAAATAAGTCTAATGATTTAAACACTCTACAAACATTTAACAAAATAACATATTAACAGAATCTGCCTTTACCTAGGATAGAACTCACAACCTCCTGATTGTGAGGCAAGAGCTCTACCTCTAGGCCACAGAAGCTATAGCTTACCTCCTTGCAATTTCAACAGTCTAACATTGCCAGCAGTTTATCTCCCAGCAATTTTTCTCATTACAGCCACCGTAGTTAGTTTCATTTTACCATGTGGTTTGCAAGCCTCAGTCAGCTGTAGGTCGGGAGGCAGATAATCTCTTCTTGTGCTAATCAGGCTTTGCTCTGTTTGCTGCAAAGAGGTAAATTGCTGGCAGGCAGAGGCCAAAGGGTGGGGGTGGCTGGGTGGGGCTACATTCGGTGTATAAGACGCACCCAAGTTTTCACCCTCTTTTTGAGGGTAAAAAGGTGTGTCTTATACTCCGAAAAATACAGTAAGTAGACTTCCAATAACTGTGCCTACTAGATTATAACCATTATATGGTTACTGTGATCTCACCTATCTTATATGAAAGAGCCCTGTCATGCCATTGATTGTGGGCTGACAACTTAGATCTGTTGTTGTTGTTGTTGTTGTTGTTGTTGTTGTTGTTGTTGTTGTTAAATTCATTCCTGTTAAGGTCAGGATGCCTCTATTCTGCAAGCAAGTCTCATTCTCTGGTTACCTTCAGCTTTCACCCCCTCCAACTCCTTCTGTTCTGTTTCACAGACAGATAACTTGAGTGCGGTGCTGATGGTGAGGCATCCCTTTATGTGATAGATTTCTGTTTTTATCATAAAAGCTCTAAAAACAGAGCATTTTACCTCACTTAATCATTTTGACAGATGACAATACTAAGTAGCATTTCCAGACAGATGACACCCGACAGCTGACAATACTAATCCTGCAGACCCTTCTTGCAGAAGATACTTATTATAAAAATTGACATCTATTGCACTAGGATACTCATAACCCATTTAGCAGCACCAGGGTGTGCAGCATCCTTGATCCAAGGTTTCTGCTTTTTTGAAAGTCGAGCTTTGGTGAACCAGGCAGATCTTTTGTGTCAGCTTTTTCCCTGAAAATGCTGCCAGAAATTGTGATGTATAGGGAAGGCACAGATGTTTGCTTAATGGTTGTTTCCCCCAGGGACTTCTGCTAAAAGTTACTAGCAGAAGAGGAACATGTGTGCATATATGTGTGACTTGAATGTTAGCTGTGCCTTTTCTTAGTGCAAGATTATCACAGAACAAGCAAGAACATCACAAACTATCCACAAGGGTCCTAATGTAAACAACACAGAAGTTTTGCTTCCCTTTCCAATTCAAAATTACATTTCTTTCTAAAAGGACATTGAGATCTGAAAGGAGCATCCAATTCAAAGCAACACCATTGCAATCTTTCATAGCCAAATAGCTAATTTGTTCCTTTGACTTCAATAGGGCCCTAATAACAACTACATTGAATGAGCTCAGGACCAACATTCTTTAAAAAAAAAACCTAGCTGATTTTAGAGCCAGAAATAGATCTTCCCAAAACACATACCTGTGCTGTGTGCTATAAAGATGATCTATATGAGAAGGACAGGGAGTTCTGACAGTTTCTGCAGAACTAGCAAATTTCTGTCACATCAGTTGTGGAATTTTTGTCTTTTAATCATATCATATTATTGCTTTCTCTGCTTAGAGGAATGAGAAGGCACAAGATTAAAAGCCCAAATCAATGATGAAACTCATTGGGTGCGTTCTTGATCAGTCATGGACCTCCTCACAAGGTTATTTTGAGAATAAAATGGAAGAGGAATAAGAATGTGTTTCTCCCTCAGCAGGAGCTTAAAAAGTGTGATCCATAGATACCCTGCAGTCTGGTCCAGCATTCCCCAAGATGCAACCACATCCTCCAACTTCTTCTGCTGGAACATGTATACTCATAGGAAATTCCTGGAAGGTTGCCATTCAGACAAATCAGCCTTCAATAGACACATAGAGACAAACCCAGGGGTGAAATGCTCCTGGTTCGGGCGGGCCAGTCGGTCGTCGCAGAGCCAACGGAGCCGGTGGTGGTCACGGCATGGGGCTTCCCCTGCCCGCTTCCCCCACTTGCCTGGACGCTGACATTTGAGTTCTTTTGCCCTCTGTGCATGCACAAAGCATTCTGCGCATGTGCAGAGGGCAAAAGAACTCAAATGTCGGCGTCCAGGCAGGCGGGGGAAGCGGGCAGGGGAAGCCCCGCGCCCTGACCACCACCGGCTCTGTCAGCTCTGTGACAACCGACTGGCCCGCCCGAACTGGGAGCATTTCACCTCTGGACAAACCACATTTACACACCATTCAAAAGAGACAATAAAAAAGCTAAGAAGACAAAACGACCATAACTCCTCTCTCCAGAAGCCACCATCCAGATAAGCAATGATTATTAATACAAGCAAGCAAGCAGAAAACAAAATTCTATTCAAGGAACTCCCAACGAGAAAACCACACCTCCACCAAAACAGGCGGGGCAAGATACTATATATAAAGAGAGAGCAAACCCTACTCTTTTCACAATGAGGATGTTAGCAGTTAAGTGATGAAACATCTGCAAGCAAACAGCCAAGCTCAGCAATCACCAGGAACTCCACACCTACAAGAGCCGTGGTGGCACAGTGGTTAGAATGCAGTACTGCAGGCTTCTTCTGCTGACTGCCGGCTACCAGCAGTTCGAATCTTACTGGCTCAAGATTGACTCAGCATTCCATCCTTCTGAGTTCGGAAAAATGACAATCCAGATTGTTGGGGGCAATATGTTGACTGTGTAAACCGCTTAGAGAGGGCTGTAAAGCACTGTGAAGCTGTATATAAGTCTAAATGCTAATGGACCTTCCCACCCATTCCCACCCCAATTTTTCTCCCTTTTGAAATTGATTTTTTTAAAAAAACACCTATAAAAACTATTGTAAAAATTGTATACAGATAGTCCTTGAGTTACGACCATAATTGAGTCCATAATTTATGTTGCTAAGTGAAATATTTGTTGAGTTTGTCCCATTTTATGACTTTTCTTTCCATAGTTGTTAAGTGAATCTGGCTTCCCCCATTGACCTTGCTTGTCAGAAAGTTGCAAAAACTGATCACATGACCCCGGGACACTGCAACCGTCATAAATGTGAGTCGGTTGCCAAGGATCTGAATTTTGATCATATAACCATGGAGATGCTGCAACAGTCGTAAGTGTGAAAAACGGTCATAAGTCATTTTTTTCAGTGCTGTTGTAACTTTGAACGGTCACTAAATGAACTGTGGCAAGTTGAGGACTACCTGTATTGCTCCGAAACCAATTACAGCACTTCATTAATAACAAGAACTAGATCACTAATGAAGACAGGATGTCTAGTGCCCTCTACTGATGAAGCAAAATTTGCTGCTTTCTAAACATTCTCTAAAATGTCAGACATGATGTAAAAATAATGTAAATGTTAAAACATTCAGAGAATGGGCCCTACTCATTCTGGGTCCTGTCTATGTCCATTTTTTTGAGCATAGCTCTTAACAAGCTTGACAACTTCTGTAAAATCTGAAATAGCTCTTGAGTGGACCAAAGTTTCCCATAACCTAGAGAGCAAATTGTAACATTCATATAATTAAAATCCTTCCCGGTGTATCATTCTCTTTTTACTATAACTCACATGATTAGATGCCAACAGGATTGGAACAAAACATGTTTGACAAATGAATGAATGAATGAATGAATGAATGAATGAATGAATGAATGAATAATAAATAAATAAATAAATAAATAAATAAATAAATAAATAAATAAATAAATAAATAAATAAATAAATAAATGACTTGTGGACTTTAACTCTCAGTCAGCCTGAATGGGGAATTCTGGGAGTTGAAGTCTATACAGTAAGTCTTAAAATTGCCAAGCTTGGATATCCCTCTGCTCTAGTCCAATTCCCTGCTCAATGCATTTCTGACAGTTGCCCATCCAGCCTGATCTTTAGAAACATAGATGATGTATCCTCCCCTTGGAAGAAAACTTGGTTCATTCTAAACAGAAGCCCCCTAAACAGAGTTGTACTACACTAAAATAATTGGTCATATGTACAGTAATTAAGAAAGGTTTACATGTTACACTTTACTGAGTCTACTGTGCTGGTTTACTGAATTACTGCCAAAAAATGCCAATAATTTTAGAATCTTATCCCCTTTCTATGTGCTACTCTGTCTGGTCCTCAAGGATTGCTTTCTGGTGTAAACATATGCTCAACAGCCCTGTATAAATTGATCTTCCCACCATCACACTCTAGCACATGTGTGCTTCTTCCACAGGTCACAGAATAAACATTGTTTCAGCCTGCCTGATGTTTGCCATATGTTGACGTCTTTTGAGATATATTTTCTCTCTTTATTTCGCTGATATATTCAACATCACTATTCCCATATGGTATTTTGTAGCTGCTGCTTCTGTGTATTCCAGTGGGAGTTTGTCTTTTGCCTTTCAAAGGTTCATTGCAGAGACAATCCTTGGTAGAATAACATCATGCGCCTGGTTCATCTAATTATATTCCCTTGTTAGAGATGCATCGGGGGTTTTGTGTTAAATTGCTGAAGGTTTTAAAAGCTGAACATCTTAGCAGCAAAAGGTACAGAAGCGCGAGAGAACAGAAGGCTCCCAACATTGAAGAGATGCATTTGGATCTGATTGAAAACATGTTTATTTATTCTCCCATTAATTACCATTACTTCTGTCCAAGCTCTCTCAGTTTAGAGATATCATCAAGAGAAATCCCCCAATAAAACACCCTTGGGAACCATCTGCTAAATATTTACCTATTTATTTAGTTTTGCCACAAAACACTCAGGAAGAGTTGCTACCTGTAACGTGCTTACAAAAAAGTCCCCTATAAAGAGCAGACCTGATGAGGTGAAGAGAATCGTCTTTTACAAGTTGGAAAATAATGGATCAGGGGCCAACGCTTATCCCTTCCTGCACTGCTAACTGCTTGTAGCTGCTCCAGGGATTCACTTTCTAGAATGCTGGGTTTGCTCATTTCCTTGATTTTTGTCAACCTCAGGGTCTTGTGGTTTGCAGGACCTGTGGTGATATCACTGAATAGAGGAGTTGGCTCTCCAAATCTTTTTAGTGGCATGTGAAAGTTGAAAAGTTTACAGTGGAAAATAGACACTTCACATCTCATAAAGGGTTAGCTCATATATTTTGCATCTCTTTGCCTTTAAAATATTTTTTTTGTTTATTTACAAACTTTCAGTGCTCTCTTGGCAACCAAAATAGGGCTGAAGGTCATATGTGGCCATTAGCCTGCCTCCATTCTCCTAATCTTCCATCCATTCTCTTGGGACATTATGGACAATCGAAAATTGATACTGTTCAGAGAACTGCTTCTAAACCCAGATAAACTATCCACAAAAAAGACCACAAAACAGACCACAAAAAAGAGGAGGTGGAGTTGCACTGTATGTTAAGGACCACTATATAGCTACAGAGTTACATGTAACCAAAGAAGAAAACCTCCTGGAATGCATATGGGTCAACATAAAAGAAAAAAAGAATGATATGGCCATTGGAGTATACTATAGGCCACCCAATCAAGCAGAAAAAATGGATATCCTTTTTGCCAACCAACTAACGAACATATGGAGGAAACACACTACAGTAATAATGGGGGACTTCAACTACCCGGATATCAACTGGAAAACTAATTCTGCACCAAGTGAGAAATCAGATAGGTTCCTAACCAACCTAGCTGACAACTTTGTTGTCCAAAAGGTAGAGAAGGAAACTAGACAGCCATACTGGACTTAATATTTACAGAGAAGAAGTGATAGAGGGAGTTGAAACTGCAGGAACCTTGGGGGAGAGTGACCATGTCATACTAGAATTCAACATAACACAAACACAAACAATGGAACACAACGATACCAAAGTCTTAAATTTTAAAAGAGCTGATTTTGATAAACTCAGAGAGAACTTGGGAAAAATTCCTTGGATGAAAGTCCTAAAGGGAAAAACAACTCAAGAATCTTGGGAAACTCTGAAAAATATGATCATAAAAGCCCAGACCAGCACAATACCGATGAGAAAGAAAAACAAGAAATCCAAGAAGAAACCAACATGGCTGCACAAAGATCTCTCTGACAAATTGAATGAAAAAAAGGACAAGTACAAAAATTGGAAAGAGGGACACATAACTAAGGCAGAATATCAGCAAATAGCCAGAATCTGTAAAGACGAAGTAAGGAAAGCACTTAATGGGTTTAAGTCCACATGGAGAGAAGTAAGCAATGGGGTACCACAAGGCTTCGTCTTAGGCCCAGTACTCTTCAATATCTTTATAAATGACTTAGATGAGGGAATAGAAGGGGAACTTACCAAATTTGCAGATGACACTAAGCTGGCAGGACTAGCTAACACTCTAGAAGATAGGCTCACGATCCAGATGGATCTTGACAGACTTGAGCGCTGGGCCCCATCTAACAAAATGAAATTCAATGTAGAGAAAAGTAAAGTCCTACACTTAGGTAAAAAAAAACCCAAAAGTATACATATAAACTGGGTGAAACCAGGCTTAATAGCAGTGACTGTGAGAGGGATCTTGGAGTCCTAGTGGCTCCAGCTAAACATGAGCCAGCAGTTTGCAGTGGCAGCCAAAAAAGCCAATGCAATCCTAAATTGCATCAACAGAGGGATACAATCAAGATCAAGTGAGGTACTAATACCACTCTATAAAGCCTTAGTTAGACCACACCTAGAGTACTGCATCCAGTTTTGGTCACCACACTATAAAAAAGATGTTGAGACTCTAGAAAAAGGGCAGAGGAGAGCAACCAGGATGATTAGGGGACTGAAGACTAAAACATATGAAGAACGGTTACAGGAACTGGGCATGGCTAGTCTAGTGAAGAGAAGAGAAGGACCAGGGGAGACATGATAGCAGTGTTCCAATATTTGAGGGGCTGCCACAGAGAGGAGGGAGTCAAGCTGTTTTCTAAAGCACCTGAAGGCCAGACAAGGGATAATGGATGGAAACTGATCAAGGAGAGATTGAACCTAGAAATAAGGAGGAACTTTCTGACAGTGAGAACAATCAACCAATGGAATAGCTTGCCTTCGGAAGTTGTGGGAGCTTCATCACTTGAGACTTTCAAGAAGAGATTGGACTGCCATTTGCCAGAAATGGTGTAGGGTCTCCTGCTTGAGTGGGGGAGTTGGACTAGATGACCTACAAGGTCCCTTCCAACTCTGTTAATCTGTTAATCCATGGTTTTCTCAATGAAGATGGTCCTTACCAGAATACCATTTCTCCAAAGTACCCATCTACATCTCCAGAGGAGATGGGGATGTTTCCTGTAATCTTTTCTGAATTAGAAAAGATACTTTAAATTTCATTATACCAATAAAAGCATCACTGTCCATCATGATTTCCAGTTGAGGGCAAACCCAATGCAACTTCTTCCCCAAGAGGATGGAGAAAAACAAGGATCTAATGTTGGCACCTGAAATTTCCCTCAAGGTCAGATCAGCAGTAGCTGTCCTGAGGAGATTAAAACAAGTCGTGATCTAATTATCCGGTGAAGAAATGCAAAATGTTCTATAATTAAAGAAAATACTGTGGTCGAGCATGGAAAGGTTATTGTAATTTTATATTTCCTGACAGCTGAATTCTTGGTATTTTCTTACTGCTTGGTCCTTCAGGGAGGGAGTGAAGCAGCAGCCTGCTGAGGGTGTGTGACCTCTTGCTATTAATTTTGATAGTAGAGAGAGAGAGAGAGGTTGTGTCCACAAGCTTGGCTAAAGCTGATGCAGCAGAAGAGAACAACAGCTATAAAAATTGCAACTCAGGCTAGCCAACAACTGTAAGACAAAGGTGCCCAAGGAAATATTCATCATCTAAAGAACTTCACAATCTGAGTGGCATGTTGAATTATTGCAATGGTTTGTCCTTGGTAGCGATTTTGCTGGAGCTAAGTAAAGCTGCAATGGAAAATGTTGGCTTGCTCACCCTTCTGGTGGAATGGCTTATTGTGACATCATTTTCAGCTGAAATATTAGGCCCAAATAATAGGTGGCTATAAACAGGGAAGACTCTCTCCTGTTTGTCCATAATTTATGAGTTGTGTATATTGCACCTCTTTGAAAAGATCGCTCAAGGCTATTAGGTGACATAATGAGAAAGGTTAATTTGGCACAGTCGGACCAAAAGAAAGACCTTTACATCAGATAGTATGACATTTAATAAAGCAATCAATGAAACATTAGCAAGATTGTGTTCTTCATACATTTTACAATTGATTCCAGGTAATTTTTATAGCTTGCAATAAACCAAGAAGCTCATACAAAAATCAGGAAAAAAATGGCCAGGCAATAAAATGCTATGCAAAGGAATAATAAAAAAACTGATTACCTATAAATCAGTTTGCTTCTGTTTCAGTGACTCCAAACACAGAACATGGAATTGGGATTAAATGTACAGAAAGCATTCATCTGAAATTTAGGCAATTATCATAAGAAAAGAAGGTAACCTTAGTGCTAATGCCGTCAATAAGTGATGTGTTTGTTTTTAATATTTTTAACATTTCTTATATGTAGCTTTTATTAAGTGGCCCTGTTGCCAAGATTAAGAAAGGGTGATCAAGGTTATACTCTCTCTCTCTCTCTAGCCACATGTTATTTATGTTCCACAAAAAGCCAACTCAACCCTTCTCTCACTTGACAATGGTTGAACCCAAGAACTTTTCTCTTTCCTCATGGATCACCAATCTCCTAGGTCCGTGATGGCACACCTATGGCACATGTGCCACAGGTGGCACCCACAGCCTTCTCTGCAGGCACACCAGCTGTCGCCCCAGCCAAGCTCCACCACGCATGTGTGCGCACCTTCCGTTGGCTAGCTGGTCTTCAGGTCTCTGCCGTGCATGTGTGGGGGTGGGACACATACCGGGGACATGTGCACGCATGGGTGGGGGGCAGGGGACATGCATGGGGGGCGCTCCCATTGCATTTTGGGGGTACGCGCACATGCATGCACCCCCTCGTGCCTTGTTTTCAGCCTGGAAGGCCTCCTGCACCAACCTGGAAGCCAAAAATGGGTGAGGAAGGTGGGGCGCATGTGCAGGGGGCACATGTGCACAGGGGTGGGGCGCATGCACAGGGGACGCTCACATTGCATTTTAGGGGGCGCCCACTTGCCCGCTTTGGGCACTCGGCACCAAAAAGGTTCGCCATCACTGTCCTAGGTGCCCTTCCCACAAGAAATCTAGTTTGTCTCCTAGATTTCTCTCCAAAGCAACAACAACAACAAAAGGTGTGGGGATAGACTGCAGTAGGCTAGGAGGGTAAACAGGATCTTTTCTCTGTTCTCTCAACAGCCTGAATTTTTAACATTCTAATTTATAAGTATTTATGGAGGGGTTTTTTACTGGCTCTGGTCCTCTTTTCTCTGTATCCATTGAACAGTATTGATATTAATGGGAAAGTCTCATCATTAAACCCACTTTATGGCAACTATATCAAACTACAAGTTTCTTGCTAGATAAATATAACTCCTTACAAGCTCTTGGCTGCTACTCTTGATTTTCATTATCTAGTAAGTCTTCTACGCTTTCTTTGCTTGCATTACAAATCATGACTCTTTCCTTATCCAGTCCTCCGTATCTCATAGCTTGTGGGTGAGAACCTGTGAACTCATCTTCCCTGGAATAAAGGTTTCATAGGTTTTATATCACCCCACTGCATCCATCAGCAAAATACATATTACTAATTATATCCATTCACAACCAGAAGGGAAAAAAATCTCAGACAATTCCAAAATCTGCAGGATGCTGCCCCCTCCCCAAGTTCTACATCAAAGGAAAAAAATGAGAGAGAGAAAATACCATTGGGGAAAGGCGAAAGTAGACATTAATTTATTTGTTTGGAAACAATGGATGGATGGCAAACTTAAGTGAGTAACTATAGGTGGCTAATAGCAGCCCAAAAGCAGAAAAAATGCCATTAGAATCAACAGTAATAGCATACAAGAGTTACACATGTGACAAGTGACTCACAATCCTATAGATACCAACATCAAGGCAGAGAAGGCATGTTTCCTGGGTCCCACAAGATGGTACTGTTTCACAGAAGGGACTTGGAGCTGGTCCATTTTGTTAGATCTGGTGGGACAGGTAGAAATGATGGAAACTGTGAGGTTCCTTTATAGTATGTTTAGATATAGCCCTGATTTTTCCACAAGGCTAATGTTAAGTTCAATAAATTGAGTCCAGGAGAAGATCCAAGTCTTTATTGAATCCTTTTCTCATTCCTGTCCAACACAGATTACCCAAGTCTGCTGCCAAATCTCCAGTCAGACATTTCTCTCACTTCTGCGGATCCAATAAGAGTCCAAGACAAGTTTTTGGTTACGAACAAATGCCTTCATTGAATTACTTGTATGTAGAACTAAAGGTTTTAAAATAGCAACCGCAACCTATAGACTGATTCACACAGGTTCATAAACAAAAAGAATTTACCAACCCTAGCCACCCAGATTCACAACACCCATGTCATTTCCTTATTTCTCATGGCTGTATTATTTTTGATAAATTTATATACCTTTGGGTTCCATATATAACCATACGACACACTCAGTTCTATGGAATTCTTCGTGTTGTCTAAGCTTGATGTTCTCTGAGTTTAGTGATTTTCTTGCAGACATTTCATTACCAAACTAGATAATGTCATCGGGCTGTGGGTTTGCTCTTATATTTATATACTAGTGGCTTGCCTTATCTATGTTGATGGGACTGTTCTTGGTGGCTCCTTTTTTTTTTGTTCAAAAAGTTTTATTAGTACAGAATTACATAGATAGTAGCTAAATATTAAATATAAAGTACAAACATTTTTTTATTTTTTCTCCCCCCAACCCACCCCCTTCCCTCCCCCCCTTCCCCCCCGGACTTCCCAGAGATAATACAGGGTATAATAATAAATTTAAATTGTTAATAAAAAGAAAAAAAAGAAAAAAACATTATTTTTTAAAAGCTTTAACTCCAAATTATACACTAATAATATATCGTCTATGTATACAATAATAAAGATACAAAAAAGACTTCCGGTTTTGGAGCGCTTCATCGCAGACATCCCTCGTTGGATGCCTTTCCGATCTTTGTTAAAAGCCGCCAGAACAGCTGTCTGGCGGCTTTAAAATCTCTTCCCCGGGCAAAGGGGAGAGATGAGAGCCTGACAGGAGGGGTAGAGCCCCCCCAGCGCCTTAGGAGCCATCTGGTAGGGCGCGAAGGGAGAGCTCCCCATGCAGCCTGTCTCCAGCTCCGAAGATCCGGAAACCTCTGCCTTTGCAGAGCTAGATGGAGTGACCAGCCGCTGCTTCAAAAATGGGATTTATAACTACATTTAAACTATAGAAGCAGACAGAGAGAAACAGGCGTGAGATGGGCAAGTACTGAAACCTCTTTTTTTCCTTTTTTTTTCAACTCCTGGGTAAGCTTTCACTTCGGCAAGGGAACAAAGGAAACAGAGTAACAATATGGCGATTGAGAAGTGAAAGTGACTTTCGTTTCCCCAGAGGCTTTTTTTTTTCTTTCTCTCTCTCTTATGGAAACTTTTAACTTGGAAAAATGGTTTTTTCTTTCTCTGTCTCCTAACTCTGGATTAAAGTTATAATAGAAATATTTTCAATAATAAAAGACTATCTGATTTTTAAACTGGAAAGAACTTTAATCAGGCATCTGGCTTTCTTTCTTTTTTGTACTCTTTTGAAACACCAATGGCTTCAAAGTTTGGAAAGACTGTTTTGACTAAAAGAAATGACTATTCATCTGGATATATTTCTAAAATGCAACTTAACACTGAGCTAACACCTCCACAGCTTTTGACACCTGAAAATTTATTAAATAATTTAAAGATTATGAAACATGAACTTACTTTGGAATTTAACCAGAAAATAAGTGAGATAGACCATAAGATGCAGGCTGCTTTGAAGAATATGAATCAACAACTAAGATTTGATGTGTTAGAGGTTTGCAAAGGCTTAGCAACAAATATTGAAGTTTTGGCAGAACGTATTGAAACAAATAAACAAGCTTTGGCAACTTCGGTGAATTACATAGATAAAATCCAAAATGACATTGCAAATTTTGAAAAAGAGGTCTTAATGACTCAGTTCAGATCTATGGAAGTTGCTATAAGGATTAGAGGTTTGAAAGAAGGATTATATGAAAATTTAAAAGGCAGGATGGTTGACATATTGGATCAGGTGTCTGGAATTTCTAAAGCGGAATTGGCTACACAAATCGACAAAACATACAGAATCAACTCGTGGTACGCCAAACAAAAGCATCTACCAAGGGATATTGTCATATATTTTACCACAAGAGCTCTACGGAACAGAATTATACAAGCAACGTTTAACAATAATCTTATGGTGAATGGTCAGGAACTAAAGATTTGGAAAGAAATCCCCTCTAAAATGCTTAAAGCCAGGAAAAGCTATACTTTTTTGATTGATGAATTTAAGAGATTAAATTTACAATATAAATGGGAAGCACCAGTTGGAGTAGCAGTGAAATTTTCTGGAAAAAGATACCGGCTCAACACGATAAAAAAAGCTACTGAATTTTATGTCAATGTTCTAAAGGCTGATATATCCAAGATTCCAGAGGAAGGGTGTATGAAAATAAAAGAGGAGGAGGAGGGGAAGCCACCTTCGATGGATCAAAAAGAAATAGACTCAAAAATCCAAAAGGAGTGCCTGAATCAGATAGCTGGGGAAAAGGAGATGGAGGTTTGGGAGCAGACGGGAGACGACTCGACAAATTTGAATTTATTGAACTATTAAAAGATGAACTATCAAGATACAAAACGATGTGATGTTGAAATATATTGGATGGATAGAGACTAATATGATTGTATTTTATCTTTTCCCTATCTAATGATTACTTATGCAATATTTAGTTAAGTTTTATATAATTTTGAGGTTATTTTTAATGTTGATAATATTAGATATATATAGTTTGTTGAAGATTTGTTTATTGTTTATTCTTCTTTTATTTTCTTTTTTTGTTTATTGAAGTTAGCGAATTAATTTAGAATAATATTATCTTATTAATATCATGATGAAATTTAATATTTGATGATCACTTATGTAACATTTAGTTAAGTTTTATCTTAGAGGTTATTTCTAATGTCAATAATATTAGTTTAAGATTTGTGTATTTTATATTTAGTTATTACTTATGTAACATTTACCTTGTATAAGATAGAGGACTGAAGGGAGGAGGTAGGAGGTTTGTTTGTTTGTAGTGTTAAAGAGTTTTCTCTTTCTTTCTTTTTTTTTTATTCTCTTTCTTTTTTTTCTCTCTCTTTTTTGTATCTTTACTATTGTATACAAATGCGATATATTAGTACTGTATAGTTTGGAGTTGAAGTTTTTTTAAAAATAGTGTTCTTTTTTTCCTTTTTCCTTTTTCTTTTTATTAACAATTTAAACTTATTATTATGCCCTGTATTATCTCTGGGAAGTCCGGGGGGGGGAGGTGGGGAGGGAAGGGGGTGGGTTTGGGGGGGGGAAACAAAAATGTTTGTACTTTAGATTTAATATTTTGTTACCACTTATGTAAGTTTGTACTAATAAAACTTTTTTGAGAAAAAAAAATAAAGATACAAAAAAGAACAGAAAAAAAAGAAAGAGAAATCTCTTTAACAATACAAGAAAAACATAACTAAAATAAAATAGAGAGAAAATAAAAAAAGAGAAAAAAAGAAAAAATAAACAAACAAACCTCCTTCCTCCTCCCTTCAATCCTCTACCTTATACAAAGTAAATATTATATAAATAATAGCTAAATATAAAATACAAAAATCTTAAACTAATATTATTAACATTAAGAATAACCTCAAAGATAAATAAAACTTAGCTAAATGTTACATAAGTAATCATTAGATATTAAATTCCATCATAATATTAATAACATAATATTATTCTAGATTAACTTATTAACTTCAAAAAACAAAAAATCTTTAAAGTCTTAAAAAAAAAGAAAGAAAAACAAATCCTCAACAAGTTGTATATATCTAATATTATTAACATTAAAAATAGCCTCAAAGTTATATAAAACGTAACTCAATGTTACATAGATAGTCATTAAATAGGGGAAAGGAAAAGTACAATCATATTAGTCTCTATCCGTCCAATATATTTCAACAACACATCTTTTTGTATCTTGATAGTTGCATCTTTTAGTAACTCAATAATTTTGAATTTATCAACTCGTCTCCCATCTGGTCCCGGACCTCCATCTCCTTTTCCCCGACTGTCTGGCTCTGGCACTCCTTTTGGTTTTTTAAATCTATTTCCTTTTGATCCAACAAAGATGGCTTCCCCTCCTCCTCCTCTTTTATTTTCATACATCCTTCCTCTGGAATTTTGGATATGTCAGCCTTTAAAACATTGACATAAAATTCAGTAGCTTTTTTTTATCGTATTAAGCCGGTATCTTTTTCCAGAAAATTTCACTGCTATTCCTACTGGCGCTTCCCATTTATATTGTAAATTTAATCTTTTAAATTCATCAATCAAAAAAGTGTAGCTTTTTCTGGCTTTAAGCATTTTAGAGGGGATTTCTTTCCAAATCTTTAATTCCTGACCATTCACCTTAAGATTATTATTTTTTTTATTGAAAAGTTTTACAAGTACAAAGTACATACAGTTTTTATCGTTTCTACCCCCCCATCCACCCTCTACCCTTCTCCCCTCCCTCACCCTCCCCCCCTCCCCCCTCCCCCCTCCCAGACTTCCCAGAGAAAAACACAAGGTATAAATTCAAAACAAAAAGTATAAAATTACCTAATACTAAAACAGATTGTTAATTCAAAAATATCTTATCCTTTCTTAACTCTTTGTTATGCATAAGCTTGAAAGTATAATCTATTATTTCTTCAAACAGCAAACAAAAAATGCTATTTAAATTATATTAATCTGAAACTTTTTCTGAATATATTCCGTCCATTTACTCCATTCCAACACATATTTTTCATTAGAATGGTCCTTAAGATAAGATGAAACCTTAGCCATTTCGGCCAGATGTGTCACTTTCAATGTCCATTCTTCAATTGTAGGTATATCTTCCTTCTTCCAATATTGTGCCACCAACAATCTGGCAGCCGTTATAAAATTCAAAACCAGCTTAGTCTCTATAGGTGTACAATCCGTTGTTATTCCCAGTAGAAAGAACTGTGGTGTAAATTTAATTTTTTTCTTTAAAATATTTTGTATAATCCACCAGATTTTTATCCAGAAAGCCTTAATTTTTTTACAAGTCCACCATACATGGAAATATGTAGCATCATCACATTCACATCTCCAGCATTTAGGCTGTAAGTTAGGATACATACATGCCAATTTTTTGGGGTCTAAATGCCATCTGTAAAACATTTTATAAAAATTTTCCCTCAAATTTTGAGCCTGCGTAAATTTAACATTTGTAACCCATATCTTTTCCCATATGTCCATCGTTATAGGTTCTCCAAAGTTTTGAGCCCATTTTATCATACAATCTTTAACCAATTCCGATTCTGAATCCAGTTCCAATAAAATATTATATAATCTTTTTATATGCATTGGACCATTATCTTTAATTTGTACAATCAAGTTTTCTTCATTTTGCACAATACCAATTTTTCTATCATCTCTCCATCTGGCCTGTAATTGTCTATATTGGAACCAGGTCCTAACTATTCCTTCCTCTTTTAATTTCTCAAATGATTTTAATTGAGATAGTGTTCCATCTTCAAGGAGAAGTTCTTTATATGTAATCTTATCTATGTTTTGTTCCAAGTTTATATTTTCTATCGCGTGTCTAGGTACCGTCCACCAAGGTATTTTATCATTTAGCTTACATTGGTACTTTTTCCAGACACGCAATAAAGCATTTCTCAATATATGACTCTTAAAAACTTTGTCTATCTTTTTATCATATATTAAATAGGCATGCCACCCATAGAGCAAACCATATCCCTCAATATTTAATACACTTTCTTCCGTTAAATTAATCCAATCTGTAATTGCTGCGAGAGCTGCTGCTTCATAATACAATTTTAAGTTTGGCATTTTTAAGCCCCCTCTTTCACGTGTATCCTGCATTATCTTCTGATTTACCCGCGGCTTCTTCCCTGCCCAAATGAATTTATTTATACCCTTCTGCCACTCCCTTAAGGTTCCGTCTTTTTTAAGTATTGGTATCATTTGAAAAAGGAATAGAAACCTTGGTAAAACATTCATTTTAACAGCAGCTATCCTTCCCAACAGTGACAATTGCAGTTTTTCCCAATTTTCCATATCTTTCTGTATTTTTAACCATAATGGTTCATAATTATGTTGGTATAGTTTTGTATTTGTGGACATAATATAAACCCCTAAATATTTGATCTTTTGAACTACTTCAAAACCTGTTACCTTTTCTATTTCTTCTTTTTGAGTTCTTGTCACATTTTTAACTATTATTTTTGTTTTGGCTATATTTATCTTAAAACCAGATACTTGTCCATATAAGTTAATTGTATCCATCAAAATTTTAATAGATTGTAGTGGTTGGGTCAGAGTAACAACCAGGTCATCCGCAAAAGCTCGTAACTTATATTCTTCCTGTCTGATCTTAATCCCCTTTATTGTGTCAAGTTCTCTTATTTTGCTGAGTAATATTTCCAAACTCAAGATAAACAACAAAGGAGATAAAGGACATCCTTGTCTTGTTCCTTTTTCTATATTAAAATTATCTGTTAACCCACCATTGATTATTATTTGCGCTGTTTGTTTTTGGTATATTGCCTGAATAGATTGTACAAAATAATCTCCAAGTTGTAATTTTTCTATTAACTTTAATAAAAATCGCCAATTCAATCTATCAAAGGCTTTCTCAGCATCCAAAAATATCAATGTTGCAGGGACCTGGTTGTTCTTTCCCAAATACTCTAATAAGTTAACAACTTGTCTAACATTAGTTTTCATTTGTCTACCTGTTATAAACCCAGTTTGATCATGATGTATTGTCTGTTGTAAAACTATCATTAGTCTATTTGCTAAAATTTTTGCAAAAATTTTATAATCTAAGTTTAGAAGTGAAATCGGCCTGTAATTTTTTGGGTCTGTAAGATCTTGACCCTCTTTTGGGATCAGAGAGATAAAAGCAGTTTTCCAAGATGGAGGTACAGTGCCTCCCTTTTGGATATAGTTAAACAAATCTTTAAGTGGTTCCACCATTTCCTCCTGCAATTTTTTATAATAAACAGCGGTTAATCCATCTGTCCCCGGAGCCTTGCCCACTTTTAATTGTTTAATTGCCAATGCAATCTCTTCTGAAGTTATCAATTGATTTAAGGTATCCCTCTGAATCTCAGTAAGTGTATGAATATTTTGTTGCTGTAAGTACCTATCTATCTCTTCTTCCCTAACTTTATCCCCACTATATAATCCTGAGTAGAAATCTAAGAATGATTTTTTAATGAATTCTTGTTCATAAGTTTCTTTACCCTTATATCTAATTTTTTCAATAGTTCTTGATTTTTGCTTCTTTCTTAACATGTATGCCAGCCACCTCCCTGGTTTGTTTGCGTTACTAAAAATATTAAATTTTGCATACTGTAAATTGGTTGCCACTTGGTCTGTCATTAACATGTTGAATTGACCCCTTAATAAGTTAATTACCTCTTTAATTTTCCTATCCAATGGATTAGAAATTAAGGCCCTTTCCTGTCGTTTGATCTCTTCTTCCAATTCTTTCCTCTTTTCCTCTTTTTTTCTTCTAAATTTATTATTCAGATAGATCAAAATACCTCTCATATAAGCTTTACTGGCATCCCAAACCATTTCCAAAGATGTGCCCTTCTGCATATTATTAACAAAAAATTCTTTCATTAATTTTTTACATTCCCTCACATTATTCTCATATCTAAATAAATTATCATTTAACCTCCATGACCTTCTGGGTCCATTGTTATCTTGCAATTCCAGCCAGACCGGACTATGATCCGTTAATACTCTTGAACATATCTTCGTCTTCTTTACCCTAGAAAAAAGATTATTAGTGATCAAAATAAAATCAATCCTTGAAAAAGATTGATGTCTATCGGAGAAAAAGGTAAAGTCCTTTTCTTCTATATTTCTTTCACGCCAGATATCCCTCAACTCCCAATCTTCCATCATTTCAAAAAAAGACTTTGGTAATTTGGCTCTTGAAAAAGTATTTTGGCTTGGACCCTTCTTGTCCTTTTTAACGTCTGGTACACCATTCCAATCTCCCAGAAGGATACAGGTATTATAGTCCCATTGTATTAACTTTGTATGTAAAAAATCATAAAATTTCTCTTGTTGTTGGTTCGGGGCATATACACCAATCACCAGTATTCTTTCTCCTTTAATTAGAAGTTCTATAGCTAGAAATCTTCCTTGATCGTCTGCTTCAATCAATTTGGCAGTCAGGTTTTTTTTAACGTATATTACAATACCATTTCTTTTTTCTGATGCTGATGATACAAATTGTAGTCCTAATTTTGAATTTAGCAAATATTTTTGGTCTTGTTTTCTAATATGTGTTTCTTGAAGACAGACCACATCGTTGTTAAATTGTTTAAGATAATGAAATATTTTCCTTCTTTTCTGTGGTGAGTTTAATCCATTAACATTCCAAGTTAAAAATCTACTTCCCATCTGCGGGCTTCTGAAGCTTCTGGAACATTGACTGATGATCTAAGAACTGCCGTTCCTTTCGTCTTGCTCCTCCCACTGCTTCAGATTTAGTAGTTTCTTTAACCACAAGCTGAGATTGTTGTTGTGCCATTTCCTGCATACGTTTAGTTGCCGCTCTGGTCTGTCTTTGTTCTTTTATCTGTTGTTCTCCAAATAGATCCAAACTTTGGTCCCGAGTTATAACAGTATCACCTTGACCAGATGGGGCCTCTATTTGCTGGACTTCCTGTTGTCTTGCTCCGTCATTCTCTTTTCTCCTTCCCTCTGATGAGCTCGATGTCCCAGCCTTTAAAATATATGTAAAGAAATCTCTTGCTTTTTGGACCGTGTTAAGTCGATGTCTTTCTCCAGCATAGATCAGAGAGATACCATTTGGAACTTCCCATCTGAATGGTAATTGTTGTCTTTTAAGCTCCTCAACCAAAAAGGTAAAATCTCTTCTAGCCCTCAGCATTCTTGGGGGAATCTCTTTCAGTGTGATCAATTCCTGTCCTCCCACCTGTAATTTATTTAGGTACGTTGCTTGGAGAATTTCATTATGCAGTGCTCTGTTATTAAAATATATCACGATATCTCTTGGAAGGTTCCTTACTCTGGCAGCTCAAGAATTGACCCTGTAAACCTTATCGATCTGGCCCATCAGCTCTTCCTTGTTGATATCCAACACTTGGGCAAGGGCATCTCCCAACAACACTCTTAGATCTTCACTTTTCTCTTCCCGCAGTCCACGAATTCTGATCGCGAACTCCATGTTGCGAAAATGGATCAATGTAATTTCATCTGTAGTTTTTTCTTCAACTTCGTCTATTCTCTCTCGTAGGGAGGCAGTAATATCTTTGATTAATTGAACTTGCTCATCCAAATATTCCACATTATTTGCCAATCCTTTAAATGCCTCCAAAATGTCAGCTCTAATTTCATTGTTGCAGATTTCCATTTTATTAGACACAACTTGTATCTGATCATTTATCAACTCCTTAATTGTCTCATTAGATTCATCAATTTTTTGGTTAAAATTGGTAGATATTTGAATCTGCATAGCTTTAAGGCTTTCTTGCAGCATTGCAAGAGTTAATGGCTGGGGCTGGGGTTGAGATTGTGTTGCAAGCGTTTGCAGCTTGATAGTAGTGAGGGTTGGGGAGCTCTCCGCACTTTTGGAAGAGACCGTCTTTACAGATTTAGAAGCCATCAGGGTTAACGTAAATCTTTAGTCAGATATTCCCAGTTATTTTAATCTGGTGCCAAAAAGAAGAAAAGTCTCAAACGTAAGTGCAAATTTAAATCAAATCCAGCAGCTCTCTTGCCATTGCTATCAGCAAAGATAAAACTTTTCTCTTTGTTCTCATCACTTCCTCCCCCTTTCAAGCTGCCAACGCCATTTTAAAAAGCCAACTTGTTTCTTTGTAGTTCAAATGAGAGTCGTTAAGAGTTAATTATAGGTTACTGTAATTTGATTTTACCTCCTGGTTTTCTCCGCTGCTGATGATAATCTTCAATCAGAATCTGTTGTTTACAGCAGTATTTGGTAACAGCCTCCTCGCTCTGCAAAAGCAGAGATATCCAAGGTCCGGAGCAGCAACTGGTTACCAGGGAGTCCTCCTTACGCCCCCCCTAGATCTTTCCCTGGGGGGGTTGGGAGGGCTCTACCTGTGCCTGCGCGCTCTTTGCCCTTCCCTTTGCCCGGGAAGAGGCTTTTCTGCCGCCAGTCAGCTATTTTTAAGCTTTCTGGCAGCTTAAACGGTGCCGAGGATCGACACTCCAGAAAGGGAGTGCCAACGAAGACCGGAACCAAAACAGGAAGCCACCTTAAGATTATTGTTGAACGTTGCCTGTATAATTCTATTCCATAGAGCTCTTGTAGTAAAATATATAACAATGTCCCTTGGTAAATGTTTTTGTTTAGCATACCACGAATTGATTCTGTATATTTTGTCGATTTGTGTAGCCAATTCCACTTTAGAAATTCCAGACACCTGATCCAATACATCAACCATCCTTCCTTTTAAATCTTCATATAATCCCTCCTTCAAACCTCTGACCCTTATAGCAACTTCCATGGATCTGAACTGTGTCATCAACACCTCTGTTTCAAAATTTGCAATGTCATTTTGAATTTTATCTATATATTTCACCGAGGTTGCCAAAGCTTGTTTATTTGTTTCAATACGTTCTGCCAAAACTTCAATATTTGTTGCTAAACCTTCGCAAACCTCTAACACGTCCAGCCTAAGTTGTTGATTCATATTCTTCAAAGCAGCCTGCATTTTTTTTATCTATCTCACTAATTTTCTGATTAAATTCCAAAGTCAGTTCATGTTTCATAATCTTTAAGTTATTTAATAAATTTTCAGGTGTCAAAGGCTGTGGAGGTGTTAACTCAGTATTAAGTTGCGTTTTGGAAATATATCCAGAGGAATAGTCATTTCTTTTAGTCAAAACAATCTTTCCAGATTTTGAAGCCATTATGGTGTTTCAAAAGAGTACAAAGAAAAAAGAGAGGGGAAAAAAAAAGCCAGATGCCTAATTAAAGTTCTTTCCAATTTCAAAACCAGATAGCCTTTTATTATTAAAAATCTTTCAATTATAACTTTAATCCAGGGCTAGGAGACAGAGAAAGAAAAGCCTTCTTTCCAAGTCAAAAGTTTCCATAAGAGAAAAAAAAGCCTCTGGGAAAATGAAAGTCACTTTCACTTCTCAATCGCCATATTGTTACTTTGTTTCCTTTGTTCCCTTGCCGAAGTGAAAGCTTGCCCAGGAGTTGAAAAAAAAAGAAAAAAGAGGTTTCAGTACTTGCCCATCTCACGCCTGTTTCTCTCTGTCTGCTTCTGTAGTTCAAAAGTAATTGTAAATCCCATTCTGGAAGCAGCGGCTGGTCACGACATCTAGCTCCGCAAAAGCGGAGGTTTCCTGATCCTCGGAGCTGGAGACAGGCTACATGGGGAGCTCTCCCTTCGCGCCCCTAGATGGCTCCTAGGGTGCTGGGGGGGGCTCTACCCCACCTGTCAGGCTCTCATCTCTCCCCTTTGCCCGGGGAAGAGATTTCAAAGCCGCCAGACAGCTGTTCTGGCGGCTTTTTACGAGGGTCGGAAAGGCGCCCGACAAAGGGACGTCCGCGATGGCGCGCTCCAAACCGGAAGTCCTTGGTGGCTCCTTGACATTGAATACTAGCAGAAAAATCCTGTTGCTGTATTGCAGTGACCATCTAACATTACTGAAACCACCATCAGCAGAAATATATAAAAGAGAAAATTGCTCCAGGATTGTAGAAAATCAGGCATCCCTACTAAGGAATTACACTTGGGAAGCATCAAGGTAATTGATGTTCCTCATGTCTTCATTATGATTTGTAGAGTAGCATTAGGGCTTGATCTGTTGCACTTTTAGGCCTGATCCAATGCATTGCAGAAAATACAACAGGCTATAGAAATTTGTCTGTGAACATGCTCACTCTGTTCAGTTTTCCTTTTTTTTTTCTTTAGTGGATTAAAAGTCTAATTCAGGAAGATAGGCATATTCTCTAGTGCAGTGATGGCGAACCTTTTTTTCCTTGGGTGCCGAAATAGTGCGCGTGTGCGCTATTGCACACACGTGCGTGCCCACACCCATAATTCAAAGCCCCCCACTCACCCCACCCCCTGCACATGCGTGCATGACCCCCCACTCACCCATTTCCCGACTTCCAGTGGGTCCTGTAGGCCCATTTTTTGCCCTCCCCAGGCTCCAGAGGCTTTCTTGGAGCTTGGGGAGGGCAAAAACGCTCCCCTGGTCACCCTGGAGGCCCTCCAGAGGCAATCACCCTCCCAGAGCCTCCGCGCGAGCCAAAAATCAGCTGGCGGCCACACACATGCGCGCTGCAGCTGAGCTAGGGCAATGGCTCGCGTGCCGGCAGATATGGCTCTGTGTGCCACCTGTGGCACCCGTGCCATAGGTTCGCCATCACTGCTCTAGTGCATTATTACCCTGTATGCTTAGGAGCAGACCTGGAAAATCATGCTGCTCCTGGTATACACACATCTATAAAACAAGACGGGATATGTAAACTATATGCTTATTTTCTTTCTTAAAATACCAGTCTGTGCTGGCTTTGGCCTCTTACTCTTAGGAAAGTAAAGCATGCAAATTCCTTGGTGCTCCCTGAGCATGATTGTTTTCTTATAGACATTTCATTGCCAAACTGGATAACACCACCAGTGCAACTTGTAAAACATGTAAGCAGCCTCAAGATAGAATAGTGTGATCTAAAATTATGAAATATGCCTGTGTATTGTTGAAGTTCCAAATTTGTATTCTAAGCCCCATATTTTTTTAAATTAAGCAGCAGTCTTGCAGCATCTGATTATAGAAGCAGAAAAACAGAGGATTATAGACAAAACACATTAATAAGATTCTGGCCATCAAAATAGATTTAAGCCTTCTTGTTTAGCCAGTTAATTCACCGAACAAAACACAAAGGGGATAATTAAGTCCACCTTCCTCAGAGAAGCCATTTCCAGCAAATGGATATATTTGCATGTAGCTATAGGAGTAATGCAGCAATATCTAATAACACCCAGTTGCTTTGTGGAAAATAATTTCAAAGGAGAAATGTATCAAATAGGAGAAGGAAATTGATACAAATGTGAAGATAATTCATAGCATAGTTGCCTGCAAAGCTGAATCGTCACCACCATCCTGTCTGCTTCAAAATGCTTGTATCATTAAAAAAATGTTGCAGAGACTGTTATGAGCCAGAGCAAAATTGTCTAGCCAGCCTTCCAATGAAGATTTTGATCACCGAGAAGTGAAAATAATGAATTTTTACATTGAAATTCACACCGCACTGAACTGCAACTGGAAGCAGCAGTTAGGTATGAGATATGACAGCTTTCCCTGAGACCATAGCTGACCTTTAGATGAACAGAAATCTGCAACTATATTACTGAATGCTTTATGAAATGCAATATAAAAAGAATAACATGCCTATTTTTGCCATTCATTTTATATACTCTGAAAATTTATCCAACAAGATTGGTTTAGTCCAAAGTAGCTAAAAATAAAGTTTCCTTCAGACTAAGCCCGGCTTTTCTCACTTTATGGATACATCACACAGTTTTCTTGGTGACAATATTAAAGTGGCTCATTATTGCTTCTTCTAGAGTTTGTTTTTCAACTTCCCAATCCAACATGGTATTTTTCTGGGTGGTATAGTACAAACCAAGGTCAAATTCTGCTAGTTTTTCCAAATCAACCAAGATTACCTAGATATATAAGCCTAGGAATCCATTAGAATTAAAAAGGTAAATATAGTCAAAATATCCCAAAGGTGCTTTTTTTTCAAGAGGCAACTGGACTTTCTGGTTTTTCTTTGAAGACATTTCACTTCTCATCCAAGAAGCTTCTTCAGCAACAAAACAACCACTTGATAAATGCATGGGACAACATAGAAGAACAAACCCATCAGGATTAGATTCAGCAGTCCACCTGCATTTAAAAGACAAAGGCCACTCTTTTGAAGACAGCAAAATCCACATTTTGGACAGAGAGGACTGCTGGTTTGAAAGAGGGGGTCAAAAAAGTCATCTTTGTCAAAATTGAACATCTTTGTTGAATTGAAAAATTCAACAGAGAGGGAGGGATATGACATCATCTATCTCCAGTCTAGAACACAGTCCTTTCAACTGTCCCAAGAAGGCTCTACACCCATTTGCACCACTCAGGTGACCCTGACCACACGGATAAACCTCCAGGTGGCCTCAACGACTCTCTAAAAGAATGCAAATGACTAGCTGCCTGCAAGGAGTATAAATCCTTCCATTCCCCACCATCCAGTCAGAGCTGAAGAAGCTCTTGGATGAGAAACAAAATGTCTTCAAAGAAAAACCAGAAAGTCCAGTTGCCTCTTGAAAAAAGCATCTTTGGGACAACCATGACCTGGATGACTGAGAATCTCCATAGACATTTATGGTCAAAATATTTAACTGGAGCAGCCATGACTCCCTTTATTTCTGGTTCAAATCTACTGTATTAATGAAACAATAGCCTAAACCAGGGGTCAGCAACCTGAGGCTCTGGAGCCGCATGTGACTCTTTCATCCCTCTGCTGGGGCTCCCTGTCGCTCAAAATATGCATAACAACCGCCAATGTGTGATACCCGCTTGCACGCACTTTATTGAGCTTTTCAACCCCCAGTAGACCAACCATGAATAAATCCAAGAAAAGAAAAGTTTCAGAAGAAAACAGAACATTTAGTTCAACTACATATGCTAGTTCTGTGGCTGCTCAGGAAATAGTTAGGCACAGGAAGGGTTTTGTGGCTCCCGGTGTTTTCTTTTCTGTGGGAAATGGGTCCAAGTGGCTCTTTGAGTGTTTAAGGTTGCCGACCCCTGGCCTAAACAATGTCACAAATAAGATCAAGGTATTAGGAAACCTTAGTAACTCTTAAATCTGCTACTTTCTTCAAAATAATCTTCCTAAAGTTGTACTGAAAGGAAACACAAGAGTCCTTCAATAATACAGAATGGTGATTAAGTGGGTGAGAAAAGAATCAACAACTAGGAAGATTACATATGGAATGCAGTGGCTGGAAAAGAAGAAAGAATTTGGAAAAGGAGAGATACAATGATCATTCTTATTTTCTGGATGGGTTTTAAATTTCCAGGACACAGTGAAAAAATCTCTTTAAAAATGCTCTGAAAGAGAGAAAGGAATTAACTAAAAAATACATGTTAATGTTAATATCACTGAAATCGGTACAACACCCTTCAACACTCAAAAAAGAAAGATTTTTTTTTAAAAAAAGGTGGAGGGAGATCTAAATCTGAATTAATTAAACATGTTCAATGGATGCAGAAGGTTGACAGGCTAGGCGAGGAGGGTTGCAAAGGAATGGAAAATGCTGTAGCTTGATGCTCTTCTGCAAGGATACTGTGGGTGATCAGTGATGCCGATACCAAATACATTTTAAAACATCTTTCGTGGTCAGCATCTCACAAATCATCATTATTCTGTAAAATTCTGACAATATGAGATGTCATTCTCACAAGATTTCAGGCAGAAACATCATCACCTCTTGATAGGCAATCAAATAAGATTTGGTACATTGTTTTCTTTTTAAATAAAGTTATTTAATTTTGTAGTCATGCAGATAAATATGGATTCCTATATGCCTATATGCTAAGGTGACCAGACGTCCCACTTTTGGCGGGACAGTCCCGCTTTTTAAACATTTGTCACGCGTCACGCAGCGTTTCTAAAAAGTCCCGATTTTTTGACAAGCACTGAAGAGAGCGCGCCCTACTCCCCCCATGCTCGGGGCCTGAGAGGGCAGGTGAAGCGGCTTGTCGAGAGTGCTTGTCCAGGGCTCCGGCAAGCCTTTGGAACTACTTGCAAGAGCTGCTCAGCTGTGAGTTGGGTCTTCCGCTCACGTGATCTCGGCTCCATTGTGCTTCGCTGCTTGTGAGGAGGCTGTAGGAGTTCCTGTCTGGGTTTCCCGGCGAGCGGAGTATAGCAGTGGGAAGTTTTTTGTGAGTCAGGGCTGCTGCTCACGTGGTTCCCCTTTGCCTGTTAGTGATTCTGCTGCCAAGGGGAGAGCTGTGGGGGGGGGAGGAGCCCCCAGCCCCCAGCCTCCACCACAGCCAAGAGAGAGAGAGAGAGAGAGAGAGAGAGAGAGAGAGAGAGAGAGAGAGAGAGAGAGAGAGAGAGAGAGAGAGAGAGAGAGAGAGAGAGAGAGAGAGAGAGAGAGAGAGAGAGAAAAGTGGGAGATAGATAGATAGATAGATAGATAGATAGATAGATAGATAGATAGATAGATAGATAGATAGATAGATAGATAGATAGATAGATAGATGCACCCCCCCAAACACCCACCCTCCCGAAGCACCACAGCCGCGGTTTGCTTTCTTCCTTCTCCTGCCGCTGTCCCTCTCCGGGCCAGACGCAGCAGAGGCGAACCTCGGCCATGGCAGCGGTAAGGGCTGCGATGAAGGGGGGGTGTTTGGGGGGGTGCACAAAGCTGCAGGATAAGAGAGACGGACCCCTCCCATCTTGCTCACCTAGGAAACACCCCCCCCATCAATGGTATCCCGCTTTACAAATATTAAAATCTGGTCACCTTATTATATGCTAAACAGTATCATGTTGCTGACTGGTTGATATTGTGGTCTTAATGGACAGCATAATGCACATGGAAAAGGAAAAATGTGAGAAGCACTTGAATAAAGTAGCTGGAATGCTAAATAGGAGAATTCCCCAGATAATGTTTTACTGAAGGCCTCATTCAAATGAATTGTACTGTGCTACTTAAGTGTAGTGCAACTCAGATCTTATTTTACCCATGAACATGAATCCTTTTCTGCATTCCATAATGCTAACTTGGACATTTTCTTCCAGTAGAACCACAGAAGAGTTGGAAGGGATCTTGGCGAATAGCTGGTCCAACCTCACATTCACTGCAGAATCTGCCAAGTATCTCTGACAAATGACTGCCCAATGTCTGTTTCAAGGCCTTTATCAAAGGAAATCGCATTTTCATTTTATAGGCTGCTCATCTTATTTTTCTTAAAAAGCAAAGAGAAGGTACCTGACAAAGTTGAGGAGCATGTAGGATAAATTGCATCTATGATCCTTTATCAGTGAGAGAGGATTTTTTTATTTTGTTTATTTTATTTTGTGAGATTTATATACCGCCTCACAGTGCAAGCACTCTCTAAGCGGTTTACACCAGTAAGCAATGTATATTTATATTTCCCCCAACAATCTGGGTCCTCATTTTACCTACCTCAGAAGGATGGAAGGCTGAGTCAACCTTGAGCCGGATGAGAGAAGAAACCCAAGATCTAAAGCAGTATTCTTCACACTGGCTAGGGAATTCTGGTAGTCGAAGCCCACATAATTTCAAGTTGCCAAAGTTGAGAAACAATGATCGAGAACAGGGGTCTCCAACCTTGGCAACTTTAAGACTTGTGGACTTCAATTCCCAGAGTTCCTCAGCCAGCTGAGGAACTCTGGGAGTTGAAGTTCACAAGTCTTAAAGTTGCCAAGATTGGAGACCCCTGATCTAGAGTACTGTATAAAGGCATATAAATGCAGAAATTTTGAAAGGCTACCAAGGATCAGGACTAGTAACTTTGATCATGTAGATTAGATTAAAAGAGTTGGAAGGGACCTTGTAGGTCTTCTAGTCCAACCCCCCGCCCAAGCAGGAGACCCTACTACACCATTTCCAACAAATGGCAGTCCAATCTCTTCCTGAAAGTCTCCAGTGATAAAGCTCCAACAACTTCCGAAGGCAAGCTGCTCCATTGGTTGATTGTTCTCACTGTCAGAAAATTTCTCCTCATTTCTAGGTTGAATCTCTCCTTGGTCAATTTCCATCCGTTATTCCTTGTCTGGCCTTCAGGTGCATTGGAAAATAGCTTGAACCCTTCCTTTCTGTGACAGCCCCTCAAATATTGGAATACTGCTATCATGTGTCCCCTGGTCCTTCTCTTCTCTAGACTAGCCATGCCCAGTTCCTGTAACAGTTCTTCATATGTTTTAGTCTCCAGTCCCCTAATCATCCTGGTTGCTCTTCTCTGCACTTTTTCTAGAGTCTCAACATCTTATTTATAGTGTAGTGACCAAAACTGGATGCAGTATTCTAGGTGTGGTCTTACTACGGCTTTATAGAGTGGTATTAGTACCTCACTTGATCTTGATTGTATCTCTCTGTTAATGCATTTTAGGATTGCATTGGCTTTTTTGGCTGCCGCTGCACACTGCTGGCTCATATTTAGTTGGTTGTCCACTAAGACTCCAAGATCCCTCACAGTTACTGCTATTAAGCCTGGTTTCACCCAATCTATATCTGTACTTTTGGTTTTTCTTGCATACAGTAAGTGTAAAACTTTACATTTCTCTACATTGAATTTCATTTTGTTAGATAGGGCCGAGTGTTCAAGTCTGTCAAGATCAGTGGTGGGTTGCTCTCTTACCTTGCTACCAGTGCACTGCGCGCACATCTCGTTTCGTGTGCGTGCTCGCTATGTGCGCGTGCCCCCTTGCGCAATTTTGCTTCCACGCATGCGTGGAAGCAAAAAACCGCTGAAATGTTGCGAGGGGGCGCATGTCCGTGATTTCAGTGATTTTTGTGCACGTGCGTGTCCCCTTGTGAAATCTTGTGCACGCGCGTGTCCCCTTGTGAGATTTTGCTTCCGCGCATGGGCAGGAAGCAAAAAAGCCCAAAAATTATGAAAAAAAGATGGCGATGTGCGACGGACTGGTGAAGACAACGGACCGGTGTTGTGTGCAAATTGCATAATCGGCTGGCCGCTACCGGTGCAGTAGAGTGGACCACACCGGTAGGGACCCACCACTGGTCAAGATCCATCTGGATCTTGAGCCTATCTTCTAGGGTGTTAGCTATTCCTGCCAGCTTAGTATCATCTGCAGATTTGGTAAATTCCCCTTCTATTCCCTCATCTAAGTAATTTATGAAGATATTGAAGAGTATTAGACCTAAGATGGAATCTTGTGGTACCCCGCTGCTTACTTTCCTCCATGTAGATGTAGACCCATTAAGAACTACTCATTGGGTATGGTTTGTCAGCCAGTTACGAATCCATCTGGTGGTGATGTTATCTATCCCACTTTTTTCTAGCTTATCAAGAAGTAGGTTGTGGTCTACTTTGTCGAATGCCTTGCTGAAGTCTAAGTATATTATGTCCACAGTATTTCGTTGGTCTACTAATTTAGTCACTATGTTGAAGAATGAAATAAGATTGGTTTGGCATGATCTGTTTTTAACAAACATCTGTTTTTTGCTAGTTATTACTTTACTCATTTCTAGACGTTGGCAGATCTGTTTTTTTTATTATCTTTTCCAGTATCTTCCCGGGTATAATCATCTTACCTAGAATGTTCTGTCTACAAACAATCCATGGCTTATAAAATATCAAATAGGTATCCATAAATATTTTACCTCAGTTTACCTCAACTTGTCCAAGTTAAGTGTCTTGCAGAAATCTGTTTAATTGCTTGTTTATTATTTATTCAATTTAGACACTGTCCAACTCCAGAGAGACTCCAGGCAGCTCATGATAAAACCAAAGAGGTAAAAGTACAAGATAAATAGAATTATAAGGGGAAGAAACGACCAAGGTAAGGGGTGTTGACATCCAATGCATAGAAAGCTCTGATCATCATAGCCAATATCTGACAGAGGTGTGCAGTTTAGACATTTAAAATATAAACAAATAAATAAAATAATTAGAAGTCCAAATCTTACAAATTATACATTAAAATGTACTAATGTTGGAGAAGGTTGGCATATACTAAAGCAGGGGTCCCCAACTCCTGGTCCGTGGGCCGGCACCAGGCTGCGGCATGCCAGAAACCGGGATGTGCAAACAAGTGACACCCCATCCGCAGGATGCATGCAGCACCAAAACCATGCCTCCTCCAGCCTACAGAAAAACCTCTCTCCACAGAACCGGTCCCTGGTGCCCAAAACGTTGGAGGCCGCTGTACTAAAACATCTCCCCGGCCAGACTATCATTTTTCTTGAAGACCATCATGAAGAAGAAAGTAGGTTGTTATTCAGATCGGTTTAAAATCCAAATCAGAGATAGAGATTATTAAAGTTTGTTGCAAAAATCAAAACCAGAAGCACACACAGATGACTGATTCAGCTGGATTCATAAACTTCTTTATAAACATAGTAACACATGAATTTACAATACCATTAGCAGAGTTCTTGACCAACTGTCCCTCCTTGGTTCTTGGGGGGGGGAGAAATTAGCTCCCTCAGAACGGGTTCGCAATTTGGGTGTCCTTCTAGATCCACAGCTTAAATTGGAGCAACATCTTTCAGCTGTGGCTAGGGGGACCTTTGCACAAGTACATCTTGTGCACCAATTGCGACCCTACTTGGAGAAGGAGGCACTTCTCACAGTCACTCATGCCCTTATCACCTCACGGCTGGATTACTGCAATGCACTCTACATGGGGCTACCCTTGAAGAGTGTCCGGCGACTACAATTGGTGCAAAATGCAGCTGCGCGAGCTGTGGTGGGTGTACCCAGATGCACCCACGTAACACCGATTCTCCGCCAGCTGTATTGGCTGCCCATTAGTCTCCGGATCCAATTCAAGGTGTTGGTCGTTACCTTTAAAGCCCTACATGGCTCAGGGCCAAGTTACCTTCGGGACCGCATCCTGCCACATACCTCCCTACGACCGGTTAGGTCCCACAGAGTGGGTCTCCTCCAGGTCCCATCGACCAAGCAATGCCGGTTGGCGGGGCCGAGGGGGAGAGCCTTCTCTGTGGGAGCCCCCTCCCTTTGGAACCAACTCCCTCCAGAGATCAGGATTATCCCCACCCTGCTGGCCTTCCGTAAAGCAATAAAAACTTGGCTCTTCCGGCAGGCGGGGTATGAATGAAAGTTCTTTAAATGGATAGTATTTTAACATGGCTTTTTCAAATAATTGTTTTCACTTATTATATGTTTCTATACATGCTGTGAGCCGCCCAGAGTCCCTCGGGAGTTGGGCGGCATAGAAATTTTAATAAATAAATAAATAAATAAAATACGCATTTGCTTCAGGGTTCAAAGGATAAGAGTGGAAGATGCTAGATTGCTAATTGGTGACATGGCCCACAACTTTGTAGTACAGTTGCTCCTCTATCAGACTGTAATGTCTAATAGAGGAGTGACTCTTTGCAGAAAGCAAAACTATGGGCTATTTCACCAGTGAGCAATCTAGCATCTCCTCAGAGTGCTCTTTCCTCGGACATCACAGTGCTTGAAATGTGGAGGCCTTTCTTGGCCCCTCATTTTGCAACACAGTGGCCACCGTGTCCTGTTCTGCTTCTAACTAACCTCCCTGCACATTCAGACCATAAGTGGAGTGGTATTGGAAAGCACTGAATCTAGTGGCAAAGTAGCTCAGTGTTCACCGCCATAAATCCTGGAATTCTATGCTAAAGTTACATTATACCCTCTGCAGCATTACACCGTAAATCAAAGATGTTTCAAAGAAGTTGCAGCATCAGCCACTTGCCTGTAGGCTTGATATTTATGAGTGGCAGATATGATCAATGTGCTACCGCCACGGCTCCAGTGAATGACATGATACCATTGAAGGGTTTGCATTATTTTTGCTTTGGGCAGTCACTTGTGACTCCATCAGTGAACCCAGGTCAAAGAGGCTCCAGATAGGCTGGTGTGGGAAAGCATTTGCTTTCACTGGAGCTCCTGGATCATTTCATTACTTTCTTGTTTAATCTTCAAGAAAACCTCTTATCTGATTTCCTATCAAAGCCTTTATATATATACCAGGCTGGAGATGAATGGCTTAAAATGCCAAGCAAGATCAGAGAGCTACCATGAAGGCAGAACTGTAAAAGCTGTGATCAAATCAATATCCATTTTAGCAAGGGAGAAAAAAAAAAGAAAGAAAAAATATTTAAAACTCAGACAAGCCAAAAAATGGCAGCTTTCTGCAAAGAGGTCCCGCTATTCAGCAGAGTTGCAAAAAATAAGTTTTATTTCTGTGGGCTCTTTGCCCTTACTTAGCCCCTGAAATCTTTGTAACACTGAAGTTGATGCTTACTAGTTCTGAGGGGAATGGCCCAATCCACCAAGAAAAGAGTGAGCAAAATTTGCACCCCTGTGGCTATTAACTAGAAACCAGAGGCTGCACACATGCAAGTGGATGCATATTCCGCAGATGGGTTCTATTCCCATTTCAGTTCACATGCCCATCACACGTGTCTTCTAGTCTGAATGTTGAGATTGGTGGGACTGGTCCAATTGTGAAGGAGGGGAAGCCATGATTCTTCCTCTCTGTAATGCTCTTCAGACTCCTGGGTTGCTGCTGTCCTTGGAAAGTAATAACACAGAGGTCTTGAAAAAAGAGGTAGAGATAAATCCTTCCTTATTCTCTCCAGAAACCCAGAGCACAAGAAGTTCTTCAGCAACTGTTGGAAGGTCAACTGTTTGAAGGTCAACAAGTCACTGCTGCTTTAATTGACCAGTCAGCCCTTTACTGATATTTATTTTGTTTCTGGAATAGAATACTTTATTGGTCAAGTGTGATTGGGCACACAAGGAATTTGTCTCCAGTGCATAAGCTCACAATGTACATACAAACATCGAAGTGATATAATCATAAGCTACCAATAAGAGAAGGTAATAGAAAATATGAGAAGGATAATAGTAATACAGCTATACTACATGGGTAATATTCTTAGACATAAGACAGTACTGTGGAAATTAGGTGTTCAGCAAAGTGAAGGCATAAGGGGGAAAATGGTCTTTGTGTCAAGTTGTTTCGGCATGCAATGCCCTATAGTAGCATCCTGAGGGGAGGAGTTGAAACAGTTTATGTACAGGATGTGAGGGGTCTGGGGCTCACCCTTCTTTCTTGTTGGATGTGGTACATGTGGTCGTCCCTGGGGTGAAATCCTCCCGGTTCGCTCTTACCTGTTGGTCGCCGCACAGCCGAACAACCTGGTGGCGTTCGCGGCGCGGGGCTTCCCCCGCCCGCTTCCCCCACTCACCTGGACGCCGGCATTTGCGTTCTTTTGCCCTCTGCGCATGCGCAAAGCGTTCTGCTTGTGCAGAGGGCAAAAGAATGCAAATGCCGACGTTCAGGCGGGCAGGGGAAGCGGGTGGGGGAAGCCCCGTGCCGCAAACGCCACCAGGTTGTTCGGCTGTGCGGCGACCAACAGGTAAGAGCGAACCGGGAGGATTTCACCCCTGGGTCGTCCTTGTCAGAATCTCCCTCAGCCTCCGGAACCTCGGTCATCCAGTCAGTCTGCCGATGGGTGCGATGGACTTTGCTGGTACTCCGGATGTCAGCTGCAGAGTTGTCCGATGATTTGGCGGCTCCTGCTTCTTCGACCATGTCTTTGAAACAGACTGAACTATCTGTGCTAAAGAGGTGCTTGTTGTGGGGGGAGCGAGTTGTTGTTCCACTGAGGTCCCAACTGGACAGGCTGAACCCCACATACGACCCGGAGACACCCCTGGAATCTAGCAGCCAACCCAAACACTGACTATGGGGGAACTAGTGCTTGCACAAAACTTTGCAGGGGACCCCAAGTGGATGATGAAGAGAGATGAGTCTGAAGTCCGAAGAGATGATAGTCTGAAGCCCCATGAAAGAGGGTTTGAGAGGCAAACATTATTCCAGTGACGAGGAAGTGAAAACTGCAGTGAAGAAGTGGCTCAAAGAAAAAGTCAACAAAATTTTACGAGACAGGCATACATGCTCTCTTTCAAAGGTGGAACATTGCTATTGAGAGAAATGATGACTATGTTGAGAAGTAGGGATGTGATCCACAGAGGACCAGCTTCATTTTGATGTATGCTACATGTTCCTGTGTTGGTAATTATACCTGTCCTAAAGAAAATGGCATTACTTTATAACTCACCCTCGTAGTTCTAGCTAACAGATAATAAAGGTACTGAATTGTTCCTACGTCTCGCCTCTTCATTCACGCACGAATCTAACACCTGTCATTTTCATGTAATAATTTTCCAGATATCTAAATATGACATTTGGTGGGTTTTTTTTAGAATGAATGGGCTGGAAGGTACCCCGGAGGTCTTCTAGTCCAGCCCCTTGCTCTAGCAGGAGAACCTATACTGTTTCAGATAAGTAACTGTCTAGACTCTTCTTAAAAACATCCGGTGATGGAGCGCCCACAATTTCTGGAGGCAAGCTGTTCCACTGGTTAATTGTCCTCGCTGTTAGGAAGTTTCTCCTTAATTCCAGGTTGCTTCTCTCCTTGATTAGTTTCCAACCATTGTTTGATTATGTGCCATGAAGTCAATGTTGACTTTTAGTGATCACATTGATAGATTTTTTTTTCTCGGGCAAAATTTTGAAAATTTGAAGGTGATCAGTCATCTCTTAATTAATTCTTGTTTCATCTAATGCATACTCGAACCAGATTTTCTTCAAGGGATTAGATCTTCTTTTGTTAGAAAGTCTTCCATTTCTATTTATAAACAAACATGTAAACTGATCCTTCTGATTTCTACGTAGTTTCAAATAAATTAGACATTTTCCTGCATTGTTTTTCTACCAGTTCAGAATGCTGAACTGAATGCTCGAATGAAAGCAAGAATGAACTTACTTTAGAAATTATTTCACAGATGAAATTTTAGAGAAATTTTCCCTGGAGGAATACAGGTAGTCCTTGACTTACAACCATAATTGAGCCCAAAATTCTGCTACTAAGCGAAAGAATTGTTAAGTGAATTTTGTCCCATTTTATGACCTTTCTTGCCAGTTTTCAGGGAATCACTGTCATTGTTCAGTTAGTAACACAGTTGTTAAATGAACCTGGCTTCCCCATTGCTTGTCAGAAGATCATAAAACGTGATCACATGACCCCAAGACACTGTGATGGTCATAAATACAAATCAGTTACCAAGCATCTGAATTTTGATCATATGACCATGGGGGATGCTGCAAGTGTCATAAGGGTGAAAAACAGTCCTAAATCACTTTTTAGTGCTATTGTAACTTCAAATGGTCACTAAATGAATTGTTTTAAGTCAATGACTACTTATAGAATATTATTATGCTTGTTTAATGATGAGGTGACCAAAGATTAGTGTCTTGTCACTCAACAGTCACCTCTCCAGTGATTTGCCTACTTTTTTCCTCATTGGAGAGCTATTTATATATATTTTTTCTACAAAGGTGACTGCAAGGAGGAATCCTGAATTTATATATTTTTAAAAAAATCAGAAAACTACTTCTTCCAATTGCTCCGCCTACAGATTTGAGGGAGAATTGTGAATGAAGTTTTGTGCCCTCTAATACAAATAGTCACGTATAACTAATGGAGCTGGGATGACCATCCAGATGTTGACGAATGGTGATCTGTACAACTTTGTCCGTAAAAGCACTTTTCATTGTTATCCTGCTCCTTTGAGGAGTTTATTTTTTATTTTCTTACAAAGTGGCCTCATGTGGTCTACTTCTGAGCTATACTTCTTCCCTAAAGTGGGGAAAAATAAGGTGAGCGCTGAGCTTTGGACACACAAAGTGATACATTGAGAACTGAAGCAATGTTGCCTCCTATAATCTTCTCGTACCTTTTCTTGACATACTCACACTTCTAATCCGCAGAGATTTTTGAGAAATTTCATTAAATTTAGTACTTATTTATATTATAGCAGAGTCTCTTCCCTCCTATCCATCCAGGTTTTCCCCTTTTAGGGGAAACCATCAGGAAATCTAAACCTGATACCCAAATCACAGCTGATCTTTTATTAAAGGTCCCCATTATTAAGGGTTTTGACTAGTTACTATTCCATCTGTCTGTCTGTCTGTCTGTCTGTCAGTCTGTCTTTATGTTCTTTTTAAATATAACTGATTTAAAGCTGTCAATATGAGTAAAGTTACTCAAGGTTACCCGCGTTAATTAAAATGCTGCATTTGACCATGCCAAAGAATTTAAAATCAAGATACAAACAAATGTAATATGGGGTAATCTTGCTTAAGTGCCTGCCTCTTACCGTTCATTTCTCTCACTCTTCACAACTGTCACACAACATTCTGTGATCAAGTAAACCTATTCTGTCAGCCCTCATCAAACTGTTTTGCTCATAGCTTTTGTTTCTGTTATTTACTAATTAATCTTTACTTCTGAAAGATCAAACCAATACTTTTCAGACCTTGCAGATATCTGTTGGCTGCCTTCAGAATGTACCTCTTAAGATCCAGGCCTTTATAAATTTTATTTATATATTTATTTCTATAGCTGCCCACCTCAAGACAAGTGACTCTGAGTGATCAACAATAATAAAATAATTAAAACAATTACAATATAGTACAAAAATACATTTATGTCAGTCAAGAAAATGACTGACATAAATAGATGTTAATATAGCCAGGGAAACAGGGCCCTTGACACATTTGGAGCCACAGGCTCAGACACATAACCAGATATTCGCGGCTTTAAGAAAGGCCAGCAGGGTTGGGTGTTCCTAATCTCGGATCAGAGAATGTTCCAGAGGGCAGGGACTATGGCAGAATAAGGCACATCTCCTAGTCTCTGCCAGCTGATATTCTTTGGTTGGCAGCAGAGGTGGGTTCCTCCTGGTTCGGACCAGTTCACCCAAACCGGTAGCGACCCGCTGGTGACATCACAATGATGTCACGGAACTACTTCGGTTGGTGCCGGTTCATGGGCGTCACCATTTTTTTTTTGAATTTTTTTGAATTTTTAAAAACAAATTAATTTTTTTTTCTGAGCATGTGCAGAAGTTGAGTTTCCAGCACTGTGTATGTGGTCGCCCATGAGGCTCACCCATGAGGCGCGGGAGGAAGTGAACCAGGAGCGAGGTAAGTTAGCAGGATCCATAACATGCCCAATCTGCCAAACCGAATTGGAGAGGTAGAAACAACTGGGAGAAGACAATAGCTCAGCGATTCTAAGTCATGCAGGTTGCATTTAAAAATGCAACCAGCACCTTTTAAAAACCATTTAGAAAGAAATAGATTCTAGCGCTGCATTTCCATCTCAAGTGAGGAGCAAACAAGATGGGAAAACTGCACTATAAATAGTCATTGCTTAGTGTCTGCAATTGTGACTGGCAACTCAGTTACAGCATTTACTAAACAGAAAATCACATGATCATCATGGGCTTACGACTTTACTTTCCATTTGGTCATTAAGCAAATCACCAGTTCATTAAGCAAAACATCGTGTAACTGTGAATTATGGTTTTGTTTCTGCCTTCTGTGTTAATTCTGGTATTCTTCAAGCTGGTTGCAAAACACACAAATGGTGATCACACAATCAGGGAACACTGAGACAGTAGTAAATGTGAGGATTCATTGAAAAACTTCAAATGGTCACTAAATGAGGCAATCAGTAAGCAAGGACTAATTGTACTTCAACTTGTGTCTATTACATAGCCGCTGTCCTCCCACCATCAGGAAGAAAGAAGTCAGCGTCAACTACCATTAAGAACAAACATAGGAATGGAAACCAATAGGCATGAATTTGGGTTTCACTTGCCAGCATCCTTCATCCAGCACAGTCATTGCTGAAAATGTGGGGAGTTGAAGTCTACATGGTTGCAGAGTGGACTATATTACGCCCTCTCCTGACCTGGTAGCTTTGAGCAATGTCAGGGCTGCAAGTTTCAGAATTAAAAAAAAAAAGGCAGATTGAAAAAAATTGTATTCAGAGCACTCTTTTAGCATAATTGGCTCTAACTTTGTCATTAATGATTATTAACCAATGGCTGTGAATCAACAAAAATTAATTTAATGCCTGGGCAGATTGGCTACATCTGCTATCAAAATTGCATGACAAAAAGGTGGAATACCTTCCCTCATATATGATCTATTAGTGGGAATTACTAGACACATAAAACCATACAAATTAAAGAAAGCTGCTCTTGCAGTAGTATCTGCAGCATACGGTGGTAACTCCAATGGTTATTTCATTGGGGCTGAAGGAGTATTCCTTCTTTTTTTCATTCCTTCTTCTTTGCTGTTCTCTGAAATTCTAATGACTGCCTTTCAAAGTTGTTTTCCATTTTCATTTTAATACCCTGGTAGCAGGGGCAGGTTGCTCACTTACCTTGCTACCGGTGCGCTGCGTGCGCATCACCACGTTTTGTGCGTGCATGTGCTCGCTATGTGTGCGCCCCCTTGTGCAATTTTGCTTTCGCGCATGGGTGGAAGCAAAATTGTGCTGAAATCTTGCAAGGGGACGCATGTGTGTGCGTTTTTGGTGATGTTTTGCTTCAGCGCATGCGCAGAAGCAAAATCTTGCTGAAATCTCATGCGCGTGCGCATCCCCTTGCAAGATTTCAGTGCAATTTTGCTTCCGCACATGCGCAGAAGCAAAAAATCACTGAAAAATTCGCAAAAAAAAGATGGCAGCTCCTAGGCACCGGCAACTGACCGCACCGGGTCGGTAGCCTCTTGATGATGTCACCAGCCCACTGCTACCAGTGCGATAGAGTGGACCGCACTGGTAGGAACCCACCACTGCCTGTTAGTAAGAGTTGAAATTGCTACACTAGGGGATGATCAAAAGAACCATGACTAACCTTCAGGTGAAGAGTTGGCTAGCTCAGTTGGGGATTAATCTTTCTTCCACTCTTTCTCACAAGAAAGCAAGCATATCCTGCATTGGAAAGGGGACCAGGACAGTCACTGTGTCTCTAAGGTCCTCTTGATCATGAGACTTGGAGTGGCTGCTGCTCAGACAAATCCACAAAGGTCAATTCCCCATGTGGTAAGCTTCCATGGTGCACCAGGAGTTCTTAGTAACCCAGTAGGTCATGATTGCTTGTCAAAAGGCATGGAAAATTTAATTCCACAATCTGTCTGATCAAAAACCTAAGAAAGCAAGCAGCTGGTCAGTTTTATTCCTCAACAACTGGCGGAGAGGTATACAAAGCTTCCCCATGGGCTACCAAACCTACTTTTTTTAAAAAATAGTTTTATTGAGTTGTTTTAAAATATACAAAGATACAAAAAGACATAATACAAAAACAAAAGGGAAAAAAGAAAAAAACATACAAAAAACAACATGTAAAAAAAAGGCGTATGCATATATATATATATACTTATATGGGTATCTATACATAAATCAATCTTATTTGTTACTGTATATTTTCATATTTAATAGTATTCTAAATATATGAATACAGGAAAAAAAAAGAGCTATACATCAACACATGCACACACACACACACACACACACACGCACACACACACACACACACACACAAAATATATATACATACATATAAATACAGTAAGGAAAAATAGAAAAAAGAAAAAAAATTGTATAAATTTATTACAGCGTTTGCGTATCGTGTCGTTTCAATATCTGGTTTGTTATATCCCTAGCTTATCATTAGTCTTTCTCAATTTGATTATTATCACCCTTAAAGTAATTGATTTGTTTATTTTATTGTTTATTTTCCATCCACTTATACCAATTATCCCAAATTTTATAATATTCTGAGTCTTCTTTATCTTGTATTTTCATTGTTAATCTACACATTTCTGCGCAGTCTAAGATCTTAGTTATTAACATTGTATTAGTGGGTATTATATCGGTTTTCCAGTGTTGTGCGTATAATATTCTGGCTGCTGTGATTATGTGAAGTATGAGATAGTGAGTCGGTTTATCTATTTTTGTTTTCGTTATTCCTAATAAGAAAGTTTCCGGTTTAAGCTCTATCTTTTGTTTTGTTATCTCCTCAATCCAATTCTGTATTTTTTTCCAGTATTTTTTGATTTCTGAACATGTCCACCACATGTGATAATAAGTTCCGTACTCCTGCTTACACTTCCAACATTTCGGTGACAAATGTGGAAACATTTTTGCCAATCTTGCCGGGGGCACCAAACCTACTTTTGATAGACATATTCTGCATTCTGGAGGCAGGGTGAATCTAGATGAGGCGTGTCCAACCTTAGCAACTTTAAGACTTGTGGACTTCAACTCCCAGAATTCTCCAGCCAGCATGGGAAATTCTGGGAGTTGAAATCTACAAGTCTTGAAGTTGCCATGTTTGGATACTCCCGATCTTCATGCTTCAGAGTGCAAAAGAGTACAAAGAAAGTACCTGAGTGTAACTTCTTAAACAGATTAGATTAGATTATTATTAGAGTTGGAAGGGACCTTGTAGGACATCTAGTCCAACCCACCGCTCAAGCAGGAGTCCCTACACCATTTCCGACAAATGGCAGTCCAGTCTCCCTTTGAAAGTCTCAAGTGTTGGAGCTCTCACAACCTTCGCAGGCAAGCTGTTCCACTGGTTGATCGCTCTCACTGTCAGAAAGTTCCTCCTTATTTCCAGGTTGAATCTCTCTTTGGTCAGTTTCCATCCATTATTCCTTGTCTGGCCTTCTGGTGCTTTGGAAAACAGCCTAATCCCTTCCTCTCTGTAGCAGCCCCTCAAATATTGGAACACTGTCATCATGTCACCCCTGGTCCTTCTCTTCGCCAGACTGGTCAAGCTCAGTTCCTGCAACCGCTCTTCGTATGTTTTAGTTTCCAGTCCCCTTATCATCCTGGTTGCTCTCCTCTGCACTTTCTCTAGAGCTTCAATGTCTTTTTTATAGTGTGGTGACCAGAACTGGATGCAGTACTCTAGTTGTGGTCTAACTAAGACTTTATAGAGTGGTATTAGTACCTCCCTAGTTCTAGATTATATCCCTCTGTTATTGCAACTCAGGATTGTATTGACTTTTTGTCTGCCGCTGCACATTGCTGGCTCATATCTAGTTGGTTGTCCACAAAGACTTCAAGATCCCTCTCGCAGTCGCTGCTATTGAGTGTGGTTTCACCCAGTTTATATGCATTTCTTTAGTTTTTCCTATCTAGGTGTAGGATTTTACTTTTCTCTGCATTGAATTTCATTTTTGAAGATCATCTTTGTTTGGGGACCTCTGCAGCTACTCACTCCAGAGACCTCTGCAGCTACCTCACAAGCCTGGAAAATGACATCCTAGGAGGTATAGTCAGTTGTTTATGCTTCTATGCACCTCATAACACCTTTCCCCCACCTTTTTGTTGGGAGCAATGTTTGGAATAATATGTGGCTTGACTGCTATCACTTTAAAGATTGTTTGTAAAAGCAATTGCCTCCCTCTAGCCTATTTCTAAATAATAAATACATGCATAATTGGACATTGAGTTTTGAATGTCAGTTCAAATCACAGCAATGGGGAAAGCAGGAAGTAAAAATAATTAGGAAACAGGGTCTCATATAGCAAGGAAGGGCAACCTTCTTCTCTTCAAGGGATGCTTTGACTTCTTTTTTAATTTTTTTAAGGCAGTCTGTAAATGCAAAACAGATGGAGTACAAATGAGTAAAGCAGATATTTTTCAGTTTCCTGAATTTTTAGAGAATTTGAAAAGTTATTTTTCAAGCTATTTTAGGTGACACTCTATAGCAGTGATGGCTAACCTTTTTCTCGTCGGGTGCCGAAAGCACGCGCGCGCACAATAGCGCACACACATGCGTTCTGGCACCCATAATGCAATGCGCACGCAACACCCCCCTGCACCCCACACTCCTGCACATGGGTGTGTGACCCCCCCTGTGCTCCCTCTGCCCCCGCGCATGTGCGCATGACCCCCCCCCCAACAGTTTTGGGCCTAGCAGGCCTCCCTGCAACCTCCTGGGATAAAAAATGGCCAGTGGGGGGCGATCTTCCCCACGCTTCCCCGTCCCCATGAATGCGCACATGACCACCACCCCCGCACATGTGCACGCTTCTCCCACATGCACCCCACCCTCCGTGCATGCACAGCAGATACCCAAAAATCAGCTGGCCAGCAGAAGGCGCGCGCACATGCGCAATGGAGGTGAGCTGGGCGACGGCTCACGTGCCCGCAGAGAGGGCTCTGCGTGCCACCTGTGGCACGCGTGCCATAGGTTCGCCATCACGGCTCTATAGTTACCAGGTTTCTCACTTCAAAGGGGCAAGAAATCATGCTGCTGGTTTTGAGAAATGTGATTAGAAGTGGGTATTATAAAAGAGGGGGGGTCAGGGGCTACATGAAGCCCATTCCTCTTGTACAGCCCTTTCTAGAATCAACCCATCTCTCCTAAATCTTTTGCTTCAAAAAGGTCTTTCTAGAAGACTGGTAGAAGTGAGTCCAGCATTTTGAGGACCATTGGCAGAAAAACCCCTCTCATTTATTGATTGGTAATGTTTACATGATCCCATAATGACACAAGTTCTTTGATGAGCTTATCAGAGAAATATAATACCAAAATAAAAATAATATAAATTATAATAATTTGTAAGACATCATATAATATAAAGATAAGATTTTGTATGACAATATGGTGCAAATAGAGAGAGAGCCATCTACCTAGGGGTTATCTACCTCTCCACTTCTGACAGAGGCACCTAGAGGAGAACCTCTGAAAAAGTTCTAAAAGCTTGATTGTGTATGGGAGAAGACAGAACCTTGAGTTATTCCTTCCAATAATTGATAGGAGATGCAGCCCTTCACAAAGTCTTCCTATTTGACTCATTGAAATGATTGGGACCATGTAAAATGCATTATGTTTTCTGAGTTAAACCAAGCTCTTACCTTCAGACTGTGTTCATTCAATATTAGACAGAAGTGTAAGTCCATATTTGTAGGGCCCATGAACCCCAACCTGTCTATAAGCCACCTTCAATAATCAAGAAATCTCCATGCTTATGGATATATGGAAAAATGCATTAAGGGCTGTCAGTGTGAGAAGTTTGTTTCTTCTAGAGAATGCATAGAGAATGAAGGTTGCAAGTAATGGAGCTGGTAAAGTCTCATTGGCCAAACTTGGCTAAATCCTATCACCCACTGAAGATGGGTCAGGTGGTTATAATCCTATTTTCCCTCCTCTAATTTAAAGAAAGTAGGCATAGCATTTTGGATATTTGAGAGAGTCCAGAAATTGAGAGAGTCCAGAATACTTCACAAGAAGAGTCCTCCACTCCTCTGCTCGCAACAGAATTCCTTATTCCACCAGACTTGAAATTTTGGGCTTAGACAACTTAGAGCTACATCGCCTTCAATCTGATCTAAATGTAGTTCATAAAATAAGGTATTCGTAAGGTATTCTGTTGTGAACAGAGGAATGTAATACTCTTCTTGTGAAGTATCTCTGGACATTCTCAATTGTGTTAATGTCTGATATGTAGTGTGGGTTCCAGACAGATGAGCTGTGTTAAAAAATACATATTATTTTTTTAAAATAATATGTATTTATTATTTATAAAAAACCTATATTAAAAAAATAATTAATTTTTTTGTGCGAGAAATAAATAGTAAATGGGGTGAGAAACTAACGATGTTGCCCCAAAATTTGGAGAGGGAATTGGGATATAAATGTTAATATTTGGAATAAAAAAGTAGTAAATATTGAAGAAGGCTCTCACTACCACTTTTATTTTTTGAAGCAGACCTAGGTTTAATACTTAAGGAAGTTTGCTGACTAGTGTTAGAGCTTTCCCATGTGACGTCTCCGAAAGCGTTAAAACAACAATTTTATGCTGGCTGGGAATGTTGGGAATCGTAGTCCCAACACTTCTGAAGGGTACCAGGCTAGGGAAAGCTGTTTTGAAATCTACCCCTTGTGCACAGGAAGACTTGTCTTAAGGGTAGCCCTGCCTGTGCTTTTGAAAGACCAGATTCCATCCCTTTGCTAGGATTTTATTGAGAAACTACATAAAATAATCCTTAGGGTGACAGAGAAAATCAAATAATCTTTAAGGGTCGCAGAGAAGACTAATAACTGTTAAGCATATTAAGTGTACCATGGTAGGGCTGCTCATCACTCTCCCTTTAGCCCAAGCCAGAGGTTCAGAGTTCATAAAAATTAGACAGCTCACTAATTGAAAGGACGTCTCCCTTGCCTTGTCCCAAATCGACACTTATATCTGAGGATCCATAATAAATTCTAGCAAAGAAAGGAAACAAACCTTTCCCAGTCACCTTCTTTCAAAGTACACTTTGCAGCTCCCCTAAATCTCCTTTTCTGAGTCCAAGGCTGGACAGGGTGTTATTTAATTCACCTGCTTTTTTAAAAAATAAAATTGTCTTTAAAATGTATGAGACGCATGACAGAGGACGAGGTGCACCAAAGCAGCAAGTGCAGAGTCAGCCAAATAAGTTTCTAAATGCAATAAATAAGAAATTAGATGGAAGCGGAGGGCCTCGGAGACAAAAGAGAGGAGACCCTTGTGGCTATCATCACAGGCTCACAAACACAGTTGTCACACCGGTCTAATAATTGGGATCCTCCTCTCCTTGATGTTCTATCTTTTCCTCCACAGCCCTCATATGCAGCATGTGAGGAAAAATCAATTTATTTCATTTAAATAATTGAACTGTGCATTCCTTTTCAAAATGAAGAACCTTTCTGCAACCAATAAAGTTAATAACTTCCTCTTGCCCCTCTCTTTTCACGCTGACCCCAAATATTGTTGGAGGGCCAAAACTGCCCATAATGGTGACAGTAGTAGACTAGCACTGAATTCAGACTCCCTCCTCTGCCAAGAAACTCACTGGGTAATTCACCCCTTCAAAATTTCTCATCCTATTTTGAGTTCTTGAAGATAGTATTTATAAGTGTTTTGGGGAGAGACATCACAGTCACAGAGTTCAGTTTGGCTTCTATTATAGAAGTTAGAGAGGAAGTCCAAATCAGTCCTGGGTTGAATCTGAAGAACTGGAAGGTTGAAAATTCATCCCTCCTGTTGGCAGGTGGAGAAAGAAGAAGGGGCAAGCAAAGAACACACTGGCTTGATAACATCAAATCTGATACAAAGTTGAATATCCAACAACTGAAAGAAGCTATGCATGGCAGGGTAGCATGGAGAGCACTTGGCTATAAACTCACCAAGAGTCGGACACAAGTAAATGGTTAAAAACAACAACAGTTGGCAGTGCTGGTTGAAGAGTATATGGCACCCCTAGGCCCTCATTGACTGATGGGGTCATTTTCTGCTGAGGCAAAGACTTTCACTTCTAGAATGATTTAGAAGGATGGGCAGCATTGGCAATTCCTAAACGTTGGCACCTTAGACTGGTGCCTAAAAATGTAAGCAGTGCCCTGCTGGATCTGGTCCCTGGTCTATCTACTCCAGCAGTCTGTTCTTACAGTGGTCATACAATTTTTTTCAGCCAATTTTACCAATCTACAAAGAAGGTTTTGAATTTTATTTTATTTTCTAGGCTATTAATCATCCTGCTCAATGAGAAAGTTTATTCATCCAGTCACTAACAACAATGTGGAAAAATTCAGGGCCCAGCACTCGTTCTATCATGCTTGGATTGTCTATAACAGTGATGGCGAACCTATGGCACGGGTGCCACAGGTGGCACGCGGAGCCATAACTGCCGGCACGCGAGCTGTTGCCCTAGCTCAGCTCCAGCGCGCATGTGCGTGCCCGCCAGCTGATTTTTGGCTCGCGCAGAGGCTCTGGGAGGGCGATTTCGGCCTCCAGAGAGCCTCCAGGGTGGCAGGGGGAGCGTTTTTGCCCTCCCCAAGCTCCAAGAAAGCCTCTGGAGCCTGGGGAGGGCGAAAAATGGGCCTACCGGACCCACTGGAAGTTGGGAAATGGGAAAGTGGGGGGGGGGGTCACGCACGCATGCACAGGGGGGTGGGGGGCTTTGAATTATGGGTGTGGGCACGCACATGCATGCGATAGCGCGCGCACACACTATTTCGGCACCCAAGGAAAAAAAGGTTCGCCATCACTGGTCTATAATATCCAACAAGAAGCATCCATTACCAGCATTGCCAATCTTGTTCAGATTCAGTCCTGAATAAAATCAGACTGTTTTCTTCATTTCTAAACTAGAGTTCAAGGTTAATTCTGTGATGGGTGTGTCTACTTGAAAACACTTGTAGGTTTTAATTTTAGGCCTTTGGGCTCAAACATTCAGCATTAGTGAGAGTCTTTGGCATGCTCCAATTGATAATAAAGGGTGAACTACAACTTCTGTTTCATTTTCCCATTAAAAAGTGAAACAACAAAGCTTTGCTTCAGCTTATTTGTGTCAGCACCTTACAGTGCTCAGGAGATTAATGGGGCTGCTCTGTTATGTTAATACCTGGCTACTCATTAATAGAGTTGTCCCCTTTTCGCACAGGAAGACGATTGATAGTTGAATTTCTGACATTGGCAACAGAAAGGCCTTTTCTTTGTTCTTCAAGAGGAAAAAGTTTCCAAATATATTTATTTTCCCGTGAAAACACAAAAGAGCCTCTGGTGCATTAATTTTTCATTTGGAGAGAACATAAACAGGTTGCATGCTTAAATAATGTATTTAGAGTCTTGGAATAGGTAACATCTTCCCTCCCTACTTTCCTCTCTCTCCAAGACCATTCATCATGTTGAAAAATAGATATTTACCTTCTCTTGAGTAGTTTCCAATTGGTGCAGTTATACAGGCTTGGTTGAGGTGCCAGCCAATAGCATTTTGACAAATAGCGCCCTACTATCCCTGAACCAGGGTTGCAATGCTCACTTAACTCAGGGGGAAATCAGTGGGACTTGCTTCTGAACCTACAGGCAATTGGTTTCCTTGTTAACACTTCAGCATAATCATCCGCGGAAGATACCTGCAGGATGATGGTGACCAGGCAATGAAAGCTTCTGCAACAGCCATTTTCTATACTTAGGGATGATCGTCTATTTACATGCCATAACCAATCTCCCTGTTTTGTTAATCTCAACATGGGTGTAACAAACCAGGACACTAATGGAAGTGTGAGTAGAGCATGGATAGCAATAGAACTTAGACTTATATACCGCTTCACATTGTTTTACAGCCCTCTCTAAGTGGTTTACAGAGTCAGCATATTGCCCCCAACAATTTGGCTCCACATTTTACCCACCTTGGAAGGATGGAAGGCTGAGTCAACCTTGAGCCTGGTGAGATTCGAACTGCCAAATTGCAGGCAGCCGACAGTCAGCAGAAGTAGCCTGCAGTACTGCCCTCTAACCACTGCGCCACCGCGGATGCAATGTGCAGTTACTTCTCCAGCTCCACTTATGACTCTTGAGCAAAGTGATGATAACTGCTACAGGACAGTGATTCGAATGACTGAATGCTATTAATAGAGACTCAGTGGCATTTTGGAGATAAAAGCACTCCTTCCTGGATGTCTTTTTCTAGTTCCTGCCACCTTTATGGCACACCACTAGGTTGTTGAAGATAAAGTGATAGAAAGCGGAATTGGAGTTCCTAGACAATAATTACCCAGTTGGTTAACTGTCTGTCTGGTTCTGCTACTGTAACTCAAGTCTTTAATGTGCCAATCTTCTGCAGGTGAATTGACTCATCTATAGAACCTGCAATTTCCAGCAGCTTAAATTTCTGAACACCCCCCCCAGTGCTTGTTCACAGGCTTTATTGGGTGCTTTAGAGCATCAATGGCGCAGTAATTAGAATGCAGTACTGCCGACTACTTCTGCTGACTGCCGGCTGACTGCAATTTGGCAGTTCAAATCCCACCAGGCTCAGCCTTCCATCCTTCTGAGGTGGCTAAAATGAGGACCCAGATTGTTGGGGGCAATGCTGACTCTGTAAACAGCTTAGAGAGGGCTGTAAAGCACTGTAAAGCAGTATATAAGTTTAAGTGCTATTGCTATTGAAACTTACAAAAATGATTTGTGCAAAAGCTAACACCATCATGGAATTTGTGATCTGTCTGCAGAAAAAGGTACATGTACTCAGCTCAGGAATCAATCCTGAATTGTAAGTACCTTGTCAAGCAGCATCTCAACAGCCTTGATCACCTACCTCCACTTTTCTTGGTGCCCTGAGATCGCACCTGTCTACAAGGACATCTGCAGTTGGTTTGCCCAGTCCTGAAGCACCAGGTCTGGAAAGAGGAACATGAAGGCTGTCCTGCTGACCAGGCAGAAGAAGCAGAGGGGTGAATAAAGGGCAAATTGAGCTCCCCTGAATGTTTCCCCAAAATGAAGTACGTGTATTTTTCAAACAAACCTGTCCAGTGAGATCTGTTTACCACCTGCCTTATCTTGGAGTCACAGCTGAAATAGCAAAATGGATTTTCAATCCTGGCAGATATCTGGATCATTTAGAGCCAAAGTGACTTGGTAACTAGAAATGGTGGCTGCTAAAATGCATTAACGCTGCTATCAGTACATGAGGTGTACAAAAATATATTTAGGCTACATTAGCTCAGGAGAGATGGATTGAAAAACAGTTTGAGCAGCTTCCCAGTGGGGAGGGGGCAAGGAGGAGCTTTGGGGAGAGAAAAAGCATCAGGGTCTCTTTACAATTCTGGCAAAGCAGTCAGTTCAGCACATTTCACTTCCCAGGGATTCTTCAAAAAGCCTCTAAGTCGCTTATTTTTTGTTTGGTTTTGCATCAGATTAATTATTAAAAATGGTAAGCAAAAATTAGCATTTCCTCTTGGTTAAAGAAGATCATTTCAAGCACCTTATCTCAGCAATTCTTGCAATAACTTTCAGATGAAGATGTGTATTGCTCCCCTATTTAGCCCTGCTTCTAGGGTCCACTCCTGTCTCAGTTTCCTTCATGGTGTGTTTTATATTTGAAGGCTGTGGACCTCTGGCATTCTGTCAGACATCTGATACAATAGGTGGCACCCTGTAAATGCTGGGGTGTATGGAATGGCCATGCTTTGCCTCAGGAAGACCCTTCATGCCACCCGTTGTGTCCCAGCACAGGAACCCCCAGAAAAGACATGCACACAACCATAGCCCGGGATGCGGGCAAGCCACAACACCACCCAAATGGCATGACTGGTTTCCTGGAGAGCCAAGGGCAAGGCATTCAGGGATTGGAACCACCAAGCGAGTGCTTGGGATGAGGAGACACACAGGTGGCATTATGGTCCGTGTCCATGGAAGGGAAATGGCAAAATGTGTTTAAGCATTATGCGGGGACATATGTGATCAAAGAAAGATAATTCATGTTTTGCTTAAATATGTCTTGATGAAGAACCCCGAACATTGCTTCAGGATATACATTGGGGATCATGATTTCCAGGACATCAATCTTGTCTGGAACACAAGATCAGAAAGTAGTTTTTCTGCCTCCTTCAAGTTATTCCTGAAGCATCTCAGTTTAGCTAGCCAGATCTTGGTCCCAGAAATGGCAGAGCTCAGCACAGAGCTGTTAAAAAAATCCCCTGTATTTTCTGCTGTTTACTGAGACCCTATTCCAGGGGTCTGCAACCTGTGGCTCCGGAGCCGCATGCGGCTCTTTGGGCCCTCTGCTGTGGCTCCCTGTCGGGTGATCCCATCACTGACTGCCCCTGCCCCTCGCCCTCCCTTCCCAGTCACTCCTTGCCTAGCCTGAAAAGGTAAGGGCAACGGCGGGGGATGAGAGGGAGACACACACACACACACACACAGAGGGGGGGATGGAGAGAGAGATACAGAGAGAGAGGGAGGGGGAGAGGGAGAGAGAGAGAGGAAGGGAGGGTGGGGGGGGTCAAAGGGTTTTGTGGCTCCCGGTGTTTTTTAACAACCAGTTGTCTGCCCTAATGACCGGCTGGGTAGGCGTGGCTAGGGGTGTCATGTGACTGGGTGGGAGTGAGTGACATTGAGTTGGCCATGCCCACCCAGGTTTTGTGGCTCCCGGTGTTTTCTTTTCTGTGGGAAATGGGTCCAAATGGCTCTTTGAGTGTTTAAGGTTGCAGACCCCTGCCCTATTCCAACACATCCCAAACCGATGAAGATTCTGAGTCATCCAGGTGGAATTGTTTGGAAGTTGTGTCATGGTAACTGAATTTCTTTTCTTGTTGGTACTAAATCAGAGGTGGGTTTCAGCAGGTTCTGACCAGTTCTGGAGAACAGGTAGCGGAAATTTTGAGTAGTTCAGAGAACTGGTAGCGGAAATTTTGAGTAGTTCGGAGAACCGATAAATTCCACCTCTGACTGGCCCTGCCCCCATCTATTCTCTGTCTCCCGAGTCCCAGCTGATCAGGAGGAAATGGGGATTTTGCAGTAACCTTCCCCTGGAGTGGGGTGAGAATGGAGATTTTACAGTATCCTTCCCCTGCCACGCCCACCAAGCCACGTCCACAGAATCGGTAGAAAAAAAATTTGAATCCCAATACTGTACTAAATCCTTCAGTGCTTATTCAAGTAGCTTCTTCATCCTGAGCAAATTGGCTAGGAGGCCCCATATATGTCCTCCAGGGAGGTTTCTTGAACAAAAACCTTGGATACAGATTGCAGAGCTATGAGATACAGGCTTCAAAATCCCCACATTTAAATGGTTCTAAAGAGTGGGAAGGGAAGGGCTCAGTAGCAGAGCAAATTGGTAATGTTGACTGCATTTGAGTTTTCTTGTTGCAGATAGTCCTTGATTTACCTTTTGTTTAGTGGCCATTTGAAGTTACAGCACTACTTTAAAAAAAAGTGAAGTACAAGCAGTCCTCACACTAATGACCATCTCAGCATCCCTATGGTCACAAGATCAAAATTCAGGCACTTGGCATTTATTTATGATGGTTTGCAGTGACCCAGGGTCACATGATCGCCATTTGCGGCTTTCCTAACTGGCTTCTGACAAGCAAAGTTATGGAGATAGAGACAAATTTGCTTAACAATGGGTGATTCACTTAATGACCACAGCCAAAACAGTCGTAACATTGAATGCTGCTCATTTAACAACTGTTTCATTTAGCGATGGAGGTTCGGGTCCCAATTATGGCTGTCAGTAAAGAATTGACTATATTTTATTTTCTGTTTGGCTATGTGAAATATATAGTATTGGTAGCCTATGTATCTGAGTTGTGGCAATAGTGGAAAAGTAGAGCTACTATGCCTGCTCATAGAAATAATGCAAAGAAGAGACTAGTGATGAAATTTGCATTGAAGCATCAGAATGCAGACTTGGGCTCTTTTCAGACTGTATTGTAATTTCTCTCACACACAGGTATGCCAAAATATGTTTTGATAGCCTTGTGAAATCTCACTTAGCTACACCTACTTCTGGTTACCACTCAAAGCAGCCACACTGCAGCCAACAGACCTCAGGAGCACCTGCACAGTTAGGGAAAAGTTAAAAACACCAGAAAGGTAGAGAACTAATGTATTATGTCCACAGTGAGCACAGCTGAAGGGCTGCTTCCAGGGGTGGGTTCCACTTACCTTCGCTACCGGTTCGCATCGCGAAGTTTCCGCGCATGCTCAGAAGCAGAAATTAGCCTGAAACACAGCTGAGGAGCTCATCAGCTGTGCTTCGGGCAAAGAAATAAAGGTCGGTATTCACCCGCAGGCGGGTGGGAGGGCTCTTTTTCAAGCCGCGTAAGGGGAAAAATCCACAAAAAAATGGCAGCACGCATGGAACGGCACCGACAGTGACATCACCAGCGGGTTGTTACTCTTAACCCTATTTCTGCCCATGGTAGATGTAGAAAAAGATGAAGTGAGTCCAATGCAAAAGAAATGTGGACAGCAATTGGGGTGAAAAAGCAGAACAGGAGGCACAGTGGTTGTCCATCCACTCCTACTTTAAAAACTTAAGTATATCAGTATCTTCAGGTGGCATTTCTGTACTTTTCTTTCCTCTATTAAAGAAGAGAGACTTAAGTGAGTCGGATAAATGAATCGATTATTTTCAAATGGAATCTCAGTGGCAAAAATAGGCACTGGTTATCTACAGTTGAAAAACTTCAAGATAAAAACTTTAAAAGCATTGCTGGAATAAAAATGCTACTCTCCCTCGCCTGGCAATGGGCAATACGACAACACAGCTGCTTGGAGGAGATCTTTGCTTATTAATTTTAATAGCCTGTTCCTTGCTTTACTGAATGAGTTTATCTGATGATGTTTATGTTAGCAGTAAAAGAGAACTATCTGGAATGCTGCTCTCCTTGTAGTTTGAGATTTCCTCCTAGGAAGGAAAATATACGATAGTAGCAGATGAAAGTCACTTTTTCTGCCTCTAAATATTTGAGTATCCTAATTTTTCTATGTGAGCTATGTAGCTATTGCACTCCTGTTGTAGTTCAACACTCCATCATAGCTGCTGAACCATAAGACTGAATCTCTTAATCAAGCTTCTTAAAACCAGATTGTGTCAGAGCAATCTTTCCATGCAACAATGTTTAAGCGAGCCATTTCAGCTAACCATTCCATGCTCAAATCAGAAATTTTATTTATTTATTTATTTATTTTGTCAACATGTGTACAAGATAACAGGTACGATATAAACATAAACAAAAGCAAAGTATGTATAGGTAAATTTAGACAATAGGACAGAAGGACAGGGACGGTAGGCATGATGGGACTTGAAAATTTAGAACTACGCCGCCTTCGATTTGACCTAAGTGTATCTCACAAAATTATCTGCCACAATGTCCTACCTGTTAACGACTATTTCAGCTTCAACCGCAATAATACACGAGCTCACAATAGATACAAACTTAATGTAAACCGCTCCAAACTTGATTGCAAAAAATTCGACTTCAACAACAGAGTGGTCAATGCCTGGAACACTTTACCTGACTCAGTAGTTTCTTCCCCAAACCCCAAAAACTTCAGATTATCTACCATCGACCTCACCCCATTCCTAAGAGGTCGGTAAGGGGCGTGCATAAGCGCACAATCGTGCCTACTGTTCCTGTCCTAATGTACCCATATATTTATACCTCTTTTACTCTTATTCATGCTTGTACTATTACATATATATTCAGTCATGTTTTACTGTTTATACTTTGCTTATAATGATATATGCTTAACAAATAAACAAATACAAATACAAAAACTAAGTAGGTTTAGATAAGAAAAAGTAAGGATGTAAAATTTCCGGGATATGCTCAGGACATGTGAAATGTAGAGCTGTTGTAAGACCAGCCTAATTATGCATTTGTGAGACAGAGAGAAGCAGAAATAATGATTCCTCTCTTCCCCACCCTAAACAAAATGATTGTGGAAGGGATGTGAATCTTTGCTAAGAAATAGAACACAGTTGATGATTGATTGAATAAAGAAGAAAATTAGAATGGGGAGGCAACAAAGAACAACAAAAAACTGCTTTAGATTCTAGTTCTCAAGTATTTATTACTTACTTATTCAATTTATATATTGTCTTCTGTTAAAAATAAGATATAAAATGGCTTAGAACACAAAACAACACTTGCAAAACCATAAGAATAAATACAGGTAGTCATCAACTTGCAACAGTTCATTTAATGACTAGTTCAAAGTTACAATGGCACTGAAAAAAGTGACTTATGACCATTATTCACACTTATGATTGTTGCAGCATCCCTATGATCAGGTATTTATGACAGTTGCAGCGACCCAAATCATGTGATCTTCTGAGAAGCAAAGTCTATGGCCATGATGGCGAACCTATGGCACGGGTGCCACAAGTGGCACGCGGAGCCATATCGGTGGGCACGCGAGCTCAGGTCCGGCGCGCATGTGTGCACCGGCCGGCTGATTTTTGGGCCTTCTGGGCCCACTGGGAGTCAGGAAACAGGCTGTTTCCAGCCTCCAGAGGGGGTGGGGAAGGCCATTTTCGCCCTTCCCAGGCTCCTAGAAAGGCTCTGGAGCCTGAAGAGAGCAAAAAATGGGCGTGCCATTGCATGCTGGGAGTGGGGGGGTCATGCGCGCATGCGCAGGGATGCATGGAATTATGGGTGTGGGCACGCACACACGTGATCCCCCGCATCCCCCCCCTTTTTGGCACGCGAACCAAAAAAGGTTCGCCATCACTGGTCTATGGGGAAGCCAGATTCACTTAACAACTATGTCACTAACTTAACAACTGCAGTGATTCACATCCAACATCTTCTTAAAAACTTCCAGTGTTGGAGAAGTTGTGAATGCTCCAACACTGGAAGTTTTTAAGAGGATGTTGGATAACCATTTGTCTGAAGTAGTGTAGGGTTTCCTGCCTAGGCAGGGGGTTGGACTAGAAGACCCCCAAGGTCCCTTCCAACTCTGTTGTTATTATTATTAAGTTATTATTAAGTTACTTAACAACTGTAGCAAGAAAGATCATAAAATGGGGCAAAATTCACTTAACAAATGTCTCACTTAGCAACATAAATTTTGGGCTCAATTTTGATCGTAATTCGGGAACTACCTGTAAAGCCAACAACATAAACCATGAATTTAAAAATATAAATTGCTGGCAAAAGAGGTTTTTTTTATCTAAATGTGACCACCTAGGATTCGTAGCCATAATCTAAGGCAGCGGTCCCCAACCTTTCTGACTTGGCAGACCAGCGGGGGAGAGGAAGGGATGGTTTGCACAAGTGGAGCTGCACCGCGCGCCTGCGTGGCTCATTTCCAAACAGGCCACAGCTTGGTAGTGGGCCGTGGCCCGGAGGTTGAGGGCCCCTGATCTAAGGGCCACGGAGGAGAAGCCCACTTTGCAGCCCCAACAGATGAGCGCCTGAATATAAAGCACCTCCTAGTTCTCCGTTTCAGACAGATTTAGACTGGGAAATGAGGTGACTGAATGGTCATTGCTTTATTCTGCGCAGAAAGCAGGCAAAAATAACAAGCAAGAAAAGTTGCATTTGCAGAACTGGAATGGCACTTTGCAATCCTCTCTTTTGGACCACAGGTGCCTTCCTGCGTGAGGTTTAATCATGCAATATCCAAAGTGTGTGGACTCTGAGAACATATCCACAGAAAACGGGGAACATTTGAAAAAATGAAACTGAACTTCATAAACAACAACTGTTAGAAGAAAGAAGAAATAAATGGCAAGTATCTCTCATTAGAGTGATACATAAGAAAATAATTTTTCATTGATGACAGGTCAGGAAGAGGAGGTGAAGATGGTGGTAATTGGGGCTCTTGACTGGAATGAAAGTCCCAGGAGAACAGGAAGTAAGAAGATATAGTTACTAAATGAAACAATGATTGAAGGAGGAGAAGATAACAATTTTCAAATAGAGAGCTGTCATAATGAAGATGGAATATACTGCATGGTTGGACAAAGCACAAGAAAGAATTGATTTAGGCTGTGGTGTGGTCAATTTAGATTAAATATTGCTAGAAAATGTTGAAGGAGCTATCTAGGACAGTTGAAAAATTATTGTCTACGGACTGTAAAGGAAAAGCTCACACCTATTATCTCGAGAGTGAAGGCAAAGACAAACCTGGAGAAGGACTTTGTGAATAATGCCTAGGAATGTGGCATCAAGTGGAATAATCCTGGATTATTCCTCTTGATGCCACATTCCTAGGCATTTTTCACAAAGTTCTCCTCCAGCTTTGTCTTTGACTTGTATGTGTCTTGTATGTGTAAAGCTTAATGGAAATAAGAGTCTCGCGTATCTGTTGTGCCTTGTCCTTTTGTGAAAGTGTGAATGGACATGCATGAAAGATGGGTACATGACACTCAAAATAAAGATGAATGCTTTTTTTCTGGTAGATTTTAGTTTATGCTGCAGGTAGAAATATATCTAAAGATTCTTTAAAAACACACACAAAAGGATGGTTCTGTGATAACTACTATATATGAAATAAGGCAAGGCAAATGAAAAAATATTGGGAGGGAAGACAAAAGTCCCATTCTAAAACTGGTCAAGTTTTGTAAGATGCTTAAAAAGTGAGAACTTAGTTCTTTGGAATCATCATATAGGATGTTGTATTATTCACACACTGGGTTTCCCAGATGAAACTCAATCCTACCGTGGTTGACAGTTGCCTAATTATAGCACTTAGACTTACATACCACTTCACAGTGCTTTACAGCCCTCTCTAAGCGGTTTACAGAGTTCAGCATATTGCCCCCAACAATCTGGGTCCTCATTTTACCGACCTCAGAAGGATGGAAGGCTGAGTCAACCTTGAGCCGGTGAGATTTGAACAGCTGAACTGCTGAACTAGCAGTCAGCTGAATTTGCAGTGCTGCTTTTAACCACTGCACCACGTCAGCTCCTGCATGAATGTGTGAATATCTGAAATATTTAGTTATGAAAGTGAATTCCTGCATTAACTTCTATGTGTGTAAAGAAAACAAAGTAGTAGTACAGTGAAAGTGTTATGAAGATCTTTTTTATTCTCTGTGGGACATGTCTAAAGTAGTTTATATGTTGAATGCTGGTATAGTCCAGAGAGAGTATGTTTGATGGATTAGCAAATCTTTCTCCACTGGTCATATGTTGTTTCTGGTTCTGGCACCACTATTTAAGAAAAATAAATAAATTAGGTGGATTGAAATTGATCCAAAAGGAAGAATTAGATATAATTAAGGGATGAGAAACCCACACCAACCAACGCAACTAAGGGAAAGGAGCATGTTTTGCTTTGAGAACTGAAGGAGGCGGGACAGTGGTGGTATTCTACTGCCTACCTGCCTGGACGTCATCATGGACACTCTGCGCGTACGCAGAAGATTCTGTGCATGTGCAGAAGCGCAGAAGCGCAGAAGCGGCGCGTGTGAACACACACACTCCCATGTCCAAACCGGTAGCGAAGGTAAGTGAATACCACTACTGAGGAGGGTTTATATAATATGACTTTTCCAAGTGCTTGAAGAGAAATCACAGATCTGCTCTTTATCATCCTAGGGTGCAGGATATGAAACAATGGTCTAAAGTTATAGGAAAGACATTTCAGCTGAATGTTAGGAAAATCACTGTAAGAGCAAAAGCTTTTTGACAGTGTGGTCCTAATTACTTAGTAAAGTCAAGACTGTACAACCCTGGATGTGACAGGGAGGCTTCACTTTGGATCTCTGCCTTGAGCAGAGGTTTGGATCAATGACTAAAATGTCCCTTTTTAACATTATGAATCTATTCAAGTCAAAGCCAAGTCAACCCCCCAAAACCTGTCACATTATTTTGTCACCTGAGGCAGAAAATGCCATAGTTCCAACATAACTGTAATAAATTATATAGTCTACAATCTTTTGTTTCCTGATATTCAAAATTTGTGATGGCTGCTTAAATGTGAAGCTGTCAGTCTCCATGATAAAATCTATCACCAATAGGCATATATGATGAATATACATTTGATACCTTGAAAAGAAAGGAAAAGGTGAGAAGGAGAAGGGGTCACCTTTCCTGAAATATTTACCTGAGCACTATCTATCTTCCATAGCTCCTACCCACCCCATATAACTTGGCAGCATTGACATATTCTGGGTCCCTTTGATTAAACAGAGATACCTGATGCGGTTTATAAAATGGGACTTTTCTCTGGAATACATTTATCCTGACATCATTTAAACCAGACTTTAAAATTTAGCTTTCTTCAGACTTAGGACTAGAGTGGGTGGTGGATGGTTTATTGGCTTTTGTTGATTTTTCCAGACATGCTTTCTTTTTTGACTTCCTGTGATACTGTTTCTTTTTGGTTTATATTGTATATATTAATAAACCTAATAAATCAATCAATGTGAAATGAGTGAGCAGAGATCATTTAAAAATCTGCAAGGACTGTATATTGCAAAGAAAGTGACCGCATGGTACAGGTGAAAAGATCCTAACTGACCATCCAATTGGTAGCTAGGTCTGCTCTGAATCTCAGCATGTCCTTATTAGATCAGATGGATTTTTGCCCCTTCAGCGAAGAACTAGAGTAGGTCTTGTTTTATACAAGCACTAAAGTGTAAATGAGTTGAAGATTAAGCTCCAGGAGTTTCTGAACTCCGATGGAATTGCTTGATGGATGCTTTGGCAGTATCACTGCTGCTAAGACCGCCCCGCCCCCCCGCCCTCCATCCAAGTGAGAGATCTGGCTGGCTGGAGGTTGATGAAGAAGATGCTTTGTGGTGAAGGTGCTCAGTATGCTGCAGGCTCCCTCTTGGCATTTCTCATTTCATTCCGAGTAATCAATTGGGCTGCTTCTGAAAGGTTGTTTACGACCTGTAATTTGTTTAATTTGACTTGACAGTAATTCCATTGTCATTACATTTATTTACATGACACTCTTTTGCCCTATGATTTGCTCAGTCTTTATCTGGGTGGTTATCTTTATTATTTATGTATTTGCTTTGTTATTATTGCTTTTCATAACCATCAATTGCTTTCTCGTTCAAAGAAATTACAACAGAAGGACGTATGTAAGATTAAGTCTTTCATTTCTGCATCCCTTTAGGGCAGTGATTGAAGTGCATAGGGTAATTTTTATTGAACAGCCTAGTCCAGTGATGGCGAACCTTTTTTGGTTCGCGTGCCAAAGGGGGGGGGGCGCGCGCGCTAGCGCGCACACACATACCCACACCCATTCCCTCCCCCCCACGCATGCGCACAAACCCTCCCCATGCTGCCCCCTGCGCATGTGCACACACACACACACACACGCAAAGGCCTTACCGAAGCCTGGGACGGTAAAAAACGACGAAACGGGCAAACCGGAAGTTCGGAAAACGCACTTCCGGTTTGTCCGTTGGGTTGTTTTTTGCACTCCGGGGCTTCAGGAAGCTTCCCTGAACCCTCTGGAGTGCTAAAAACAGCCCAATGGCAAACCGGAAGTGCGTTTTCCGAACTTCCGGTTTGCCCGTTTTGTCATTTTTTGCATTCCGGGGCTTCAGGAAGCTTCCCTGAACCCTCCGGAGTGCGAAAAACAGCACAACGGCAAACCGGAAGTGCGTTTTTCTGAACTTCCGGTTTGCCCGTGGAGCTGACAGGGCAACGCCTCGCGTGCCCTCCGATATGGCTCCGCGTGCCACCTGTGGCACGCGTGCCATAGGTTCGCCATCACTGGCCTAGTCAAACTAACTGGTTATCGTACAGTCAACTAATTCCTGACCAAATTTTTGGTTGAGGTTTACTAGATTCATCATAGCCCTTCTTCATTTCATTTTCTTCTGAAATTCATAGAGAAAGAATAAGACGAGTGGTTTTCTCTTTGTTATCTCTCACTTTCTAAAATTGCTTGATTAATGACTATATTCCATTATTGTTTCAATGGGTGAAGATTAAAATATTTTAAATATTTTTTTAAAGCCTGATCTTTTGCCTATTTTCTTTTGTTTCATCACTGTGTGAGCTATTCAATATATAGAAGTGGGTTTGCTCCAAAATGCATTCCATAGGTCTTCATTCCTAGCAATACAATTTGCAATTTTGTTGGGAGAGAAGCAGAGAAAATTTTAGTCTGTAGTCATCAGGTCCAGAATTCGTACAGCTGAAATGGAAACCTGATGTGTTTGTGTGGGGTAGTGACAAATAACAATAACAACAATGTTCATATTCAGATCTTAATGAAACAATATATATTTAAAACAATTATAAATTTATTATTATTATTCCTGAAATATTGTTTTAATCCAGCATCTTTTGTCAACAATGAATACTATATAATCATGTCAAGTAGCACTTTGATGTCTATTTCATTGAAAATTAAGCATTGGTAGCTAGCCATCCTATTGTGCATCCAGTTTTGGTCACCACACTAAAAAAAATACATTGAAACTCTAAAGAAAGTGCAGAGGAGAGCAACCAGGAGGATTAGAGGACTGGAAACTATAACATACGAAGAGCAGTTGCAGAAACTGAGCTTAGCCAGTCTGGCGAAGAGAAGGACCAGGGGTGACATGATAACAGTGTTCCAATACTTGAGGGGCTACCACAGAGAGGAGGGGGTCAGGCTGTTTTCCAAGGCAACAGAAGGCCAGACAAGGAATAATGGATGGAAACTGACCAAGGAGAGATTCAACCTGGAAATAAGGAGAAACTTTCTGACGGTGCGAGCGATCAACCAGTGGAACAGCTTGCCTGCAGAGGTTGTGAGAGCTCCATCACTTGAGACTTTCAAAGGGAGATTGGACTGCCATTTGTCCGAAATGGTGTAGGGACTCCTGCTTCAGCGGGGTTGGACTAGATGACTTACAAGGTCCCTTCTAACTCTAATAATCTGTAATTTGTAATCTGTAATCTGGCAATTAATTGTTCCTAAAAATCCAGTGTAACTTTGTCACTAACACTAGTGACCAAAACTTTTTGATACGGGACTCTTATTTTTTTTTAAAAAGAGAGATTACAAGTCACAGCAAAACAACTAAAGCAAGAATTTTGGAGGAAAAAAACCCATGCCAAGAAAGAGCAGTTGATGGATTAGTAAGATTAGTAAAATACAAGAAATTATCATATTCAATGTAATTGTTTTAAGTTCCATCCTTCCGAGGTAGGTAAAATGACGACCCAGATTGTTGGGGGCAATATAAATATATATTGCTTACTGGTGTAAACCGCTTAGAGAGTGCTCGCACTGTGAGGTGGTATATAAATCTCACAAATAAATAAATAAGTTTAATAAAAATCAAATTAAAGGTAACTACTGTAGGTTAGTTTTTGTCAGACTACTTTTCTTCTTTTTATAATTTTATTACATTTTCATAATATAAAATACAAATGAAAATAAAGGTAGTAGTGAAATAGGGAAGAGAAAAAGGGGGAAAAGAGAACTATGGGGTAAGGTGGGGGGGAGAAAAAAAAAGCATTAACTTCCAAGTTTTTTCAGCACAGTAGAATAAAAATAGTAAGGTTCAGCCTCAACCTTTTACTTTTACATACTTAATATATTAGTCATTTTACTTTGTTGTAAACTAAAACAATTTTTCTGAATGCAGCATCTGAGAATGTGCTCCTAATGGAGCCCTTAACCTGGAAAATAATTTCTTACCGAATTCTTACTAAAGAGAAGAAAAGAGGCTCTAGATCAGCGGTTCCCAACCTTCCTAATGCGGCGCCCTGTGCCCCGCCCAGCACCCCCACTGCGACCCACCCCGCCGTCACCATTTGGGTTCTTTTTGGGTTCTCCATACTGTTGCATTTGCGCCCGCGAGGGTTCCAAATAAAAAACAGCCTGTCCCAGCCCCGCCAAAGTCGCGCATGCCTTTCGTGACGGGGCATGAAAAGCTCCCAGAGGCAACACGCGAAGCGAGCGGACACCTCGCCCGGATCTGGAGACTTCGCCTGGACGCTGCCATTTGGGTTACTTTACCCTCTGCGCATGCGCAGAATGCTTTGCGCATGCGCAGAGGGTAAAAGAACCCAAATGGCGGTGGCAGGGTGGGTCGCGGTGATGGTGCGGGGGTGGGGGTTGCGGGGCGCGATATGGCTAGGCTTGTGGCAGTGGGGGGGCTGAGGATGCCGGGGGCGACCCCTGGGAAATGGTCGTTCGACCCCCAAAGGAGTCACGACCCCCAAGTTGGGAACAGCTGCTCTAGATAATCCATCAAAACATAAGTGACAATGGAAGTGTAAATAACAGAATCCAAAAGATGAAAGACCAGAAACTAGAAGCATATGAACAAAACATAAACAGTCATGCTGTATCAATCCCATAAATTCAGCAGCAAAAATTCCTGTTGTCAAGTAACTACATTATTCGGAATCAAAAGATCATGGAACTGAAGGGCCAGAAGAGATCACTCGGTGTGAGTGTTCTTAACCTTTTTCTACCTTGGACCCCTTTGAGAGTTTGGTGAAAATTAAGACTCCTGCTTAAAAAAATGATTTAAATTTAATAACACAAAGTACAGATCAGGGGTGGGTTCTAACTTACCTCGTTTGCTTCCTCCCGTGCCGCGTGGCTCCACCTTGTGGGCGTGCATGCACTTTGCGCTCATGCACATGCGCAGTGCCGAAAAATCAAAAAATAAAATACGCCGGAAACAAGATGCGCAGTTCCAAAAAATAAAATAAAAAATAAAAAAGAGCTGAAAACAAGATGGGGACGCATGCACAATGCTGAAAAATAAAAATAAAATCCCCCCCAAAAAACAAAAACAAGATGGTGACGCATGTGCAGTGCCAGAAACTCAGCTTCTGCGCATGCGCAGAAGGTAAAAAACCCAGAAAAAATCCCCCCAATGTTTTTTTCAAAAAAAAAAAATCCAAAAAATCCCCCCCAAAAGATGGTTGCATTCACAGACAAGCACTGACAGAACTGGTTCCATGACTCCATCGTGACATCACCATCGAGTTGCTACCGGTTCTGGCGAACTGGTCCGAACTGGGAGGAATCCACCTCTGATATAGCTTACAACACAAAGGATATAATTATGCCCAAACACAATATTAAACAAAGAAGAAATACGTAATACAGGTAGTCCTCAACTTATGAACCAGTAGTGGGTTCTGTTCTGTCCACGAACGAGAGGGTCAAGGAACTGAGGCGAGACAGTATGAGAACCAGAACAAGCCTTTATTAAGGCTTAAACAGAATAACAGCAACAACGAGTGAACAGCTCCGTAACAGCCAGCAAGCTTTGCTGCATCTGACAGCTCTTTTATAGATGGCTGTCAGACATGGCAGCCAATAGCGGGGCTCTAAACTCCCGCTTTAGTGCAGCTCCCATCTTAACCAATCAGGGAGGTTTCTGGAGCTGAAGTGGTGCAGTGGTTAAATGCTGCGACTGCAGGCTGACTGCTAGTTCAGTTCAGCTGTTCAAATCTCACTAGGCTCAAGGTTGACTCAGCCTTCCATCCTTCCGAGGTGGGTAAAATGAGGACCCAGATTGTTGGGGGCAATATGCTGAACTCTGTAAACCGCTTAGAGAGGGCTGTAAAGCACTATGAAGCGGTATATAAGTAAAGTGCTATTGCTATTGCTGGGCAGGTTGCTGGACAACTGGGACAGGGTAGGGGTATGCCTGCAGGGCCTTATTCAAAGAACATTTATAATCAGCGCAGAGGTGAATAGAACCATCTAGCTTAATAGGGTTGACGATGGGGGTCTCCCACTTCGCATGGTCAGTGGGCTCAAGGATGCCTTGAGTGATTAACTTATTAAGCTCAGCACCTACCTTTGGGCGAAGGGTGAATGGTACATGTCTAGGCTTTAGGCAGATGGGGGCCACCTGGGGGTCTAGGTTGAGGGAGATGGGGGGGTGCCCACATATTTACCCAGAGTCTCCTCAAAAATGTTAGCAAACTTGGTAGCCCGGCCACCAAAGTCATCACAAATGGTAAGTGTGCAATTGTGAATGGGGCTGGGGTGGGGAAGAGGCCTAAGTGGTTGTGGGGGCACCAAGGAACAGACAAAAATCTAGACAGTGGGACTGTCTTCTTTGGGCTGAAAGGGGTTGACTAACCAAAGGTTGCATAGCTGGCTTCATGCGTAAAGTGGGACTAGAACTCATGGTCTACAGAAGGAATTTTATTTGATAATTTAAGTGCCTAAAACAGAGATACAAACCTTTGCTCTCTTTAATGCCACAATTCCTAAGTCTAGGGTAGTACTTGTCACTTAAAGAATGGAACAAAGCCAAATCTCAAAATTGGTAGGTCTGTATCTTCTCTGCAATAGATTAGGAGAGATTATTATCAATGGGTTACTCTCCAGGCTGGGCCATACCAATCACTAAGATGTTGATCATGTCAAAATTCCTCTTCTAAGTGTTTCTTCTTCTTCCAAGTGGTGCTTATCATAGTTTCATCATGATACCTTCTAAAAATAATGGTAAACTGTTCTTCAAGTCCCAATGACTTCATGAACACATCCTGATTATTTCATAGACACATCCATGCCATTTTTTCTTGGCAACAATATGGAAGTGATTTACATTATTTTACAACTTTCTAGTCCAGCCTATAGCTGTGGATCTCCTGTGTGGTTGCCCATACAAGTAATAACCATGTCTGGCCTCATTTAATATTTTAGGATAAGCCAAGATTTGGTAGATAGTCCCATCAACTGGGCTAAAAACATTTATTGAAAAAACCAAGGGGGGGAAAATAACAACGAGCCAAACTATGCACTAGATACCTAATGATGCAAAATGGGAAATTTTAAATGGTATTATGACACAATCCATCTTAAAGAGCTACAATCCATCAAAGAGAATGGTTAATACGGGAACTCACTACCTGACTCTGTGGTTTCCTCCCCAAATCCCCAAAACTTTACCCTTAGACTGTCTACTGATGACCTCACCCCATTCCTAAGAGGTCAGTAAGGGGCATGCATAAGTGCACCAGCGTGCCTACCGTCCCTGTCCAAATGTTCCCTTGTATTTGTATTCATCTTATGTATTCAAATAATGTTATACTTATGTATATTATCAAATACATACTTGACAAAATAAATAAATAAAAATCTATGACAGTTTAGGCAACTGGTTGTTGTTTTTTCAGCACATAATTAACAAGTGGTAAAGGGAAACCGGGGCACTATGGTTCAGCAGTTAAATAAACTAAGTCTGTCAGCTAGAAAGCTGATAGCCTTGGTTTGAGACCAGAGCCCTGTGCAACGGGGTGAGCTTCCATTCCTTGCTCCAACTGTTGCCCACCTAGCAGTTCAAAAGCATGTAAATGCAAGTAGATTAATAGGTACCACTTCAGTGGGAAGGTAACAGCGTTCCGTGTGCCTTTGGAGTATAGCCATGCTGACCACATGAACATGGAAATGTTTTTGGGCACCGCTGGTTCCCTTGGCTGAGAAACAGAGATAAGCACTGCCCCCTAGAGTCAGAAATGACTGGACAGGGGAAACCTTTAAAGATAAACCAGTTTTAAGGAGCTATATTTTCTGTGGAATGTTGAATTCAAAACTCTTGGAGTTTCCTCCCTCCCTCGGGCAATCACATGGCCAAATATTCCCCTCAAATGTTTTGTGATAATGCCTCCCTAATATTTTTAATCTTCAATGAGATGGTACTAAAATCGGTACTAAAAAGATGGTACAGCTTGGAAAGATGGCTGGCACAGGTGGTTTTGAATAAGTTTTCTCTGGAGCAGTGGTGGGTTCCTACGGGTGCGGTCCACTCTATAGCACCGGTAGCGGCCCACTGGTGACATCACAGTACCGGTGCGGTCGGTTGCCAGTGCCTGCATGCCACCATTTTTTTAAAAAAAAAATTTAATTTTTTTTTAAAATTTTCTTCTGCGCATGCCCAGAAGCCGGTCCATTCTATAGCACTGGTAGCGGCCTGCTGCTGACATCACAGTACCAGTGCGGTCAGTTGCCGGTGCCTGGGCACCGCCATTAAAAAAAAATTTTTAATTTTTTTTTAATTGTCTTTTGTGCATGCCCAGAAGCCGAGCTTCCGGCACTGCGCATGCGCTGCCTTCCTACCCCACAGTGAGTCCAAGCAGGGGAGGATGGCTGAGGGAGTGCGTGAGGGGCTGAAAGAATGGGCGGCAGGAGCTATCTCCATTCCCCTCCCTTCAGCAGTTCGAGAAGCCACGAATGCGCGGTGATGATCCTAGGCATTTTCGCACGTTTGAGGCTTCTCGAGCTGCTGAGGGGAGGGGGAATGGGAAGCAGGACCTATCTCAGTTCCCCTCCCTTCAGCAGTCCGAGAAGCCATGCCCACCCGGTCACATGGCCAGCAAGCCACACCCACAAAATAAGCCACGCCCACAGAGTGGTAGTAAAAAAATTAGGAACTCGCCCCTGCTCTGGAGGAAAAGGAGCATCCCTCTTCAGTGCTTACAAATATTCAAAAAGAAAACAACAACAACAACAACAACAACCCAGTGATCAGCTTGGCTGCACTGTCCATAGGCAGAAAAATGGGCATCTGTGCATACAAAGTCACGAAACCTGCCCATCCCTTCTTTTCATTCATGTTTCGAATGTAGTGTGTTTGTTCTACACAGCATCATTTTCTACATCTACATTTTACTTGCTGGAATGAGAGAAGTTGCATCCACCCTAGAATACGCAGTGCAATCTAGATGATTATACTATTAAGTTCCTCTTAGCATTTAGAAATGCTATAAAAATGGAAGGACTAGTTCAAAAGCAGAAAAATAAACATTCCCCACAGCGCACAAATGTGCATGCCATGTCTCCCTACGTTATTTTTATGTCTGCTCAAAATTGATGGCATAAACTGCGGTAGCTGCAAGGGCAGACATGATTAGTTAATCAATAATAACAGCAGAGAAGCTCACAGTAACCAAATATACAAAGCAATTTTGTATTTCATAATAGTCACACAGCCATATACAAGTGATGAGCACTACAGAAATTGTGATGATGAATGTACTTGTATGAAAGTGTTCTTTGCCACTTTCCAGAACAGGAGTGCAGAGGACAAAGTAGCTAAATCATCTGTAGATGGAGCAACTGCGCCAGGATGATGAACAATGTAGCCCACAGCCTTCACACAAAAAAGACACAGGATTCAGAATTAACTGAGTTCAGTTATAAAAGCCGATTCCCAATTAACAGTGAAGCTTTTGCATCAAACAGCTGTAATTCAGAAAAGCTTCAAAGTACACCCAGTGCCATAATGGAAACTTCAGATAAGAGTACTCATAGAGAGCATTTAGCTCAGTTTGGTGTCCTCCGGAGGTTTTAGAGATTACAACTTCTGGAATTCCCAATGGTCAAAACAGGATGAAGGGGGACTGTAATTGCAAGAAAACGGGAAGTCACCAGGATGAGAAATGCCAGCTTTAAATGCTCCCTTCAATGGAAGTGATTGGAAAAAGCCATTCACAAAGTGATTCCATAAGAATCAATGCACAGCTTTGCATACTAAGGTTTATTATGTTCTCTGAGATGAATCCCCCAGTGTATAATATACTTCAGGGGTGGATTCTGGTTTTCTTCACTGCCAGTTTGCTCCTTGATGCGCCCTGCATGCGCGTAAATGCACAGTGCTAAAAAACCAGCTTCTGTGCATGCGCAGAAGCAAAATACAAGATGGCGGTGCCTATGGCGCCGCCGGGAGAGCCAGTTTGGGGGCGTGGCAGGCCTGGGTCGCTGCTAGTTCCAGCGACCCAGGCCACCAAGTTACTACCGGTTCCATCGAACCGGTCTGAACCGGGAGGAACTCACCTCTGATATATTTGTGTAGGAACAACTGCAGTTAACATGGAAAAAGAAGTGGAAAGCATCAGCCATTCATCTAAAGACAACTGAAGGCTCCAAAAACTATCCAGTGGACATTTTCTAATATTTATTTATTTATTGAGCGTATGGCACACAAGGCCAGGGAGACTACAATGGTACAATGTCCTGGCAGCTGACAGTCACTAGTTCATTTGTTGCACATTTTAACAAATGAATATAATTCTAATAATTGTGCCTCTACTTGACTTATAATGAATGAACTATTGTGACATTTCACCCAATATTGTTCATTCAGATTGGCAGTGACCCTGCAAACCGATAAGCTAACATTTATTACCAAAGATTCTCTTAACTGGAAATGCCAAATATTGAACTTTGAAAAAGGTACGCAGAAGGAATGTGCTCCACCAATTGACTCTGATTACCCAGGATTGGTCAAGTGCAGGCTACATCATTTTTAAAATTTTTCACCTTGTTAATCTGAGCCTGAGCTGCTTCCTATGGTAGGATAAACATGCAATAATCTCAGCAAACATAAATTAAGGCAAATAATAGAAACCTAATTTCATGAAATCGATCGAGAGGATACAGAGGATAGTATTGATACACATCCGATTAAAACTGGCTATTCATTTCAACTCTCTTCCCCCAATCCCTCTTTCTGTATACTAAAAAATTCATTCACAATGAAGAAGAAGATAGTACTGTATATAATGGAAAGACCTGGATAAAAAGTTTGGCATAAACAATGATGTTCTTGGATGTTTCATTCCCTTATAAACATTCTGGTCTCTGAACTGTGTATTTTCTGAATAAATCTGTTTATTACTATTATTATTACTATTATTATTTGTTGAATGGAAAAAATGGCATATTGCATTAAATTAAAAATAGAACTGCAAACAGGCCCAGTTTGATCTCTGTGGCATCTCTAGCATAGTAACAAGAGTAATTCCAGCAATTAGATGTTAATTGATGTCTGAGTGGATCTATTCCTAGAAACAGCATGACCGTGGAAGGCATAACTAACATCATTAAACATCATCATGGCCCCTCCAGGCTTAGCAGGAGCTGAGCTGGAGAGAAGGCGAGTTACTCACAGAGATGCCGTATCCAGGATAAAGCAATCAGGAGGAAGATGGCGTGGGAAACTTGTCCCAGAGAGACTCGTACAACGGAGGTCTTTCCTATGAGCAGTTAGACCATACTTGACTGTTTAAAATGCTCTGTTAAAAATACAGAGACAGTCTCTCTCTTCCCAGTATAAGCTTCTCTAATTATGCATGTGCTTAATCAGTTTCATAAACCTTTTGGCTATGATTTAATTATTCTTGCTATGTGCCTGGTTTAGTTATTGTGTTCTGCAAGAATAAGGGGAGGGGGAGAAGGAAGACTATATACCAGTGATGGCGAACCTTTTTTGGCTTGCGTGCCAAAAGGGGGGGGGGTGCAGAGCGGTCGCACGTGTGCATGCCCACACCCATAATTCCGTGCCCCCAGTGCAGATGCATGCTTTTCTAGGAGCCTGAGGAGGGTGAAAATGGCCTTCCTCACCCTCTGGAGCTTCTACAGAGGCTGGAAACCACCCGTTTGCCAACTTCCAAGGAGCCTGGGGAGAGCAAAAAATACGGGACTTCCGGTCCAACTGGAAGTCGGCAAACGGGCAGTTTCTGGTCTCCAGAGGACCTCCGGGAGGTGGGGAAGGCAGTTTTCACCCTCCCCAGGCACCTAGAAAGGCTATGGAGCTTGGGAGAGCAAAAAATGGGCCTTCCCCACCCCCTCCGGAGGCTGGAAACAGCCTGTTTCCCAACTCCCAGTGGGCCCAGAAGGCCCAAAAATCAGCTGGCCAGCACGCACATGCGCACCGGACCTGAGCTCACGTGCCCACTGATATGGCTCCGTGTGCCACTTGTGGCACACGTGCCATAGGTTTGCCATCACTGCTATATACCATGCCATAGAGCTAAGCCTTTTCTGAAATATCAAGTGAGTATACTGCGCTGAAAAATACCTCAGAAGATACTATCCATGATACCTTTGCACCAAGCTGTCTAGCTTTATTTATAGAAATAATTGTTACCATAAAAGCCACTTCTGGCTCTTTGGTAAGAAGGACATTTTTCACTGAAAGGGCCAAACAAAGTCCAAAATATGAAGAGGGGAAACATCAAGAGAAGCAAGACCATTATTCCAGTTACCAGTAGACTTTGGATTTCTCCCCCCCTTCCCCAAAATGGAATCAAAACAAGGCCTTGGGCTAATGCAGATGTGATGAGACCTGGTTTATTACAAGCTCAATTTTGTTTGGGGCTTAACTCACCTCTTTTTCCTTTAGCCAGTTGGGAATTGAAAGCTCTGCTTCTATTTTGATTACTTACAATAGATTGTTCTGCCTAAACTTGACAAACAATAGTTAATCTTAGCTATGGACCAACTCTACAACCTAACGTTTGCATTTTTTCCCCCAGGCAAGCTACTGTTATTATAACTGGGATTGTTTTAACAATAAAAATGCAGGATAGCCTTGTCGCATTCCACTGAAATGACACGCTAAAGGGCATCTTAAATGGGAGAGAGCACATTAACAGATTAACAGAGTTGGAAGGGACCTTGTAGGTCATCTAGTCCAACCCCCCTCAAGCTAATATGGACATGGGGAAAGGTTAAAAAGAAATATTATACGAAATTGCCAAACTGGGTTTTGCCAATGGAGGCAACGATATATCCGAATACATTAGATAAAAAAAGATAAGATACAAAGAATTACTAGATAGCCAGGGGAAACTTAAATCAAATCAAGAACTAAAAGAACAGGGTATAATTATAGATTGGTGGCCATATTTACAGACACAATCAAGATATAAAGATATAAAAAAGATATGGAAGAATATGGGATTCAAAGGATACCACAACAATTAGATAGAATACTGATGGGGAACGAAGAAAAATTTATAACAAAAGCATATAGATACTTATTGGAAGTAGAAATGGAAGAGGAAATTGTAAAAGGTTCCATGATAGCATGGGCACAGAATATAGGCCGTAATATAAATCTAGAGGAATGGGAAAAAGTATGGAACTGTACTGTAAATTAACATTATCGACTGCATTTAAAGAAAATCAATACAAAATGCTTTATAGGTGGCATTTAACACCGGCAAGATTGGCAAAAATATATACAAATATGAAACCGGACTGCTGGAAATGTAAAAGTAAGAATGGAACTTTTTATCATATGTGGTGGCAATGACCCAAAGCGAAGAAATATTGGGAACAGATAAGGAGATGGCTACAGGATGTTTAGGAGAACAAATAGAATTTAAACCTGAATTATTCTTGTTAGGAATAATCAATCAAAAGATAAAGAAACAACTCCAATATATCATTTTACACATAGTAACAACAGCAAGAATTGTTTATGCCCAATGATGGAAACTTGAAAATACACCAACTAATGAAATGATTATACATAAGATATTGGAATGTGCTGAGATGTATAAGCTCACATTAGAAATGAAAGGCAAGGAGGAAACAGAATTTTATGCAGTGTGGAATAAATAGTATAATTGGTTAAAACAGAAAAATGTAAATAAATGTATAGAAATAAATGTAAATAACTAAGAGACATATGATACAGTACTGTTAAAAATGTTTATTGATATGTAAATTGGAAAAATAAAAAAAAAGAAATAATGTATTGAGCCGCAAGGCAGCCAACACTGACCAGTGCTAACTAGTGCACTGAGTACCAAACAAACGACGAGTACCAGGAGAAAATGTTCACATCAAAATGCATTGAGAACCAAATTTAATGTGTTTCAAACCAGTTGAGTACCAAGGTACCACTGTATATGCACTAAAAAGAGAATCCAGGGAGACGAAATATAGCATGCATAAATAGTCTTTAGTCAAAAAGGAGACTTTGTATAAGAAAGGAATATTTCTTAGGACTAGGTATCTCTGAAATATCAGGAGGAGACAATTCCCCAGCAGATCTTTGATCTTAGGCTTCTCCAAACCTAGAATGGGAAAGAGAACATAAGGAGATGCTGTTTCTAATATCATAAGACTTTTTTTAAAAAAAGGTATGTACACTGAAAGCTAGGATAAAGCCTTCTTTCCTTCCTTCCTTCCTTCCTTCCTTCCTTCCTTCCTTCCTTCCTTCCTTCCTTCCTTCCTTCCTTCCTTCCTTCCTTCCTTCCTGCTTCGTTCCTTCCATCCTTCGTTCCTTCGTTCCTTCCTTCCTTCCTCCCTCCCTCCCTCCCTCCTCCCTCCCTCCCTCCCTCCCTCGCATTGTTGTAGTAACATGCCTCACTGACTCTGGGTGTTGCTTTTCATAAAAGAGCAAAGAGCAAGGCGGATGAAATATCAAGTAGCTGCTACAGGATTTGAAACTCAAGCACTACTTTCATCTGCTGTATAGTTTTTCTCAATGAGAAAAGAACAACAAGAAGAAAGAATACCTCAAAAGGGATATAGCTTCAGATCAAAGTGCAACTGGATGGCATTACCTGTTAGGACATGATAAATCCATAGACAAGATGTACCCATTCCAGATGTACACAACATTGTTACAAGTCTCATTTTTATAACATTTAAATGCCACTTCTTCTCTCCAAAGAATTTAAGGTTTCACTCCTTTTATCCATACTACTCCATCAATCTTGGGGGGGGGGGCAGAGTTTGCTATAGCTGTCCTTTCTGATGATGAATTGGTTTTATTCTTCTGAATATGCCTCCCAGTTTTATAACATCACAATGTATACTTTGTTATAAAATTTGGTTGTTATTGTTGCTTTATGCATTGGGGTATTGTACACCACTCGGAATTCATTGATTGTAGTGGGCTATAAATAATGGAAATAATAATGGAAATAATAATAATAATAATAATAATAATAATAATAATAATAATAATAATAATAATAATAATAATAATAATAATAATAATAATAATAATAATAATAATAATAATAATAATAATAATAATAATAATAATAAATGAACTGGTTTGACGTAGTATGATTTTTTGGTCTAAGGTCATCCACTGAGGTTCAACCCAGTGACAGGACATGAATTCTGATTTTCTTAAACAGTATTTACCACATTATGTTACTTGATTATTAAGTCTCTTCAGTACACAAGGGCCATTATTAAAAAGGAATATGACTTTATTGTGCATGTTTTATTGGGTTTATAAGCTGGCCCTGCACATTGATTGTATGTATGTCTGTATCTGTATGTAGGGGAGCCACATTCATAATATAAAATACTGTGGAACAAATTTTACTTAGTCAAGTAGAAAGACTTTTTAAAAGTCAAAAGTGTTTTAGATTGTTGAGCCAAAGGATTATTTCTTGACACTGAATATTATCTATCTCTAAACCAAAATATCCTTGGACTGTGAAAGACTTTCTATGTGATGTTACTAAATTTTCTAACTGTGATTCCTGCTAAACTCCTCTTTTCTTAGTGAGAAATAATTCTGCAACTGGCTTTTTCAATTACATATTTTCTGATATTCTACCATGCACAGTTGGAGAAAGTGTGATGTTGCTGATGTTACTCAAAAGTGTAACTTTTTATCACTGTCTTGTATATTTTATTAATACTACATTATTTTGTGAACTATCTTTATATCACACTACCTTAAAACTACATTTAATATTTTAAAACTATCTAACTTAAGCATTATATATCTAACTTAAGCATTACTGCATGTCCTGCTCCTACTGTATACTATTAGCTATGGGGTTGCCCTTGGAGGAGGAAGCCCTGGATTCTAATTCATTCTCAGTCTGCTACAACGTCCTTCCTGTCAACGACTACTTCAGCTTCAACCACAACAATACACGAGCACACAACAGATACAAACTCAAAGTGAACCGCTCCAAACTTGACTGTAGAAAATACGACTTTAGCAACAGAGTGGTAAATGCCTGGAACTCACTACCTGACTCTGTGGTTTCGTCACCAAACCCCCAAAACTTTACCCTTAGACTGTCCACTGATGACCCCACCCGATTCCTAAGAGGTCAGTAAGGGGCGTGCATAAGTGCACCAGCGTGCCTACCGTCCCTGTCCTAATGTTCCTCTTATCAGTACTCATCTTATGTATATAAACAATGTTATATCTATGTATATTACCAACACGTACTTGACAAAAATAAATAAAAATAAATAAAAAAATAAAGAAGCTCAATGGCAACTTAGGGCCAGCCATACTCCCTTAGTCAGCCTGTCTCACAGGGCTCTTGTTGAGATGGAAAATAGGAGAAGGGAGGACTGAACAGACCACCTTGAGTTCTTGAATGAAAAGGCAGGATATAAATCTAAAAAACATGGATAAACATATGCATACAGTATATGGATATGACACAGTGATCGCGGACAAAGTAAATGCAAGAGATCATAGCCATCAAAAAAAGGAAGGTAACAGCTACTTCATGTTACTAGAGAAGAAACAAACAATTGTTGACCCAACAACTCCTTGGTATATCTTAATTAGTCTTTGAGACAGAAACCCACCCACCCAAAGATGGACAAATCAATGCCTGTGAATTTGAGGGGTAGGTAGATTGGTCTAACTTATAGTTTTTTTATTTGTTTGATTAGAATAGATACAAAAGAATGAGTAAAAGCCCAAGTATTTCACTAATTCATTAATTCACTGATTATTTCACTAATCAGTGAATACCGTATTTTTCGGAGTATAAGACGCACCTTTTTCCTCCCTAAAAGTGGCTGAAAATTTGGGTGCGTCTTATACTTCGAATGTACCTTTTTTTTTTCCAGCCCTAACTAGGTGCTAACAGATCTTCCCAGCTCTTATCTTGCAGGCTTTTTCATTGTTACTCTCTCCAAAGAATGTTTTTCCAGCCCTAAGTCTTTGCAGAATTTTTTTTTCATTGCTCTACTTGCTCCGAATAAGTTTTTTTCTAGCCCTAACCAGGTGCTAACGATCTTCCCAGCTCTTACTGGCTTGCAGGTTCTTTCATTGTTATTCTCTCAGAAGAAGGTTTTTTAAAGTCCTAACCAGGAGATAAAATAATGTGCTGAAGCTGCTCCGAATAAGTTTTTTTCTAGCCCTAACCAGGTGCTAACTATCTTCCCAGCTCTTACCGGCTTGCTGGCTCTTTCATTGTTACTCTCTCCGAAGAATGTTTTTCCAGCCCTAAGTCTTTGCAGGGTTTTTTTCATTGCTCTACTGGCTCTGAATAAGTTTTTTTCTAGCCCTAACCAGGTGCTAATGATCTTCACAGCTCTTACTGGCTTGCAGGCTCTTTCATTGTTACTCTCTCCAAAGAATGTTTTTCCAGTCCCAAGTCTTTGCAGAATTTTTTTTCATTGCTCTACTTGCTCCGAATAAGTTTTTTTCTAGCCCTAACCAGGTGCTAACTATCTTCCCAGCTCTTACTGGCTTGCAGGCTCTTTCATTGTTACTCTCTCAGAAGAAGGTTTTTTAAAGTCCTAACCAGGGGATAAAATAATGTGCTGAAGCTGACCAGACTAAGGACGCTAGCCAGATGAATACCTGGTAGGCAGATTGTTTTCCCCTATTTTCCTCCCCAAAAACTAAGGTGCGTCTTATACTCCGGTGCGTCTTATACTCCGAAAAATACGGTAACTTGTTTTCTTCATATTTTGTTGTTTTTGCTAGAAAGGAAAGGAAGTGTTAGAAAGGAGGAATTTCCCTCTCATATTTATTTCCACATTTTCTTCTGGGAGGAGAATGGTATTTTATCATCTTCCTTTGGTAAATGCTTTATTTGAAGGGGGGGGGAAAGCACATGAAATCACCATAGTTAGTAAATTAGTGTTTGGGAAGCTGTCCACTGTGTTTTAGAAATAAGGCTTCATTGTCTAAGATGCTCATGAAAACTTCAGCATTACATTCCAAAACCTTTGAGCCCTTAAACATGGGACTTCCTTCCTGCTGCTGGAGGCCACCATCCAGTGAGTCCTCTGCAAAGAGTTCAAAGATAGGGTCACTTAATATGGACCTTACCCAGAGAGAAATATCAGTCAAGTTATCAGGAAGTGATGCTCAAGTTGGTATACAAGCAACACAAAACTGTCTATGTCAATTGGCCAACAGTTTGGTTCAAACTGAAAGGGGAGAAGAATCCTGGCTCAGCAAATGAATGTTGAAATAGATAATAGAAAACAATGAGGAAAAACAAAATCATAAAGAACAGATATGGAGCTAAACAAGTTCTGACTTGGGACTGTGTAGTACAGATCCTGTTCATGGTGATTTTGATCTTATGAGGACATCAGCATCAGATGCCAAATGGAAAGTCACCAATAGATAGCAAAGCAAAATTGTACAATAAGCACTGGCCTCATTACTCTCTCCAAAAGGGTACATTCTTTCTTTAAAAGCTAGTCTTGCCCTGTTTGTTAAAAGGGCTTCCTTTTTAGCAAGAACATTTAAAGTGAAATGAATATTGAAAATGGACTGAGTTATTATTACCAGTACTTTCCCATGGGGATTTTAGAAGATAACTTTCAGATCTCTTGACTGTCATATTCTTAATCCAGTCACAGATCTGTCCAGGGCAGTTAGACATCACTGTTTCTGAGCATAAATCTAGATTTTAGAGCAATGTGTCTCAACCTTTTCTTCACCACAGACCTCCTAATTATGGCCACGGAGCATGGTCACGGACCCCCAAGACTTAACTCAAGGTTTAAGTCATAACATTTCTTCAAGCCTTCATGGGCCCCCATGACATCATACCTCCCCAGCTGTCCATGGACCACAAGTTGAGAATCACTCATCTGGAGCATTCCTTAAATGCATATAACATTTGTTAGAGCTTGGAAAGGCACTGTGAGATCCTTAAATGATAGATAAGTGACTTTCTAAGAAATATATGAGGATTGATAGATTTCACATTTATTGTATGAAATTATTTTAGTTACTCTGAAGTAGATGCAACAAACCTCAAACAGAACCCACTTGCAGTTCATTTTTTTCCTGAATTTACAGAAATACAGATTTCACTAATCAGTGAATAAAACACAGGGACAAACATTCAGTCACCACAGAGCTCAAGGGTCAGTTGACTAGAATTCAGAAAGGAATAAAACATAAGACAGAATGAATGCAAGAACGGATGTGAATCACTTCTTTCACTGCACATGCAGCTGGAAGGACCACTTAATTCTAGAAAGATTACATATGAGTCAGGCAAAATCATGTTTAATTATGATTATGGATATAAAATAAGGTGGATCTCCCATGGTTGCATCTGTCTTCTCCCAAGTTTTGGATGTGGCTTTGGGGTCTCTGTAAAAATTAATTTTTAAGATGGCAGATGGAGAAATTATAAAATCCCATTAGAATTCAATAAAAATAATTTAAACCTAAATTAAATCACTTTTTGTACACATCACATCACCCTATTCTCTCTCACTTTTTGGGGGAATGCAAGTCTTAGCATGTCGACTGTGGCTCCTGTCTTCCCCCCAACAAATTTGGAACCCCTGATAAGATTGTAGGATTAGTTCATAGATGGATAAAGGAGGTATATAAAAATATCTAGGTTAGTCACTTAGAATTGTTTTGATTGCAGTGACATAGAAATAGGTTTAATGAATAGATAAGTAACCAGCTGTGAGATTTTGTGCTATCAATCAAAAGACCTGCCACTGTGCGATTCTCAATAGGAAGAAGCTAAAAAAAACCCCTCTCCATCATAATGTACTTTGGGAATGTATTCATTTTTGGATGGAAAGTAGTTCCATTCAGTGGTATATGCAGGGAAGTCCAAAAAGTCAAGATAGCAGCCATAATTGTGTAATTGAAGCACCATCCTTTTTACATGTGTCATGTTATGTTTAAAAAAGGATAGGGCTTTGATCGTGTGGTTGAGGCCACAATTTTGATTTTCTGGACTCCCCCATGCTGCAATCCTCCCTGGTTCAGTTGTTTGAATTTTTGTAACCCCATCCTTTTTTCCCCTCAATAAATCATGCTAGAGAGATTGTAAGGTTATCTTGCTGGAAAAAGGATTATGTTCAGTTAAACAGATGCTGTTTAACCTGGCAGAGAGAACGAGATAGATAAACAGGGCTGTGAGAGAAATAAGTTTCAGACTGTGTATATATTTGCAGGACTTTTTTTGTCTAAACTGCAGGTAAACAATATTTCAACAGCAGGTGTAACACTGAAGCAGCTTCAGCACTGACACAGATGCAGAATGCATTAATTTATCAGTCATGACTTTGTACATCTCTTTAATTAGAACTGAGAGATACTCTAGTCTACATACAGTAAATCCACCAGCTTTTACTGAATTATTTAAAGTATTATTTTAATAACTCCACCAATCGTATCTCATTTTTTATTACGTGGGCTGCCTTTGTACCTTTGATTTTGCAAACATTTCCATTCTTAACTTTCTTGATAATCCCATTCCAGGCTGACAGAAGAAACCTATCCTCAGATTCCAGAAAAATAGGCCAAATAAAATGTTGGGTAAAACGTCCCCAAAATATACTGTACTTCTAAAAATATGATAACACCATTTTTAGAATATTTAAAATTGGACTGAGCTATGCCACCAACCCTCAAGCCTGAGATAGATTTAGCTAACAACTTCCCACTGGCTAAGTATTTCAAGTTGTAAAAAATGGCAACTGGACAAAAATGCACTAATACTTTCAAATGAGCATGCCATTAACAAGGGGAAGAAAAGGAAGTTTGATTGCAATTAACAAAAATCTATCAGGTTAGTTCAAAATGCATTGCTTTTACTTCTGCATGCTAGCTTCAGCATCAGAGATTGATTAGGCTGGCACAATTTGAGAGTGTGCAGGCTATTGATCTCCATGAAAATATATTGGTGAAGACAGAAGTGGAACTGATTAGACAACAACAGTCTCCTCATTGTGTATTTGGAAAAAAATGCTAAGCAAGGAGAGACTTCCGGTGAGTAAATGACAAACTGACATCCTGAAGACCGTCGGAGACATTACGGCCTAAACTGGCTGTTGGACTGCCAAATTTCTCTAGCGAAAGAAGAAACCTTGAGGTTGCCCATACATATGTTGAACAACTGTTTTTCTTTTACTTGTAAACAGCTGGGAATTGCAGAATTCCAATGAACGTTTACTCAATTTTGTGGACTCAAGGTTTAACCAAAACTCACTTTTTAATCACAATTTTTTCCTACTGCTTTTTAAAAATTTTATTCAATCCTTTAAAAAAAAGAAGATTTAACTATGAGTTTAAGGCTTTGCAAAAAAATTTTTTTTAATATGCAGCAAAAGGGTAATTACAAGACTGATTTTAGAAAGTTTTAAACTGATAAGATTTCGAAGGCTGGCACATAAGTAAACAAATATATTGATGGATCTGTTAAGAGAGATCGATGAATATTAAATTAATTTAATGAATATTAATAGTAATTAAACCAAGTTTGAAAGAGGGGTAGAAGGCCATGTACTGTATATTAAAATTGAACAGTCCTCTCTCAACAGAGTGGGAGGGAAATATCTCCTGTCTACAACACAGTCCTTTCAGCAGTACCAAGAAGTTTCCACATCCATTTGAACTCTGATTCAGATGATTCTGAGGGCACAGATAAACCCTCAAGGATTTATCAAGAACTCGCAGAAAGCGAACAACTGACTTTCAGAGTGCTAACAACCAGATGACTATTAAGGAATATAAATCCTTCCATTCTTCACCATTCAGTCAGAACCGAAGAAGTTTCTTAGATGAGAAGTGAAACATCTTCAAGGGAAAAACAAAGAAATTCCAGTTGCCTTTTGAAAAGCACCTTTGGGACAACCAGGACCTGGATGACTGACAATCTTCATAGACATTAAGTTCAGAAAATACTTTTAAAGTTATCTTTTATGATAGAAAAATTTGATGTCATTGAAGAGGAACAAGCTACACTGAATAAAACTGAAATCAGTTTGAATATGGCTTTTAAAATGACTGCTTACCAAAGTAATAAAAAAAGTTGAAATAGTAGAGATACACAAAGGTAAAATTTTGGATTTACAAATGAAATTGTTTAATGGTTTAACAAGTAAAAAAGGTACACAAATGCTAAAGTGATGTGGATAATACCTTTACACTGGATTTACCAAAGGAATTGTCAATGATTTTGTGAAAAGAGACAAGGTAAAGGGGATAACCATTTAACACTGGAATGGTAAAAGCGGTAACTCAGAGATGATAAGTCAAGAGGTGCCAATGATTTGGAATAAGAGACAAGGAGAATACGAACAGTAATAAAATGTTGGGACATTGTTCAAGGTAACTAAAAATTTTTGGGAGAAAGAAAAGAATATAAAATTGGGGTTTTTGATTAAGACTAAAATAAATGGGTGGTTATCTTGGACAGTGTTTAATGGATTTTTATTGACTGGGACCGGATGATGATATTTTAAAAGCTTTGTTTATTTGAAGGTAGCTGGAGGTATTTGTTTAAATCGAAAAAGAGATTCAAACTGGGTTGATTAGATGCAATTTATAACAGTTATGTTGCTATTTCTGATAACCTTTAATGGACTTTTTGCTATTAAGATGGAGTGATGAGGCATTAAAGATTGGTTTATAGAGAGGAGGGTGAGATATGGGATGAAAAGATTATTGGTTTTATGATGGTAGGCTGTTAATGTTGATTACAGAATAGATGCTGGGGATGAAGGGGAGGGATCTTTTTCTTCTTTTTCTGCACTGAATTTTCTTTTTAAATTATTTTTATATATTTTATATTGCATGGATTGTATTAGTTTTATCTGCATAACATAATTTTAATAAAAAATAATATAAAAAGAAAAATTGCCAAGCAATATGATCATCCCAGAAGTGTTAAGGGAAACCTGTTTGCAGATATCCATAACCCATAAAAACAGCAAGCAGCTGAAAATGCAGCAAGCACTCACAGATTTTGCAAACTTTGCTACCCAGGCAGCTGTTCTTGGCTTCAGCATAAAGAAAAGGAGCAAAGGAATGAACCAGCCCACCACCCTTCCCTTTCTTATGCAAGGCAGCCCAATTTGCATTGTGAGTGAAGGGCATATAATAGTGGAGGGTGCCAAAACCCAGGTCTTAAAGCCATCTGACACATGCTACTAAACTGTCCATCATCTGAGACCCAGCTAGAGCTCCTTGCTCCTGGGGACCTTGTGTTATCCAGGTTTCTTTATAACTGTCATTTGTAGACATCAAGAAAGAGAGATTGCAAAAATTGCTATTTATGGGGAAAGAACCAAGCCTTGCTTAAATTAGTAATTGCTTTCATTTTGGATAGCAGGGAGAAAGATTTTTTTCATCCATGCAATTTCTTCCCAGTCACCATTTTAATCTTCACCACTAGCAGCTGTGCTGTGCAATTAGCAGCCATTGGCTTCCCTGGTGTTTGTCTTTTTTTCCCTTGGATGAAGAGTTCATAAAATACTAGTCTTATGGAATGTCTTCTCTAGGGCTTTCTTGTCTAAAAACTAATAATTCAACATTATTAGGAAATCCCATTGTATCAATTTGCAAAATCCACTAGTTAAATGGTGCAGCTATGAAATAGCTGATGGAATCTACATTGTGGTGGGCAATCTAATTCCCCCCAGATCTTTCAGAGTAAAATTCCCACGCCACATCCTGCCTAATATCTTCCTACTAGCATATGCATCACTTCAGGTTTTTTTCCTTCAATGTTCCCATCTTTAATAAACAATATTCCAAAGTATATTCTTTCTCTTTTTCACTATTTATGTATAATTTGTAATCTCACATTCCATTTTACCTATTATCTATTAACTACCATGGTCTTTAATACATTACACCTATACTCCGCCAGCTGCATTGGTTGCCCATTGGTCTCCGGGTACAATTCAAGGTGTTGATCATCATCTTTAAAGCCCTACATGGCTTAGGACCAGGTTACCTTCGGGACCGCATTCTGCCTCACACTTCCCTTCGACCGGTTAGGGCCCACAGAGTGGGCCTCCTCCAGGTCCCGTCTGCCAAACAATGCCGGCTGGCGGGCCCTAGGGGGAGGGCCTTCTCTGTGGGGGGCCCCGCGCTCTGGAACCAACTTTCCCCAGAGACCCGAACCATCCCCACCCTGCTGGCATTCCGAAAAGCTGTCAAGACATGGCTCTTCCTGCAGGCAGGGGGGAGAGACTAAATCCATCTGAATCCCCCCCCCCTTGGTATGGCTGTTGGTGAAGATTTTTAACTTTTTGTATATTTTTAAACTGTTGTTTTTAAATCGTTGTTTATTATTAGTGTTCGCATAAAATTGTTGTACGCTGCCCTGAGTCCCTCGGGAGTAGGGCGGCTTATAAGAACCAATAATAAATAAATAAATAAATTTCATATAATCTGACATCTGCTACAAAACATTACGCTTCACAGATATGTCTCTTATTGTTTTAAACATTGAACTTCAACTCCATGGTTCTACAAAATATTGCATAATCCGAGCTTGTTCATATTATCTTCTGCTTTCTCTAAAAAAAACACACTGATTGAACTTTCTTCCTCACATTCTCACATTTTAATGACTTGCTGCAGAGCAAAAATCCAGTCTGCCTACTCCCCTACCCAGCACAGAGTTTCATTGTATTTTTTTTCATTTTTTCTCATTGTCACCTCTCATTCGCTTTCTGTCAGTATTCTGACAAATACCTTCCCAAACACACTTGACAAATAAATCCTCCTGTAGATTTTATATTTGCTTTGGTTACTACTTTTGAACAATTCTTACAAGCACTCGCAGTGACAAAATGGATTCCTCAGAAGGAAGAAGATGCTCCTTAACTACATTTCTGGGATCAAAACTAACTCTCTGCTCAATATGGTACAGACCAAATCCACACTGCCATTTAATCAAGAATACAGCTGCTACGGAAATGTACAACTATAGTTATTGCCATTCTTGGTGAGCAGGAATGGTATTAAATAAGACACATTGAAAAGAACTACTTATACATATTGGTTACATTTGAATGCCTCAACATGCTCCAATCAGACATACCCATTCAACCATCAAGCAAATCTTCATATAAAAAGAGAAAAAGCTTTCATTCCGCCTTATGAAAGGCGATTTTAAAACCAAAGGACGTGGAAGAAAAATCTTGGAAGGTTCATAGAGCTACCGTATTTTTCGGAGTATAAGACACACCTTTTTACCCCCAAAAAAGAGGGTGAAAACTTGGGTGCGTCTTATACACCGAATGCAGCCCAACCCACCCACCCAGCCACCCCTACCCTTTGGCCTCTGTCTTCCAGCAATTTACCTGCTTGCAGCAAAGAGGGAAGAGCCTGTAAAGCCAAGCAAGTCAGTAGCAGCTTCCCGACCTACAGCTGATTAGGTTTGCCACGTGGGAAAATGAAAGTGAAACTAGCTGCAAAGAGGCAAATAGCTGGGAGAGACACGCAGATTTTTATTTTCTGCTGGATGCAAGGGGGTAAGTGAATAACTATAAATGTCTGTAGAATTATTAATCAAATTATTAGACTTATTTTTTAAAGACTGCTTTATTATTGTTCTAGCCAGGTGTCTCCAACCTTGGCAATTTTAAGACTTGTGGACTTCAACTCCCAGAATTCCACAGCCAGCTTTGTTAGTTTTGCTGGCTGTGGAATTCTGGGAGTTGAAGTCCACAAGTCTTAAAGTTGCCAAGGTTGGAGACCTCTAGACAACTTAACAAACTAAAGAAGCTTTTAAAAATAAATGCTTGCTCTGAAGAGATCCAGTGCTATTGTATCTTCTTTTAAATAATAGAGAATAATGTATACTTCCAGAAATTTTAATTAATTTTAACAGCTCTGTACAGGTATAGTCTGAAATGTAACAGTGTCCTGTTTAGTATTAGAGTTAAATCCTGACTTACCTTGGAGTAGATCTATTTAAATAATTGGGAGTAGTTAGTGTGATTACATTTAAGAAAACTTTCTGGCATAATGTACATTTCTCCAATTCTTTGCTATTTGTATGGGTCAGGCACACATGCACAGAAATACACAGCAAACAGTGTATATCATCTGTGCTGTTTGCTGTTTGGCAAATTGCTTGGAGGCAGAGGCCGTTTTTTCTTGTTTTCCTCCCCCAAAACTAAGGTGCGTCTTATACTCCGGTGTGTCTTATACTCCGGTGCGTCTTATACTCCGAAAAATACGGTAATTTATGAGCCTTTATGGGCCTGTCCTTGATTTATTTGTACTTATTACTGCACAAAAGCAGCTATTTTTAAATGATGGAACCAGAGATCCCAGACAACAAATATTTCTGAATAGTGGTATTACTTTTTATGTTGCTCCTGGAGAGAAGAGGCAATTTAGTGCCTTTTCTATATAAGGACGATTCTAAAGGGCAAGACAAGGTTAAGAAAACGCAAAAAGGGAACCTCGGAGAACCATGCTGTTGAAGTCTCTACAAACCCAGAAGTCTCTACAGCTCTACAAATGTACAATTGGTTCTCAATGCCTTAATGATGCAATTCATTGGTTTGTTTTTTCAACTTTCAAAACAGAATGGTTTAAAATTATGACATTTGGTAGAGGTGAAGTGTTTTTCTAAAGAGGTAAGAAACATTCTTCAACCAATTCCTCTTACACAGCAAAATTGCACAGGTCATTTGCTAATGGAAGTGGGAAGAATCTCATACAGGAGAACTCTGGGGAATAAGATGACCTGCTGGTTTCACCAAGAATATAATTTATTTTGACCAAACACAAGAAAACCCATTTGTGGATTTACTTTCCTCTCAAGCACAAGCATCACAAATTCAATAATAATAAGTTGCTTCAATTGATTGCTGGGGTAAAGATAAAAGTCAGCTGAAGTCTTCCCAAGCCCTGACATTAGGTGGAAATTTTAGCCACTCTAGGGGGAAAATTTAGTTTGAGGTTACTAAAAGCTGAACCAGAAACTCCTTTTTATTTAACACAAAAGTAGTGAACTTGCTAAGAAAAGTAGCTGAAGAAGATGCTATATTGAAAATAATGGCATCGTCCCAGATTCTCTAGTGGACAATAGGAAGTTACTCTCTGCAGATTCTATAATAAATTGTTTTCAGTTTTGCCTTAAAGGAAAGTTACAGAAGCATATTTTGAATTATTTGCATCTCACTCACAGATGAAGCAATAAGTCATGAATTTTGGACTTAAAAATAAAAGTACAACTAGAAATCTTCTACAGGGTCATCCAGTTATAGAAGTAAAGATTAACCTGTTGTCTAACAACACTGGTCTATAAATTTTGGGAAATTATCGACCTCCGAGCAGTGGTGGGATTCAAATAATTTAACAAATGGTTCTCTGCCCTAATGACCAGCTGGGTAGGCGTGGCTCAGTGGTCATGTGACTGGGTGGGTGTGGCCAACTCAACGCCACTCACATCGAGGGGCGCTTCACCTTGCCCAGCCTCTCATGACTGTGGAGATGCTGCAACAGTCGTAAGTGTGAAAAATGGTCATGTCATTTTTTCCAGTGCCATTGTAACTTTGAATGGTCACTAAATGAACTGTTGTAAGTCAAGGATTACCTGTACAAAAATACAAAAAGCTTCTTTGCTTGCAAAAAGCTGCCCTAAATACCAATCATTAGATTAGAAATGGGGGAATACACACTGAAGATCCATGATAGCCACAGCCATCATGGAAACCTAAACCCTTCTGTCTGAATACTTTCCTTTTCATCAGCAATACCTGCAAGCCAGAGTTACAAATCAGGCAGGTTGCCAGAGCACATTGAGGAATTAAAATAATTAAAATACAAGGATAACTATCAGCAGCCAAATTACTCTTGCTCATAAAGTGAAACCCTTTAGCAAAGAGGTCATTTAAGCTCTCCAGAAAGTGGGTGGGCACACTTGGGCTACAAAATGCAGAGCTAAAGAGACAAATTAACAAAGTATATAGGGGACCCAGGGTCAAGCCTCCCAAGCTTGTCAGGATCACTATAAAATTAGTACATGTCACAGATATCTAAATAAACTTCAAGCCTGTTGCCATGTTACCAAGACTTATTATCATGAGAGAAAACTAAAACGAATTGGAGGATCCACATCCCTACCTCCTTTAAAAAAAAATCTTACTATCAGGGAGCAATCATGTGCCTTGGCCACTCCAAAGCAATGCAAGAGACTCCTGTCCAAAAGGTGCTTTTTCAAGAGGCAACTGGACTTTCTGGAAACCAAGAAAGTCCAGTTGCCTCTTGAAAAAGCACCTTTGGGACAACCATGACCTGGATGACTGAAGAATCCCCATAGACAAGAGACTCCTGTGCTCAGTGAACTGACAAAGCACCCTTTCCCACCCAGGAGAAGCAACCCTTAGATCTATTTGCACCACTTAAAGATACCAGCTGGTCTCTCACTCACCTCACAAGATATCCTAAACAAATCATCCAGATTTAAGGAAAGATCACATGCCCCCAGAAAGGCAGTAAAAGCCAAGCTTGCATCCTGCCTCTTGGAAATACACCCCAAAAGGACAGTGCCAGGAACCACTAAAGCAGTGTAAAAAGCTTAAAACAACCCTTCCCCTTTAAGAAAGTCAAGCCCCTCCAGAGAAGCAGCTCAGGTGACAGAAAGTCTGGGTGTACTGCCAAGAACCATTAGCTGTTAAAATGTAACAAGGCTTAACCAGAGAGGCAGTTTCTGTAAGCAGGGCAATAAAGATAAGGATTAGGCTAGAAACAACACAGAGGCCTACCAGAATGTTTCCTTCCTGCCTTCTTGGCAGGATTAGCCATGTAAACCCAAAAGGCGTTGGAAAGATATTTCTTTCAACAACCGGTTCTCCAAACTGTTCAGAAAGTTAACAAACTATTCTCCCGAATAGGTGCGAACCGGCAGAATCCCACCACTGCCTGCGAGATAAAATGTGTTAATTTTACATATTTTGATTAGATTAATTAGAAAATAGGTATTAAAGGTGCTGGTTGGCTAAAGTTTTCAAGATATTTCACAATGAAGATTTATACACTGGCGAGTATATTTGCCTGCAAGGGAGGGAGGTGTCTAATGATCATGACGCATCATAACTTCTCAACAAATTAAGGTAGAACAATGAAAATGGTACCACATGGAGGTGTATAAATTTATCTTTACTTTGAAAACAGCAAGGCAGATGAATATGAAAAATACGTGGAAAATTTGCTTAGGTCCCATAAAGCACTTGGTGCAAACATGTCACTGAAAATTCACTTCTTACACTCGCATTTAGACTATTTCCTTTTGAACTGAGGGCAGTGAGTAATGAGCATGGGAGAGATTCCACCAGGATATCGCAGGCATGGAGAAAAGATACCAAGGGAAATGCAGTCTGTCCATGCTTGCTGATTATTGTCCATTCTTGCCGATTGTTAGAATCTCCCCAGGGATGATCCTACTGCAGTTCACAAGAGAAAAACCAAAGGCACAGTTTATGTACCGAATAAAGATGGAACCTTTAAAGCATGAAAAACCAATAAATGAACAGAAAATTATGTTATTGGTATCAATAAAAAAGATAAATGTATAATGATTGATGCGGCATGATTCTCATTGCTATATCACATTTTGCAGAAACGTTATGGAACATAATCACATATCCCCCTCGTAATTTTGAATTATTTTGATGCAATTTTAACCTGAAGCTGTATCTTGGAAACTGGAGCCAATTAATACTCAGGACTTAATTTTCCTTTATTGGTGACCCAATTCTGATAAAATTAAGTTACTTTCATTTCCGAGGCTTTCTCCTCATAGACCAGTGCAAATTGCAATATATAACTGTTCTGCTAGAAGACTCCTATCATGTCCTCTCTCAACCTTCTCTTCTGAAAGCTATGCGTTTTTTAACCATTCTTTTTAAGACTTGGTTTCAATCCTTTCATTTCATCCTCATAATAAACCCATGTTGGACTGTGAGACAGTGAATATACTATGATTCAGGACTTGCTGCTTCCCTGAGAATGAAGCTATAGCTGCAGCTGTGGTTGCTCGCTACTCCTTCTGCATCATGATTCCTTTGGCCAGCAGCATAGAGTGCCAGAAGTATATAATATTAGCAGTAAGCATAAGCTTCTGCATGCCTCTAAAAATAAAGGGTTGCCAGCAGTGAACTCTCTGGACCATTTCCCAAAGACATCTACCTTCTTAAAAGATGCCTTCTTTGCATCTCGTTTTCCTTTTGCAACTCATCATAACATTCGAGGGAACCTGAAGATTGCAGTGGGTAGAGCAAATGGGCAGAGTAGTTGGGACTAGAATTTTCTGCACTTTCTAGATGGGGGAGAATGGCAGTTGTTATGTGTGTAAAGTCTGCATTTCGCCTTACACTATTCTTTTAAGCATTTCCTATCTGAAAATGGCAGGAAACTATAGTGCTCATTTTTAGCAATTGTGTTTGGAGTGGGCTCTAAAGGCAAAAACTCCCTCCAAATCTAGGCTACAATGCCTCATTTTTGAACTCTGAGGTTGTTCACTTCTATTGGCTTCCTATTATCTTGTGTTCAAGGTCCCATGAGAAGTATTTCAAAGCTCACCCAGCGTTCCTTTTTCTTTGGCGCATCCCCAATAGGATTTACACAGAGACATCTATGTAAGTTCGTCATTGTTACTTATTTTAAGAAGTTGGCAGTAACGGCCAATAAATGAAACCGTGAGGTTTCTTCAATTCTTTTTTAATATGGTTTTTCCTCATGATTGGCTCTCCATTATTGTCCATGTAAGGTATATTTATAACAATGGCTCTCAAAAGACCTGCAAAGATATCAAATTGTAAAATTAATGCTTCTTGTTTTTAAAAAAAGTTGAAGAAGTTTACTAGTTCAGCCAAAACCTATAAGCATGTTTGTCCAGGCTAATGGCTGCAATAAAGTTGTCTATCTATAAGCATGTTCATTCTGAAATCAATACTACTAATGCTTAGGACTGCCGCCTAAGGCATTGTTTTCAAAATTACAAATGCAGTGATGAACCAATTAGAAGTGAGGGATTGCTGAGCTAAAGGTTCTTAATGAGATAAAAAAGGGAGTCTGGTCTATTAAAAAGAAAAATCCTGAGCACAAACCCTACCCTAGTTTAAAAAGACTCCCATTTGTTTTCCATGTACAGAATGGTCTAATTAAATCTGTTTACACTTGTGTCTGTTAGATATGGCAGAATGGAGGCGGTCATAAGACTCATGAGACAAGTTGATCCATCTTTTCCAAAGCCCCAATGGAAGGCTATTCTGTGCAAACTGCAGTGTTAAGAAGAATGATATGTTCCCCTTTTGCATTGGAGGTTCTTTGAAATATACTTTACATGACCCTCTTGGATGCATATGTTGGCTCTAAATCAACTGATACGTGTGAACATATTACCTGTTGGAGATTTTCTCGGTTGAAAAATAAATCAGCAGCTTACACAATTGACTGCATTTAGCTGAATTAAATAACTTCTTTATAGTCAAAATAAACATATTTACAGTACCACAAGTTCTTCTTTACAGCAAATTGAAAAACATACTTCTTACAGAGACTGTCTGTAGACAAGCACACACAATGGAGACATAATAGAGACTGGAAAAATACAGCCAGCTCAAAGCTTAGTTTCCTGCACATGCTCAGTAGCACTTTACTCTAATTGGCTGACCGAGTTACTATGCTAATCTATTGGCTGACTTTGTTCACATGGCTCTCCCAGTTATGAATATTCTAACATTACCTCTTATATGTAGGATTGTGTGCTCCTGTCAATTAGTAGTTGGACGGCACTTGTTTGGTTCTTTGTAGCATGTAGTGGTCATTTCTGGAATAGAAAGCTAAATGAGATAGGCTCTCCAGCATTTTACCATATTTCGTTGGAAGTTAGAAATAATCTTTCATGAGGACGTCTGGTGACGAATTCAGAACTGACAGTCCATGGACAGCTGGAGACATTACGCCTGAAAATTGTAACCAGATGCTGGATCCAGATTGCCAAAATCTCTCTGGAGAAAGGGGAGATCTTGAGATTGCCCATATGTACTCTGGACAACTATTTTGTGTGTGTAAGTAGATGGTAGAAATGATGTTTTTGTGTTTCCTTGCAAACATCTGGAGTTGTGGGATTCCATGGAGCTCATAGCTGTTAATATAGCCTTTTTATGGATTCAAGGTTCTACCAAACCTGACTTCTTAATCATAATTTCCTTTTTTTTCTCCTACTGCTTTTTAAAAATTGAAAACATTCAGAACTACAATAAGTCATATTCACTGGGCAAATTTTTCTTCAATCTTTAAGGAAGAAGTTTCAATTACAAATTCAAAGTTTTACAAACATTTTTATTTTGCAATATACAGAAAAACATACAGATTTACAGGCTGATTTTACAAAGTTTTTAAGAGTTAAAGGGTCCAGATGGACTTGAATTAGAACTTTAACTATCAAAATCCTTCCCATGTGAAACTTTCTATGCTTATATTTGGAACTGATTAGATAACTTTGAAGATCAGTCACTACAGTACATCACAAGAAAATAAACATATCAATAAATTTGTAATGAGAAATTTATGACTATTAGGCCCAGAAAATAATTTTAAAGTTATCTGTTATGATACAAAAAGTTGATTCATAAAAGGAACAATTTCTATTGAATAAAACTGAAATTAATTTGAAGGTGGATTTAAAGAAGATAGCCTATATAAGAAAAAGATGAAATAATGGATATAAAAAACCCAGAAAATATTGGATTTATAAATGAACCCAGTTGTTGATTTAACAATTGAAAAAGACACAAATATACTAAATCAGAAGAGTGATATGGATACCTCTTTACTTTGGATTTACAAAAGGAAATTGTTGAAGTTGTCAATGAACCGTGATATAGATAACATTTTATACTAGAACTATAAAAGGGGCTTGTCAGAGATGCCGACAATTTTGGGATAAGAGGTAAGAAGAGTATGAGGTGTAGTCATATGTTGGAACATTGTTTGAAGTGACTAAAGATTCTTGGGAGAAAGAGGAAAGAATATAAAATTGTTAATTTGATCAAGGCTAAAATAAATGGGTTGCTATCTTGGATAATGTTTTAATGGATTTTTCTTCACTAGGACTGGATGACAATATTTTAAAAGCTTTGTTTACTTGAAGAGAGAAGATAGGAGGATTTGTTTAAATGAAAAAAAATCAAACTGGATTTATTAACTATATTTGTAATATTTATAAAGAAGGGGATAAAATATTTTAAAAGATGGTGATAATCTCAATGTTGATTAAACTTGCTAGGGATGAAAGGGGATATGTCTTATTTCTCTGCATTTTTAATTTTTTAAAATATATTGTATCTGCTTATTAAAGCTAAATTGTGTTAGTTTTATCTGTGTGACATAAGTTTTAATATTTTTTTAATTAAAATTATGTTAAAAAAAGAAATATTTCTTCTGCCATGAAAATTAGTAATGAAGGTGAAACTCTCACATAATCTAGGCTTGAGATACAAAAAATAGCTGAAGTAGCAAGATTGTTCCCTGACTGCAGATTGTCCACTCATCCATTTTTCTAGCATGGTCATCTGTGCATTTCCTACTGCCTGATTTGGCAGAATCCAGGAGAATCCACTTGTGCTGACTGGGTAGCCCTCATTAGATTGATCTTCTGCTCTGAGAGTTGGCTGTGGAACATATTTCCTGAGGCAATTAACTCTTCAAATGGGGGGAAACTGTGCAATCACTTTAGACTCTTCCCTCCCTCCACACAAATCCATCCAAGAGGAGGAAGAAAAAACATCTATGGTTGAATGATAATACTGTAAAATAATCATCTTTAACATGGTCCCCACTAGAGACAGAGACCATAGATGAAAAGCAAGGAAAGCCAGATGGGGCCATTGAGATTCCAAACAAGCCTGTCTCTCATTCTGTGGGATATTGGGTGATGTTGTGTGCAAGTGTGCAAACATAATGCAATTTGTGTTTGTTTTTTCTCCCAAACAGCATGATAGTTCTGCTTCCCTCAGGTCTTTGATTTACAAGAAAACAAACATCGCTTTGCTTAACAAAGGCACAGAAAGAATTCCCCTTTGAAACAGTTTAATTTTACAGGCCCTGGAGCAATGTCAAGACAGAGCCAGGAGCAAAGAAGGGGGAAAAATGCAAAGCAAAGCAAAACACACAAATGAGCTTTTCCGGTTCTGTTTGAACATAGTTACAAAGGGGAGAGTTCTAATTAACTGAAACTTACCTCATTTGTATTTCACTTAAATATCTCCGCTGTGGATTTTCGCATATCTGTATGTTTCATGATGTACAATCAATTTGTAGGTGATGCTCATAGAATTCACATTTTCCAAATTCAGGAATCATATTTACATTCCCCCATGCTATCTTTAATTTTTAAAAATAACTTTGTCCTGTACAATATATTACACTTACATATTATGTAAGTTAGATAAAGCCACTTAAAAAAAAATCACAATTGCCAATATATAACATAAACAAGAGCGCCATTATAAAAATTAAGCTGCAAAACAATAGAATAATATATTAAACACTAGTTTCAATAGTTTCAGAACCTAGGGATTAGGTAACAAGGCACAGAGAACACCCATTGAATGATTTCAAATTTAAATATAAATTACCTGAAGTTGTATTGCTAAATGTATACCTATCCCCATATTCCTGCTTTCCCCCTGACATCTGGGTGCAATTAGAAAAGACAATCATAGAGATAAATATAACACACTCTAAAGGCACTGTGATTCTACAGGGAGACTTTAATGCTAGAATAGGGTTCTTTGCTTGATTATGGCCACTAGGTTCTCACACCTGAGGACTATTACCTGAGGACGGCCGCTTTTGAGACACCAAAAGGAATATGGTGAAATTCTAAACTGATCCCTTTGACTTTTACATGCAGTCTTCATATCCTCAGAGGCAAAGACAGCTGCCTCATATACCTCTTTACTTTCCATGCTGGGAATGCTAGTAGTGTCCTGGATTACACACGTGTCTCAACAGACAAAACTGACTTATTCTCAGACCTTCACATGAAGGAAAATAAATCAGTGGTGAAATGCTACCGGTACGCCCCGGTTCGGACGTACCAGTAGTGGCAGCCGCCAGTGGTTTAGAGAACCAGTGGCAGCAGCAGTGTGAAGCTCCGCCCACTCTCCCTGATGTCACCATTTCCTTGTTTTTTACACTCTGCGCATGCGCAAAGCCTTATTGACACACACTTCCGAACCGGTAGGGAAGGTAAGTAGATTTCACCGCTGAAAATAATGACTATCAATTGACTGGAACTACGGTAACTTTTACGGCAATTCTGATATAAGGCCACCTAATAGATCATACGACAGAGGCTACACTTGCTAACTTAAAGTGAGGCAAGCGAGGAAGCCAAATGCTCTAAGCTGAAAACTAAGGCAATTGCTAGCTTTATGAACTCTAAGAGGAACCAGTTCTGGGCTAAAATAGTTGTTACATCGACTCAAGACATAAATAGAGCTTTTATCAGGTATGCCAATTTATATTACACATGAAAATACTTTTTCATAGAATTGTTAGATTAGGAACCAACAATCCATGAGATCTATTTGGCTTGATATTGATTGCTCTTACTCAAGAAAGACCCTAAAAGAAGCTATGAATCAGTTCAAAGAAATCCTACATCAAATAATTATACCAAGATGCTAAAAGCTTAGATGCAACTACAAGAAACTAATAGCATCCAAGAAGTCTTAATATACAGCTACAGTTTGGCCTGAAGTTGAAAAGTCAGCAAAAGGGTCCAAATCAGTCATATCTTGCAAAGTCATATCTGGTATGCTGAAAGAGGGTAAGTTACTACTTGATAACCCCATCTGAGCTATAGTCTGGGAAGATTTTTACACTAATTTACTTGCCCACGCCAAGCAGGATCAACTAGAAAAGACAACAATCTTGAGTTTCTGACCTGTAATATTACCTCTTCCTTGGCTACCAATTATCAGTGACACAAATTTAACACATTATTCAGTCATTGAAACCCAATAAAGCAGCTGGTGAAACATCCTACCCCCCCAACTCTTCAGGGTTTACATTGAGTGGTAGGCTCCACTGATGGCAAAGCTATTTACATATTTACATTGTTTCATATTGACAAAGTACTCTGTAAATGTTCTCTCAATTGATGGCTACACACAATCCCCTGAGGACATCCTTGTGTTCCATTGTATGTGCAACCACCACTTACAATTTATCCCTGAACTATTTGGTAGTCTTTTATGGTCCCTGAGCTAGAAACTTCATCGTAGTAGCAACCTGCTGATAGATTGTATATTGGGGACCATATGGAAATAATATATGGATGTCCATGATTATATACTAATAAGGTTCCAGCAATTTACAAAAATTATTGGAATAAAGCCTGCCTTCTTTTCAGTGATCTTGCTAAGGGTGCTCCAATCTGATATAAATGGACGCATGTGCATATATAGGTAATCCTCAACAACCACAATTGAGCTCAAACTTTGTTGCTAAGCAAGACATTTATTAAGTGAGTTTTGCCCCATTTTATGAACTTTCTTGCCGCATATGTTAAGTCAATCACTGCAGCTGTAAAGTTAGTAACATGGTTGTTAAGTAAATCTGGCTTCCCCATTGACTTTGCTTGTCAGAAAAGTTTATTACATGACCCCAGGACAATGCAACCCTCCTAAGTATGAAACAGTTGCCAAGCCTCAAAATTCTGATCACATGATCAACATGGGGATGCTACAAAGGTTTGTAAGTGTGAAAAATGGTCATGCCACTTTTTTCAGTGCCGCTGTAACTGTCACCAAATGAAAAGTTTTGAGTTGAGGACTACCTGTACATATATATGCCCCCTGGACTGTTAATGTGGAGCATGGGTCAAGAAAGGATGTCCCACTCTCCCCTAAATAGTTACATTTGTCCATCAAACTCTCAGCAAGTTGTTTTCCAGATATTCAGTTCCAGTCCTGTTTAGGAAGCAGGTAACAAATAATGCTACTGACACCTTTTAGATGGCCCATTAGTTAGCCTAACAAAAGGGGATGTCATTGCTGTTCCATGTTTCAGGTTTGCAACCAAGCACATCTTTAACAGATTGTCACAGTTCATCAAGGAAACTGGCATATGTAGCCTCATATTAGCAGACCTGTGTGTTTTAGTTCTAGGCATTCACAAATGCTTTATTCACAAATAGAACTGTGATATGAACTCAGTGCTATCTGTGCTGAATTCATGTTTTTGAAATATGTTATTTGATTATTATTTTTTCTTCCATTATAGACTCAGCCTTCCATCCTTCAGAGATCGGTAAAATGAGGACCTAGATTGTTGGGGGCAATATGCTGATTCTGTAAACGAGAGGGCTGTTAAACCACTATGAAGCGGTATACAAGTCTAAGTGTTATTGCTTTTGCTATTGCTATTTTCAAGGGAATCTTCTGTCCAGATACAAATGAGACGAAGAACTGCTTAGTATCATAACAGTGACTCCATCACATATCCTCCCCCTTATGGAAATAAGTTTGTAACTACTGTTAAGTGAACAATTAATAGTTGTTTTTCCCATTGTGCATTACAAAATCTTGCTGCTTGGGACAACCATATCATAGATGTCTTTCAAGTTCCACATGACTCCTGTTGGCCACGTAAATGTCTGGCTTTGAACTGGGCTGTCATTGATCCCAATGGTAGAAATAGCAGTACTATGCTTCAATAGCTCATACAAATCTTTTGGCTGAGAAATTATTTTAACAAATCATAAGCACAGCTGGCATGAATAGTGGGGAAGAATGTGAACTTCGTTGTCAAACACCTACAGACTAGCTGATCAGGCTTATTTTATGAGTGATGTGCAAATAGGAATGTGATGGGGAGAATAAGTCCTGACTAATACCTGGCCCTTTCAGGTATTATTCAACAGTGCCCTTCCCTGCAGTTTCCCAGTGGTATCCATAAGTTAATCCCATTCAGTATCAAAGGCTTTCCGCTTTCTAGTCATGCCTCCATTAATACTTCCTCTGAAAAATAGCAAGGGGATTACTAATGAGCAGCCTCCTAATTGCCCTTTGATTAGGCCCTTCTGAAGCATTCTTTACCAGGTCATTCCAATGAGAGAAAGTGGCTTTGTATCCTAATTCTTACTTTTTTCATTTTATATAGAGAAATTGTATCACAGTGGAAAGAATGAGAGGCAATTGGGAATAAATTTCATGAGCAATTGAAGGGCTTCTCAGCACCCAGCTGTATGGTTGTCTATTCCAGTTGTGTTGGGTAATTGGTCAATATAGCCTTAACTATATGGTTCTGTTTCTGCTGCAGAGCTCCAAATTACTGAAACTTTCTAGATAATTGTTGTGTCCTTACAATAAGCCCTTTTGCCTTCAGTAAGAGCTTGTGTAGCAAGTTATTAGTATGCAACCTTTAGTATGGGTTACAGCGAAATATGCCAAAGTGAGCCCTTAAACTAGCATTTTTATATTTTAAATCATGATAAATTATTTTGTGAAGCTGCTCATAATGATAAGCTTTCTTCAAAAACTATTAAGGTGGAAACTTGTAAATTTACAAGAACAGGTTCACTCAACTGCCCAGTCACATTCTGTGAGATGGGGGCTATTTAAATTTGATTAATAAAAATGAATAAAGCTTGACAATGTCAGCATTCCAATTATATTGCTTTAACATAAAAATGAAAAAAAATCTGGAAACACATTGAAGGACAGCATAAAGTGCAGCTATTATTTTACCATAGTTCTCCATAAAAGTGAACAAGACAATGGCAATCCTCCATCTTGACTCAAGATGGACCATTTTAAAAGCAATCATACTTTAATACTAAGCATATATACAGGCCATTTCCATTTTTTCAACAACATATCTTAAAGAGCCACTGCAAGTTGGGTAAAGCTGACATGCAGATTAAGGCCTGCTCCAATTATGCCCATATTTTTAGCTCCATGTAGTTTTTCTTCCATAACAATCAACTCATTATTTCATTGTATCATTCAAATGCTGAATTCTACTAATTCCACTAATTTAACCGGAATTCCACTGGTTAAAAGTTTTTAAAAAAGCCAAATTTCTTGTCCAAATTTTGTTTTGAAATTGGTATTAAGACATAAAAATTTTGCCTACCATGCAACATTCCACAGACAAAAGTAGTATGCAAATTTAACCATTCAGAAAAAAATAAGCCCATTAAATATAAAAGGAAACAGCTGTCTTTAATTCAGCTAATGCTTAAATAACATCCTTGTTTGATTCATGTTTCAGTCACTCTGGTGTCTTTAGTTCAAGAAGTCATCTTGTTGACAGTCATTACTTTCCAAAACTCAAGCCAGGTTAGTTGTGCTTTGCAACTAACAAATGTTTGAGCGGCGTCTTTCACTTGACTATCAGACTGTAGTAAAGAGTCTATGGAGATTCTCAGTCATCCAGGTCATGGTCGTCCCAAAGGTGCTTTTTCAATAGGCAACTGGACTTTCTGGTTTTTCTTTCAAGACATTTCACTTCTCATCCAAGAAGCTTCTTCAGCTCTGGATGGATGGTGGGGAATGGAAGGATTCCATTCAGAGCTGAAGAAGCTTCTTGGATGAGAAGCGAAATGTCTTCAGAGAAAAACCAGAAAGTCCAGTTGCCTCTTGAAAAAACACCTTTGGGACTGTAGTAAAGAGCTTTTCAAAAAAGCAATATCAGTTGCATTAGTGAAATTATTTTGAAGTTATTATTATTATTATTTAAATTATTTTAAAGTTACTACTTTAGGACATGTCCATATCCTAAAGTAGTAACCACTTAAAAGTGTCAATTCAAAAGTAAAAAAGAAAGCATATAATCAACACAGCATTTAACAATATAGACATATGTGAATAGTTTGAATCTTGCTTAAAGGCATTATGTTGAAATCCAGCATGTCAGACATTTATGCAACAATCTGTCTGACGTTACCAGTGCATTTAAACAAGCAGATATTGCACCCACATCCAAATGAAATTGTATATTTAGGAAATAGAACAGGTACATGGACATATGGCTGATTAAATTTAGCTTCAGTACAGGTACAGTGACATCAGGGCAAAGGTTATAAAAACAGAGTTTAATTGCTTATTATCTTTGGTTCATTAGATAGAATGCTCTGTCAAAATGTGGAAAGGATAATCGTGAATCCCAGGATGAAATTTGAAATAAGGCAGGCCATATTTTACAGCCATTCAGTATATATATCAACCTAGATATACTGATGAAGTATATTAAATCCCTGGTACCTTAATAGGAGATTCAGACAATATGCAGGATGGCACATAAAAAAAACATTTTATAATTTACAATCATTGATTTGTCTATTAACTTCATGTCCATTATCTCTTGAAACAATAATAAAGAACACTAGGTCTACACTGGGTTAGAATACTTTGCTAACAACTGGTCCTTTTGAAAGTCAATACCTGTTTAAAGATAATTTGCCCTCTTCACTCTAAATTTCAGTAACACAGAAATAGAAGCAGCTTGCAAAATGCATTTCAAAGTCAAATCACAAAGTAGTCAAATCACAAAATACAATGTTTCCAACATAAGCAAGGAGAATCAAGGGGCCTAATTCTTCAGAGGCCCAAACAATACAAATATTTTCCCTTCACTCCTCCTCCTTTATTACATAATTAAAATATGTAAATTGGGCAGGTTGCTTTTCATTTATAAAATAATTTGTATGCTTTTAGGAAAAAAAGCGCATGAACGCAGAAAGACGCAAAAGCAATAAAAAGGCACTGATAATTGTTGCAGGATCCAGTCTTGGTCAGTGACTCATGAGGATGGGTTCCAGCACAAGTCCAAAGCTTGCAAGACTAAATTTCTGGTCCCGGTGTCCCACCCTGATTGGATCCTCCAACATTATTTTGGGACACTTATATTTGCCTTCACTGATAGTTGCATTTGAGCAATCTTAACCAAATTCAATCCTCCCAGGTTTATTAGATTTAGAGGAGTAAAATACCTAGAAATTTAAACACAAGATCAGAAAACAGGAGTCTTTTTGTGGGGAGACAAATATTGGGAAATCTTGATGTACAGTCTCTATTTAATTTTAAACTGTTTTTAAAGATAGAAGTCATTGTACTTATTTGTAAAGTATGTTTATGTTAGCTTGGTTTGCTTATGTAAATTATGTTTGATATAAAGTAAGTGTTTCAACTAAACATACTTTTAAATAATATTTATTTTTACTGCAAACAGATTAAGCAACATACCAATAAAGGAGAATATTTGTAGCTCATGGTTGAAATTAGGGGTCCTTGGTGGTCTTGCAGACATTATCCAAACTAGTTATCATCATAAATACTAATCCTGATGATGTTAGCACTGATGGGTAATGGAAAGTTGTAAGAAAACAACCAAGCTCAGGGACCACCAAGGACCCCTAGGGAATGTACCATCACTGTATTTCTGATATATTTTTTTAAAAAAGTAGACATGCAAAAAAATAAAACTGAAGAGGGATAACGCTAAAGATAGTAAGTGATAAATTCCAGATTTTGTTGTGCCTGGCATCAAAGATAGAGAAAATACTAATTGGGGGGGGGGGTCAATAAAAGAGATATACCCTTTGTTACACATGGAACATTGACTAATAATGCCAGTAGTTCTGAATTGGAAACACTATCACCAGAAGCACTTTCTATTCCTTCTGATCCTTTTTCATCATAGTAATATTATTTTAATGAATTTGTAAAAACTGAAGATCTGTCTGCATTGAGACAAGCTTTCCAATCCTTTCATGTTTATTTCTTGATTTGGAATGTTTCCAAATATTGGAAAAAATCTTTCATGTCTTAATCAATTTCATGTATAATTTAAAATGAAAATATTAGGAAATATTTCATAATTCCCCCAGCCCACAGTTAGTCTAGAAAAACCAAAACCAAGCAGTCTTGGGTAAAAAAAACCACTACACCCCAGAAAAATATAATCTACTTCTGCACATACTTCTTGTGCTCCTTTAAATCTCCAGTGCAGCAAACCCTGTACAGCAGGCAGTTGAGAAAAACTAAACAGAAATTTGTATGTGTTTCTTAATGTATTTTTCTTTTAGTGTGTTGTCTTGTTTTTTTATTTGTTTCTTTAAAAAAATTAGTTTTGTATTTTATTTTGAAAAAAATTACATTAAAATAATTTTAAAAGACTCTTATTATATAGTATTATTTAATAAAAACAATTTAAATTCTTAATATAATGCTTATTTCTAGTACTAGCTTTCTGTTTTGTATCTCTACTATTTCTATGTCACTTGAAAAATGTTTTTCCCTTGATATTTAACCAGTTTTTTTTTACAAAGTGCTTATTTTCTGCTGCTTCTTTACTGGGATTTGAATTGCAACAGCTGTCAAAACAGTCTTGAAATGTACCTAAGAATACAAAAAGAATATGGTGAGAGTTCATTTCATTTTGATAGAACTCGACAACATGGTTGAATGATCCTCCAGTTTTGTGGTAAACCTTTGGTGACAATTGTGATATATTCATAATATGAAATTCCATCTAATTCCGCAGAAAAGAAGTCTCCAAGGAGCATGCAATGTCTTAGCAGAACAGTTCAGCATTATATTTAAGTGAGGTCTATAAACCTAGAACTGCATACATTAAAATATTATAAAAGCGAAATGTAATGTTAATGAATAATGAGGGGAATTAATAGATCATTCTCATATCATCTAATTTTTGTTGCTAGACCACAAGTATTAAAAAGTGCAGTAAGTTATTTTTATAAGTTCACACTATATGTAAGAAGTAGATCAAAGTGCACATATATACCCCACTCGTTCAATTTTTTTTTGTACCCGATAGTTCAAAATTCAACAAGAAATCAAAGGAATTAAGATTAGCATCTGCTGGATTTTAATACCCAATGTAAAACCTTTAATTTCTTCCCTTAGTTATATTTGCTGTAGTTTTTAGAAGCTTGGATTTTTGTTTGCCGAGTTTTGTTATACAATTCTTTCAGATATACAGTATATACTGAACAACCATGAAAACTGAACTAATTCATGAATAAAGTGAAAAATTAGACAAGGATGTTAAAGTGAATTTTGCTAGAGAAGACACAAATATTTATGGCAGAACAATGATACCAGTTCGTAGACTGATCTTTGTTCCTGGGTATAAACATTTTTAGAAATCTTTTGACACTCTTGAGATTCTTTTTTACAAAGGTATAAAATGTCAAAGTTAAACATATTGTTCTTATGGGAAAGAACATAAGTTTTAGATTTTTTTCTGACCTAGATTTTTCAGCCAGAAATGGTCACCTAAATCTAGTATTTAGGATATGCCTTAATTTGAAGGCTACAGACCAGTAATGAAGTATTTGTTATCCTTTTAACCTTCACAATCAATATTTTTTTTAAAAAAACCTAAGCCATATAGCAGCCAGAATTGAGGAACATACCTATTGCAAAACTCAGAGAAGAATTCAACTTTTAATCTGATCTGTTTAATGGTTTTGTTTCTTTTAAGCAGGAGGAAAAAGAATTACAATCATTTTTAATATTTCACAATGTTAAACTAAAACTGAGCTCTAAGCTACATGTGTAAGTAAATCTAGAACACAAAAAGGGTTAAATAAGATTTCTTTAAGATTACAAGAACTGAAGCTTTCTTTACGTTTAACAAACCTCACAGAACAGATACTGCAAAGGAACAACCCCCCACACTTTTTAAAGTGAACATTGTCCATAATCCACATGAACTTGAGTAGTGTTTGCTCAAGAGATACCTTGAAATCAACTGTGCACGTGTATCAGGGCTAAAGAAAGATTAACAAGAGAAAAACAGCATCTTTGTTATTAATCTGAAAGTCTTGTACATCAATCAGAATGTCCATCAAATGCTATGCTAGGATTTTAGAAGGGAAGAAAGTGCATAGCGTGGCAGCAGCTGAAGTCCATGTTTGTATGAAACTCTTCATGGCAAACGCAAAGAAAATTGTCTGGTTTCTCCCACATAGCGATGACAGGAGAATACTTCCTTAGGAAACAGAATATGCAGCTGGAAATTCCATTGCTGATTTCAAAGCCTTGAGTACAACACAGAATGGCTTTTCCATATTGAACTTTAGAATGGTGGATTGAATTCATCACCAATTTGCAATATAGGCAAAGGTTTCCTTCACTGGCCATACCGGCTACCAGATTAAATACAAATCAACCTGTAAACTAGTCACTGATCTTCAGAACATACAGAGCAGTCAGTGACTTATTTAAGCTGCTCTACCCTACAACCTTTTTTTAAAGAGTGATATGAGGGAATTCACTCTTTTTGGTGGCTTAAGTATATTCTATTTGTGAAAATGAGAGACAAAACAGATACCCTTCTTCCAGCAACCCTTCCCTATTCCCTACTAGACCTAATTCCAAATTGCTAACTGAGCACTAACCAGTTTGTGGGGTAAACATTCCACATTAGGCCATTATAAATATATATATATATATATATTTTTCTTACAGACACAATTGCCTGTAGCTAGAGGAAACCACTGCACATTAAAAACAAAGAAACAAACAACAAAAAAATGTGCAGTTCAGTTCAATGAAATTGACATACCCAGTATAGAACAGTAGCTCTAAAAGACCAGATCTGGAGAGTCCCCATTCTATGCAAGGCATTTTACAGTCACTTGCTTCGCAACTGATGATGAGCAGAGACCTTCACTGAGTACCAAGCTGCATAGTCACAAGGCTGGGACAGCCCATTTGATTATCTCCTTAATACACTGGAAGTGAGGTGTACAAACTCAGTTCAATAAAGGGTGATTTTCCTGGTTGTTCCCCCAATACTGTTAACTGAATTCCATTTGCTACAAAATGTCCTTTACCCCTCAATACACGTCTAGCTACAGAAAGTCAGTCTGTAGAATCCAGGCATGGCTACCGTGCTGTGAATTAGCCTTATTTGTTCAATTATCAGATACCTGCACTTAGCAAAAGGCAAACAAGAGCCAATCAGATTTTGGCTGATGGGAAACAGCAAACTATGGTTGGCATATGGAATTGGATCACACCACTTAAGAAATGTTGATGCTGTGTAGAAAATGCACGCTGTTTACTGCTTGTTCCAAAATAGCACTAACTTTAAAGTAAGGTATTTCCTCCTCCACCTTAGTGAAGAAATAATTTCCCTGTAATCTGATATTTTCATCTAATATAAAAGTTGTCATAAGAATCTGTCCCCTCTTTTTGGCTTCCTAGAAAGCTGTTCCTACCCTAAGAGATTTCCTGATGTTGGTGGCGCTGCATGACCTTAGAAGACATGCGTGGAAATAGCAAAAATAAGGGTTTAGTTCTTCTAGGTTTAGCAACCACCCTGCTTGTTTCAAGCAGAGTTTCACCTCTTCAAGGTTAGCTAATAGTAAGGACAGGAAAGCCAGGCTAATAAGGGTAGTTTCTTCCGGCATGTTATGCACATAAGCAGTCTTTTACATCAGTTTCTACTCAGCTGCTGGACACTTCCCAACATAAGGCTTTTTGTTTGTTTGTAAGAACTTGACTCCTGCAATAATAGAAGCCTTTATATTTTTGTTACAATCCACTAGCCATGCTCAAAAATATGTCTTCATTTTTTTAATACAATGGCTAGTAGGCACCTTAACAACCAGCCAGTAATCAGTGTTGATCACCATTTAACTCCTAAACTACAGTACCAGGATGGTTGGCTAAAGAAAGGAAATTGATTGGCTGTAGTCTGAAACTTGCCCAGTACAAGTGTCTGGCTGACTTTGTCCTAAATAAGGCTAACATTAGTGAACTAAGAGAACAGCATTTGGTTGAAGAGTCTTGCCACTCAGGAGCAGCCCTCGCCAATGCGCTGGCATGATCGCCCAACTTTCCGGTCCAGTTTCACCATTTTCATAATGGCTTCTTCACGCCCGCGTCCCATGTGGTCAAATGTGCAATCGTGCTGTTCAGGCAGGCGATGCAACATACAGAACACATAACCTGTAAGGACAGAAGGTAAAAAGAAAAAGAAAAAAGAAGAGTGAATAGACAATAATGTTAGGAATGTACTAACAGCTTCTAGAGAGAGATTAATTTTTACTTGGCTGTTCACCGCCCTGAGTCCCCTGGAGAAGGGCGGTATATAAATTTAATTATAAATAAATAAATAAAAATAATTACTACAAAAATTTGTATGTGGCTTAGCGCATGCTTTTGCCATCTAGTCACTAAATAACCGAATGCTACAAGGAATAAATTAACCAACTGAAACCTTCAGGTTACCCACAGCTAGAAAGAGCTACCCATTAAATCTTTTTAATTAAATTACCCATTAAATCTTTCCATTAAGTCATTATTTTTGATATTGTGCCTTCCATTTAAAATATAATCTCAGTATAGAAACTCATGCCTGAAGTGAAATCCTCTAAAGGAATTTTCCCAGAGATAAAGGAGAGTAAGTTTTAATTTTGAAAATCACAACTGAAGGAGTTAATTTTGAAACTGATACCTGTGAAATATGTAATAAATAACCTCATCAGCAGCATCTGAAGGGGATTTATAGCAATAGAGCCAAAGTATATTTTCTCAAATCAGAACACCTGATGCAGCTTCATGCAAACATTGACAGCTGTTAGCTGTTATGTTGGTGTGAAACAGCTAAACATCTATAATCAGCGGCTCAAGCCATGTGCCAGATTTATTTTTTTTAAAAAAACCATGTGTTTCTTTACAGATAATTTATTTGGAGCCACTTCAAAACTAACTTCAACAATGACACTATTATTCTTGTACAAAATTCTGCTTCTGCTTTTTCACTTTCACCTTTTCCATGAATTTTTGCACTTCACTGGTAATTTGAAATTCTAATTGACAAAGGTGAATGATTTACCTAAAAATATCTAGAAACTTTAAGAGATAAAGGCAGTGCAAATTTATGTACTACTGAACTACGTAGTGCCAGACAGTATGTGTCAACTTGGGTTTTTTGGAATATAAATATATCTGCACATCAGTATAATTCTTGAAATACTTTTCAAGATACTCTTGTGCAGACTTTTCTAGCTGTGATGATTTCTTGTTCCAAGAAGATGCAGGACTTCTGTATTTATTCCAAATTGCACTGCTTTTTTAAAAATTTAAACTTACTATAAAAATATTTAAAATAAATAATAAAAACCATTCTGGAACGAATGCAATTTTTTTTTGTAAAAAACTATTTTCTTTCCATTTATTCCGTTACTTTTGTATTCAGAAGTGAGCATTGATACAACATATATGTCTAACAACTAAGTTTTCAGAAAATATATAAGCTCTATAAATGTGTATAACAAATAAAACAAAATTAAAAGGTAAGGCAACCGGTATATAAAAAGGTCTACAAAATTCAGAAAGCACAAGGGCTTAAAACCCTAAAATGTTGAAAACAGTCCAGAATGTGAATAATTTGAAACTTCACATCTAAAGAGAAATCAAATCAAATCTTTTTTTTAAAAAAAAAAACCAGACCTTGTCTAACACAGATATATTAAGGCAAATGACAGCAATGTAGAACAATACATTCTGGAAAAAAATGTCAATGTTTAACAGAATTTTGCTTTGGGGATAATTTACTGCTTTATTCCTTTATTTTTTTTTAAAAAAAGAAAACACTAATATTAACAATATTTGAAAGCCTAGTTATATCAATTTTTATACTGAAGATACAGGTACTCCTTGACTTACGACCACAATTGAGCCCAAAATGTCTGTTGCTAAGCAAGACAGTTAAGTGAATTTTGCCCAATTTTACAACCTTTCTTGCTACAGTTCTTGAATGAATCACTGCAGTTGTTAAGTTAGTAACATCATTGTAAAGCAAATATAACTTCCCCAGACTTTGCTTGCAAAAAATGATCTCATAACCCTGGGAGACTGCAATAATCATAAATATGACTCAATTGCCAAGCATCTGAATTTTGATCATGTGACCATAGGGATGCTGCAAACGGTCGTAAGTGTGAACAATGGTTATAAACCACTTTTTTCAGTGCTGTTGTAACTTCAAATGGTCACTAAATAAGGGTTATAAGTCGAGGACTACCTGTAGTTGATTATTTATTTGATTTGATTTGGGTGGTGCCTAATTCCGACTCTGGGGAGCACAAGATAAATTATTCTGGGCATAAGAATTAAAAAAGAATTCAGATTTAAAAGATACAGTTTTATTTAGCTCTCAACCATTCTAGAAGTTCCTTATTAAATGAACTCTTAACTAGGGGAAAATAATTTGTTAGAACATGTCTATACTGTAAGAGGTTACAGACAGTAATTTTCTAAAAAGTGATATCTAATTACTGGTTTTCAGCAGAAACAAACAAGATAATAAGCGTTTACTGATTCTCTGCTTAAGGCAGAAATGTAAAATACAAATCTTTTAAACGAGTAGTTAACATTTTATTTCAGAATGCTTTGGGCACAACACAACAACTACAGGTAGCATTCCTTTTTTTTTTTTTGCAGTCAAGTCTCAGGCAAAATTATTAATATCTGAGGTGAGAGTAATTAACAACCTTTTCTCTGGTCTGTATAACATAGCAGTCCAATATGTAAAAGGTAATCGAAGAATCTGAATTTGTTGTTTGTTGTTTTTAAATGGTGCCTTGTTATGAAATCTTATGTTAAAGTTAATATACTCTTATGTAAGAAGCACATTTCTGACATTTTGATTACCAAGGCTAAAAAAAATCAGTGCATACTACTTGCTGTGTTTAATTTTGTAACTATTGCTGTGTTATTAGTACTGGGATCTTATGACTAGAAATACTGACAAATAGTAAGTTTATGTAACAAGGTAACAAGCACATGCTTAAGAAAATGGTAGAAAGTCAGAGGAATTAAGAAGTATTTCAGAGGGGGAGCCTGATTTTTATAAAATGCGCCAGTCCAATGTTCCTCTGTATGTAGATTTTTTTTGCACATGCACAGGGCTCCTCCTGTTAGTTTTCCTAAAAACTGCTGTAGCGAGATCTTCCTCTTTGGACTAATTAGGCAAAGGACTGGGGATTTGAAAATATAGGGGAAATCTGTTTTACTGGCAGATGCTGTTCATCAGCAAGTGGGCATTTCTATTTCCACCTAAATTAATTCATTTATATAATATTTTAATGTTAGAAAAATGTAACTCAGATTTGTGATCTAGGAAAGTTTAAGGATATATCCTACACATGGCAAAAAATAGTGTACACCATGGGTGGTGTCACGTTGCCATCACGTGATGTTTCACAACATTTTCCCCATTCACAGAGCAGGGGTGGATGTGGTCTGCGTGTGACGCATCTGGCCCGCGGGCCGCCAGTTTGACACTCCTGGTGTACACCATGAGAACCATACTTAGACAAACAAATTCAAGAAGTATCTAGGAAGTAAGCTAAAGAGTCTCATAGAATCAGTCAGATATATATGGTTAGAGAGTTAGGTGCTATGAATTGTGCTTGACTGCATAAACAAATGTGCATCTTAGTAATTTCCTTGGATAAACTTCAACTCTGTAATTCCATCCACCCAACTTATTCACTAACTCCCTCTTATTCTGTTTTCCTCAACCTTGTCAAGCATAGGGATTTTTTCCAGTCCATCATCTGCTTGCCTTATATGCCCAAAGGCTGCAATTTTCTGTTTGTCATTTGCTTAAGCTTTTACTTTGTTGATTTTTCTTGCATTGCAGTCCATGATACTCTTAGAAACTGTTACAAATATGTACCGTATTTTTCGGAGTATAAGACGCTCTGGAGTATAAGACGCACATTAGTTTTTGGGGAGGAAAACAAGAAAAAAAATATGCCTCTGCCTACCAGCATCCATCGGTATTCATCTGGCTAGCGTCCTTGCAGCAAACAGCAAACAGCCTGGTCAGCTTCATCACGTTATCGCAGCCTGATTCAGCACGAGCAGCTGATTGATGGTTGGATCGGCCTCCCGGAATACCGCCCATCAGCTGTTCCAGGCTGCAGGGATTGCCACAGCCCATCGCCGCCTCAGCGCATTACATTTTTGGCCTTCGTGCATTACATTTTCGGCTGCTGCATGCTCCGTTTTAGACCTGTTCCAGGCTGCCGGGATCGCCACAGCACGTCGCATTTTTGCCCGGTTCCAGGTGGCGGGGGCAATCCCCCCTGCTTGGAACTGGCCAAAAATGCAACATGCGGAGGCCAAAACCGGGGTGTGCTGAGGCCAAAAACATGATGCACAGAGGCCGAAAATGCGATGTGCGGAGGCGGCAATCGGTGGTAATGTGCTGTGGCGATCTCCGCAGCCTGGAACGGGTCTAAAATGCAAAGGCTGAAAATGCGACGTGTGGAGACCAAAAATGGCTGAAGGGTTGGAGCTGGTGGGTGGGCGGGGCTTCGGCAACATTCACTGCATAAGACGCACAGAGATTTCCACCCACTTTTAAAGGGGGGGGGAGTGTGTCCAAAAATACGGTAATTTAAAAGCATCTCCTTCTTTTATCCAATTGTTAACTTTTCATAGCCATATTACTGGACAGACTATTGTGTTCACCATTCTGTTCTGTATTGCTATTACATGTCCTTATTGTTGTTGTAATCTCATCTATGAGAGTCACTGCTTTCCTACCTAGGATTAATCTTTACTTCTGAGGCATACTGTCCTCCTTTGAGCTGAACAAAAGAAAACTACATGTAACCTTTATTACTTCTCTATGAATTAAATATTCAGTAAGCATACAACTTGACATTACCTTCAACTTCTTAACATTTAAGATGAACACATATATATATATATATATATATTACTCCCCACTTCTTATTTTCAAAGTCTTCTTATTTTTGGCTAATAAAGTGTGTCATTTGCATATGTCAAATTGTTAGTATTTCAACCACCAATTTCGATTCCAACTCTGATCTCTTCCAACTTGTATTCCCCTAATATATGCAATATAACATTTAAATACTATAAAGCCAATATGTATCTATGTCTTACTCGAATCTATACATTAGATATACATTTAGAATCTATATATTCTAAAACATTGTTTCTTCAAATTTAATTTTTAACAGCAGCTTCTTGTTCACTACTTTATAAGAATTCTTCAAAAATAAATCAGGTGTCCTGGTACTCATATTAGTCTTAATATATTCCACAGCCTGGCATAATCTACCCAAAGACCTTGTTGTAAACAGTGCAACAAACACGAACCTCCTTTTTGTATTGTCCCATTTGCTCCATTAATCCTTCTCATGTTACTTATCTGATCGTAAATCTTTGCTGAATACTGACTCTGCATTTGGCAGTTTTCTCTCTTTATGTATAGTTTTATTTTATTTTTGTAAAATCAAGGTGGTAATCCGCAGGGAGGGCAGCTAATTATAACTGGAGTGTAGTTCACAAAAATGTTCCACTATAACAACATGTTTTGGGTTATATCCCAAAAGCATAGCAACTGATGCCAATCTTGGTCCATGTATACTTTCTGTTAGAGTACTCCAAAAACAAAACCATCTTATTAGTCAAGTTCAACAAAGCTTCCAAAGGAGCTTTTATATTTGCTGATAATTTATCTCCTTTAGCCAATTCCCTTTTGCACCAATGGTAATTAATACTTTCTCTTGTTTGAAAAGAACTCTAGGTTATTAAAAACAATATTCAATTTTAATAACTCTTTGTCAGGCCGAAGCCATTTTATTTGGGAGCTTAGGCCTGCCACACTTTATACTATTTTACTATGTATTTTCTACTGTGGGAAAATGGGAGGGGGGATCGCATGAGGTTGTTAGTATGTGGTCATAACAATTTCTTTCTAGAAAGCCAAGGTCATCCTTTATCTCTGCACCCCTGCACCTGCACGTAAGGAGATGGGTGGACTCTGCCAGCATGGCAATAGAAGATTGGACAACGTGATGGATTTGTGAGTGTGGGGGCAAGGACTTGAACTTTCAACTGGGTGGTGAAACCCGGACAACTTCAAATTCGGGTTTCACCCAGATGTGCCAACATGGCTCTATTAATAAATTGGAACATTGAGGAATACTTTGCCTTGGACTCTGATTTAATTTTGGATGCTATTTGGAACCCTGACACTCTTCACATGTCCTGATTCTGACTCTACTTTGCTCTGTTGTCAACATCTCAAACTTGTTTAGTAAACAAATTAATGCCTTTTTTCCTCTCATAGTCTCTAATACAAGACATTTGAGAAAACCCAAAGAAATGAGAACAAAGCTTAATTTGAAGTACTTTAATTAAGACTTACTGCAGGTTCTAATGTGAAACTTTCTACAAAGATATTATTTCCGGGATGCTTCCAACAGGGAAATACCCTATGGAAAACACTATTTGGGAACTAAAAGCAACATGCTTCCTTCACGAAAAATATTGGAAGGTTTCATTTTAGGCAATACTCATTGCATACTTGAATCCAGAGGAAGGCCTCAGATGTAAATCATTCATATGAATACCATGTTTTGATTCATTTTTTAAAATACACCTTATGATAAATGATCTGACTTAAGTTTTTATTAAACTATATGCATCTTATTCTTGAAAAGAAATGCTGGGGAAGCACTGAAATTATCATTTTTCACATTAAAAACTATTTTAGATTGAAGTAGGTTTTGATGAATTTCCATTCTTTCTTTGATATTCATATTTATTAATCATATGAATATACATTGCTTCAGAGGTAATACAACAGGTATTCAAACAGTTTGGTAATTTTTTCCCCTTTTTAAAAAAAACTGAAAAGCATTCTTTATTTTTAGCTTTGTATCTACTATAAAATATACATTTATAATGTTTCTTTGAATCTGCTTACTTTTGCTTTAGGTCTGAAATGCCTTTTGGTTGTAGGTAATAGCTTCAAAAGATATTTCCTATATGTTGAATATATAATGAGGAATGCTATACTGGAAGGAGACAAGTTTCATTTTGAAATTGTAGGAAATAACATCAATAACTTGTGCTATATTGATGACACTACTTTAACAGCAGAAAATGTAAATTATCTGTAAATTCTAGTAATGAAAATCAAAGGGCAAAATGAAAAAATAGGAGTTAGAATATATAACGAAGACCCAACCAATTATAACGTGTATAGCAACTAGCCTTTGAATTGACAATGAAGATACTGTGAAGGTATGAATAGCTTCTGGCTATTTTGACTTGTCAACCGTAATGGAAACAGCAACCAAGAAATATGCCACAGATTTGCACTTGGTAGAGCAGACATGAAGTAAAAAATATTCAAAAATCAGGATGGTACTGGCAATGTTTTTCCCATGACACTCCATGAAAGTGAAAGTTGGGAATATGAAGAAGCAGTACAGAAAGAGTATTGACATTTTAAAACTTTGGTATTGGAGAAGACTCCTGAGAATACAATGCATAGCTATCTATGAAAACAAACCAATGGATCACCAAAGGAATCAACTCAAGAGTTCTTATTTGATAAAGAAATTGCCAAGCTCAAATTATCATACATTGCATATGAAGATTATAAAATTCTGGAGAAATCGGTAATGTTGGGACATATGGAAGGAAAGAGTAGAAGCAGCAGTGTGGACACAGTTACAATGGCAATGAGTGTACCATGAGAAGACCAGAAAGACCAGTTTGGCATAGATCAGGGGTCTCCAACCTTGGCAACTTTAAGACTTGTGGACTTCAACTTCCAGAATTCCTTAGCCAGCAAAAGCTGGCTGAGGAACTCTGGGAGTTGAAGTCCACAAGTCTTAAAGTTGCCAAGGTTGGAGACCTCTGGCATAGATCATCGTATAGAAAATTTAAGCGGTCACTAATAGTCAAAACTGACATGAAGACACATACCTCAGTCATAATTAATATATTTGACTATGCCAGTGCAAGCATGGATAAATAAAGCTTGTTTAGAATTAGGGCAATGTTTCCCATACTAGACTAAGAAGTGACTATATCTCAGCAAGAATTACTCAAATATTTACGGGACCGCCTGCTACCACAAACCTCCCAGCGACCTGTTAGATCTCACAGAGTTGGTCTCCTTTGGGTCCCATCAGCCAAACAATGTCGGTTGGCGGGACCGCGAGGGAGAGCCTTCTCTGTGATGGCCCCAACTCTGTGGAACCAACTGCCGCCGGAGATCCCGACCATCCCCACCTTGTTGGCCTTCCGTAAAGCCATCAAGACCTGGCTCTTCCGAAAGGCGTGGGGATAGGGACCGCTTGGAATAATTTAAAGTGGTCACCCCTTTTATGTGTGATTGGTCTTTTAACTTTATATGTATTTTAAAATGTTTTTTATATGATGTTTTTACCTATTTGTTCATTCACATGTTTTCTCTTTGTTGTAAGCCGCCCAGAGTCCCTGGGAGTTGGGCAGCAAAGAAATCTGAACAAATAAAATAAATAAATAAATGTTTTTTTCAGTGTCCAGGCAGTAATTTCTCCCAAGTAGCCAAAAATGTGTGTTCAATTAGTAAAGATTTATATGGAAAAATCTTCTCTTTCACTCAGGTGTGAATTTTATCAGAAGCTATAATATCAAAATTGTCATTAAGTTTTTAGTTTTAGTTTTGGATTTCTGCCTCTAACATCTATGGATACAAAGTATTTACCTGAATTAAAATTTATTATTTTATAAGTCACTCTATGGAGCATTTATCTTCACAAACATACCCAATCCAAAATTGGAATTTAATTAAAAACTAAAGTGTAACCAAAAAATTAATTAAAACAAACAAGCATTACTAGCATATCCTGGCAATATATCTGTATCTTCTGTTTTTTGCTTTAGTGCAATAAAAATGCAAGACAGATAAGACAAGAATAAATAACAGCAAATTTCCAGGCAGAGCTATTTTGTATATTATAGAAACTTCAGAGGCATTTTTATAGTTCCACACATTTTAACCTTATAAGCGGTCATTGTTTTTATATGTTCCTGCCCTTAAAGCTTAGTTTGTTCTAATTTAAGTATTTTTTTTACAAAATTGCTACTTATTTGCTGCCAATGCCTGAATAAAATAATCAATACTTTGGCAAATAAACATTCTAATTAATATTGTAACTCCACCAATTACATCTTAACCTCTTCTATTAGCCTTTTCCTCTCCCCTTCCTCCAGAAGAAATACTGAATCTAAATATTATCTTTCTTCTAATAGAGAATTGAAACACGTACAAGAGAGAGACAAAAAATTGACATAAATACAATTCGATCTACAACAATATAGATGAACATAAAACAAAAGTACTAACATTAAGAGTAGTAACAGAGAGCCTGTTGTACTCTGCCCCTCAAAAGCCTGAGAAATTGCTAGAATTTCTGGAACCTGGGTACCAGAATCAAGGTAGGTTTCGATGTCTACATTATTTTGCCAAATGGCCCTAGTCCAGTGAACCTATGACACACGTCAAAGAAGACACGCCACAATGCTTTGGGTAACACTCCAGTGTTTACTAACGTCCAACAAAGCATGCCCTGTTCTCATGAAATTTGGGAGGCCTGAAGTATGTTCTTCTGCAGTCTCTAAACCCACTAGAAGATGCACAAAAATCATGCGAGAACACAATGTGCTTTTCTGTGGTTTTCGGAGGCTGTAGATGCCATAGAAGAGCATGCTCTGAAGCCACTTCAAGAATGGAGGCCTTATGCAACCTGGAATATCCTTAGGTAGAGAGCAGAGGACTGTCAACAGAAAGACAACAAGCTTGTGGGCCTTGGAGAATGGTGCAAGGCAGCCTTTTTGAGTGGCAGTGGTGGTGCTAGGGCTGAAGTTTAGATACATGCCTCTACTTCAGGCAAGCTGCAGGCTGCCACCATGTGTCAGTGTTTAAAGGGAGACAGAGAATTGTTTTTCTTTTGCTTGGGTGTGTGTGTGTGCACGACATGACAGCAGCTCAAATTAGGCATTTTCCTAATTTTTGACATGTCAAGCCCAAAAGGTTCACCTTCACTGCCTAGCAAATGGCGCAAATAAACAGGATCTTCTGAGGCAGATTTGTAAGCTTGTGCATATTTATAAAAGAACAACCAACCTACTCCTAACTGATGGATTTAAATTCCTTCATATCAAAAAATGAATGAATGAAGGAAGGAAGGAAGGAAGGAAGCCAAGATATAATGATTATAATTTCATGATAAAACCATAAGAAAAAGTCCCTCTGATGAATAGTTACAGTATTGATAAGCTTAAGGGAGATATTGTTTTAGAGACATATTTTCCTTGAATGTACAGGAGATAATAGTGGGCTATTCTGAGGTAATTCAGAAACACATTTAAAAAACAAGCAGACTTCACTGAAGCTATGGAAGAGTTAAGAAATTAGCAATATTTAAAATATGAAAACTCATATTCAGACTTTTTCTCATGTAAATTATGCATATTCATACATCATTAATTAGACATTTAATTAGGAAACAGGTTAGTTGCCTGATAAACTGGCTTTCAATGGCTATTTTTGGATATATTTTAATTTTGTAGGATTTATCTTTAATTAGAATGCACTGCATTTTGCATGCAACAAATGCAAATACCTAATCTAGTACCACAGTAGCTGAATCATTACCTAGGTGTAGTTTTAAATTTCAAAAGCCTGTTTTAAGGGCAATGCCTACTATGTTCCCATACAGAATTATTTTGGTTTTGGCCTTTGGAAGTCTTAATCCCATCTCTTAGGTAGTGTTAAATTAAGCAATTTAATGTTCTAAAGAAGAACAAGTATCCCATTTTGATACTTATCGTTGATAAGTATAGTTGATACAAGCCGATACAGGAGGAGAACCTGTGGCTTAGAGGTTAAAGGTACTGCCTTACAGGCAGGCTGGCCAGGTTCGAATCCCAGTAAGGGTATGGCTAGCTGATGAGAGCTAAATAGTTTGAAATAGATCCATACTAGTCTCCCTTCATTTTCATTATCAGTAAAAATGTGTTACATACATACATATATACATACATACATACATACATACATACATACATACATATGTATGTACTTCATAAACAAGTACTTTGTACTTCATAAACAACATATTTCAGATATGTAGACTGTCAAATTAAAGTCCTAGGTTACAGTAACTATGTTGACAATGGAACCAATTACCATAACAAATAAATGTGCATTCTTCAGTCTACTTATATAGAAATTAGGCTACTTTAGCAACAATTGTCTACAGATACAGGTAGTCGTCTTACAACAGTTCATTTAGTGACCATTCAATAGCAATAGCAATAGCACTTACTTTACAGCCCTCTCTAAGCGGTTTACAGAGTCAGTATATTGCCCCCAACAATCTGGGTCATTTTACCCACCTCAAAAGGATGGAAGGTTGTCAACCTTGAGCCTGCTGATATTTGAATTGCCAACTGCAGTCAGCATGCAGTCAGCAGAAGTAGCCTCCAGTACTCCATTCTAACCAGTGCGCCATCATGGCACTGAAAAAAGTGAGTTATGATCATTTTTCACACGACCATTATAGCATCCCCACGGTCATGTGATCAAAATTCAGACACTTGGCAACTGAGTCATATTAATGACAGTTGCAATGTCCCTGGGTCATGTGATCACATTTTGTGACCTTCTTACAAGAAAAATCAATGGGGAAGCCAGATTCAATTAACAACCATGTTACTAATTTAACAACTGTAGTGATTTATTTAACAACTGCGGCACAAAAGGTTGTAAAATGGGGTAAAGTTCACAACAAATATTTCACTTAGCAACATAAATTTTGGGCTCAATTCTGCTTGTAAGTCAAGGACTACTTGTATAGAAAGTACCAAAGCATGGGAACAGTTTAATGCATAAAAATAAGTTCACATATATGATGATGTTCGTCCATTGTATTCGAAGAGGACCTTAACATCTATCATAGACCTGAGTTGCCTGTGTGCAGGTCTGCAGCTACAGCTCCCAGTGTATCCACACCTGCTGCTTTGTCGCTCGCCCATCGCCACAGGACTTTTCACAGGACTTGGGGGGGGATGTCAAGACTTGTGCGTGAATTGGATTAAAGTGAGGGAGATGTGCGCATAGTCAGCCTCACTCTCTCTTCCCAGATTCCATCTTGCTCCAAATAGCAGGACAAGAGTTGAGACAGTTGGAGATGGGCTGGGCGCAGTGGTTGACCAGGGCGTCTTTCGTGTCTTTCCGTTCTCTTAGTGTACCATATCGCTTGCAGAGACCGCCTTCATGACCGTTGTCCTATTCTAGTAGATTTCATCTGCTCAGTCCGCCGGAATCTGTCTTCACATGCTCGGGATAGACAAGTCCCTATCTCACCGAAGGTCAATGACCCAACGGCTACTCTCAACCTGGTTTGGCCAGCCTGTCGAAGCTGTTGCCCGGGGTGTGGCTGCTCCGCATGCTACAGCTGCTAGGAGCCACAGGTGAGAGTTGAGTGACAGGTGGGGACCAAAGGTGAACGAGCTGCCCTAAAAGGAGGTGCCATAAAAGGAGACAACATGCCCCTACACCAGAGGTGCTACCCCTCCCTGAACACCCCATATGCCCCTCACATATATAATTTTATTGGAGTTGGTGTAACATAAAGTTAGAAAACAGCTACAACTCAAATAGCATTCATATACAACATTTATATAATTTTGGAGAATCGTTTTAAGAAATTTACATCATAAATAAAATAATTTAATACTCATTTTAGTTTTTCTTTAAATACTATCCAAATAGGGTACCATTACTGAAATAAAATTTAGATCATGTCACTCTGCCACACAGACCTGAGTGGTTCCCATCTGACAGGAGGCAGAGCTTTAACGGTGCCTTAGGCTTTCCTGGATGTCTGACGTGGATTTTAAGAGCTCTATGCACACAGTTCAATATCAAGATTTTTATTACTAGAGATGCCTTTGGCAGAACTGCTGATTATAAGGAAAAAACTTTCACAATTTACTTAGCTGGATGTCCCCTAATGTTTATTTGTTCTTTAGGAAGAACAGAAGAATCTTGGTTTTGGGGATCAACATGTCTGTTAATCATTAGATTAATAAGAACAGAGGGATCCTTGTAATAAGATGCTGCAAATGTAGTCTTTCAGAATATATAAAAGTTCATATTCAGTATTTCTATAGTCACATGAATTATCATCCAGGCTCTTTTGAATGTCCCTGGATGGCAGGCACTCTCTCTTGAAAACAATCAGTTAATTTTTTTTCTCAATTCATATTCTTCCTTCCTATTCTTGCTTTAGTTACTTGGTTTATTCCATTTTTGGCCACAGCACCTGTATTGTATTTCCTGTGGTTATAGACTGTGAAACACATATAGTGTTGGGTTGAAAGCAGTGTTTATGACCTCAAGTCATAGAATAAATTTAGATTTGGGGGACATTCCAGTTTGAAAACAGTTAGTATATTTTTTTTGGGGGGGGGAGGGATGAATCACAAGCAATTAGGAATATTAATTATTAATTATAACCTAGCAGTCCCTTTAAAATTATACCTAATCGTCAAAGACACCTAAATAATTTTCAGCAGCATTGTCTGCATCTCACTCATTTATTTAAAATGGAATCTTTTGTTTTTCTCAGCAAATATTCATAGGCTATTATTCAGGAATAAGTCATTGTTAATTGGTTAGGAAAACTCAAATTAATGAATTTTTCACAAGTAAATTATTTCTGGAAAAGGCTCTTTCTGTCTTCTTACCAGTAAAGTGTAAGAACACGTCAAACAGATTTTGCAAATACTCGTATTTGTTAACATAAATTTGCTTAATAATATCCTTTTTTTAAACCACCCAGTGAACCTAACATTATACTAAATTATCTTTTGGGCAGCCATTATATCCAATGTAATATTAAACTATATAGAAGCTTGTCCAATAAAATACTGTAGGTAACTGTTGTCAACATACGTGTGATATAACGGGCATCTAGAAAAATCATATACAGGAAAGTGGAATTATTCCAGGATTCTTGATTTAAAGTTTAGCCAGTTAAAGACATATAAAATGAAAAGTTGCTTCCACATTTTCTTCCTCAGCCTGAAAGGTGCAGAGGCAATTAGCAATTCCCCTTGCTTCTTCCAGTTTGCTGTGTGAGAAAATGCAGAACTCAGTCTTACAAATTGGTCTTTTGAAAATCAAAGGGAAACTGAATTTGTCTGTGTGAGCACTAGATGAGATTGTAATTTAATGGAATTTTTAGGAAAGGTTTGGGGGCCTGCTTCTCTGACAGCTGCAGGATAGAAGATTCAGGGTGGCCCTATGACTTTCCTTCTGAGGTTCTTCCTTTCCTTTAATTGGCACCTCATTAGAAATTAATGGAAATGACATACTCTGTTCTTTCTGCTCTAGGCACAGCACAGTACAGTACAAAAAGAACCATCACAATTCATAACACATTCAATTTATACAGCAATGGCTCTTAAGAATTATTTATGAGATGTGAATTTCTTGTCAGCAGTTAATAACCCATACTGAATAGTAGAAAAATGTCAGCATACACAAGGAATTCTTTCTTGAAGAAAGGCACTCTGAATTTGTATTTCAAGGATCTATGTGCTGACTCTTTAGTAAAATATTTGGAATACCCTCTTTCCAAGTCCTACAATCCTCTTAAATGCTCATAATGTAATAGAATAAAAATGTTGCTGATATTCAGATACCTTAAATACTTCATAAAAATTGTTTTGAAGGCGAAACAATAATCCTGCACCATTATTACCATTGCAGCATTATTATTACAGCAGCAATAATTTAACTAAAATTTCATGCTTCAGATATTCTCAGCAAAGAACAGTATATGAATAATTCTGAAACATCCTTGACTAGTGGCAGAAAAGGATGATTTAAACTCTTGATTCTTTCTTGCCCTGCCCCCTGTCCTACAAATACTGCCTGGTGACAAAGGGGAGATTTGAATTAATTTCAGTGTTAGAAGAGTTCAGTAGAAGGCTAGGTAAGACATCGCCCCAAATGCTTCATGACTGCAAGAGACCCTTTTGGATCATGGGATTTAAAAAAAAATATTCAATGTAATTATCTATATAAATAAAAATGTAACTGTTCGTTTGGGAATGATCTAAGATCTCCGAAAGTACTTCACCGATTGCTTTGAAATTTTGACACAACGTTGCATTCGAATACGAGAGTGTTTTTATATACCTATATTATATAGATGTCACACCTGTGACAGGTAAAAACATGATTTTCTTCAAAAACAGGTAAAAACATGATTTTGTTGAAAACCAGCGCCCTCTGCTGGACAAACGTTTCTGAGCCAAGCCGAGGGAAATCTATATAAATAGATCTATATAAATAGGAGAGGGCATGGGATGATGGGCATGGGAGTAGGGGGAAGAAAGGCACCTCTTAATGATTCCCTGTCTGAGGCAGATGGCGCCCCCTGGTGGATTTGGGGAAAGTGTCACGATCGTAGAAAGGGCGGGAAAGAGGAGCGCATGGGAGGGGGAAGGGAGAGGGCAGGGATGATGGGCATGGGAGTAGGGGGAAGAAAGGCCCCTCTCAATGGTTCCCTGTCCGAGGCACATGGCACCCCCTGGTGGATTTGGGGAAACTATCAGGATTGTAGAAAGGGTGGGAAAGAGGAGCGCATGGGAGGGGGAAGGGAGAGGGCAGGGATGATGGGCATGGGAGTAGGGGGAAGAAAGGTCCCTCTCAATGGTTCCGTCTGAGGCAGATGGCGTCAAACACGTTGACATCAACCCACAAGCATTGTGAAATTAAACATATTACAAACGTGCGTTTTCTCTTTTCTTTCTTTTCCATTTAACAGACTGACCCACAGCAATGCGTGGCTGGGTACGCTAGTATACTATAAAAAAATAAATATTAGAGTTTCCATAGAGTAAGACTGGATATGTGGAAAAAGCAGTCCTAAAATTATAGAGAATATATTGATTGCTCCTAGCATTTACTGAAATTCATTTCTGTAATTCGATGAGTTGTTTCAGATTCTAATCTTTAGAACATAAAAATAAAATTGCTTACCTTCAAATATTAGAAGATGAATAAAAATGCTATCTTAATGATGCATAGGTTACATACTTGTTTGGATTGCGATTATGTTATAAAACCAGTAACATCCTCCAGATTTTACCTCACATATGGTTGATGTTTAGGACAAATCTTGCACAAATTATAAAAAAGTGCAAGTAAATAAAAAGCATAGCAGTTCTCATTATCAGTTATAGTACCTATAAAGTCAATGTCAATATCCAGTTTGTCTACAATTCACTAAGTTTAGAGCATAGTGGTAGAAATCTACATTATCATATAATAGCCTGGGTATGCCCCATAAATTCAGATTACATTTGATACATGAGACACATAATATGATGAATGGATGAATGAAGTACAGAGTGGACTCTAAAATCTGCAGTGATTTATTTATTAATAAAAAATATACAGCTGCCTATCCTCATGAGAAGTGAGGCATACAATTATCAATAAAAATAACACAACATGCATCTAAAAATATAAAAATCATAGTTAAAATTTGAGATTAAGAGAGAAAGAGAGGACATCCATCTCAATAGTGGAGCCATCTAAAAAAGTCTCTTTTTCCTCTTTTTCCTCGGACCTCCAGGCCTGGTAGCATAACCAAGTTTTGAGGGACTTTTAGAACATAAAAATAGATGGAGCTGGCCTAATTTTTTTGGGGTGGTGGTGGCATTTCATAAGGGCTCCACAGCAGAGAAGACTTACCGCCTGGGACCCCTCAAACGTAGGCCCCCGGGAGGGAAGGGGAGGGGGATAGATAGATACCCTGTTTCCCCCAAAATAAGACATCCCCTGATAATAAGCCCAATCGGGCTTTTGAGTGTATGGCAATAAGGCCAAGCGCTTATTTCAGGGTGCAAAAAAATATAAGACAGGGTCTTATTTTCGGGGAAACACAATAGATAGATAGATAGATAGATAGATAGATAGATAGATAGATAGATAGATAGATAGATAGATAGGGAGGGAGGGAGGGAGGGAGGGAGGGAGGGAGGGGGAGATTGAGATTGGACTCCAGAATTCCCAAGCAGCAGATACTACTATTTTAAAAATGGAGACAGTAAATATTTATTACTTCAATGTATATGCTCCACCAATTATAAAGTGATTGTCTATCAAGGAGTTAAAAAGAAAATGCAAAGTAAAAAAAAATGCAGATAAACCTCATTCTGCATTTTTTCTTATTACCACCCTGGGGGTAGAGCTTAATTCCAGCTGAACTCTCCCCCGGGTATGCTTGGTTGTTGCATGGTTGTTTTTATATTGCATTTTTAATTTTTATATTATGTTTTTAAATTTTGTTTATTGGTTTCTTGTATTTTCCTATGCTGTACGCCGCCCTGAGTCCTTCGGGAATTGGGCGGCATATAAGAAAGCCGAATAAATAAATAAATAAATAAATAAATACAACACTATGCTATTAGGGAAGTATTAGCTTGCTATTTTAGCATGTTATGCTACTTGGAGAATAATAGCTAGCTGTTTGTTACTACTCCTAAATGAAATTTGTAACACAAAAACTGAAATAAAACCTAAAGGAAAAGGAGTACATCTGCACAAATGCTAACTACTGTTTTAACTGTAAAAATTGCAAACAATATAAAAATAGAACCAAGATACTTTTATTATGAAATAACTGAGGTGTTTTAAGATTTTCAGTTAAGACATCAGGTTAGAAACTAGGAGACCATGAGTTCTAGTCCCCGTCTTAGGCACAAAGCCAACTGGGTGAGCTTGAGCCAGTTGCTGGCTTAAGAAGATAAAGGGAAGCCTCTTCCGAAAACCTTACCAAGAAAATTGCAGCGATTTGTCCAGGCAATCACCAGGAAACAAAAACTGACTCAAAGGCACAAAATAAATAAACAAATAAAATTACCCATTTTAGGTGAATGTGACAACCATTACTGGAGTCAAAATATGTTTTTACAAATTGGGAATTTGTAATATCCAACAGGCTTTCTAATATCCTTAGAAAGGGGGAAAAATCCCAGAGTGATAAAACATACATTTTGGAATAGTATAAATGTTTCTAGAATTACTGGGTATTTTTTGACATTTGAAAATTCTACTTTCCAACTGACAGAGCAGTAGTTCAGAATTAACTAGAAACAAAATTCCAGTCTCCACTTATACCAAGATTTGCACTATTCACATGGAAATAACTCATTTTATCTCTCATAGCTACTGTAAAGGAACTCGTGTTCTGCAAGAGATAAAGAAAATGTGAGTAGCATTTCAAATGTGAGTAAAGCAGGTGAGTAGCATTTCAAACATGAAAAGACAGCAATGCCTATATTTGATTTATTTTAACTATATGGCTGGACTTACAAAACTGACATCACATTTGTATTAACATATTTTAATATAATAAACATATTTGCTAATTTGTTAATCTTAATATTAAACATCTACTTAAAAATTATTAACTCTATGTACCAATTATGAATGGGAACATTTTGCCTCCAAATTGTTATGTAGAAGTATGTAGATTTTTAAATATTTATAGTATTAAAATTAGTCATTTTTCAGCAGACCTGACATGACTCGCATTTTCTAGTATTATCTCTAAATGCAACAACGGGCTTAGACAGAAATGCCAATCACCCCCTTAAGGAATTCATCTTTTTAAAGAATGAATACATTAAATACAATAAAGTTGTAGGGGGTTGATACATTTCCTCATATGTATTCAAGAGACAGATGCCAGCTTTATTATCAAACATAAATATTAAGCACAACAGAAATATATTCAACTGCTATTACCATAGCACCATTGAAGCATGATATTGCACAGCTGAGGACTTCCCCCTAACAAAAAAGATCAGATGTGAAAATATTTGGATGCTATCATATTTAATAATTAAATTGGAGGAGGGGGCTTTACAATTTTTAAAAAATATCTAGCA